>OZ010609.1:57794375-57989375 GCA_963932145.1 Acanthosepion lycidas | reverse complement strand
CTCAGTCATCATAACCATTTTGACAGCAACCCTCTATATTACAATCTTAAGCTTTTCAAGTCAAGGGTCAATTGTTATCTATTCTCTTTATCCTCATATTATTCATTACCTATCACCTCCTCTTTTATTCATATCATACACCTTATTCCATTCTACTTTTGAGTGGTTCCTCACATTGAACAATTATTTTAAAAACCTCACATAATCGGGAAAATATCAAATGACATTTCTTCTAATTTGCATAACTGTTGTAGTGTCTTCCCTCTAATGAATCTATTATGGATTCTTCCACTTACTATAAAGTGGTAGGAAAAGTAAGCCTTAGGGGAACGGTGACATAGACTGTTCTCCCAGAGCTTTGACTATTCACAGCTCCTGTTAAACTCTCTGCTTTAGGCAGAGCGGAACCCGGACAAGGCTGTGCCAAAGGGCAGAGTTTTGTCCAGGGAGGTAGACACACTCGAACCTGTTTATGTGGGTTCTACGGGGATTTTGGGGGACGATCTTATGGGTTCAGATGACCCACTTTAAACTCGGCCTTGTGCCACATATAACCCTCGTTGGGGGGGGGGGGGCTGTTAAATATAACAATGATATAGACTGAACGCTAGTATGCTAGTTTCACAAACAATTTACTTGCCTAATGAGCTTGAGCCATATTGGTTGTGCCACTATTATGGTCCTGTGACAGACACAGTAAACACACATAGGTGCTAGTTACACACTGTCAGCCAGTGAGTTATATGCCATGTGTGATACATGCTTAGGCAATCATGTATCTTTCAATACATGTCTGATGAGGTAGATTTTTTCCCCACAGTAAGTTGCCATTTCTTTCTGTGATAGACCAGTTGCCATCCAAGGCTATAGAACCCAGTCTGTCCTGCTATTTACCCATAGCTTGGGGGGGGGAAAGACAATTCATACCTTTCCCAAGGGTTTTAGCATGTAACGGATTTGACTGGAATTCAAATTTGGCTCTCCGATTCCTCAATCCAAGCTGCTATCCATTACTCCACGTTGTACAGACACCTAAATATTTTTTTTTTATATGAGTTACCCATACTTATTTAATTTTATGAAATTTTAAGAAATTCCTTTTTGTATCACTTAATGTTTATATTTGTTATAAAGACAAATCCTTGGAGAATTTAAATCATAAAACTTTTTGGGTAAAGAATTTTAATTAGAATAATTTATAAACTTTTAAATCTTTTAAAATTCTGCATTAATTGGAAGCAGTTAAATGATACTTTTTTAAAATTAAAACTGTATTTACTAATCATAAATGGAAAAATCTCACTACAATTCAATGACCCCAGTATTTAAAAAGAATTTTGATATTTTTAATTCATTTATAAATGTAAAATGGATATAAGTATTTTGTAAATATCAAAAATAAGAGCGGTAACTATAGTAAATTTAAAATGTATTCATAATTTTCTAACATTTTCTCAACAATTGTCTTCGTAAGTAACATTATAAAGACAAAGTACCTAAAATTATAGAATGTTTAAAACATTTTTAAGATAAATTCGGTAGTTAAAAAAATTATATATAAAAAACGTTCCTGTTGTATTTGTTAAGTAATTTATTTCAATTATGTGCCCCCTTACTTAAATTTCTCAAACATTAGGTTGGTAAAAATCTACACCAATACATCAAAAAAGACCCACTCCATGTTAAATAAAGATTTCAAAGTAAGTAATATTTGTTTCAATTTAAATTAATTAACTTTAAATCGACTATTTTTCTCAAATAATGTTCCAGAAAAGTATATTTTATTTTTGAAAGATTTTTTAATAAAGAGAATTATGTTGTGTTGATAGATCTTTTAATATGGACAAATTTATAGTTTTACTAATAAGGAAAAAAAGGAAAAAAAGAAAAAAGTTTCCAATCAATTTAAATTTGGCTTGAAATGCACAAAAGTATTTTACTTATTGGAAATGTTTAATTTATTAGGTTGGAAATAAAACTAAAATTAAAGCTTCAAGAAAGATTTTTATTTTTTTAAATTCATTTTAAACATAGATATCACTTTTTTTTGGTTGGGGTTGGGGTACCTAAATAAAGATAAAAACTTTTGTCCAAAATTTAGATGTATTATTGAAAAGTTTTGCAATGTTTATTACAAAAATAAATAATTAAAAAATACTTCTTTGAAAATAAATTAAAAAAAGGTTTGTTTTAATCTTTTTGTAATTTAATTTCTTTAAAAAATTCTGATACAGGATTTTTGTTTACAAGCAATTGTACTCATTTGTCTAAAAACCTTAAGCAACTTAACTACTGATGTCAGCATGACTTAAGCAACTCAAAAGCAGAAAAGTAGAAAAGAAAGAAAAATAAAATAGAAAGTAAGAAAAGAAAGAAAAAGGGGGAAAAGAAAATAAAGAAAAAGAAAAGAAAGAAAAAGAAAGAAAAGAAAAAGGAAAGAAAAGAAAAAGAAAAGAAAAAGAAAGAAAAAGAAAAGAAAAAAGAGAAAATGAAAAGAAAAAAGAGAAAATGAAAAGAAAAACAAAAAAGAAAAAGGAAAAAAGAAAAGAAAGAAAAAGAAAAAAGAACAAAAAGAAAAAGAAAAAAGAACAAAAAGAAAAAGCAAAGAAAGAAACCAAAGAAAAAAGAAAGAAAAGAAAAAAGAAAGAAGAAATAAAAAAAAGAAAGGTAATGTAAAGAAAAAAAGGAAAAAAGAAAAGAAAAAAGAAAAAGAAAGAAAAAAGAAATAAAAAAGAAAAGAAAAAGAAAGAAAATTTAAAGAAAAACAAAAAAGAAAAAGGAAAAAAGAAAAGAAAAAGAAAAGAAAAAAGAAAAGAAAAAGAAAGAAAATGTAAAGAAAAACATAAACGAAAAAAGAAAAAAGGAAAAAAGAAAAGAAAGAAAAAAGAAATAGAAATGAAAAGAAAAGAAAGAAAATGTAAAAAAAAAAAGAAAAAGAAAATAAAAAAGAAAGAGAAAAGAAAAGGAAAAAGAAAAGAAAGAAAAAAGAAAGAATAAAGAAAGAATAAAGAAAAGAAAAAGAAAGAAAAAAGAAAAGAAAGAAAAAAGAAAAGAAAATGTAAAGAAAAATAAAAAAAGAAAAAGGAAAAAGAAAAGAAAGAAAAAAGAAAAGGAAAAAGAAAAAAAAAAGAAAAGAAAGAAAAAAATGCTAAATGTAAAATTAAACAGAAGATTTACCAAATACATTCTTCCCAAATTCTACCAAATTACAAGTTCACTTCTATTGAAATGACTCCTTTTCCTATTTACTAAACCCAAGCATAAAAAAAAAAACTTGCGTCAAAAATGAAGCAACCCAACTATTGGTCTACTGAACTAAATCCTAAGTTGATTAGAAAAAAAAAAAATATCTACAGATTGTAACATTTACAATATAAGAACCAGAAAAAGTATATTTTTGTTTCCTCCTCATTAACATGGCATATCCAAAGTGATCCTTAACCTTGGCCATATCCTTTCAGGACATGAGAAGCTATGGTTCTCTACAACTTCCTCTCTCTTATTGCTCTAACAATGGAGATTATAGTAGATTATAGAGTATAGAATTTAAAAAAAAAAAAAAAAATACAGTTACTTAATTTTTCTTAAAAAAAAAATGATGTTTCAACAACCTCCAATATATTTTTATTCAATTCTCTCCGTCATTTCCTACCACCCCAATGTATTGTACTCTCCCCGCCCACATGAGAAGCTATGATTTTGAGCAATCTCATCTTGTGAGCTATTACTGGGTGACGCACGACTGTGACCCCGTTTCAGGCTAAAATAATCTTAGTAAATAACTATTTGATCATAGTCAACCAAAAGCAACGAGAGAGAGAGAGAGAGAGAGAGAGAGAGAGAAGGAATGCATAGAGGGGTAGGGAGGAGGATAGGAAAAACAAGTTATTTTTTTTTTACTTTTGTTATTCTTATCACCTCCCCCCACTGGGAGTAAAATATAAGAAAAAAAAAAAAAAAAAAAAAATAAATAATAATTTTCAGCTATTGTCAAATAAAGAATTGGGTCCTAAACTATGATACATATCAAGAAAGTGTGATTATTTTTAATAGCACAATAAGCACTTATGTGGCATTGATGTAGCTTGTCAACCCATCAAAGGAAATCTTACTACTACTTCTTTTAAACAGCTGTTTCTTCAGAGAGGTTGCAGTTAAGGGTCTCCACATTTTCCTGTCCTTTGCACATTATGATTCTTTACTATTGGTCCTTGTCCCCACCCTGTCTTCCATTTACCCAAACACATTAGTTAGGTTACTTATTGCTTTCCTCCTACTCCATCTTCTTAAAGTATGCCCTGTGTGTGCTAAATTTTCCAAAAAAATTCTTTCTTCAATTGTTCCAGAAATTTCAACTGTTTCTTTTTGATTTTAAGTATAAGTATCTTTCTAATTCCTGTTTCTTTAGAACTTTCTTGCTGCTCACGGGTTCTGTCCATAATATTCTCAGCATTCGTCTGAAAAACCACATCACTGGCATTTTCTGTCTTGTCTTCATCTGTGAGAAAATAACCTAATATTCACTGTGATACCGGAAGATAATAACATAGCAGTTCAGCACTCTTTTCTTTGTTCTTAACAAAATTTTCCTATGTTTTATTATTTTGCTTAATTTCTGGAAGGCATCTTTTGCTATTCCAATTTAATTTTGGATTTCTGTGTCACAATTCTGTCGTCTGTTACTACACTACCTAGATAGTTAAATTTTCTCTACTTAATTGTGATGTCTCCAATTTGAAGCTTACATCTTTCATTATCTTTCTTGTTGAAAACCATAAATTCTTCTCACTTTCCTTTGCTACATTGTCTTAGAATTTTTTGCAGTTTTTCTTCTCAGGTTCCGAATGTTGAAAGTTTCCATTAAAATGCAGTGGACAGGGTAAAATAAAAGCCTATTATTAGAAATCTCTATATTACCATATAAGAGTCTCCATTTTGTCATATGATACGAGTTGATAATATTTGGGACCAGACACTTTTCAGAATTCCAAAATTTTAAATAGTTTAAATACTATGAACAGAAAGTGTAGTGAGAAGGTTTAAAGAAGAGTATGAACTACAAGTAAACTGCTGGTTTACAGCAGTTTACTTGTAGTTCATACAGCTGAAATTTCAAGGGTACATATGAAAGAAAGAGGACATGGAAACTTTAGCACTCACAGGACATATTGACTCCAAGAGAAACAGGGGGAAACAAAAATTACTGACTTGAATAGATGACAGAAAGAGGGATAGTAAAAGGACAAAAGTTACAAGAGACAGGAAGCTGTGGAGAGCCGTGATTGCCACGTCTTGAAGGGACCAGATGTATAAAAAAGTAAAACTGAATGAATGGCAGAACAAAGACTAACAGAAAAGGTAAAGGGTCAAAATTTACTTAGAGCAACAAAAGACAGGAAGCTGTGGAGAGCCAAGATCGCTCACCTCTTGAAGGGACTTGACATATAAAAAAGTAAAATTGAATGACTGGCAAAACAAGGATAAACAAAATTGGTAAAGGGTCAAAATTTATTTAGAGCAACAAAAGACAGGAAGCTGTGGAGAGCCAAAATCGTCCACATCTTGAAAGGACCTGACATATAAAAAGTAAAATTGAATGAATGGTAGAACAAGGACTTACAGAGATGTTAAGGGGTGGGTCAAAAGTTACTTAGAGCAACAAAAGAAAGGAAGATGTAGAGAGCCATGATTGCCCACATCTCTATGTCTTGAAAGCCACCAGTATATATAAAAGTAGAATTGAATGAGAGTGAAGTTGTGAAGAGCCATGATCACCCACATTCTAAAATTATATGGCAGCGATATAGTAAATCTTGTTTTACAAATCAGTGCAGGTTCCTGTAAAATAAATGAATACACTATAAATGTAGACAATATAAAGTCAACTCAATAATTTTGCCAGGAATTTTAAAGCGGAAACTAATGTCAGTAGCCAGAGAAGGACAGTTCCCATGACTGTTATTACCTGCCAGGATGACAAAAGAGTCCGCCTATCTTCAAAATGGACAACAAAGTTCTACTGAGAGGTTAAATGTGAGTGTATGAGGCAGGGGAATAGTTTTTGAATACTTTCTTTATTCATTTGATTTGGTGGAGGACAGCTAACAGATAAAAAGTAAATAATTCCACTTTTCTTTTCCCTTTTTACTAATATTCACACAATACAGGGCCAAAGAGCCACTCAAGATAGAGGTATGTGATGTAAACGTATGAAGAGGAAGTAGGAAGTGAAGATTTTGAGGATATGCAGGATAGATAACAACTGACCCTAAACTTGAAGAGGTTAACATTGTAGTGTTAGGGGAAGCATTAGCAAGGGAGTCTGTTCTACAAAGTCAGGATTCTTGGGAAGAAGCTTTCTGAGTTGAACACCCTTCTCACTAATGGAATACAGAGGGGAATGAGAGTGGCTCAAATCCATGGACTTAGCTGTAAAGGTCTGAACTGGTGGAACTAAAGAAAAGAACTTGTCAGAAACTTTACTGAGTTGTGTTTTCATCGAATACACACTGTATTGAAGCATTACAATCTTCCTTTGAAAATCAAGTTGTTTCCCCCCCCACCGATGTGGCAAATTTCATAAAAATATTATACACTAATTTGACACCTGTCACTTTAGTTTAATTATACATCAAATATTTACAATGTTTCAGACATTTTTTGTATCACTCAACCAATGCTTTTTATACACTCACTGGGCCATGTGTCTCCAAGGAAATATGGCCCAGTAAGTGATTCAAAAAGTGACTTGACCCAAAGAGTTGTGAGTTCAATACCTGGCCACAACAGAGAGAACAAAACTTGGAGAGTTGAGTTACTAAAGGAGATTAACTGAAACTGAGATATCCAGAAAAGGCATGGCATGTGGAACTAGAACAATCTACTCTCATGGATTAAATAAGGGGTTCAATTCAAAATTTCAATGTATATCACTTAAAGAAGGCTGTAGCATACAACAGCCAAAATGTCATGAATATGGCAACAAAGATGAGGGCAACAGTCTGAACAATGTAAATAGTTTAAATATAATCTATGTAAATCTAAATTATACATATCTTATACTGTTTAATGAATAAAGAGATGTAATAATAAAATTATAATTAATAAATTCAGATGGATATATAGATAGTGAATAAATTTAGATAGATAGTGAAAAAGATGGACAGACACAGATAGATAGATAGATAGATAGATAGATAGATAGATAATGAGTTAGTCTGAGCTGCGTAGTCAGTTTCTCTCCAAAATTCCCAATCTTAGATTTTAGTTTTGAGTTCATCAACAGAATGTAGTCCTGTGTCATTGTACAGACAATCAATGAATGAGTGAGCCTGTCTCCCCACCCCCGTTTTCATGTTGCCACAGTACAACAATAATAATAAATAATGAATACATTTAGATAGATATAAAAGTATTAATGGATTTAATTTTAATCCAACATTTTTATTACTTTAAACGTTATTATAGCAGACAAATCTTTACTGAGATTTCTCGAATGCGCAAGCCGATAGACATACTAAAAAGTATTTAATATATAGAGATGGGACACCTATTCCAAATATGAAATGTCCACTATAGAAACAATTAAAATAATAAATATATAAAGATAATGAATACATTTAGATTATAGTATGATAGATAAATAGATAGATAAGGATTAAATTTAGACAGATATGTAAATATATAGATAATGAATAAATTTAGACAGATATATAAATATATACATAGGTATAATGGTTATCAAGCTTGTCTCACTAGAACAATTATGATTGAGTAATGAGTTTGATCTTCACTGGGTGCCTCCTACTTTCGGCTTTGTGCCACATCTAAGCTACGCTTGGAAAATCACTAAAAATATATAGATAATGAATAAATTTAGATAAATAGATAATGAATAAATTTAGATAGATATATACATAGATAATGAATACAGATATATGGAAATATAAATATATACATAATGAATAAATTTAGATAGATATGAATAGAGTAAGATAGAGAAAACATCTTTCATGATTTTGATGTAACTTGACAATCAAGCAAAACCTTTTAAAAGGTTTGGCCATGAGGAAAGTGTTCTTTGATGTATTAAATCAAAACTCAAAATACTACAGTTATATACCAAAGTATTTGAACCTTCGATTATCTTTTTCCAATTAATCATTCCATATTTGATTTGGTGGCATTTAGCTACTCAGTTAATGTCGGTAAATCAGCAGAGCAATTTTTTTTAATCATTTCACTTCAAGCAAGGCAATAGAACAACAAAGACACAAGGTGTTACTGAGTTTGAGAGAATATGAGAAAAAGAAAACATTATTAAGGAGAAAGAACAATAAAAGAAAGGGACAGAAGACAAGGTACAGGAAAGTTACATTACAGTAGTGGAAAAGTGATTGAAGCAGAGATGCCAGGTCAGGACCAATAATCTTGCAAATTATTTGTATTTTATCAAGTTTCCCCTAATACATAGAGATAAATACATACTTGAATTGATTATAAAAGAGAATTAAGATTATTAATTCCTTCCATAACATTTAAATATATTATTATAATGACTTCTCCATCCATTCAGATGCAGCCAAAATCAAATATGTAAAACAATAATTGGCAAAGTTTAACAAACATACCCGAAAAACAAGACAAAAAAAGGACGGTTTTTCAATTGACACTTTCCTTACTGTATGCTGTTTCTTCATCGTTTATTTAATTTTTCTTGTTCCATGGTTCACAAACATTTTTATAAATTTATGAAAAAAAATATGTTTTGATATTTCTTTATAAATTGGTTAATGATAAATATTGCATTGCATTTAGTTTTAATTGTATTAGCTTTTAGGATGTTGTAAATATAAGATTATTTGTGTAAATAAACAATCTAATAAATAAATAGTTTTTAACATTTGTGTTTTCAATTCTTGAGAAAAAATGTATAAATCCAGTTTTTTTTTTATCTTTGGTTTTATTAAAATTCCAAAAATAGCTTTTCAAACAATAAAAATTAGCAAGGAACTATATAGTAATAATGGTGTTAAAAGAAAAACGGTCCCTTTGACGCAGTTGTTTTGTGGGTATGTTTGTTAAACTTTGCCCAATAGTAATTTTTATGGGCAATAACAAACACCAACTATGAAACAGATTTGTTTTGGCTCTGTTGAATATCCTTGGATATTGAACAATAAATCTTTTTCAGCAACTAATTTCGTCCCCTCAAAGTTGAGGCACCTTTGGCATTAATCATGCCTGCTGTAATCATTGATAAGGTTTCTGTATCTCTTGATGTATATTCTTGATCATAAAGATTCAATGGCTTCTGTTTTTGATAAGCAATTTTCAGTTCATGCCTGAATGTCCAAAAGGATTCTGGTCATGCGACTACATTGTCCTAAACTTCTTATTCTTAACTTAACCCAAATTTCATTGCAAGGAAGGCAATAAATCCACTAAGATGCAGATAGAGGGAGGTACTGAGGTGAAAGAAGAAGAGAAAAGGAAAACATTATTAAATAGAGAAAACAATAAAAGAACAGTACTTAAGAAAACAGAAGATAACGATAATGCATTTACATTTTTAAAGATCAAAGTGTTTAATATTTTTGTTGTAAACTCTCAAGAACAAAAGAAAATGTATACATTCACTTTCATGATATGTTTAGGTTTTATCTAATCATTGCTTTTTAGAACAATGAACATTACTGAAGAGATAAGATAGTTAAAATAAAAGCAATGTCATGGGGAAACTGCCCTTTTGACATTACATCTTATTGTGTCCATGTTTGTCCCATTTTTATGTTTTCTTTATTAGTAGTTTTTCCCCCATGCAGACCACCCATGCAATCTTTGTCAGTTCAGTGAACAACAAATTGTTGAGACATGTACATTTTTTTCCAGCATTCTTCGTCTATCTGGATGTCCTTCATGCTTGATTTCAGATTCATAGAATTCCCACTATATAAATCGTAATTCCTGCATAAAAAAAACTTACTGTAATAAAGTTATTTGGTCAAATGAAATGAAAAATTTCATTTGATCAAATAAATTAAATTAAAATCTTACTGTAATAAATTACAGTAAGTTTTTAATTTTTTTATTATTATTCTCCCTCATTACATGGCACCTTAACTGTTTGCATCTTTTGATAGAAAAAAAAAACTTGAAGTTTCTTGAAGTCTCCAGTTGAGCAACTCATACTAAACAAAGCAAAAGCAAAACACAATAACAATATTTATTATCTAGTTGATTACTAGTACAGCCATTTTTCTCAAGACAAGAACATCTTAAGATACACATTCTGAAGAAATATCCATCAACTTTTCAACTCTTAAAATGCATGACTATAGTTACATATGCAAATTACTAATATCCCACCCCTGGGGATAAAAACAAAATGACAGGAGAGTTCCATAAGATTTATACTAAACTATTTGATTAATTGTTCTTACTAACTAATCAAGTGATGGAAAATTTCAAGATGAGCATGATCTTAATCAGTTATAATTTCAATTAGAAACCATGAGTGCTGTTTGGTATTTTTTAGTGTTACTGCTCTGTCTTAGTTTAATTTCTAAAGGCATTGGGTACTTTTTTTTTAATTGTTTCACCGACAAGAAAGGCAATTATGCCACTAGGATGCAGGGAGTGAAAGAGAATGAGAAGACTTTAGTGAGGAAAGGATAGGTTTCCCGAAGACAGATCGCAATTGATGTTGCATCTAAATTTTTGAAGATTATACTTGTCAGAGAAGCAAGAAATTGGAAAAGAGTTCAACAGGTGATAAGTGTGAGAAAATGAAATTTTTGAATAGATGTGGTGTGATTTAGCTAGTTCAACAGTAAAATGGTGAGACCTAATTGCCACTTGAGGCATAGGTAGGAAGGTATCCGTTTATTCTCTTTTATGTTTTCTTTCACTTGTTTTCCCATTTTTTATTGAAAATTATTTTTTTTAATTAGTCTTTCTTTTTCTTTTGTCTTTTCATGTTTATTCCTTTGGCAGGCTTTCCCAATAGCTTGTTTTGTTAACGAGTTAAATAAACACTAAGATAGTTATTCAAAATCGTATGTGTTTAAAAATGTAGGCACATGAGGAAGTTGACTTTGGTTATTATATGAACCTGGTTGAAGTTGGAGAAACAATTATTTTTTTCCCCCATTCCTCCACCCCCTCATTACTTCCGGTGCAGCATTGAGAAATTTAAGTTCTTGTTGTGTTGTCTGGAATTAGTACACTGAGTTTAGTACCTGATGAAACGGTTAAAAGCACAGTAGTGTTCCATTCAGCATTTTATTATTTCAGGGTATGGATATATATATATATATATATATATATATATATATATATATATATATATTTTGAAATGGATTAAGTCCAGCAATTATTCAGGTCGGTAACTGTAATTTATACTGCTTAATTAAAAAACAAAACATTTACTTAAATAAATTGTATTTATTAAAATTATATAAGAAGAAAAAAATATTACAGGTCCTACAGTAGCTCAACTACCATGAAAGAAGAGACATGACCTTGATGAAAGACAGAACAGTATAAAGAGCCAGTAACCAGCCTCCACGCCCGTCTGGTTTGCTCAGTGGCCAACTCTTCAAAAAGCTCTCAAAGGTGACACAAAGAAGAAAGGGAGAGAAGATAAACTATTTAAAAAAAAAAAAAAAAAATCGCATAACATTTTTTGTTTTGTTTTTTAAATTTTTCAACTCCACTCCAATCAATGGAGAAAGTTTTCATTGATGTCTGCGCTACTCGACCGGATGTAAGGCTTTCTTTTTATTGTTTTTTTAACTTGTGTTTGCAGTTGCACCTTAAACAAACCACAAGGAAAAAGAATGTGAAACTAGTTCACTCAGTGATCTGGTTGCTGTAGTCTAAATTAATTTATATTATTCCACCAAAAAAAAAAAAAAAAAAAAAATAACACGCACACACACATGCAGATATATAAGTGTATCTGAGCATGCCTGTCTGCTATGACAGCTAGCAAATCCTCTTTGCAGATGTCTGCTCAGGCACATCTATGTTTTTTTCAACACCCACTGAATATCATTTTTTTCTTTTTTTTTTTTTAACAAAACAACTAAAATAATTTTGTGAGGAAATTACTACATTCAATATTGGCCCAAAATTTTAGACTTATACCTGATTTGTATGCAAAAAACAAAAAAACAGTGGTAGCTTTTAAAGTTTTACAATCAGAATGCCACAAAATAAATCGTTGGTGCTAAATCAGATTATAAAAGTAGTTGGGGGCAGGTTTAGGGGAGCTAAATTATATTATGTTTAAAAGATTCCTAATTCTATTCTATTATCTCATAAAATGAATTTTTTTTTTTAGATCTCCTATTCTATAATAAATTGTTTTCATTTTAAACAGTGAAAATGGTTAGATGTAGCCATAAGTTCTATGCTAAAAGTTTCTTCTACTTCACTTCTCACTTGTGGAACTCTCTTCTGGCTTCTTGCTTTCCAATCAACTTTGATCTTCAAAAATTTAAATGCAATGTCAATTGTTATCTTCTGTCTTCTTAGTTCCTGTTCTTTTGTTGTCCTCTCTGCATAATAATGTTTTTCTCTTTTCTTATATTCTTTCACACTCAGTAACCTCCTGCATCTTAGTGGCTTTACTGCCTTGCATCGGGTGAAATGCTTATAAAAGAAAAATATGTATTTTATTTCATTTTATTTATTTACTTTTTGGAGATTTTCACTTGTATTTGTCTTCTGGATTGAGACTTATAGACTTTTCCCTCATATAAAACTTATGTCAAAATTTTAGAAGTTCATGTTTCAGGTGGGAGGTGGGGGGGTGCAACAAAAAATAAAGTTTTTTGATTTATTTTCAAAAAATAATGACAGTAATGATTTTAGACAAATGATAACAGTGAAGAATTAAGCTCAATATCTCAATCATAGATTTAGGTCAAGAGGTCAAATTTAGTTTTCTATTTAGTTCTCACTTTCAGCAATAATTGGGAGTGGGGAGGTCTTCAGCCAACCTCACAGCACCCCCTGTAGTACCTTGGATATTTTTAACTAACAACTTTTTTTTTTTTATATTTTTCTTTACTCACAATCTCAGAAAAAATATAGAAAAAGAACATTAAAAATAAAAAGATCATGGTGAAAAGAAACTGACTGATAAATAATGTTTATTTACTAGAATTAGCTTAGTGTGGCACAAGGACTTTGATCTGAGGAAAAATCTGGAGCTGGAGTCTCTAAGACAGTCCACAGAAATTCAAATTCCTGGTGCAGGATAATTCACTTCATGCTTTGAAAGAAGTCTTTAGCATTGAATGGCAGTTTTTCTAAAGATGGTGCCTCAACAAAAACACTCAGATGTAGGGGTTGGTGCCCTACTTTTTATATCAGCTACAGAAAGAATTATCACAACAAGGCTTCAATAATAGAGCACCCACTGAGTACTGAACTCATTACAATAGTAATGGTCTATGCTTGGTGGATTACCAAGATATATATCAGGACCAGCCAGAATAATATGACATTAAATACCAGTAAGTTTTGCAAATCTTTTTCCAACTGACACTCATACGTTACAAAATTGTAATTTATTTATTCTTTCTGAATATTTATTTTTGTGTTTTTTTTTGTTTTTTTTTAAATTTTAGTTCCCATTTACAATACAAAAGAATAAATGCAGAAAATCATAGCAACTTTCAATGAACAATTAAAAAAGGTGAGGACTGCATATTTGCATCTATAAACTCATTTTCATTAGTGAATGCTGGACAATCACAGATGTAAAAAAAAAAAAAAGAGAAACTTGAAGCATCAGAAACATGGTTCTACAGAAGGAGGCTGAGAATACCATAGACTGGACATGTGTGCAATGACAAAATTTTAGCAAAGATAGAAGCAAAAAGGACACATACTTTACATCAAGAAGAGACAGTTGAAATTTCTAGGGCACATAATGAGGAAAGAAAGCTTGGAAAATTTGATACTCACAGGACAGATTGAAGGCAAGAGGAAGAGAGAAGAACAATACATAACCTATCTAGCGAGCTTGTGTAAATGGATGGCAGAATAGTGTTTAGAAGAGATAACAAAAAGACAAAATTTATTAAGAGCTACAAAGAACAGGAAATTGTGGAGAGTCATGATCATTAATATTCTGAAGGGACATGGCACATAGAAGAAGAGCAAAAAAAAAAAAACACAGAATTCACGAAGATGCCAGTTAACGCAAAAATGGAACTTGCTGAGTTGAGAACAAATTCATTATTGAAAATGAAATTTAAGGAGTTCCTTTCATTTCCAAATGCTTCTGACTTTTTTTTTTTCATTTATAATGATCGTTACTTTGTGAAAATTTTCTGAATTAAGAAAATTGTATCTGCCATTTTGGAACAACATACACATGTGAACCAGCAGTTTCAGCTATGAAGCTGATAAAAAAAAAAAATGAGATTATGATAGACTGATCAAAATTTCAAGAATTCTCAGCTGCTCTCAATAATTAAAAATTTTGGTGAAATCAAAACAAATTCCAAAGTTTCCTTAAGGGAAGTAACATTTATCTTATTTTTATATTAAATCAATAAATTAAATAAAAATGCTAAATATACTTAGATAAATATTTTTTAAAAGAATTTAAATTTGTATGGCACATGTGCATATAAAAATTGGCACATGTAATATGAATGAAAAATTTGATGCATCCAGAACATGGTTGGTAGGCAATCATTTAGGAAACCCTATTTTCCTACTATATAAATTGTAATTCCTGCATTCTTTTTTGAATAAATATGCTTGGGAAAGTTATGAATTCATCTCTTCTCCCTGTTCCTAGCTATGTTAAATAATAGGATAGACTGGACTCTCTAGCCTTGGTTAGCAACCAGTCTAAGAGAAGAAAAACTCTGAATTCAAAACAGTGGAGAAAGAACTGGGGAACCACTCTACTATCTTTCCCAAGAAGTCATGTCATTTCACAGATAATTAAGAAAAGGAAGCTGTAGAGAGCCTTGATTGTTTCCGTCCTGAAGGGACATGGCATCTAATAAAGGGAACTAGTTTAGAAAAAGGAAATGGCGAAATCACTCTACTATCTTCCCCAAGAAGTCATGGCAATTCATAGATAGGAAAGGAAGCTGTGGAGAGCCATGATTGTTTCCGTCCTGAAAGGACATGGCACCTAAAAAAGGGAACTAGTTTAGGAGAAGGAAACGGCGAAACCACTCTTCCCCAAGAAGTCATGGCAATTCATAGATAGGAAAAAAAGCTGTGGAGAGCCATGATTGTTTCCATCCTGAAGTGACATGGCATCTAAAAAAAAGAACTAGTTTAGGAGTAGGAAACAAGGAAACCACTCTAATATCTTTCCGAAGAAGGCATGGCAATTTACAGATAATTAAGGAAAGGAAGTTGTGGAGAGCCATGATTGTTTCTGGCTTGAAGGGACATGGCATCTAAAAAAGGAACTAGTTTAGGAATAGGAAACAAGGAAACCACTCTACTATCTTTCCCAAGAAGGCATGGCAATTTACAGATAATAAAAGAAAGGAAGCTGTGGAAAGCCATGATTGCTCCCGTCTTGAAAGAACATGATATCTAAAAAAAAAAGTAACTAGTTTAGGAAAATGGAACAGGAATTCATTCTACTATCTTTCCCAAGAAGTCATGGCAATTCACAGATAATGAAAAAAAGCAATGTGTGGAGAGCTATGAATGCCAACATCCTAAATGTACATGGCATTTAAAAAAAAAAAGTGTTATTTTAAAAATTAAGTCACAGTTATTTTGAATTTCAAGATCTTAATTTTCATTTACTTGGAGAAAATGATTATGAAACCTTTATCAGCAGTCATTCATTAAATCAATTTTCATTTAATCTTGTTTTCATTATTTTACTATTCCTAAATTTGACTGAAGTACATCTACCACACCTTCAGCATTTTTCATCATCTTGAAAATGTTTAAAATATTTTTTTGGATGCCATAAAATTCAAGATATAATAAAACAACAACATCCAATCAAGATTGAAATCCATTTTGATAAAACAATTTCTTGATGTGGAATTTCAGATTTTACACAAATATGAAATTCAAACTAATTCCGGAGAAATGCATTTTTGACACTCCAAAAAAATAAAACATAAAAATAAAAAAAAAATAAAAAAACTGATCTGAATATATTTTTTGCATTTCCCACCCTCAACAGATCTGGGTCAGTAAATTTCTCCTAATGAGCTTGACTATTGGTTATTACCAATAATGACATTCAAAATTTCCAGCAACTGGTTCTATAAAGGCAGATAATTTTCAGGAACCTTATTTTCTTTTTGATCTGAGAATGGAAACAAATCACTTTATAGTCTGTCTATATTTCTGAGATGAGGTATTATGTACATTATTTACATTATTCGAACTATTGTCCTCATCTTTGTCGCCATATTTATCACAACGTTTCAGCCATTGTACGCTCCGGCCTTCTTCAGGTGGTTGGAATGTCGAACTGAACCCTTTATTTCACTCACTGGGGTAGACTATTCTAGTTCCACATGCCATGTTTGATGGATGTCAGTTATCAGTTATCTCCTGTTAATTTCCCTCTGAAAGTTCTCCACTGCCTTAATTGGGTATTGAACTCACACTCTTTGGGTCCTGTCACTGGATCTAACCAACGCCTTTATCCATGTGTCCTTGAGGGCATCTGGGTATGAATTTCTGGGTATTATAAACCTAATATCTTCAGCAACCATTTTTACCAGTGCTCATATTGCAATTTTTGCTGTTATCATTACATGTTTTTACCAGAGCTCATATTACTGGTTCCCATATTGTATTTATTTCTATGCTTGGTCAGCTGGAGCATACAACGGCTGAAACAATGTGATAAATATGGCGACAAAGATGAGGACAATAGTCCGAATAATGTAAATAATGTAAATCACTTTATAGTATCAAAAAGAATTAAACCATTTTGATATTTTAATAGAAAGTATTTATTTATTCGGGTATTTCCAGATTGAAATTCTGTTCTCATCATATTTCTATTCAGAATTATGATACTTTTTTTTTTTTGACTCTAATGTCATCAGTTGTGTTTATGGTTTCTTAGCCACATTCCAACTAAATCGCTGCAGTTCCAAAGATCCAATGGAAGATCTGTCAAATTTATGACTAGAAAATTTGCCACATTTTTAACTTGAAGATGATTTCTATTGTCAGAATAAATTATGTTCATCAAAGAATACTCTCTTTCAGCCTCCACAGAACTTAAGCAATGGTATTAATTATATTTTTAGCTATTATATATCGGCTATTAATATATAAGATTATTTTCGGATAAGCCAACAACTAGTTCACTAAGCTTTTATAATTTTAAGAATCAGTTCATGTGAACTTTGGATGCCAGCACTGGTTATTACTGATCTCAATCAGGGTCACCTAAGAGATCCATCACCCCTTAGCACCCATTGTATCTCACCTCAGTGAGTTGAGACATAGGTGTGCACAGATTTGAAAGGTGTTAAAATGGGGAACGAAGCCAGTAGAAGATGTGCTGACTCATAGTTGATGAGGAAACCGCAATTCCACTGAAGAAGTCAACAGACACTGATCATAGTTACCATAATCGATAGAAGTGATAAGCAGATGGAGAGAAGAAAAATTTACATGTCGGATAAGTTTTGTTGGATACGATTTCAAGTAAACTATTTACAAAAGGGTTTGAAAACATTTTTTTGAAAATTAACTGTGAAGGAGAACTGAACATAAACATATAAATTGATCTATTGATTTGATTTTTATGGCTTATAAGCCTTTTGTAAGTTATTTAAGGCCAGAAAATGTTTTTAAATTATAAGAATGTTTTAGAAAATAAGGATTTTCTAATAAAAGTTCAACTATTTAATACATAACTGGGGGAGAAGAGGTGGATACATCCGTTTCTCAAGGACATTTGTGCGTAAGGGAATATAACAAATTCAGTTGGAATTGGAACTCAGCTCTCCGATTAACAATTCCAAGCTGTTATCTATACACTACCTGCATATCCAAGCTTACAGCACCAGGTATTCTCAAACTGTCACCCATCTAGGTACTGACTAGGCTTGACGTGGTTTACTTCAGTGATTGTATGAGACCCGATGTTTCAATGTGCAAACATATACAAAGAATATTTAAACCACGTAGAATTAGCCAACAACATTTTATTCATTGATAAACAACAAGAAATGGCAAATAGTCTGAACAGTGAAACCACTCTCATTGTATGTTTGAAAATGAACAGAAAAAAAAACGTAATATTCAGCTATACATTGATGATTACATATACTTAGGACAGGTGATAGCATTAAATGAGGAAAATGAAAATAAAATAATGTCTAATGAAAATTTTGACAAAGAGAAAGAACATAATGAAAAGCATTCCACCCAAATATACTCTTAACATGTAAAGTGTGCAATTAATGGTGATGATACCAGTGATGAGGTAAGGGGCTCAAAATATGAAAATTAACAAAATCATTTCAAAATAAACTAAAAAAAAATGCACAAAGAATAATGGAAGGAGTAAAGCTATGAATAAGCCTAAGAACAACAGAAAGAGTAAATCAAAAAAAAAAAATAACTATTTATTTATTTATAACATTTCCTCCAAAATAATAAGCATCCCCCATTATCAGACCCCTAATAATAAATGCCAAACATGGACGTGGACAGTACACATACCAAAAAGATAACAGGTGGAGGAAAAGATTGCTCAATTGGTACAAATGTATTAGTAAAAGACCAAACAGAAGATAAAAATATAAAATAGAGGAATTTGTTGGTAAGACATGACTGAGAATAGCAATCAAGGTCATTGTGAAAAGATTTGAAAAAGTCCTGTTGTGGAATAGCAATAAATGTTGATCATGAGGAATTATGTTGAATTACCTAGAAAATAAAAAGTCCTATTTTCAAACCAAAAACAGATTTAGGCTGTTTGGCTAAGGACAACATTAAACTGGTGTCAGACAATGACAAAATATAATTAGAATAAGAGATGAGAGGTTAAATTTGTGATAATAGTTAAGAGATTGTTAATAATAATTAAGGTATAATAACAGGAAGAGTGAAGAAAGTTGATGATTCATTGGTGTTGGTTCAATGGATAAAAATTTAAAATATTAATAATATTAGAAAGCAAAAATATGACAAATTGGAGCTTGACATAATTGGCTTAAAACACCCATAAATTAAAGAGGACTGAATGATTTTTATCTGGGTTCAAAATGTAGCAGTAGTTTGAAGCCAAGTGTAAGCCAAGTGTCATCATATAGTGATAGGCAGTTGAGAGGCAGGAAAGACTGGGTTCTATAGCCTTGGATGGCAGCTAGTCTAGGAGAAGGACAACTCTGAATTCAAAACCTGCGGAGGGTTGTTTGGGGACCTTGTGTCACGTAGTGCACCAGGTCTCTGTATTCTGCCCTTCAAAAAGTGTGGTTGGTTTTGCACAAAACCAATATAAACCTCCAATCAAATCATATGTGCTGTTGTCTGGCAGTCAGTTTTAATGTTTTAATAAAATTTATTCAGTATTATTATTGTTTAGGTAATAAGCATTATAACATAGCACAAATAGGAGGCACGGTGGAGTAATGGATAGTGGCTCGGATTGGGGAATTGGAAAGCTGAGTTCAAATTCCAGTCGAATCCATTACATTCACTTACATGCTAAAATACCTTGGGAAAGGTATGAATCCTCTTCTTCTCCTTCCAGCTATGGATAAATAGCAGGAAAGACTGGATTCTATAGCCTTGAATGGCCTGGTCTACTTCAGAAAGAAATGGCAATCTACTGCGGGAAAAAATTTGCCTTGTCAGTCATGTATCAAAAGATACATGATTCACCTAAGCATGTATCACACATAGCACATAACTGACTGACTGACTACTGCACAGTGTAGTAGGGTCAGTTGGGCACCGTCTGTGAGAAAAGAGCACCATGACACAATTCACTCTGCCTGAAATTTGGAAATAGCATACTGTACTGCTTGGCATTTGCACCAATATGAACATTTCAAGAGTGTTTGGGTGTCAATCTGAGAACAGTGCAGACAATTCAGAAAGTTGGATGAGTCTAATGGTGATTATGAAGGTAAGGCAGCTCGGAAAACTCACTCTGATCATTCTGATAAGAAAGGAACTCAAAAAAAAACATTTATTTTTCTAAATGCAATACTTATTTGAAATATTGATATAATTTGTTGAAGTTTGAACATTTTAAAAAGTTATTGGGTTAATTGGTGGAGTAATGGATAGCGGCTTGGATTGAGGAGTCGGAGAGCCGTGTTTGAATTCCAGTCAAATCCATTACATTCACTTACGTGCTAATACCATTGGGAAAGGTATGAATTCTTTTCTTCTCCTTCCAGCTATGGGTAAATAGCAGGAAAGACTGGGTTCTATAGCCTTGGATGACAACTGGTCTACCCCAGAAAGAAATGGCAACCTACTGCAGGAAAAAAATTTGCTTTGTCAGTCATGTATCAAAAGATACATGATTGCCTAAGCATGTATTATGCATGGCACATAACTGACTGATATGTTTCATATAAGGAATTTGAATCAGTAAAGATCATTACATCTGCTACTATTTACATGACTGGGTAATTATTAAATCCAATAATATGTGCATAACTGAATGATCTGAATGTTAGCATTCCAAGCATAAGACCCAGGTTCAAATATCACTATGGTCAATTTGTCAAGGTCACCTCTTCATATCATCATCTTAGAGAGATGATCACACTGTTAGGAAGGGCCTGAAAACCATGTCAAGGGCTGACCCAAGCCTTGTGAGTGAAAGTGGGTAGATGGAAATCACAAGTCATTGTGACCGAGCGTGTGAGCAAACTAGACTTGTTAAAAATCTGTTGCTCATACCAGTTTATGGACTCTCTCTCAAAAACTGTAAGGTCAGTTCAGTACACACAGTTTGGCTCTGCATGAGCAAGCATCTGCAACAGGGATTAGGTAGCCAGCCTAGTAAATCACACCAGATTAAGTGCTCTCTCCCAGAAACTGTAACTAAGATCCCCTCAATATAGTTGCAGTATAAATCACAGATTGGCTCTGTGGGTGTTGAAGCAGGCATTTACATAATTTAATAAAATAAAAATTAATCACTACTTTATCTTAGTAATTAATTCCACTTGGTCCAAGTACCTAAGGAGATACTATGTTACAGTATTCTACTATTGGTTCATGAAGTATGTATAAACTCGGACCCAAAACCCACCCACACAAATTTGTTTGAAGTTGAACTTCGTACCTTCTAAGGCCATCCTTATAAAGACCCTTTGCGAATACTATATCCGTCCCATAATAATTGTTACATTTAGTGTATGAAATATATAATCAAATGTAGCAACTTTTATGGGACAGGATCAATATATATTTCTTAATTTCTTAATGTGGATATTTTTTTTTTTTTAATCACATCACCCCAAGCAAGGTAATGAAGGCCACTAAAATGCAAGCAGTTACTAAGAGTGAAAGAAAATGAGATGATGTTAGAAGGAACTGGAAACCTAATCTTAAACAGAAAACAAACGATAAACTTCTACTCCTGTTCAAAAGACCAGGGAGGAGTGTGAACTGGATGCTAAACAAACCTATTTACCATTTTAACATTACTAATAATTTATGTTTCTTTTGTATGTGAGTGCAAATATTTATGGGTCATACAGAAATCAACATTTCATATATACTTATCAATATTTATCATTAAAAGACTCTGTGTGTGTGTGCATGTACTTATATGTAATCACACAGACATTCATGCCTATATATATATATATATATATATATCTCAGTCAGTTATGTGCTATGCGTGATACACGCTTAGGTGATCATGTATCTTTTGATACATGACTGATAAGGCAGATTTTTTTCCCCACAGCAGGTTGCCATTTCTTTTCTGTGGCAGACCAGTTGCCATCCAAATATATATATATATATATATATATATATAGTAAAAAAAAAAAAACAATGTAAGGAAAATAATTTTATCTTTGGTTTTATTTCTCTTCCAATGAATATAGATTTTTTTTTTTTCATTTGAAAATAAAAAAAAATAAATATTAGGTTGGTGCAAAAATGATATCGTTTTTGACGTATTTTTTAACGTCAAAAAACGACATTACTTTTGCACCAGCCTAATAGTACCAGAATTCAACTACTGATGTCAAAGTTTATTTACCGTTATTGAATTTTTCAAATTATTATCTCGACTCTCAGAAAATTGTGTTGCCATGGAAATGTGATGATGGATGTTTGTTTTGAGTGTTGGCAAAAATTTATCCTTCATCTATAATACACAGGTAATATTTTTTTAGCTACAAAATTTCATTTGAAAATTGTACATTATACAATACGAAATAGGTAAAGGCCCAGAACTGGCCTTAAGTCAATTAAATCATTTGCTTCCAATTGAGCCCTGTGAGTAAAAGGGGCATGTGTTAGACTATTCTAGCCTTGTCTCATCAAGTACACGCAAGCTGAGGTCCACCCAAATTATCCATGACTTACAACCTTATCACATTGAAACACTGATTCCCATCTGATCACTGAAGTTAAGCAACGTTGAGCCTGGTCAGTACCTAGATGGGTGATCACTTGGGGGTGGATACCAGTTGCTGTAATGGATAATGGCTTGAAATAAGAAGTCAGAAAGCTGAGTTTGGATTCCAGTCAGGTTCATTACATTCACTTATGCACAAATACCCTTGGGAAAGTCATGAATCCATCTCTTCTCCCCACACCTATGGGTTAAAATAGTAAGAATTGTATCTGAAAATCATTATTGTCTCTAAGAAATTGTTAATACAATATTCACTCACAAGAAAAAAAAATTATTCTTACAATCCCAAAATGTTTTGGCTTTAAATAACCTACAAAAGGTTGATAAGCCATAAAAAACAAATCTATAAAAAAACAAAAAAAAAAATAAACAAATTGTCCCCTATTGGACCTCTGTCCCCCTAAAGCCGATTCTGTGGAAGCTATATCTGTTCCATAGTAATTGTTACATTTAGTCTTTAAAATATATATGCAAATGTAACAACTATTATGGGACAGAGATAGTAAAAATGCAACAACTGTACCATAATGGTTGTTACATTTTGTGTATGAAATGTTTATGCAAATGTAGCAACTATTATGGGACAGAGATAGTAAAAATGCAACAACTGTACCATAATGGTTGTTACATTTTGTGAATGAAATGTTTATGCAAATGTAACAACTATTATGGGACAGATGTAATATATATTTAAGTTTATTTGTGGATTACATTGTAATATTGCTTATATGATTGTTATGTATGTGAGTGCAAATTTTTAAAAGTCATACAGACATCAGCATTTTACATCCACCTATTAAAAAATGTGTGCGTGTATTTATCTATAATGACATAGGCATTCACACCAATATACTTAAACATGTATCTATACATACAGTTAAAAAAAAAATGGAAAGAATATAATTTTGTTGATTTTTGCTTTTATTTCTCTTCCAGTGAATAGAGATTTTTTTTTTATATAAAAAAAGAAAAAAAGGAATGAACTAATAATTTAGAACTGACATTGCTTCCAGCAAAAATGGACACTAATTAGTAAGAAGGAATAAAAAAAAATAAATAAAAAAAAAAATTTAAATACTATTCCATTACCCCCCATCCCTCACCTAAATAAACAAATAAAATGAAAATTGAGAAATTGAGAGAATCCATCTTGTCTGGTAACAAATCAAAATTTGTACATGAAAATTTTACTATGATGTTAACTCTTTACAGAATTGTCTTTATATAGACCCCATAGAGCAGATACATTATTATAGAGTAACAGTTAAACTATTATTATTATTATTGGTGGGCAAAATCTTAACAACATAAAATATGCAGATGACACCATATTGATGGTAGACACAGAAAGAAAAACTCCGAGACAAGATAGTAATGGAAAGTGATTGATTGATTGATCTGTTTTTTATGGATTATCAACCCATTGCAGGTTATTTAAAGCCAGAAAATATTTTTAGATTGTAAGAATTTTTTTTTTGAAGATAATGGTTTAGTTATACAAGTCTTAATAAATAACCCATAGATGTGGGGATAGGAGGTGAATTCATACCTTTCCCGAGGGTATTTGCATGTAAGGGAATATAATAAACCTGACTTGAATTGAAATTCGGCTCTCCAATTAACAATACTGAGTTATCCATTACACCACCAGCAAATCCAAACTTATGACATCTGGTGGTAAACCTTCTGGGTACTTAACTTTAGTGATCGTATAGGAACCAGTCTTTCAACATGATATGGCCATACACTAAAGGAAAGTGAGAAGAAAGGACTAATTATCAATTGTAAGAAGACTGAATATATAGCTGTTTGTAAGATGCTTAGTTCAAAATGTGAGACATGAATTGGAAACATCAAAATCAAGCAGGTACAAAAATACCTGGGAAGTATTTTAACAGAGAACAGAAAATGTGACATCAACATGCAAATACACATTACCATAAGAAAAGATGCCTTCCAAAAGCTAAATTAAGTATTAGGAAATGAAAAATGAAAAAAAACAGTGTTCATCTGCCATCTAATACTTTTTCCCAAGAAGCATGTGAGTAATGAGGAAGTTTGGAAAAAAATGGAAAGAAAAAACATTTGTACTTAGAAGTAAAAAGAGACAGTTGAAATTTCTAGGATACATAATCAGGAAAGGAGGCTTGGAGAATTTGACACACACAGGACATGCTAAAAGGAAGAGGGACAGAAGGAAACAATGAGTAACCTACCTAATGAGCTTGTGTAGATGGTTGAAAGAACAGGGAGTATGAGGGATAGTAAAAAACAAACACTGCTAAGAGCTACAGGAGATAGGAAGTTGTGGAGAGCCATGATTGCCAACGTCCTGAAGGACATGGAACATAGAAGAAGTAGATTTGATCATTACATTTGTAACACTGTGCCAGATGCACCTAAACTGACTAAATATCTAAGTAACTTGCCACAGAATTGTTATTTTTAAGTGTTGAATACATGAGGTGGGGGCTTAATAACCAGAAGGAGTGTCAAAAAATCATTTTAAGAGTCAAAAGGTGCAAATAAACATAATATGCTTGACATGGTCAGAAAATTTGCTCAAAAAAAAACACAACAATTAAGTAAATAAATAAAATAAATGTCCCTCTACATCTATTAGACAACCTATCCACTATTCCATAGTGGTTTTAATCCTATCTACATTTGTGAACTTGTGCCAGACTAGCAGATCTCCTCAATTTACCTGTTTAGTAACATCTACACTTTAAAGAAATATTTATTCAGACTAAGAATAGTAACTTTTTTAAGTGTGTGCAAAACTTCTCAACTTCTCTCTGTCATCCAAATCTATGGATGAAAGAGCAATACAGATTGGGCAATTCAGCATTGGTAGGGCAACCAATCTCTGGCAATGAATGAAATCTGGCAAGACAAGACAATCTGAATGGAATCTGGCAGGTGAGCTTGCCCAAGACAATCTGAATGGAATCTGGCAGGTGAGCTTGCCCAAGACAATCTGAATGGAATCTGGCAGGTGAGCTTGCCCAAGACAATCTGAATGGAATCTGGCAGGTGAGCTTGCCCAAAACAATCTGAATGGAATCTGGCAAGTGAGCTTGACCAAGACCAGACAATCGAAATGGAATCTGGCTGGTGAGCTTGCCCAAGGCAAGACAATCTGAATAGAATCTGGCAGCTGAGCTTGCCTAAGATAATCTGAATGGAATCTAGTAAGTGAGCTTGCCAAACCTATTGACATAGCTTTTGTATCAGTACACATGTGTCCCAGTGACCTTACAATGGATGTTAGAATTCAAAAGAAGAAAAATACATTAGTTTCTTGTAATAAAAATGATCTTTTGATTTGATTTTTTTAGAGTAAATTCTTCAGTGTAAAGCTAAATATAAAAAATGATACATGTCTTGCTAACTTGGGGCAATCAGGAAAATTTGTCATCTTTAGAAGCATCAAAAAAACAAATTCTAACTTCCTTTTGTTACAGTATTTTTTTTTTCCTTATCCATGACTAATTTTAGAGAATTCAACTTTTTTTTTTCCCCATGACAAATAACACAGCAGCTGATTAATTTGACTTGAAAGATTTTCACAAGCAGAAAGTTAATTTTAAAAAAAGGAATATATATGTATGTTGTGGTATAATGGATAACAGCTTGGAACGAGGAATCAGAGTTTGAATTCCAGTTGGGTTCATTACATTCACACAAATACCCTTGGGAAAGGTATGAATTTATCTCTTCTCCTCCCAGCTATGGGTTTAATAGCAAGATTGACTCGGTCCTATAGCCAACACTATAGGACCGAGTCTATCACAGAGAGAAATGGCAACCTACTGCAGGAAAAATCTTCTGCCTAGTCAGTGTAAATTCATTTGATTAATCAAGTCATATTATACAGCACAGCAAAAAACTGACATTATTCAAAATGTGAATATCTAAGTAACTACATATCCCAGGCAAATGAAGTTAAATAAGCAATAAAAATTTATTTATCAAAATTCAAGCAAGATATTCAAAAGGATGTAGATTTTATAACTAATTTCACAAAGCTTCACAAATGTTTAATATGCGTAAACCTGTTACACGACAGTTGGTAGTCCAACTTCTGCCAAACACGATGTAGCATGTCTTGCGCAACATGCTTCAGCACCTTAAGTTCCTCTAGGCTTGTAAGAATAAGGGGAATATAGACCTGTCCTTTCACATAGCTCCATATATAAAAAAAAAATCACAAGGTACCAAGTCAGGTGAACATGGTGGCCATTTCAACAGCACATTGTCGTTATCAGTGGCATACCTGAGCCATCTTCCAGGTAGATTCTCATTGAGATAAAATTGCACAATCAACTTAGTTTTTACACATCTTGTCAAATTTAGAGATCATTTGAACGAGAATTGACTATATTACTAGACTACAAAATAATGTCAATTTTTTATGGTGGTGGGGGGACACCCTGTATATTACAGTATGAGGAGGGGTGATTGCTTATGAAATTATCAAGGAGTGGAAACAACGTGTACCAGGTCAAAGCAGAGTGTCCGCTTATGAACAGCAGGTATTATAAGCAGCTTGTGGCCTTGAGCCAGACAGAACAAAGCTTCATAAATAACAATCCCAAACCAATAAAATTGCAGCATTCCATTCCAATAATATGGCTTCATTGGAAAATTGGAAGAAGAAATTCTTTCTTGATAACCCACCTCCACAAAAAATCCTTTCTGAATCTTAAGCAGTTCAATTTTATACTTTTTTTCTTTATTTATCCTTTCTTTACAAGAGAAAATCCATAATCACCTGCTATGCAGGAAGATTAATGCTCTTAAAAGCCATTCATTTTTATTTTGCAAAAAAAAAAAGGAACATTGCATAAACTGATACATAATGCTTTAAAATATATTACGTTATATTTCAAACTTTTAATATTCCAAAGTAATAAAACTGTCAGATTAAAAAAATAAATCCATTAATTCTTTAGAAATTGCTTTGTTTATGTTCCAGATATGAAACAGACCAAATATGGATTTTTGAGAAAAATATCTTAGTGAGGAAGAGGGCTTTCCTTAAAAAGAAAAACAGAGACTTGCTGAACTGGGGTGCTCTCTGTAGCTGAGCAGTAAAGCACACCAGATCAAACAGTAGTTCCTTTTACAGAAGAGGACACAGGTTCAATCCCTGCTGAAAAGCACATTTTCTTTATTAAGATTTTTTGAATTCCAGTTGAATCCATTACATTCGCTTACATGCTAATATCCCTGGGAAAGGTATGAATCCTCTTCTTCTCCCTCCAACTATTGGTAAATAGCAGGACAGACTGGGTTCTATAGCCTTGGATGGCATCTGGTTTACCACAGAAAGAAAAGGCAACCTACTGTGGGGAAAAAAATCTGCCTTCTCAGTTATGTATCGAAAGATACATGATCGCCTAAGTGTGTATCACGCATGGGACATAATGGAATACACAGACCGATAGATGTAATACACATTATTTAAAGTAAAAATAAAAATGGGGCATCTATTTTAAATATATTTTAAATATTTTTAAATCCACTATAATAATGTTTGATGTAATAAAAATGTCGAATTAAAAAAATTGATCCTTCATTCTTTAGAAATTGCTTTAATATTTATCTATTTGTAAATAATCTATTTCTGACTTAAAGTTTAAAGTTCCCCCAATACAAGGCTCGAGAACCACTCATGGTAGAGGGTTACTGAATGAGGTTTGTGATATGAATGTAAGAGAATGTCAAAGGAAGTGAGGATAATGAGAATAGATAACAACTGCCTTTTGAAGTTAAGATTATAGTGTTCAGGGAAGCATGTTCCACAAAGTAGCACTTCTCTTGAGAAAGTTGTTTGAGTGGAGCATCCTTACAAATGGAATATGGGGGAAATGTGGGGGATTCAACTACATGGAAATAGCATAGCAAGTCTGAGATGTAAAAGTCTGAACTGGTGGAACTAAAAAGAAAATGGAACTCATCTGAACATTTGCCATAGAAATAGTAATAGAGTAACAACAGGCTTCCAAACTCATCTGCCAGTAATGAAGGCAACGGCATCAATGTTTGCATATCACAAACATTACACATGCTCTATTAAGAAGCACAATGCTAATTAAGTCAATTATAACAATGTCAACATTCTACAAACACTTGCGATGTTTCTTTTGTGAGAAAGGGGTTGTAGGGTGGAAAATAATTTATCACACGCAAGGACGCAGAGATGTTTTTAGACTCCATAAACACCTTCCCTGATGTAGACATGTATATACATTTTTACTGGAAGTGTCTTTTTCAGACACTGATGAATAAACACGTCCAAAACACAACATTCCAAACCAACTACAGACATCCTTATATATTGATCTTAACTCTTTTTATGCCCTTCTGAGCTTGAAACGCGTTCAAATGTCATTTCATGTCTGGTAGAGGTGTTAGCCACTGCTTGGGTACTTCAAGGTACCTCAGTTTCTTAGTTACTATATTAAAAACAAATAAAAAAAAATGAAAGACTGGAAAATAAAACTGGGCAATTCCATTTTTGGTTTAATCTGGCTCTTGTAAAGGTAGAGGATAGTACAAGGAGTCAGGTACTTACTGGAGGGGTACAATGAACTGACCATTTTTCCAGCATCTTTAGTGACAGTCATATGTACAAACTCTACTTGAGGTTTGGGTTGATTTTAAGGCTTAATAGGCACTCAAGGCACAGGTCCTCACTGAGAGAACACCCATTCATCATAACTGGTGATAGATCAAGGGCTAATCAGAGAATCTATCAGCTAATTAAGTCAAATTCCTCAATGTTTATATTCTACAATCTTTACACATAATAATCCATCAGCTAATTAAGGCAAATTCCTCAATGTTTATATTCTACAATCTTTACACATAATAATCCATCAGCTAATTAAGGCAAATTCCTCAATGTTTATATTCTACAATCTTTACACATAATAATCCATCAGCTAATTAAGGCAAATTCCTCAATGTTTATATTCTACAATCTTTACACATAATAATCCATCAGCTAATTAAGGCAAATTCCTCAATGTTTATATTCTACAATCTTTACACATAATAATCCATCAGCTAATTAAGGCAAATTCCTCAATGTTTATATTCTACAATCTTTACACATAATAATCCATCAGCTAATTAAGGCAAATTCCTCAATGTTTATATTCTACAATCTTTACACATAATAATCCATCAGCTAATTAAGGCAAATTCCTCAATGTTTATATTCTACAATCTTTACACATAATAATCCATCAGCTAATTAAGGCAAATTCCTCAATGTTTATATTCTACAATCTTTACACATAATAATCCATCAGCTAATTAAGGCAAATTCCTCAATGTTTATATTCTACAATCTTTACACATAATAATCCATCAGCTAATTAAGGCAAATTCCTCAATGTTTATATTCTACAATCTTTACACATAATAATCCATCAGCTAATTAAGGCAAATTCCTCAATGTTTATATTCTACAATCTTTACACATAATAATCCATCAGCTAATTAAGGCAAATTCCTCAATGTTTATATTCTACAATCTTTACACATAATAATCCATCAGCTAATTAAGGCAAATTCCTCAATGTTTATATTCTACAATCTTTACACATAATAATCCATCAGCTAATTAAGGCAAATTCATCCCTTTCTATATGTCACAAACTCTACATATGCCTGTTTTAGAATCTATCAAATAATTAAGTGGAATTCATCACTGTCTATATTTCACAATCTCTACACATTGCCCATTTTAGAATCTATCAACTAATTAAGGTAAATTCACCAATATCTGTATTATATATATATATATATATATATCTTTATATAGAGTCTCTATGCACAAAGACACTTGAATGTAACTTATGAAACATGAAGGTATGTAGAAGTCGTAACAGAATATTGTGTGGAAACATTGCCACATTCAAAACAGTAGTAATAAATAATAAAAATGTTCTATTGCCTTTGAGCAACATGAAATGTTTTGTGAAATCCTTGCTCACAAGATCAATAAAAAACTGTCTAGTGATCTATCTTCCATCGGCTGATGCAATTCAATCTGTAATTCATTGGCTATATCTGAAGATATCACGATTAAACTTCCTTCACAAGTACTTCTTTTCAGAAGATAGTAATGGCAGACAAAGAAATAGCCAGAAACATATATTGATCATTTTGTAATTGTTAATGTCCCAACAAGTCCAGAATTGCCAGTAAACACAAAATCAAGAACTTTTTTTTTTACAATAACATTCACCCTGTACAAGGCCCAAGAGCCACTCGAGGTAGAGTGTTACAGAGCAAGATGCACAGATTATGGTGATATGTGGGGAAGATAAAAGTTAACTCTAACTTGAACAGGTTAAGAGTTCCACAAAGCAGCAGTCTGTGGGAAGCTGCTGTTTGAATGAAAGTGTCATAGTGGGTCTTTACTGGGGAAGGTTAGGACTGATGAAACTATGGAATGTAGTTTGTTTGAACACTTTCTATGAAAATAGTGATAGAATAGTGATAGAACAAGAGGCTTGCAATGTTTTGTCCATGGGAAAGGTACTTTAGGGTAGAAAATAATTCTTCACCTACAAGGATGTAGACTCTATTAAAACTGGAAAATGAAGACTGTGCAGCTCCAGCCCATATATGGCAGCAATACTCTATTTTTGGCCTGATCTGGCTCTTGTAAAGGTAGAGGATAGCAGGAGTAGTCAGGTACTTACTGGGATTTTAGTAATCAATCATATGCACAAGTTCCACTTGTGGTGTGCATTGAGCTTCAGTCCCAATAGGGCACATTGCCTCCCTGAGAGAACACCCATCCCTTGCAATAGTCGAAAATTCAAGGTCTGCTCAGTGACTATAGGACTTCATTAGTTTGGTTTTCAAAGTATTGAATGTGACCAGCCAGTTTTCTCCCCACTGAGCTGTTAGAGCTAAATCAAAGAAGCGATCAGCTGCCATGCTCTCATCATTTAGAATTTTGGAGATGCACTCATATAACAAAAGAAACTCTCCACTCTCTTTTATTCTTATGCTTAATAAATGTAAAGTTGTGATGTCCAAGATGTCAAAGAGAAAACATGTTGAGCAATTTATGAAAAGAAAATAGAATAGGTTTTTGATAGATTGTATTATATTAATTTTTTATTATATTATATTAATTTTTTATTGTATTATATTAATTTTTTTATTATATTATATTAATTTTTTATTGTCTTATATTAATTTTTTATAATTGATTAAATGATTTTTTACAGCTTTGGCATACATCATCAGTGATGTTTGTAGCCAAGGTTCATTAAGGGGTTTCCGATCTTTCAACATTATACCTCCTCTCCACCATGACCCAGCCGATATTGATTGGGTATTGACTTGTGTGCCCTCCATCAGCTACAACATTTATCATTTTTTTTTAATCACACACTGCAACTCCTCTTCACAATTTATAGTCCAATCATGGATAACTTTCTTTATCAACCCTTTGTGGATTATGTTATATAGTGTACCTATGAACACTAATGTTGCAATCCTCATAAATACATATGACACTATTGTAAGTGGGGATAATATGTTAACCACTAGCAGTGGTTTACCTACTTCACGGTGCTGGCGAGTATTGTATTTTGTTGATGTTATAAAGATTACCATTTCATTTCTAACCTCTGTTTTGGTTATTCCTCATTCAGTAACCCTTCCTAGGTTACAACAGTTTATTTGAAGCTGAAACATTTTTGGGATTGTAAAAGTAATTTTTTTTTTTTTGCAAATAAATATTGTATTAACAATTTTTTGGAAGTAACAATGATTATTCCAGATTAAAGTCCTACTATTTAACCCATAGCTGAAGGGAGAAGAGTTTGATTCATACCTTTTCCAAGGGTATTTGCATGTAAGTGAATGTAATGAACTTGACTGGAATTTGAACTTGGCTCACTGATTTCTCATTCCAAGTTGCTACCAATTACACCACCCACACATCCCATTTGTCCATAAAAATAAAGATATTCTTTGACTTTTTATTTCCTGGCATATTGGGTTCTCTATTCTGTAAAAACAGATGTTTTCCTACACAGCATCTGCACTTTTCAAATGCTATACATTCAAGTACTGACTGTTGCCTAAAGAATTGAGGAGATCTTAAAGATTTATAAGAAAAGATATTGAAAATGTTTAGTCATTTGTCTACAACTCATAATTTGTTTTTTCCTGCATATTACCTGTATGGCACAAGGCAGTAACCATACCAAGTGATGCTACTGCAGATTCAGTAGCAATTAAAATTTTTATAGGGCCAGGATGTTAGCATAACATCCAAGATGTTTTATAGAAGTGATTTTCAACCAGTGTGCCGTGAAGGAATTGTATAGGGTGTCCCTAAATTCTGGACACAGAGGAAATCTCATTAACTATATTTTTTTTTAGCTCCACAGATTAAACATGGTCTTGTCAAAAGAAGAAAGAACTGTCTTGTTTTTGCTGAGCTATTCTAAAAAAGGTGTACTCAATGAAAATCACAAATGCAACACACTTGATTAAATACATAAAGAGTGAATGTGCTAAAACTGACAGCAATGTGGAGTTACTGCATCGAGTTCACACGAATCTTGCAAAGTGCATCAACCTTTGCATTTCAAATGATAAAAATCATATTGAAAATATTATTAATATTCCAATATAATAAAATTTAGTTTCTTGAAAATATGCATTTTTGTCTATGTCTCCAGACTTTAGGGATACCCTGTAGGTGTGCCATGAAAATTTTTAATGGTTATTATTTTCAAAAGAAGTCCAAAGCCCAATATGTGTGAATATCAAAATTAAAACCCCTTTAAATTGATTATACATGTATATCATTTTTATAATAAATAAATGTTTACATAATATATAAAATAATATAAAAGGCAAGTTTTCTACAATAAACTATTTAAAACTGAAATCAATCATGGCTAGAATCTTTGGAAGAAGTTTTAAGAGTATGCCTGTCCAAAATTCAACCTGGTAAAAGAGATATTCTAAAAAGACATCAAGCTCAGACATCTCATTAAATGTTAAATTATAATAAACGGAAAAATAAATATAAGTTATTTTAAGAATTTTAATTATTATCTTTTTATAACAGACTATAATTGTTTTGTTTGTATTAATAGATAAGTCATAAAATGTAGACTCTTTTTTTTTTACTCTTTTTTGGATCATCATAATTTAAGAGTGCTGCAGAAGTTTAACTATAGGCTCAGGTAGGCCATGAGATAAAAATGGTGAAAAAACATTTCTTTGTAGGATTAAATGGCTCTCATTGCTCCGATAATTGTCCATAACTGTCAGTAGTAGAGAGACAGGGTTCATGCTTTTTCCAAGAGTATTAGCGCAATGTGAATGCCCCAGCTGCAGCTTCAACCTGGTTCATCAAATCCATTTTTGGTGCCATTAACCAATAGATGATCTGCATATTCTTTGAATTGTAATGGTAATATTAACTGTTTCTTTAATGAGTTTCTGATAGTACATGACTGATATTTTCTTTTTTTTTTTTTTTTTTTTAAAAAAAACAATCATGTTCACCCTGTTGGGTTTGTAAAATTTGTCTGCGCTTATATCTAGAGATTGGTCACATGATATTAGTCAGTCTCTCATTGGTTAATAAAACTACATGGGTTTAGAAAAAGCTGACCACCAGGAGAAAGGACCGGACATGCCCTGAAGCAACACACAAGAAATTCTCTCCACTGCCAATGGTACCAATTCCCAAGGGTTTAAAGATACAAGTTATCTAGCTCTATTTCACTTCACCATATGGGTAATTTCGCCTGACATATTCTCTATATATAGGAAAGGACATTGTGTTTATGTTAACTGTTGTATTCATGTTTAGGTGTAAATAAATATCTTTATTACATGTTGATAAAGTATTTTTCTTATTCAGGTCAGCTCCAAAGTAAAGTGGGGCTAGCACAATAAGCCTGTACAAAACCCAAGAGCCAGGGATTTAAAGAGTAAAAGACATAGTTAATGTGGATATGTAAGGAAGATAACTGTTAAACCTATAATATAAAAGAACTTAACATATAATTTGTAAGGAATTAACAAAATTTATTTTTAATCTGACTTTAATTCTTATTACTATAAATGTTATTGTTGTGTATGCCCATGTTTGAGTAGATGTCCTGTTTTTTTTTTTTTTGTTTTTTTTTTAAACTGTGTGAATTACATCTACTGACCTGCACATTCAAAAGATGTTCAATCCCTGCCATAGGACACATTTTTCTTTATTATGTCTCTCAAATGCATAGGCTGGTAGCCATAATTCAGACTGTTTAAAATAAATTTTAAAAAAGACAAAAACATGATGTCTACTCAAACATGTGCATCCACAAAAGTAATGTTTATAGCAATAAGAACATAATAAATAAATATATATATATATATATATATATATATATATATATATATATATATATAAGTGTGTGAAAAGAAAAACAGATGTACATTTGTAGTTAACTGTTATTCAATGTAATTTGACTCTACTGCCCTTAAGTGAGATTCAACCATTTCTATTACAGTCCAGAAACAAAGAAAAGAGTGCTGGAGTGCTATGTGATATCCATCCTCTTATATGTTAGTGAATGTTGCACAATCTCCCTGCGGATGAGGAGGAAACAGGAGGTAGCAGAAAGATGGTTCTACAGAAGAATACTGAAAATTCCATGGAGGCAGTAAGGAAGTCTTAAAGAAAATGGCAATAGAAAGAACACTTATACTCAGAATCAGGAAGGAATAGCTGAAATTCCTCAGATGTATAATGAGGAAGAAGGGATTGGAAAACTTAACACTCAGAAGGCAAGAGAGATGGGGAAAGTCAGTGACCCACTTACCTGACAAGCTTGTGTGAATTGATGGCAGAAAAGGAGACTAGAGCCTTAGTAAAGTGTTGTAGAGTAGTTTCACAGTGGAGGCTTGTATTTCACTAAGTTGGTCCTAAAATAGGTTCAACGTACAAAACGTTAGGAACTTGATATAATAGGTAATGACGCAGAGAAATCTAGTGGTGGTCGCTGATACTTTTAGTAGCTGTCGTCTGACATCAACTGACTGACCAACTCACTGAGCGACTTAGCGACTATTACTACTACTACTTATTATAGGTGGGAGAGTCTATTAACTATAGAATAGGTGTGTTCCACTATAACATAAACTAAGGGTCATAACAATAGGAAGTTATGGAAAGCCATGATTGACTATGTCCTGAAGAGGCATGCCACATAGAAGAAGTTCATGGGGGAGACAACTCTCAGTGGCTTCACAACATTTAAAATTTGTCTATTTAGGTAGCAAATTCTCTTTTAGGCATGTCTGATTGAATAAATTACAGACAGAATGTCTGCTAATTTTTAATAAAATCCGTTCATACTCATAAATAACCTTCCGTTTATTGATGTTAAAGGATGAGAGAAATGTGCTATAGCTGTTTAAATTTCTTTTATTTTCATTTCCTAAGTACTTTTGATCTTTTTTCAAGATCATCGTCAGGGGTGCAAGTAATACAAAACTATATGTTTTTCATTAATATAAGTATTTATACAAAGTTGTGCATTGTTATCCATTACTGTAATTTTTTCATAATGCTTTTAAATGCAAAATGGTTGACAATTCATTAGAATGTGAAAAAAATTATCCATTATAGAATTTTTTCTCTCTATGTTATAATGTCATGGTCGCACACACATTAAAGCATGAAAAAACTGTTCCTTTACAGGCATTTCAGAACATTACTGCAGCATTCATAGTTGATTCTCTTCAGTGCCATTTTTAATTTTTTAATAAAAATTGCTTCTAGTATCTGTAATCTAATTTTGTTATTTTCATGGTGTAGGATAGTTGTGTTGTTGATTAGTAATTTTTTATATTGCGAATGCAGAAAAGAATGTTGTTGTAGATGTCTCACAATAGACAAATGGTCAGACATGCGTAATGTAAGCCTTCTTGTTAATGTATTTGTCGTATACCCAACATATATATTTATTTATTTTTGTCAGAGATACAGTCTCTCAAGAGACATTTAAATTGGTATATAATGTTGGTTTTACATAATACATTGGTTAGTGGGGAAGAGTTATTTCAAATAATTAAATTGGTTGTATTGTATTTCTTATAGTATATGATTAATTTTATTTTTTTTATTAGAATCCATAGAAGATATGTTAGTATAAATAAGATTCTTTGAAGTTTTCATCCTGTTTGTAGTTAGCATGCATCTGGTTACAATATAGTAGTTTCATATATTTAGTGTCCTTTGGGAAAGTACTATAATTCTATTTGACGTGTGTTGAGGTTTTTTATATATCGTCTTATTTGTTCATCTACAATGTGCTTTGGGAAGTCATTATTAATGAGAGTCTGCTTAATATTTTTTAGTTCATTGTAGAAAATCTTTTTTGTGGGGGAATTAATTTGTGCTCGGTTAATTAAATTCTGTATAAGTACTATTTTGTAGTAATCTGGACATTCACTTTCATAGTTGAGAGTGCAAGAGTTTTTACTGGTTGGTTTTTATACGCAGCGGTAGTAAATGTGTTGTTATTTGTGTCTATAAAAATGTCAGGGAAAGGGATTTTGTTATCTTTGTTAAGTTTGTATATGAACTTGAGGACAGAGTTTTTTTAAAAGATTTTTTTGAGTTCCATTATTTCTTCTATGTTTTTAACTAAAATAAGGACATCATCTACATATTTGAGGTAGATGAAGGGTTTCTTAATGGTACTAAATATATTATATTCTAGGTTGGCCATATAGAAGTTACTGAAGGGTGGAACCAAAAATATAATTTTTCTTCAAAGACAAAATGAAAAAATGGATAGAACATTAAGAAAAAAGATGTATAGCACAAAATAGAGACTATGCTAAAAAATAAACTTTTACTTTTGAAGAGAAATAAATTTACTTCAATTTGATACCAATTTCATTTATTTTATCTGGTCTTTTCAGATCGAAGGCTGATCTATCAATGCTCAGAATTTTGAAGGGAAATAAATTTACTTCAATTTGATACTAATTTAATTTATTTTAACTGGTCTTTTCAGATTGAAGGCTTATCTATCAATGCTCAGAATTTTGAAGGGAAATAAATTTACTTCAATTTGATACCAATTTCATTTATTTTATCTGGTCTTTTCAGATCGAACGCTTATCTATCAATGCTCAGAATTTTGAAGGGAAATAAATTTACTTCAATTTGATACCAATTTCATTTATTTTATCTGGTCTTTTCAGATCGAACGCTTATCTATCAATGCTCAGAATTTTGAAGGGAAATAAATTTACTTCAATTTGATACCAATTTCATTTATTTTATCTGGTCTTTTCAGATCGAACACTTATTTATCAATGCTCAGAATTTTGAAGGGAAATAAATTTACTTCAATTTGATACCAATTTCATTTAATTTTTTTCTAGGACTGCAGAACTTATCAATCAACATGTATAATTTCAAGGAAAAAAGATTTACTTCATTTTGATACCAGTTTCATTATTCTATCTGGCCTAAATCTTTTTTCTTTTAGAATTATGGTACTTACTTATCAATAAAAAATTGCAATTTTGAAAAATAATAAATTTATTACATTTTTATATCAATTTCATTATTCTATCTGGTTTAAACCTATTTTTAGTTTTAGAATTATACACTTACTTACCAATCGACCATTGCAATTTTGTGTAGAGATAAATTTGCCTCATTTTGCTATGGAATTTATTATTTTATCTGGTCTAATTTTTTTTTTTTTTTTTTTAAGATTTAAGACCTTATTTACCAATCAACATTTGTAATGTTGATAAAAAAAATTTCATTTGAAATTTATCATTATATCTCATCTAAAACTGTTTTTATTTAGTATTGGAGATCTCATTTACCAATCAACCCTTTCACATAATCATTATTATAACAAAAAATAAAATAGCTGAAATCTTACAACAAAATGCTTGTTGTAAAATGTTTGCATTAATTAATTAGTCTTTAACCACATTTTTCACATTGTCTTGAGATTTTTCAGAAACTGTAGCTTCCAATCTTATAGCTTAAAAGAAAAAGAAAAATATCAATACAGATTGAATAGCTTTAAGCCAATTGGCTGGTGCAGTAATAAAACTCAATCGAAGAAGACACAAACAAGGAAAATGGATGGAAAGATTTAGATACTTGAAGAGGTATTGGAAACAGTCTCACAAAAATATGCCATCAAAACCTACTCAAGAAGTTAAAAATAGTTTATCTTGGAGTGAAATTTTGTGTCTCATTTAAATAACATGTGTTCTTTTCCTTTTTCATACTAATGAAGGTCAATAATGGTAATGATAAAAATTGTTTTCCTACGCAGGTTTTCAAACTGAATAAAAAAACCATTAGCGTAATTAGTCTCAAAATAGCGATGTGTGGGGAAGACGATATTGTAACAAAAATGAATTTCAAGTTCCTTTTTGTATCATTTTTTAATTTATTTATTTTTTATTAATGTTCTCCCAATATAAGGCCCAAGAGCCACTCAAGGTAGATAGTTACTGTGTGGTGTTGTATGAGCAGAAGAAAAGGCAAGAAGTGAAGTTCTTAGGGCTAATCAGGACAGATAACGCCTAACTCTAGACTTGAAGAGGTCAAGATTTACTTAGTGAATGACATTTCAGAGTCCAGTCAGAGACATTAGAAGTATAGTGTAGAAGTAGACCTTAGAAGAAACCAGAAACCAAATCCTAAACAGGAAACAAGGGATAAACTTCTACTTTCATTCAAACCCTAGGGAGGAATGCAATCTGGATGATAGGCAAGCCTATTTTTATTGGGAGAGGAGACAAAATAATTACTGAATAAAATTTCAGAGTTCAGTCAAAGACGTTAGTAGTAAAGAGTTGAAGGAGACTCCAGAAGGGACCAGAAACCCAATCCTAAATGGGAAAGAAAGAATAAACCCTCTACTTCTGTACAAAACACTGGGAAGGAGTGTGAACTGGAGGATCACACCCGTTCATGTATGATCAGCAAAGTTAAGTAACATTGAGCCTGGTCAGTACCTAGATGGGTGACTGCTTAATGAATAAATAGTGTTTGTTATTTTTGCTGTCAATTCTCAAGAACAATGAAAATGTATAAATTCATTTTCATATGTTTAAGTTTTATTCCAATTCTAATCATTGCTTTTTAAAACAATAAACATTGCTGAAGAGTGAAGGTAGTTAAAATAATATTGGCGTCATGGGAAAAAACATCCTTTTGACACTTAATCTTATTGTGAGCACATAAGTCCATGTTTACCAAAAGTGTTAAATAGACTGGTAGACTGGGCTCTCTAGCCTTGGGTGGCAGCCTTTTTAGAAGAAGGAAAAACTCTGACGAACAGTGGAGTCGGCAACTGTAGACCACTCTATTATCTTTCCAAAGAATGCATGGCAATTCACAGATAATAAAGAAGAGGAATCTGTGGAGAGCCATGATTGCTTATATCCAAAATAGGCATGGCTAAAAAAAAATGGTTATATATAGTTGAGTAATTAGTGCATGTGTAAAAATTTGCTTATTGTAAACATTATCGCTTAAATAATAATTGCTGACCTTTCATACTGAGTACATTGATAAAAGCTACAATAATTGGTTTTTGATTCACTATTTTTTCTCTTCTTTCTCCAACTAATTCTGATTGTAGATACCAGTGTTCTATAATCCAACACCTGTTGCTTATATTTTTGTGTTAAACTGACTAGGGCTGAGCTAGCATGCTAAATACCTATTAACTACACGTGGGGTTGCTTGCATATTAAACAACCGAACATAATTAACGACCAGCAGCATCTCCATCCTACCTACACCCTCCACTTGCTTTTCCCCACACTCTGAGTATTAATGGAGAAAAAATATATATATAAGTGGGAAGAGAACAACAGTATATGTCAGCTGTTGTTTGTTTTGGTTTACAAATATCAGGTGTGGCCATCTAATCAATCTAATATAATAATTAGTCTCAGCAAAACACAACAGATAAAAAAAATAAAACAATTTCTCTCATCATTTTTCCAGTCGCATCATTTTTGTGTTCGTCAAACATGTAAAGAGGAAATGACTGTCTAATTAATGACTCTAAGTTTATTACATTTGCAAACAATGAATGAAACCAATGGAATTTTGCAGTTACAGGTTTTTCTTCTGCTGTCTGAAAATACAGCATTCCTAAAAAAACATTTCAAAAGATATGAAGCAAGAAAGAAATTCTTATTGTTAGGGTAAACTTTCTCTTTTTGAATTATCCTGCAAATGTTTGCCTAGTCATGTGATTCTTAACAGCTAATCAGGAGAGCTTTGTTTTTATATTGGGACAGTTTTTGCAGAAACCAAAGAAGACATGAACAGAGACAGTCTTTTGCCATATAGATTGCTGGACTTGTGAGTAAAGACAGCTTTTTGTAACATCCACTAACTTTCTTTTTCTGAGTTGGAGAGAAGGCATGTAACCCATTTCTATACTTTGTTAGCATTTTTTTAGACAATAAAAAAAACTGCTTCACTTTTTCCTAATTTCTCTGTAGCCATGTTCATTTTTGTTATTATAAAGGTTTGGTTAACTATCTATTCCAACAGCCAGATAATACCAAGGCTGCACAATATATATTTAGTAATCCAACACCATTAATTTATATAAAAAGAAATTTTGAGCATTCCCAAACTTCAAAAATAATCTCAGATTAAATTTTAATAATGACTTCAGAACTAATTTTAAAAGAGCAAGTATATCTAGGGCAGATATGATAGATTTCTTCAGTGCTTACAAAGAATTTCTCCTCTCTTCTTAATTTTTGACTTCCCAATGGTGAATAGGGCCAGTGTCACACCATGCTAGTATTGCTAGAGTGCTTTCTATAACAAATGGTTTTTTACAGGGTGGAATTGACAATCACACATCCAACTGATTTTAGAATCAAAGTTGTCCTTCTCCTAGACTGGTTGCCAACCAAGACTAGAAAGCCAAGTTTGGCCTGCTCTTTAACCCATAGCTGGAGAGAGAAGAGAAGGATTCATACTTTTTAAAAAGTATTTGGGAAAAAGTGAATGCAACAAACTTGGTTGGAATTATTATTCTTCCCTACAATTTTTATTATTGGAAAAAAGTTCCTTTAATATTTCTTCTTTGGTACATTTCGTGTCAAGTGTCAAGCAGGCACCTGGGGCAAGAAATGGATAATGGTTTCACTTGTCAGTCAAATATTTAGAAAACAAAACAAAAACATGTGCAAGATCATCAGCCACATCTTGCTAGTATTTATAAGGAGGACAGAGCTTCTCTCTATAATACATTAGAAATATTACAGACAGCTTTGTAGGTATATTATTATTATTATTATTATTTCTATTTTTATTATTGTTTCTATTATCAAATAAAGGTTAAAATGTTATTACTGGTAAACTAAGAGATTTCTGAAATAACTGATTTATTTAATTCATACAGATTTTGGTTATATCTGGACATGAGTCACAGTAAGTATAAAAGCAAGAGAAATAAGATGAAAGAAATACTAATTAAAAATAAATAATAATAGACAATGCTTCATCTAAGAAATTCAGACAACTTAAGACTATTACTACTTGGTGGAAAAGCAAGAGAAACAAGATGAAAGAAATATTAATTAAAAATAAATAATAATTGCCAAGGCTTCATCAAAGAAATTCAGACAACTTAAGACTATTACTACTTGGTGGAAAAGCAAGAGAAATATGATGAAAAAAATACTAGTCAGAAATGAATAATAATTACCAAGGCTTCATCTAAGAAATTCAGACAACTTAAGACTATTAGTACTTGGTGGAAAAGCAAGAGAAATAAAATGAAAGAAATCCTAGTCAAAAATGAATAATAATAGACAATGCTCCAATGAAGAAATTCAAACAAAAATTTTCAATTCAAAGCATCAGACTGAACATTAAAATCTTTTTTTTTTCTGAATTTCTGGAATGAGGAGTTATCCTTATTTACACAATATTTAGAGTAATGTCCTTGTGTTTGTTGTTTTTATCACAGCATTTCAGTCGTTATGCCCTCCGACCATCCTCAGTTGTATATCAATCTAAGTAACCTACAGGGAATTCCAAATTGAACCTTTTATTTAATCTATGAGGGTAGACTGTAGTGGAACAAGAACTGTCTACCCACCATAGATTAAATAAAGGGTTCAGTTCAGAATTCCCTGTAGGTTACCCAGATCAATATACACATGAGGAAGGTTGGAGTGCATAACGGCCAAAATGTGATAAAAACAACAAAGATTAGGATAGTAGTCTGAATATGAAAAGTGTAAATAACATCAAAATCTTTTTGGAAGGAATCTCTTCTTGTTGATTCTGAGAACTTTTTAGAACTCCTACAAAGTGATGAAACACTGTCAATTATTATTATTATTATTATTATGTTTTTAGTCTTATTTCTATTGTTTTTATGCAACTTAGTAATAGTTGTACTCTTATGTTACCTGACTTTCTTAGGTAAAGCATGTCTTTATTAATCTTTTGACAATAACAAAGTTTCATCTCACAAGTTTAGACAACTGAAGACTTTGCAGGTATGATTTGTGTTTTTCTTGAATTTTTTATTTGTTTATTTAAGCTTGGTTCTAAGAAATAAACAGATATATTAAGAAGATGATATATAACCTTCGACCTTATCGAGTGAAAGAACAAACACCACAGGCCATGTAGATATTTGGGAAAAACACACTAACTCTAATGTCTGTTTTTTTTTTGTTTTTTTGCAGATGTCTTTTTTTACAAATAGGTATTTTTTTATATTATAAATGATAGTAAACAATAAAAAAAAAGATTGGCCAAAACTTTATCCTTACATCTTGACCTATCTCAGCACATACAAGAAACATCTGCTTCACAAAGGCATTTTGGGTGGTGGGGATAGGATGAATACATTTCATTCTGTACAAATTATACTACCTCTCTCTGTCTAATAATGGTTGTTACATTAAGTGTATAAAATGTGTATAGAAATGTAACAACTATTATGGGACAGAGATAGTAAAAATATTAACGCTCTCTTATAATGCTTGTTATATTTAGTGCATGAAATTTGTTCAGGTTCACACTCCTCCCCGGTCTTTTGAAAAGGAGTAGAGGTTTATCTTTTGTCTCCAGTTTAGGATTGGGTTTCAGCTTCCTTCTAAAGTGTTTTTCATTCTCTTTCACTCCAAGTAGCCCTTGAATCTTAGAGACATTATCACCTTGCTTGGGGTGAATTGATTAAAAAATAAAATAAAACAACGTGAATAAAAATTAAATTCTTTCTTAAATCCATGCTTGAAACTATTAATCTTCAGAAACATTTAAATAATCTCATTTAAATTTAAGCAATTTTTGGCATTTACAATAGCACAAGGACTACATGTAATTTACTGTTGACAAATTTCATTTTTAAAACATTATAAGAAATCTACTGGAACACAGCATTTCAAATGTCATTTTTCATTTTGGGTTTTGCCTGGCATGTTCTTAAATTTCCTCCCATGGTTGGTAATTCAAGATATAAACATAGCAGGTTAAATTTACAATAATTTCAATTTTTGCATATCTTTGAAAAGGTTGTTGTAAAACACCTCATGGTATTTATTGTGGTATTTATCATGGTATTTATCAAGGTATTTAGCAAAAAATACCTTGTGGTATTTATTTATTTTAAATAGCTTCATGGTATTTATCATGGTATTCAGCAAAAAATACCTTGTGGTATTCATCAAGGTATTTAGCAAAATACCTTGCAGTATTGATTTTTTTAGCAAAAAAAAAAAAGCAAGCTAAAACTAAATACCTCCAAAAAACTTTTTTAATCATATCACCCCATGTAAGGCAATAGAGCCACTAAGACACAAGAGTGAAAGAATAAGAAAAAAGTGAAACATTAAGGAGTGAGAACAATAGAAGAGTAATCAGCTAGATAATAGATAATGATCAACATTGCATTTAAATTTTTGAAGATCAAAGTTGGTTGGAAAATATGAAAACAGAAGAGTGTTCCACAAGCAGGAAGTGCAAGAAAATAAAATGTTACCATAGAACGTATGGTTAGATCTAGCTAATTCAAGTGTAAATTGATGAGACCTGGCTGCCAATCTAATACTGCACTTAAATTCAAAGAGTTCATCTGAACAATTGCCATGAAAGTACTTATAGAATAGGTACATGGAAGCGACATTATGGTGGTGGGAAAGTAAATGAAGCCGAGATGCTAAGTTAGGACCAATAATATTGTTGATTCTTCTTTGGATTTTATCAAGAATATCTAGATATACAGCAGGAGCAACAGACCATATTCAAGGCATGGGTGAATGGTAGACTTATAAATATATAAGATAAATTCAGGAGAGAAAAATTGTCTAGCACAACACAGTGAACCAACTTTCTTAGCAGAAGACCTAACAATTGATTCAATATGATTCCATTTCAGGTCAACCAAAAATGTAAGCCTAAGAAGGCACAATGAGTCACTCTCATGGAGGTTAGCATCAACCATGCTGATGGGCAGTGTGATGGGGTCTTTCAGGTGATTAATAGAGAGAAGTTTAAGTTTGGAGGCAATAAAATTAACAAGCCTTTCCTTGTCCCAGTAAACAACAGGCAGTAGTTAATCTTGAGCTCAGTTAACAATTTGACCTTATTGAACTGATCAGACTTACTATGGAGACAGGAGTAAATGGTTGTTTCATCAGCATAGATATCAAGTTGAAAACTGATGTAACCAGGATGGTCATTGATGAAAATTAAGAACAAGATAAAACCCTGGGGGACACCTGCATTAGTACAAAAAGATCTAGAAGAATGGCCATTTAAGACAACTTTCATTTCACAATTTGATCAGAAAGACTTATCAGTTCAAGAATTTGTCTGGAAATACCATAACTTTAAAACTTATAGAGAAGACCAGTTTGCCAAACAGTGTCAAATGCTTTTAAGATGTTCAAAGAAACAGCCTGAGATTGATCATTTTTATCTAAAGCTTGATAGATACTTTCAGCAATAATTGTCAATACATCAGTAGTAGACCAAAAGAAGTGAAAGCCATATGGCTTGTCTGAAATAGGGCCCTGCAATGTGAGATGCTTAACCTTTATCACTTTGTATGCGTAGCCCGAACCAGAGTTAAAGTGAGGTTTTGAAGTTCTATTGAATGAATTGAGGAATTCAAAGTTATTTCTTCAAAATTATCATTGCTGTTTTCTAAACTGGATCAGAAGTCCTTTTAGTTTTGGGCCAGAGGCCTAATTAGCCCTCTGCAGAAGCTAGCTTAAAAGTCTGCATTTTTTAAGACAGTAATAAACTAGCTTAAAAACTGCACTTTCTCAGATGGAAAAGAAAATAAGCAGAATAAGTTCCTAATCATTACCTGCCTTTATAGAACTGGTTTCTGGAAATTTGGGATGTCACAACCTGTATATATTATTTTTATGAAATATATCATCATATTTCTGCATGTATGTTGGATATGTACTTATTTTGCTGAATGATGTAAAAATGTGGCAAATTTTCTAGTCATAAATTTGATAGGTCTCCATTGGATCTTTGGGACTGAAGTGATTTCAAATGTGACTAAGAAACCATAACACAGCTGATGACACTAGTGTCAAAAAACATAATTCTGAAAAGAAATATGATGAGAACAGAATTTCAATCTGGAAATATTTTAATAAATAAACATTTTCTATTAAATGATCAAAATGGTTTAATTCTTTTTGATACTATAAAGTAATTTGTTTCCATTCTCAGATCGAAAAGAAAATCAGCAGAATAGGTTCCTAAAAATTACCTGCCTTTATAAAACCAGTTCTTGGAAATTTGAGATTCCATTATTACAGCACAGTCCCCTTGTGGTAGCAGAAAGAAAAATGCTTAAAAGAAAGCATCTAGCAGAGAAGTGTAACTGTGGATTTAAAAAAATGTACAAACATATTTGTTAGCAGCAGGTGAGTGTAAACATACAACCTGACCTCACCCAAGTTTTCCACTGACTCAATGATTAATGATTAAATTATCAAAATGGTTTAATTCTTTTTGATACTATAAAGTGATTTGTTTCCATTCTCAGATGGAAAAGAAAATAAGCAGAATAGGTTCCTAAAGATTACCTGCTTTTATAGAAACAGTTCCTGTAAATCTGTGATGTCACAACTTATATATATATATATATATATATATTATTTTTATGAAATATATCATTATATTTCCGCATGTATGCTGGATATGTACTTATATTGCTGAATGGAGTAAAAATGTGGAAAAATCTAGTCTAAATGCAAAAGATGATATTTTGAATCAGGTTTTGCCATCTATATCTTCTAAGTTATTCTGACTAAAGTAATCGTTTTGAACTTAAGAATGTGGTTAAGTCCCCCATTGTGTCTTTGGGACTGCAGCGATTTAGTTGGAATGTGGCTAAGAAACCATAAACACAACTGATGACATAAGAGTAAAAAAAAAAAACATCATAATTCTGAACAGAAATATGATGAGAACAGGATTTCAATCTGGAAATATCTTAATAAATAAATATTTTCTATTAAATTATCAAAATGGTTTAATTCTTTTTGATACTATAAAAGGATTTGTTTCCAAGAAAAGAAGATAAGCAGAATAGGTTCCTAAAAATTACCTGCCTTTATAGAACCGGTTCTTGGAAATTTAGGAAGCCACCACTGTCTGAATGTAAATAATAACTCCTCATTCCAGAAATTTAGTGAAGTAGTGCATCTTGAGTCTGCGCTGTTCAGTCTCCTGTCTGTAATACCAGCTAATTGGAGGGAATCTAATATTTGGATGCTTATTTTAAATTTATCTTTAGAGACCTGTAAATATTGAATGTAATTATGCACTTTGGGATACTTTACTTTGGAAAAGTGATATTATTGTTTTGTCATAATAAAGATATACTCAATGAAACAAGATATGCAACATTAATCTTATCTTTCTAAACAATTTATCAACTGAATAGAGATATTTAGCTAATAAATCAGTTGGGATTTTGAAGAAAATTATAAAACTGATTAAGTCATATCACATTTCTGCAATAAGAGATTTTCTTTTATTCATTTGGTAATGATAAGAATTTTGTTTTCATTGACTTGAAACTCCTGAGAACTGTCCAGAAAGAGCCATTTCATATAAATGGAAAAAAAGAAAAGAAAAAAAGCCTACCTAGGGAAGTGGCACCTTAGTCTTCTTTAAAGTATTCCCCTTACAACATGACTGATTTATTCCAGCATCTTTTTCCTTTTTGAAAAAGTGTCTTGTTAGTCAGTCATATGAATTAGATGCCCACTCTGACAGCATTTAGCAGCCCAAATAAGAGATTTGTTCAGAAAAAGTCCAGCTATTTAATATGAATGAAAAGGTAGCCTACTTAGGGAAATGTCACCTTAGTTCTCTTCAAAGTATTCCCCTTAGGAACATATATACTTATACCAGCATCTCTTCCCACCTTTCAAAAGAGTCTGTAAAATCTTCTTCAGAGATCACCATCAGTGACCTTGTTAACATTCAACTTAATCTTAAACTCATCCAGTCTGAAATCTCCTCCTCCTTAGTTTTTGAAACAAATGGCAGTCACAGTGAGCCAAATTTTGATGGGTGGGATCTGACAGAACTAGTGTGATGCAATATTTTGCCAAAAATTTGATTAAGAATGTAATAGTCAAACAGTACACAAGCACTTCTCTGTCATTTGAATAATTTTGTGGAAGTGTGTCTATTTACATTTGAGCACTAAAAACGAAAAAAAAAACAAAAAAAAAAAACAATTACCTCTGTTGCCTAATATTTGTTACATTAAGTGCACCGTCCTGGGTATGACAATAAACTACATCCATGTCCTGGGTAAGATGATAAACTCCATCCAACAGCAAGGCCTTTGATCAGATTTTGAGGAGTGTGGAACCACCTCTTAATTGTTGATGTTCCCAAGTCCACCCTGATCCACGGTGGTAGCACCTGTTAGGGTCCCACATATGGACAAATAGTTAACCCCAAAACTGAGGTTAAAACAATGAAAGTGTAAAAATAGGTTTTAATACCAGAAATACTTTGTAAACACTTATTACCAGCAATAAATTTTTGAAAAAAAAAAAAATTACCAGCAATAAAAATCTTGTCAGTATTAAATAAGCCATTGAGGTTGATATGCCGTAAAACAAGCCAAACATTAAGTGCATGAAATTTGTCCCCAAAATTGTTATAACACTGATAAATAAAATCAAAATTTAAAATAATAACAAATAAATAAAAAAAACTTTCAGGTTTTAATGTAACAACACAACATTGTTGCTAAAATATATTTTTTTCATAAGTGTTGCCAAACAAAAACTTTTTTTTACATTTTAAGAAATTACATTGAATAAGCATATTTTGCTTTGGCTTCCATAGGGGGATCAATTTACAAATTGAAACCATCCTAATAACTTTTAGAAAATTTAAATTTTAATAAGGCTATTAAAATGTAAGGGGTTACTGAGTATTAGAGAATATATTTCTTTTGCTTTGTCTTGTTAAACGGTGCGTCTGTTCCACAATAAGTGAATAATGTAGACCTGATTATTTATTGGGGAATGGAGGTAGCATATTATTTAATCCTGGTCATATTGGATAATCTTGCTAGTCTTTTGAAAGCAGAAACTTTTAAGTAGAGACAAAAATGAAACACATTTCAAATAAGACAAACTTGCAGAGGCGACAATCAAAAGAGAGGAAAATTTCATGTGAGGAAAAGAAAGCCTGAAATATTCTGGAGAGAGAGAGAGCGAAGGGAAAATTGCTTTGCTAAGATACATTCATACATTGAAGGAATCATTACAGTTTAACATCCACTTAAATTTATTGGGCTCTCATCACAATAGGTAGGGAGTCGATGCGATAGGCAACAATAAACTACAGAACTCAAAATTGATCGCTGCATTTAAGTATTGCATTAATATTTAAGCTTACTTTTTAAAAGTTCAACAATAATTCTTCTGCCGCCACTTAGACAGTTTGATGTATGTAGGTCCTTACTTTCCATACGAAACAATTATTTTTAATTCATGGGTGACTTTCACTGAATTTCGCAATTAATTTCGATTATTCCCTAATTTATTTCTGAGTTATAAAAATTGCTATTGTACAAAAAAATTTGTTGCAAAAAAATCACATAAAACAAATGCAGTAATGAAAACTTGGGAACCCAAAATTTCAAGATTGCAGGTCCTGGAATATTTTTATTTTGCTCATTATCTTGGTCTGATTCCAAAATGGTATATGTTGGGCTACATAAAGCTGTAGGAGTAAAATTGAAAAAGTGTGACACACTGACATTCGCATTTATTATATAGATTGGTTGACTAAACAGGGCCATAGAAGATGGAGGGGGTGGGCCTTGACTCCCTCCAAATTTTTAGTATTTTTACAGTGTTTTATTTTAACAAAATACAACAAAGAAATACAAAAAAGGAAAAAACTATCAAAGCAGGGAAGAATATAACTTTCATAAAACCCCAATGAAAGAATTCTTCTTTTAAGGTTCTCTATTATTCCAAAGATGATTTCTGCAAATCTAGAGGTACTGGAAATTTTAAACGTCCTTGCTGCTAACCATGTTGGCGGCCTTTCATATCTTAAAGCTAAATTTTAATTTTTTTGCTTTGACTCACCCCAAACATTTGTCTCTGCTATGGCCCTGCTTAAAGGTAATTTCTTGGCTAAAATTGTCTGCAAGAACAGCAGTTAATTACATTGTGGTGTTGGGGGGGGGGGCGGTAGTTGAATAAATGACAAATCTAAAAAATAAATGAAAAAAATATAATGGAGACAAAACTTATTCAATTGAGGTTATCTTAATAGCACAGTGCAAAAATATTGTTTTCTTCAAAAAATGTCAAGATCAAAGAACAGCAACTATTTCCTCCATTCAATGAAGTCAATAAGGAAGGAAAAAAAAAAAAAAATGGCAAATAATAGTCTTTATTTTAACTTTGACGATCTCAGAACATCAAGTTGGTAAAGAAGAAAAGAAGTTAGAATTTGAAAATGTTCCAAATAATGAGATAACTGTAACCAGAGAGAAATTCAAAACAATTGTGACCGTTTTGTCCAAGATCTGAATATATACTAGATGATGAACTTGTCTACATTGGGTTAAAAAAATCTGAAAAACATCAGAATCTTTTTGGAAGGGATCCCGTCTTAGTTAGACTGAGAACTTTTTAGAACTCATTCAAAATGATGAAGCACTGTCAATTACATATTTTTAATAATTTTTTTCAATTTATTTCCATTGGTTGTTACTCTACAATTGTTAAACAAGAAACCAAGGTTAGAAACAATATACCACAAGCTAGATTTGAACTCCTTTATCTTTGGGAGCCTGTCTTTCTGTTGGTGGGAGCCTGTCTTTCTGTTGGTAGCTGCCTTACTGATTAGGCTACAAAAACTAAGCGATAAGCCAGGAGTCACTTAAATTTACAGTGAACTGTAAATCCTTTTTCAATTATGTTTGCCTTTTAGTTTATAAAGTGAGACAAACAAAAGTAACACATTGAAATCATCACATTTTTTAAAACCACCTCTGTGAAGAAATGAAGCTATAATTATCATCACCCTTTTTTGACCTTTTCCCTAAAAATGTCTGGACATAATTTTACAATTTGGTGAAGATTTATTGCCGTAGTACCTTTTTTACCATAATACAAGGAATCACAAGAATACTAGTTTACATTTATTTTCTGCAATCTGTGCAAGGGGGGGTGTTGACACTAGGACCAATTATTTTCTTTTTACTTGTTTTTCCTTAATTAATATATGTCTCCCCAGCTTTGTTGACGTGTTTCGGTTGCTTTGTCTCTTTCTTAACACTGTGTGGGGAAGGGAAGAAGGGACTGACTTAAGATTGCAGTGTTTATAAATAGCCAGCAAAGGACGAAAGTGCAGGGATTAAGACTACTATACAGCTGCTGCTGTTTTTACGGGATGGGGGTGGGGCTTGGTTTTGGTCAGAACAGGCATAGCTGGAAAAAGGAAATAAACGATAATGAAGGGTATACACACACACACACACACACATGATAATGAAGAGTGTATGTGTACACTCACACACACAAGATAATGAAGGATGTACACATGCACACAATAATGAAGTGTGTCCACAAACACACACATTAATGAAGGGTGTGCACACACAGACATGCATGATAATGAAGGATGTATGCACACACAAACACACAATAATGAAAAGGGTACGCACACAATAATGAAGGGGGTACGCACACGCACACACTATAATGAAGGGGTATGCACACACATGTGCTATACTGAAGGGTACACACGCTTGCTCACACTATAATGAAGGGTGTACACACACACACATACACATACAGCAACCATTGATGGCCACCAAACTGTCCCCCCTCACCCCTTGTCTCCACATCCATAGAGCAGTGGAGGTAGGGAGGGGATTAAAAGCAGAGATGGGGACAAGGGCAGAATGCTTGGGTAAGTAGCAGAAAAGGGCCAGGGTGATAAAGAAAAGCAAATTTTTTTTAGGGGAGCAGGGAGTGTGGGATTTGAAAAGAATAACCAAAAAAAAAAAAGTAACACAAAAGCATAAGGCTAGTATGAGGTTAAAGGCAAAGAGAATATACCACTGCGAGTCTGCCAGCCCACCAGCCACAGCCAGCCAGTCGCCACCAAACACCAGACAGTATCAGTTTGCAGAAGACCTTGAACAGGAGAGTACTAGAGGTACTGGGTGGGGAGAGAGGCAGTGGTATGAAGGGAGGGCGAGGCCAGTAAGTCCTCACCACCACTACCACATTCCTCTGGGAATGTCACAGCCAGTAACTTTAGTAATGATAATTGTGAAAAGAAGAGGATGACTTGGAACTGGTGGAAACAGGAAGCTTTCCTCTGAGAGGCTAAATTTCAGTTACCATACTTTAGGAGGGAAGAAAAGAAGTAAGCATTCCTCGGCAAACATGGACCTTCATGTCTGCATAAAACAAAAAACAAAAAAGCCCAGAGTGTCAAAAGCACAGTTTTTTCCTTGACACCACTATTATTTTAACTACCTTCACTCCTCAGCAATGTTTATTGTTTTAAAAATGGGATGATTAGAATCTTAATAAAACCTAAAATTATGAAAGTGAATTTATACATTTTCTTTGTTCTTCAGAATTGACAGCAAAACTAATAGACATTATTTATTTATTAGATTGTTTATTTAGACTATTTACTATATTATTTATTAGAATGGTTGGCAAAACATCTGCTAATTGATTTAAGCTTTATAAAATGGTAAATAAAGATTTCCTTATAGTTGGTCCACATATTTTAATAATTTAGTAAATGTTTATAAATTTATGAATAAAAAAATATTTCCATATTTATTTATTTATATATTGCTAAATGATAAATATTGCATTACATTAGTTTTAATTGTTTTTGTTTTTAGAATGTTGTAAATATAAAATTATTCTTGTAAATAAACAATCTTTGTTTACATTCATAAAAACTATATGCTAGATTTAGCTGGCTCATTTTGTCGAATGAAGATAGCTCGGTGGTAGAAACTCTTCCTGACACCAATCCTGGTTTGAGGCATTCGTATGTCTAGTCGCACTGGCGAGCTGTGATATAGTGAAACAGTTCTGCCTGTGAATGACACACACACACATATATATATATATATATTAATATTTTTGCGGTAATTAATTTTAAAGTTAGGTATTGCGTTTTTATGGTGGTACATAGCTAATTGCAAATTGGATGAAACTTTATAAAATTATAAATAAGAATTTCTTCATAGTTGGTCCACCTATTTTAATAATTTAGTAAATGTTTATAAATTTATGAATAAAAAAATATTTCCATATTTATTTCTTTACATATTGCTAAATGATAAATATTGCATTACATTTAGTTTTAATACAACTGTTACTAGCACCATTTTTATTTATTAATTTTTAATACAAAACTGTCATAAGTGTTGTTCTAGACCCGAAAAGGTATGATAAATATAAGATTTCCTTTACTGTACTAAACATCAACAAATATTTAAAAAAAAAAAAAATGGAGGTGAACAAGAGACATTGAAACCAGAAATAATAATTTTTAATTTTTTTTTCAAAATGGTTTTTTTCTATATCACTATCATATTAAACACCCCAGATCACAAATACAAAATATGTTATCAAATTTTATAGAAGTTAACAGAGGATCTTTTATAGAATTTTATAGAAGTTAACAAGGGATCTTTTGTAGAATTTTATAGAGGTTAATGGGGGATCCAGTTTCATATGTAAATTTATAGTAAATTGATACACTACAGAAAACAAAACAAAATAAGCTGACATTTAAAAAAAAAAAAGAAAAAATTTTTAAATTAAAAAATTAGAAATTTATATCCTGGAGTTTCTTTTTTTTTCAGATATTACTATCAATTAAGCAGTCCAGATTACAAATTAAAATTTATATTTTTCTTTACATTTTAAGAAATCACATTGAATGAGCATATTTTGTTTTGGCTTCCATAGTATCAATTTACAAACTGGAAGCAAACTGATAGTTCTTCTTAACTTTTAAAAAACCTAATTTAATTTTTTTTGCAACAATCGTTATCTGAAATACCTACCCTATATATTTAAAAAAAAACAACCTAATTTTGGTCATAGTGTCTACTATACATCTTCACCAAAATAATAATACTAAATCTCAAATTGCAGTCAACATGTGTGGGTAATGTAACAGATATCAGTGCAGAAAGTGAACTCAGTGAACAGAGTTCAAATTCCAAGTTATTCTGTTGCCTTCAATTTCACACAAAAGCTCTTGGAAAAGGCACGAATCTGTCTCTTACCCCATCTCACTGAAAGCTGTGGTTAAATTTTCAAACATTTGAAAATTTAAATATAGAATCAAAAAGATAAACAAGTATATATAAAATGTTGTGGCTTGTCCTAAATTAGGGTTCAAAGAGTTAAATCATCTTAGTGTCATGGTTTTTAAGACTGAAGAGCCACTCAAGGTAGAAGGATGCAGTTTTTTTTATGAACATAAGAATTGTAGAATATGAGGATATGAAGGCTAGATAATGGCTGAATCTAGACTTGAAGATGTTAAGAATGTTGTGATCAGAGAAGCATCCTCTTGGGAATCTTCTCTATAAATTAGCAACTCTTTGAAAAAATTTGTCCAAATGGAACATTCTTCTTACCAATGGAATATTGTTAAAATTATAGCACCTCCACTAATTCCTAAGAACACATGCTGCTTCTTTGAGAGTTAACAGCAGCCAGTTGGGTGCACTGGCCCCGTTCGATTATTAATAATCCCTTATCTAACTCATGATGACATTTGAAATGACCTGTCAATATTTTATTGATTAAAAAAAACATATACTCAGACTAAGTCTGGCACAAGGCTATATAAACAGATGTTCGATTAAAGACATAAAAGGAAAGTTCTTTGTTACTAAGGACACAACTGGACTGTTTCACCAAAAAAAAAAAAAAAAGGCTCTGTGGTATACTGCTATTTATTTATAACAGCAATTTTATTCTGCCTACTGCCAACAAGAACACTGGAAGCCAATCAGATTAAGTTTCCTTTTGATATGCTGTAATGGTTAACAAATTTTACTTTGAACGCCACCTGGTACACTTCATTTACAGCCATATTTCAGATTAACTTAAATAGAAGTGCACATTACCATAGAGCAGTGATTCCCAAACATTTTTTCTCTGGGCTGCATTTTTGGAATTAAAATTTGCTTCTGCCTTGCCAAATTTTATGTGATAAAAAGTAAATTTAAGAATAAAAAACAGAGGGAGGGTCCAAAGGAGATAACCGCAGATTCAAAGTCAAAATATTATCATTGAAAACTCTCTCCTCCAATTTGCAGACCGTAGTTACTGTATTCTTAATATGTGATATAATGCAAAAATATCACGCTGATAAAATTGGTCAATAATTATTTATAACTATTTATACTGGGACAAGTGGTGCAAGTAATCCATAATATTTTAAATTTAGAAATCATATTTATTTTTGGCATATGAATTTTTGAAACTACTTCTAAATCTTTCATTGTCTTTCAATCATTCCTCTTTTGCCACACCTATGAGGCACAACACACTGTTTGGGAACCACTGCCATAGAGTCTTGTAAACCATTATTACTGTCACAAGTTTCCTTCTCATAGGATGCTCTATAATTGTCCTCTTGTACCAAATGAAAATGATTAGAGATATGAATGTTTTGTCATATTATTTCTTCCCAACATATGCATTCTTTCACCAAGCAGATTTTTTTCTCAGTTTTATAATTTCTCAGACCGTAAAGTGTCTTCAATTTTTTCACTGAAACTCTGTATTTGTGGCCTTGTGCCAGACAAAATCAAATTTCGTAAATACCCTTAACTCTCCTCATCCTTAATGAGCTGTCAGCAGTTTGTCAAAAAAAGTGCTTTGTAACATTTGCTTGGTGAGTTTCCTTTTTGCACTTTTCTCAGCTAAATAACCAAGGTTGCTCTTTTTGTCGCTCCACAAAACCAAAAAGCGCAATTTAGCACTGACAAATTCTATTAAGAAAAATCTAAAACAGATGTCAAGTAGAAAGAACATCCATATGTATTCTAAAGTACAATTCTAGACATTTTGTTACTGGTTCCATAGCTTCTATCAGTCCAATACTGAACCATTGGACTAGACTGGCAAGTTCCATTATCTAAAACTTAGATGTTTTTGAAGAAGGCCTACAGAGAGGAAGGGGACACTCAGCAGAAAGTCAAGGATACATTTTTTTTTTAAGGGTGAACCTGATATGAATGGTAAGATTGGGGATGTGTAGGGAGGCCGGATATGGGATGAATGAGGATGTAGAGGGGCAATGTGAAATCAGTTACAGGTAAAACAGAGTTGGCAGTAGGAAGTAATACAGAGGGCGGGAACACAAAAATCCTGGGGAGAGGAAGGTTCTGCTGCAGCCTAAGGGTAGTCATGGGAGGGTGGAGAAGGGCGCAAAAGGAAATTCCAGGAATTACAAGCAGGCTAGGGAATAATTATTGAATCCGTTATTGATTCTTTGCCAATAGTGATGTGGGATGATTCTACCAGTGTTTGAAACTGACAACCATTTTGACAATGGCAGGGTGGGAACACGCAATCTTAAGAAGTAGCAATTTTATTTCTTCTCTTTATTATTCCATTGTCAGACAAATGGAGGCTTATGGCAATATCACATCGAAACACCAGTTCTCCTATGATCACCAAAATTAAGCATTATTAAACCTGGTCAGCACCTAGATGGGTGACCACTTAGAAATACTAAATGCTGTAAGTTTTGATATGTAAATGGTGTAATGGACTTATGACAATATCACATTGAAACACTGGTTCTCATACAATCACTGAAGTTAAGCAATGTTGAGCCTGGTCATTAGCTATATGGGTGACTGCTTAGGAATACAAAATGCTTTAATCTTTGACATGTGGGTGGTGTAATGGGCTTACAGCCATATCACATTGTTTCCATACAATCACTGAAGTTAAGCAATGTCAAGCCTGTTCAGTACCAAGATGGGTGACCACTCTGGTATACCAGTTGCTGTAAGCTTGGAAGTGTGGGTGGTCTAAAGGATAAAAGTTCAGAATTGGAGATCAGAGTTTCAATTCAAGCTAGGTTCATTATATTCAATTACACACAAATTGGGAAACATATGAATCTGCCTCTTCTCCTCCGCAGCTATGGGTTAATTAGTAGGACATATACCAGTAAATCATTATTATCTACCCCTAAAAATTCTTACAATCAAAAAATATTTTCTGGCTTTAAATAATCTGCAAAAGGCTGATAGACTGTAAAAAAACAAATCAATCAGACAGTCAAATGGAAAGCACTTTATAAAACTTTGATGTTGTAGAACAAGCAGTTTATGATATCATAGGTAGGATTTACTGAATACATACATTAAAACCTTTTTTTCCTTTTAATGAACAGATATATTATCAGTGAATTCAAAGTTGTCTTTGACGTAGACTGATTGCCAATCATAGCTAAAGAGCCTAGTTTACTCTACTATTTAGTCCATAGTCATAGGAATACACAGAAAATTATTATAATTGTACATGTTTAGGTAACTAATGCTATCACAGGTAGAATCATATTGAAAAAATTTGATTCACTATATATATATATATATATATATATATATATATATATATATATATATATATACATGGTGAATCAATTTATATATATAAACACTTGGCATTATTTAGCTTTTAGCATTATGTTCCTTTGCTGAGGCTCTACTATTTCCCATGCTATAGAGCCCTTTCTAGGCACATTTTTTAAATTTTTTCTGGTGTCCTACATACCCCAATGGTGATTCTTCAATATTTCAATATAGGCCATATGAACATTTCTCCACTTTGATGAGATTAGTTGGTCTGTGCATGCATGTACACATCAGCTACTCTTGTAACATCTTGAACTTGCTGAGGGGTTTTAAAATACCCATATGATATATGAGCGCCTGCAGCTCAGTTATTAGAAATGCACAGCCAAACTACCTGGGCATATATGATTTGATTATAGTAGCGAAGGCTTGTGCAGAACCAACCACACTTTTTTGAAGAACCAAATACAGAGAACTGGTGCAATCTGTCTATATTTATATATAATCCATATAGCCTGAAGATTGTGTTTGAGCATGAAACAGACTGTCACTGCTTGGTGTTGACCTCACTTTCCACTTTTATATTTACATATGCTCTATAACTGATATTGAGCACACTAACCCATAAATATAGCATACGTTAACACTATCATAATATATATCTATCTATATATATATATATATATATATATATATATATATATATATATATATATATATGCACAATAATTAAGCCATCTGAAGATTGCATTCAAGCACGAAACAGACTGACACTGCCCAATATTAACCACAATGTCCATATTATATATATATATATATACAGCGTGTCCATAAAGTTCGTGTGCACTTTAAAGTTATAAATTTTCAAAGTGCACACTAACTTTATGGACACCCTGTGTATGTGTGTGTATATATATATATATATATATATATATATATATAGAGAGAGAGAGAGAGAGAGAGAGACACCCTGTGTGTGTGTGTGTGTATATATATATATATATATATATATATATATATATATATATATATATATTAAATATGTATGTATGCATGATGCTCAAAATGTGTAATACATGATATGTGTTTCATAAATAATAAATTAGGGAAAACTAAAAAGCATTCAAACACTTGTCTTTATATTCTGCATGAACATAGCAATGTCTAATAATCTAAATTCCCTTGAGGCTGATGACAAAAAGCATAAAGTGTTGTGCAGTAGATTTTTTCTTCTGTTTTCTATTATGCTTTTTTTTTTTTTTTTTTTTTTGTTAATATTCAAATCACTACCATTGAGCATTAAGGTGTAGAGGGAGGCATTCTCAGTGGCTGACATCATTTTAATAAAGGCCCTAGAAATTGGCAGTAGTCAATTGTCCAGTGGGAAGAAGGGTGGTTGTTAACTCTAGACTTGGGTGTGGGAGAGTCAGTGGGTGAAACTAGTTTGCTTCATACAAGGGTGGGGCACGTTGTGGTGCAGAGGTCATAGCTTTAGGCAGAAAAGAAGTGATGAGAAACAGAATGGAGAGTAGCCATTATCCAAGGCTTTTCAACATGTCTGGCAGGATTCTCACCACAAATAAAGAATTGTACTTTATTTGTATCAAGTCACACAAAAAAGGTTTAACTCAAAAAAATTAATTTTCAATACTATTAAATTTTAATCTCTTTCTTTTTACTGTTCTCACATCAGTAGGGCACAGTGGCTTCCATTGGAGATCAAGTGAGAGCAGGTCTCCTTATATGGCATACTCCTCATTTGTTTTGCTGATTTTAGTAATGTTGTTCTTACCTAGATGGTTTCAGTTCTTTTAATCTATATATAAAGCTCTTTAAGACTGTTCTAAGCATGACAATAATGACGGGTATATTCATAATGCTTTTGCAATACATTTTCACAGTTAAATGAATTTTGATGCATTTTCATAGTAAAAATCATTTCCAATGCATTTTCATAGTAAAAATCATTTGGCCAATGCATTTTCATAGTAAAAATCATTTCCAATGCATTTTCATAGTAAAAATCATTTCCAATGCATTTTCATAGTAAAAATCATTTGGCCAATGCATTTTCATAGTAAAAATCATTTGGCTAATGCATTTTCATAGTAAAAATCATTTGGCTAATGCATTTACATAGTAAAAATCATTTCCAATGCATTTTCATAGTAAAAATCATTTGGCCAATGCATTTTCATAGTAAAAATCATTTGGCCAATGCATTTTCATAGTAAAAATCATTTGGCCAATGCATTTTCATAGTAAAAATCATTTGGCCAATGCATTTTCATAGTAAAAATCATTTGGCCAATGCATTTTCATAGTAAAAATCATTTGGCCAATGCATTTTCATAGTAAAAATCATTTGGCCAATGCATTTTCATAGTAAAAATCATTTCCACTGCATTTTCATAGTAAAAATCATTGGCCAATTCATTTTCATAGTAAAAATCATTTGCTGTGCATTTTCATATTAAAAATTATTGGCCAATGCATTTTCATAGTAAAATCATTTCCAATCCATTTTCCTAGTAAATTTATTTGCAATACATTTTCAGAACTTGCATCCACCCTGTATATCATCCAAGATGAGAATAATAATTTGAAATCCTTTGTGAATATTGCCAATTATTAATCTCAGAAATGAAACGCTAAATTATGAAAAAGTGAAACAAAGCTTCCATCAGAAGCAAATGTCAAAAACCATCTGATATTGAATATAAAAGGCTCCAAAAACACACAGGATGATGGTGTAGTGATATAGAAGTTGGTTATACATATGTTCCTGTCATCTTCTGGTCATCAATAACTGATATCACAGGGACAAATATCGCAATAATCAATGGACACAAGATAGGTACTTGATTGAGACATTTTTGATGCTACAGGTAAAATAATTTTGATATACATTTCCAAGCATTTTAAAAGCAATTTCATATATATCAATATCTGCTCTTAGTATTTGACATGTCACTGTATATATTATCATGAGAATGAATGAATGCATTGGCATATTTGTTTAATAAAATCTTCCTTTTCAACTCACATTGCTGGTTAAAATAATATGCTTTTTGTTAGAAAATATGCAACTAAATTATTTCAGTTTTAGTTTCAATGCACTTTGTTTTCTTCTGAGAGGGAATGTTTTTTCTGTACATGTTCCACACCAAAGGATATTAATTAACACTTTCACAATTTTATCTATTAAGCAGCAAATGTAACATCCCCTTCTTGAAATTTTCACTCTGTCTTCATTTTATTCTCCACATACTGCAATCATTGATAACTGCTTGTAAGCAATGCTATTTAGCCTCTAGGGAATCTCATTGAATTTACATATATCAGTGAAAAAGTACACTGGCATGAAAGGCATTGATAAAACTCAAATGCTTTTCTTTAAAAAGTATTGTCAACTTTGGCCAACTAGTAATATGCCAGTGGTAACATTAGCTGTTTCCTTATAAGGAAACATTCAACATTCATTGACTGAACAGCAAGTGCTACTATCAGTTATAATTTATAAAATCTTTCTATTAAAACAAGTTTTCAGGAAAATAGGTTTTCTTAGGTCCACTGTTATTGCTCTTTCCAGAATTTATGATGTCTTCTTTCCATCACTGCTTTCGTTTCAATTCCAGATCATAGTTTCTGATTTAAAAAAGGTTTAACTTGAGTCCTATTTCTTGGAACACTTGGTTATGTTGATATTTTTTCTTTTACAGTGAGGTACAAATCCTGAGAGCCATATAAGGTAGAGAGTTACAGAGTAAGAGGCACATTCTTTGCGGTTATGTGGGGAAGATAGCAGTTAACTTGAACAGATTAAGATTGTAGTGATTGAAAAAACATCCTCTTGGGTGTTGGCTCCACAGAGCAGTGGCTTGTAGGAAGAAGCTTGCTTACTTTTCATCAACAGACTATGGAGAGAATGAGGGTGGTTCACTACAATGATGTATTTTTACCACAGAAGTTAGAACTGGTGAAACTAAGGAATGTGGTTTGTCTGAGCACATTTCATGGAAATAGTGATAGATCAGTGAGAGGCATGCAACATTTTGCCTCTTTTGTACTCTATCAAGACTGGAAAATGAGGACCGGGCAGCTCTTGCCCAAATATGGCAGCATTACTCCATTTTAGGCTTGATCTGGCTCTTGTAAAGGTAGAGGATATTAGGAGGTGTCAGGTACTTACTGGGGTGGTACAGGGGATGGACCATTTTTCTATCATCTTTCGTGATAGATCGTATGTATGAGTTCCTCTTGAAGTCTGGGTTGAGTTTAAGGCCTAATAGTTGCTTAAGATATGGAGCCTCCCTGAAGAAACAGCCATTCATTGTGATTGGTAATAGTTCAGAGTCTGAACAGTCCATTAGTCTTGGGAGGAGAAAGCAGCAATAGTGCTTTCTATTAGTAGATTCGTTTGGGTATTTGAAGTGTTTAGTATTTATTAATTCCATATCCTGAATTTTGATGATGGATTCAGGGTAGGTGCCATTACTGCTTTCATTCCAATTCCAGATAACAGTTTCTGTTATGGAAACGTTTATCTTGACTCCTATTTCTTGGAATATTTGGTACAGGATATTAATTTTTTTTTCTTTGACACGTTTCTCATCCTGACGATGAATACCTATGTCATCAGCATAGTCTCCCCTCATTAATCTGTCTTAATGACTGTTTTAATTATATTTTAATTTATATGTTATATTTATATTTAAACTCATTTCCTTCTGAAACTGACATTTTCTTTGTTGGAGAAAACTACTCTGATAACATCCCATTTTCTGTTCAACTTCCTTATCTCTCATACTAAATTTGATATCTGATCCATCCACCAGGGTATTTGAAGTGTTTAGTATTTACTAATTCCACATCCTGGATCTTTATGATGAATTCAGGGTAGGTGGCATCACTGCTTTTATTCCAATTCCAGATCATAGTTTCTGTTTTGAGAAGGTTTAAGTATTTCTTGGAATGCTTGGTTGATGGTGACTTTTTTTCAAGATCATTCTTATCCTAACTATGAATACCAAAGGCATTGGTATAAACACTCATCATTGGTCTTTGGAAAGAAAGCAGGAACATTGTTTTCTATTAGTAGATTCATTTGGGATGTGGTATGGAATGCTCATGCCTTGATTTAGATGACAAACTTATTCAAAATCGTTGTTTTTTAAATAAATATTTTTGTAAAATAAGCATTTTTTTTTCAAAATATTTTGATTATTTTTTTCTTGTAAGTGATGTTTATCTTGTGTTAAGTCCAGCTCCAATCTAGAAACTAAAAATGTCATGTTTTAAAAAATAAGAATGAAAATATTTTTGTTTCTGTGTCTTTATTGTCTTGGAAAGTTGAGGAAAAAAAGTCAACCAGTTCTAAAATTGTACAACAAAAGGATATAACACAAGCCATTGTAGTTGTTAACAATAAATACTTGTACTTATACTGAAAAAAAAAAAGAAAAGAAAAGAAAAACAGGAAGAAAAGTTGAGAGAAAAGGAAATTATAAAAAAACTGTAGGGGAACCACAAGACGGGTGTGTGAAAAAAAATAAATGAGAAATATAAAGAAGAAAATATTAACATGGGAACTTCTTATTTTTTTAAATGTGAGTAAGTTTAAAAAATTTCATTGTTTCTAAAATGAATACCAACAAGACAAAAGGCGAATAAAATTGTGAAAAGATAAAAAAATGAAAACAATTGATGTCCTCCCCAACACCAAAGGAGAACAGAAGAGTCAATATAGTTTGGGCAAAAAGCAACAGTAACAAATTGAGCCAATGGGTTTCTCAATAATTGCTTCAATCTTGATTTAAAAACACCACCAAAGTTCTTTCAACTATTAAATTTTTTTTTAATGTGAATCTAGTAGCATCTGCAAAAAGGTTCTTCGTATAACAAAGAGATTGAAAAAAAAAAGAAACCTCATATCCACATCACGTTGAAACACCAGTCCCCCAGACGATCACCAAAGTTAAGCAATGTTCAGCCTGGTCAGTATCTAAATGGGTGACCACTTGGGAATATCTGGTGCTGTAAGTTTGGATGTGTGATTAATGGATAATGGCTCAGAAATGGAAACTGGACAGCCGAGTTCCAGTTTCCATTGGATTTGTTATATGCACTTACACTTAAATACCATTGGGAATGGTATGAATCAATCTTTTCTTCCCCCAGCTATGAGTAAAGGTTGCATTACTAAATTATTACTATCTCCCCCAAAAATTCTTACAATATAAAAATATTTTCTGACTTTAAATAGCCTAAAAAAGGTTGATAAACCATAAAAAATGTATTAATCATAAAAAAAACTGATAGTCTATTTAGATGAAGATATACCATAGGCACTGCAACCAGAAATAATAATTTTTAAAAAATTTTTGTTTCATATTACAATATTAGTAAGACTTGTATCACTAAACCATTATTATCTAAAAAAAAATTCTTACAATCAATATTTTCTGGCTTTAAATAACCTCCAAAGGGTTGATAAACCATAGAAAATCAATCAATTAAATACTGATTAACTACACAGGCTTTTAGATCTATTTACATTCTCTGGAATATAAATGTACAGAAACTAACGTGTCCACAAAGTGAGGGATCAGTTTGTATATTTATTGTAATATAGAATTGATCCTCCACTTTATACCCACATTATAATTTCTTACTTGTTTATCAAATTCAAATTAGGTATGATTCCACCATTTCTACCCCAGCTATGAATTAATAAGACTCGTATCACCAAAACATTATTATCTAATAAAAAAAAAATAAAATTTTTAAATTTAAAAATATTTTCTGGCTTTAAATAACCTACAAAGGGTCGATAAGCCATAAAAAATGAATCACTCAATTATAAAAAACTCTTTCAATGGAGATGTACCATAGGCACTGCAACCAGAAATAGGAATACAATAGAAATGCATTGCAAATGAGAAATAAAGGGATTGTCAGTGATCAGGAATGAATTCAAATATTGCTGATCGAACAAGATTATTATGTTTGTCTCTGCGACATTTGTAAAAAAGGAAAATTTTCAATCTCCATGTATAAATAATGTGTAATATTGATTTTATTCAGGATTAAATCTATTATATTGGATTCCTGTCACATTTGATGAGTTGGTTTTGATAACATAATAGACATTAGAAATTATTTGCGATAAAAATGAATTAATTATTTTCCAGTGAAAATACACTACTGCATATTTACGAAAGAAATGAAAAATATTCATAGCATGGAATATCAAAGTTTGTGCCCATTTTATTTACTCAGACTCATGTACAAGAAATGTGTGGTAGCTTAAAGGTTATCAAGCTGAAAAATAGAATTGGCAAATTAGATTTGAATTCCAATTTGCACTACTTATATCACTTTCGGATGTGCAAGCTGCATCATGATTATTGTCATAGAAAGTGGGATCATGAGGCCAAGTTCAAATTCAAGGTTGTGTTTGCTTTAACACAAATACCCTTGGAAAAGGATGAATCTGTCACTGCTTTGGTTGCAAACCAGTCTAGGAAAAGAGCAATTCTAAATTCAAACCAGTTGGGTATTGGGCTAGTAACTCCCCCCTGTAAAAAACACAGTGAGGCTGTGGCCCTATATCTAACATAGGTGGTGGGGGGTCTATCTTCTTCTTCAATGTGTTGTGTCCCTTCAGAACGTTTGTAGTTGTGGCTCTCCACAATTACCTGTCCTTTGTAGCTCTTAATAAATTTTTGTCTTTTTGTTATTTTTCCTGAACCGTGTTCTGCTATCTATCAACTCAAGCTCACTAGGTAGGTTATGCATTGTTTTCCTCTGTCCTTCATGCTTTCAATCTTTCCTGTGAGTATCACATTTTCCAATCCTTCTTTCCTCAATATGCACCCTAGAAATTTTCCTTTCTGATGTTAAGTATAAGTTTCCTTGTTCCCATTAGTTCTAAAACTTCATCATTGCTCACATGTTCAGTCTATGGTATTCTCAGCATCCTTCTGGAGAACCACATTTCTGTTGTTTCAAGTCTCTTCACACTAATGCTCTCAATAAATGCACAACTCAAACTCTATGTTCTCTTTCATTGATAGTTATTGTGTACAAAGTTTTCTTACTTGCATGTCACAATGGAAAAAAGAAAAGAGTTGGAAAGTAAATACAGAATTATTACTTGCATTTCTAACGCTCATGCAATGTATTTTGCTATTCAGTCAGAAAGCCTGCCTTTCATTAGTCACCGACATTTTGATCTGCCGCTGCAAAAGATCCTGATCAGGACTTTGATCCTTGGCCAAGGGTTGGCAACAAACATTTTCATCATAGGTAGAATACACAGATACTACACAGATATTATACTGATACCAGGCAGAAACAGCCTGGAAGTGACACTTTGATTCTAGGCAGAGGAACAATACTTTGATCATAGAGTATATAGATAAAAAATCAATGCTGAGGCAGTTAGAAAAACTTCATCAAAAATTGGTATGTGGATCTCCTTACTAGACTAAGCATAGAAATAAATATATGGGAGTTGTTAATAAAGAAAGTAAGACAAATGACAGCAAGTTTTCAACAGCAGCAACTGTAAGAAAAGAGAAAATGCTTCAGTGAGTGCAGTTAAGCATGACAAGCAGCAGCATTCATCAGCAAGCAGCTTAGGTTTAAGGCTCCAAGTTTGCCACAGTGAATTGTCCCAAAGGACAAAAGTCAAGTGGATTAAATCATTTGATTCATGTAAAATAGCATTCTCTGAAGATATTCTTCTCTGCAAAGTTTTACACCAAGCAGTAAATGTTACTTCATGAAAATCAAATTATCTTTGGCTGGAAAATTATGTCCTGTGATATACACATCAATGTATTTAGGCAGCAATCCCTCTTTTATATATGTTTCATTAAAGATGACAGACAAGGTACTGCAATTAAGCTTTTTATATAATTTTTCTTGTGTTCGAACAAGTGTTTTCTTTTCTGGATACAGTGTGTAGAAACTGTTCAAATGTTCAGTAATTCTGAATGCTTTCAGATATACTTTTAGCCATTATCAAGGATAATTTTATTTTTACTTTTTAACTGGATGTATGGGATGTGTGTATGTATCTAGAGTTATAGTCATGTCTTATTTTCTGAATACAGTCAGCATGTTGTAACCATGTTTGTAGTTAATATTATTGAGCGTGGATTTTCATTTTTATTAATAAGGCTTCAATTATTTTTAATCTTTTTTTTACATGTACCTGAGGATATTATGCTTGTATTTTCTACTAGTATGTTTCGGATGGTAAGCTTATGTGTGTGTTTAAATAACTTCTAATGGAGCTATGGTCAGATAGGTGTAATGTAAGTCGTCTGGATAGGCATGTAGTAGTGTGACCGATGTAATTATTGATGAGTTTGGTTTGATCAGGAACACAGTTCCTTAAGAGGTATTTGAAGTCATAAATAATGTTTGTTCTTTGTAGTTTTGATTTTACAGGTGCATTGTTATTTTTGAGGATAAGGTTAGCTGTTTTAAGTTTTTTGTAATAAATAATTTATGTGTTCAGGTCAATTGGGTTAGTGTATTTGTTTATGATATTTTCTAACTGAAGATTCATCTTGTTTGTGGTTAATTTGCATTTGGCTTTTGTAGAAAATATTTATGTTATTTTTGTATGTCCAGTATTGTTATTATTTACTTTGGAAAGAAATAGTCTAATTTAGTGGTCAATGAGGTGGTTAGGAAAACCATTGTTAACTAGTGTCTGTTTTGCATTGTTGAGTTCTTTAAGAACTTTAAATGGGAAGATGAATTCTCAAGTGCTTTCTTTAGGAAGTTTTTTATCACTGCTATTTTGTATCTGAGTGGGCATTCACTCTTCAAATTAAGGTGGCAAGAGTTTCTGTTAGTGGGATTTTTGTACAATGAGGTGCTGAAAACATTACTCTATTCTACAAGAACGTCTACAAATGGGAGTTTATTTTTTTTTATTTAGTTAGTTTTTCACTAAAATAAAAATATTGTCTACATAGTGGACATATATTTTAGGTTTACTGACCTGTTTAAATATCATGTATCAATAAATAAATAAATATATATATATATATATGCGTGTGTGTGTGTGTGTAAGTAGGTAGGTATGTATGCAGGCATATTTCTATATATTTCCATATATTAAAAAAAAAAAAATTAGATCAACTTATGTTAAATGTATACCCTCAAATCATAAGTAGCAAAATTTTTTATTTAGTAGCAATCTCCTCCTGTGTACCACATCCATTCAGGATATAGGCAATCATGGCTATCCACAACTTCCCATTTCGTGTGTAAGCTTAGTAAACTTAGTAATTCTGTGACAGATTCCAGCTTAGAAATGTTGGGACAATGCAGATACAGCACAACGATCCAAAGTAGAATAGTATAATGGCTATACATACAAACAAGCCAGTATAATACTTCCAAAATCTGACAAAATATAAGATTTTTAAAATAAATCTCTTCTTTGCTGGTCTGAGAACTTTTTAGCACTCATTCATTGAATTGACTCTCAGTCAAATGACTCCAGCTTAGGAGGGACAAGAATATAACAGATACTAGTCTCTGATCCAAGATGCAGAAACGTAAAGGTAATACATAGGTAAGATTCACCCTTTACAAGGTCCGGGGGTCACTTGAAGTAGAGGGTTACATTAGGTGGAAATTTGTGCAGATAGGATTGGAATATAACTGTTAACCATAACTTTGAATGAGTTATGATTAAAGTAATCAGGGAAATATTCTCTTGGGAGTCAGTTCCACAGAACAATGGTTTGTGGGAAGCTGTTAGAATGAAAATTACTTCTCACTGATGGAATATGGTGGGAATGTGGGTGATTTGCTCCTATGTAAGTGGCATGGCATGTCCTAGTCATGAAGGTTTGAATTGGCGGGACCAAGGAATTTAGTTTGAGCACTTTTGGCGGAAGTAGCAATAGACCAATGAGAGGCTTGTCACAACTGAAAAAAGCCAAGTATTTTGGCAGATACTACACTTTGATCTGAGATAGAAAAACTTAAAAGGTCCAACCTGTAAACAAGCAGAATACTAGCATAGGTCCTCAACATTTGTTGCATAAAAAAGCTCTTTTCTATCATAAATTACAATTCAGAAAACAAATCTAAAACAACTAATTACCGATCAAAAGTTCATGATCTGAAATGCCATTCTGACCCAAATAAATTTTAAATATCACGAAACTGCTTTTTTTTGTTCCCCAGTGTCAGCATGAAAAATTTCAAAGGTTGAAAAAAAAAAAACAGAACAAAAATTAATAAAAAGGAATAGTTTTTAGTTTTTGTTGTCAAAAGAGATCGTGTTCTTAGCAAACCAAAAAACACACATGAATACAAAATATTAAGAACTTTTGGATTAAGATTAGATGTCTATGTTGGAAACAATTCAAATATTAACAGTTTATGCAAAAGGACAATTATAATGAAAATACTTTTGAATGAAAGTGTTAAATGCAAGGTGAACGCTGATAAATCTTGATTCTGAAGACAAAGACAAAAATCGACAAAAGTAACAGATAAAAATGCCTTTAGTAAAAAGCTGAAGACCAGGCAATTTTGCTGCAGTGTACAGATTGACATTTGACCTTTTTCTCTTTGTATATATAATGCCTGCTAGCCTTTTCAAAGTTCCAAGTCAGGTCTTTGTAATATCTATGGACACACGAATCTACAAAGCAACAAGTAATATAACAAAGACGGCATCATTCTTAAACTTGGCTTTTCAAACTTTCACTTATTTATTGCCTTGTATGTACGTAATGTTTGTTTTTAAATGAGTCGAGATTAAATGTTTTTTTTGAGCACAAGCGTTACCTTGAACACTGATAAGAAACCTCCTCAGTGACTGTTAGAAATATAGCATTTGCTCAAGGCAAGACCCTATTGATAAGCTCTTTCAGCAGAGAATGGTTCAATATTTACATAGCAGTATTGAGGGGCATCAGTATTATCAAAGTGTTTGTGTTGTGTTGTGAATGATTGCGATAGGCATTACAAGTGCTGTTGCGACTGCCATCACCACCACAGCTGCCGCTATGGTAGTATTCAGATTGATTGCATAGGGTGGGGAGAGGGAAAGAAAAGCGCAGGAGATTCAATAGAGATTTTCATTCAATGACACAACAGGAAGCAATGGCTGAAAATATTAACGCCTCAGCTGGTTCAAAATGAAACATAGAAAGAGAATGGATAGAGAATGTCCAATTTATATCTAATAGAATTTATGTGTGTCAGAAAACATTCTATTTGAAGATGCCTGGATCAGTTTTAACCAAATTTTGGATACTGCTATCTTAGCAGAGTCAAAAATAATTTAGAAAGTGGATAGATGATGGAATGTACATGTATATATTTTGTGAAAGCAGTGAAATTTTTTTCATTTGGAGATGCCTGACCTGATTTAAAGTAAATTTTGGGTACTACAGTATTTTCTAGGGAATTAATTGATTTTATTTTTAATCTGACATTTTTTGTGATTATGCTAGACTGTATGAGTAATGGACACACTTATTTCAGTTTTTTATTTCTGGCCTTCTTCAGGTGGTTGGAATGTCAAACTTAACCCTTTATTTCACTCACTGGGGTAGACTGTTCTAGTTCCATGTGCCATGTTTAATGGATATCAGTTATCTGTTAATTTCCCTCTGTGAGTTCAATACCCGGTTAAGGCAGTGGAGAACTTACAGAGGGAAATTAACAGGAGATAACTAATAACTGACATCCATTAAACATGGCACGTGGAACTAGAACAGTCTACCCCAGTGAGTGAAATAAAGGGTTAAGTTCGACATTCCAACCACCTGAAGAAGGTCGAAGCATACAATGGCTGAAATGTTGTAATAAATATGGCGACAAAGATGAGGACAATAGTCCAAATAATGTAAATAATGTGGATAATGGGAAATACTACGATATCAGTGAGTCGAAAGGAAGTAGAGAAAGAAACGAAATATGTCTGTGGACATTTTATGCAGGAATACTCGGACAGATTTCAATCAAGCCCAGTTCCACAGCCATCAGATCAATTTAAGACCAAGACACCACTGAAAAATTTAAAGAAAAAAAAAAACAGATAAATCTCTGATTAATTTAGAAAGCATTATCAGCCTGTTTCAAGGAAATATTCAAGAAGTAAAACAAATTGAAATTGTCTATAGCAGTGTTGCTCAACTTGTGTGCTCAGGTGCACTAATGCATCCTGAAAGATGGCCAAGTGTCCCACAAGTTAACAGAACAGTAATTTATTGATTATTTTTATATCTAAAAAAAAATTTTAGTTTTAAAAAGCTTGAAACACCAAGAGCATGGCTCTCATGTCTAAGTCAAATCTTTGTCATTTGATATTTTAAACTGAATGCTAAACTTCTTTTAATCTTTACAAATGAGTGAATAATCCTTTCTGTTCTGCCTTTCTCAAGGGATTAGTCATTATCAGTCTCTTTATCAAGAAAAATAGCAGATTCTTCATAAATTCATTTAAATGAAAACTTTACCACTTAAATATATAATGTGATGTCTTAAAAAAAAAATGCTTGTTTCAGGGGAACTACTTTATTTTTTTCTATTTGATGGCTTATTTTTCCTCATTAAAATTTAAAGTGTGCCCCAGAGTTAAAAATGGCTGAGAAACACTGGTATATAAAAAAATGTTAACTAATGAAAAAAATAATCAAATCAAACCACATAATAATTATTAATGTGTACTTATATATTTCTTGTCCTATCTGTAGTGAGAAAGGAGGAAAATCAACTTAAGTTAGTAAATTTATGTGTGATTATTTCCCGTGGTTATTTTAATAATCTAGAAAAATATACTTATCTGCATTTAGATAAAATTATTTCCTGAGCAACATGAACCGTTGCAGTCTTATTTGTTCAAGCCTTTCTTATGAGGTACTCAGATACCTTTGTTTATCTAAATAGAACTTTCCTCAATATTTGCCATGGAAGTAACAATAGAGTAGTGATAGGCGTGCAACATGATTTTAAACATCTGCTGGTGGGTCTTAGAATGTATCTTCTGCAGATATAGAAGAAACTGTACCTTTTATTTTGAAGGTAGAGGGAGTGGAGACAGCTTGCAAATATTGGCTAGCTAAAAGATTCTTACAAGAAAATTGCAGTCAATTCAGATATTCTAATAAAATGCATGTGAAGACAGCACATCCCAACTAAAGTTGTCAGGTATATGATAGAAGACATTAGCAGAGGCAAGTTCATGCTTCAACAGGCATGCAGTTCTTCTCCAAGAACCAAATCCTATTCAAGCAGCTCAGCCTATCAAATGTCCAAAAGGGATCAGAGGATGTATCAGTCCAGATACGGAACAACAACAAAATGGACCATTTATTGTGTCTTGTTTCCCCTCACGAAATTGGACAGAATTTTCTCTTCATTCACTGTCCTTCAAATTGACCCTAACCATCCAAACACCGCAATATTACACTGAAAGGGAAGAACAGTTATTGCATTGTGACATGAGCTGCCACAGAAATGCCCCGGCCACCCTCACCTTCTCTTTCTTTCTCTCTCTCTCGCTTTCTCTCTATGTATAGCTGATTATTGGTTCTACTCACCTTGAAATCAGATTTTTGTTTTTGCGCATCTCAACCGATGTTGACATCGGCCATTGAAAAACTCTACTCAATTACCTCGGCATTCATCTCTTGATTCATATTTAATGGCCTCTTGAGCGTCACGTATACAAGCACAACCGAATGCCAAGTAAATTCGCCAGCAACTGAATTCAAATTAGTAACAAAACCATAAAAGTTCTACCATCTATTGTCTTTGTACTCTGACAGACTTCCTGAAGAGATGGCTAATTTGATAAGTTAGACTCAAACATTGTTTGGCAGAACTGATTAACAACTAAAAGTTTATGTAAATTATTTTGAAACGAATTACTTGTAAAAGTAGAAACAATTTCTGTTTCATGTTTGCATCTACACATATATACATACATACATATATATATATTAATTAATTAAAGAATATCAAACACTTAAAATCACATAGTCTTAAAAAAGCAGCTTTCAAGACCTACAAACAAAATCAGTGCTACTTTTTTTAGAGCTCTCATGAAATAAAAATTATTACCTATGGGATTTTAAGTGTTTCATATTCTTTAATTAATCATAATTTTGCTCTGTCTTTTGACATAGAGCTCGCCCTGGCTCTATATCCTCCTGAAAATTCCATATAGATTACCATATTGTATCATTACTATATATCATTTCACCCCAAGCAAGACAATAAAGCCACTAAGATGCAGGGGGTTACCAAGTGTGAAAAAAAGGAAAAACATCATTAAAAAGCGAGACCAATAAAAGAACAGAAATCAGAAAGACAGAAGATAACAACTGACATTGCATTAAATTTTTTCTTTGTTCTGAATATTTCCATTTTAATTTTCTTACCTTAATCTAAGTTAAAAAAAAAAAAAGAAATAAAAAGTCTGAAAAATCTGACATGCTATTACATTTTTAAATACCAAAGTAACTTTTGGGACACTATATATATATATATATATATATATATATATATATATATATATATATATATATATATATATATATATATAAAATGCTAAAAAATAATTTTTAAGTATGCGATATTTACAGGAAAAAGTGAAGTGCTCCATATTAGGAATAGAACATATGTAAATATAAAAGTGGACACTGAATGGCCACTGGGCTGTTTCTTGCTTGAAAGCAATCATCAAGCCATATATATATATATATATATATATATATATATATATATAGATAGATAGATAGATAGATAGATAGATAGATATAGATGTATGTATGCATGTATAGTGGATATAAGAATCAACATTTTTGGTGACTATAAGTTTCATGTGTCAATGAAATCTTCAGACCAAAACTTGATCTGCATTGATGCAGTGTTGATTCCTATGTCCACACTGTTTATATCTATAAATAAATTCTATAAACAATATTAAGCAGTCTTCTCTGAAAAAATGTCAAATTTTAAACTGTGCATGTAAGAATATATATATGTCTGAGAGGTGGTATTGTAATTGTTTACACTATTTACATTGTTCTGAGTTGTCCTCATCTTTGTTGCCATATTCATGACGTTTCCCCCTTGGACACTCAGTTCTTCTTCAGGTGACTGGAATTTTAAACTGAACCCTTTATTTTGTCCATAGGGTTAGATTGTTCTAGTACCACGTGCAATGTCTCTTCCAGATATCTCAGTATCAGTTATCTCCCTTTAACTCAACTCTCCAAGTTATTGTTCACCTTAGCTGTAGCTGGGTACTGAACTTAACACTCCTTGGGTCAAGTCACTGGATTCAACCAATGTTTTTATCCACTGCACCATGTGCCCTTAAGGACCAAACTCTCTCTCTATATATATAGATATATGTGTGTGTGTGTGTGTGTGTGTATTCTAAAAACTAGTTAGCATGTATTTGCAGCAAAAAGTGTAGATCCATTGCAGGAGCTCAAGAGTCACTGTAGATGACAGATTAGAAATGAAAGGGTGAGAAGAGCAGAAGCATGATAGTAAGGATAAGAAGAGTAGCAAAGCTTTCTCAAGAATAATCAATTTTATTCTATAAAATAGTCAACATACTCAAAATCTTGAAAATCATTCAGTTGCATCAGCTACATTATGTTAGTCATTTTGATGTATGGCTTCCACACAAGGGACAAAGAAAGAAGAAGAAACACATAATAGGATTGAACAAACTTTTTATGTTACCCAGCAGATTCATACTTCTTTCTTTATAAATAAGACGTTGACAATGTCCAACATTTTATTAAAAGTAATTCATTCACTGTGAGAACACCAAGGTTATTCATTTTATGAAACAACTAGAGATTATAGCAATACTCAGCAATTGCACAAATTAAAATTAGTATTCTGAAATCTTGAGATATACCTCACAGCACAATACTGAAGCAAAGGCTTAGACCACAAAACAGACATTTTCTATTGTCTAATGATATATCTCTATCGGCTGCCTGTGGCATGTAATATAGAAAACTCAAAATCTATTATCTTGAAATTCTTACAGCAGACTTATGGAGACATTTTATCAGGAATGGCAACTTTTAAAAAAACTAGAAATCAATGAAAAATAAGTAAAATTCATTACAAAAAGAAATCAAGCAAAAGAAGGTCTTTATATGATACTTTTAAAAGAATGTATATTCACTAGTTTTAAACTGAGAAAATTTCACAGTTTTCCTATTTGAAATGTCTGACGAATCTTAATTCTTAAGTTAAAGACCGAATAAGCTCATGACAAATTCTACGATAATAAAATATTTGTAGAAATTCCCATATCATATTGTTAAATATTTGAGCTTAACCACTTTAATAAAATATTTCAATAGCAATTATAAATATGAATGCTGGTCATTATTTTAAGAAGTGGGTACAAATGAAAAAAGTTAGAAACTGGCAACTTTTTCCATTTCACTGAAACTGAAATCTTCCTTTCTTTCTTTCATTTTCTCACTGAAACCAAGTAGTGTCTTTTCTTCTCTTTCCATGTGATCAAAACTGAATAGTTCATTATTTATGAAGTATTGGAAGGGTGTAACAATCATGTGAACTAACAACGGGAGGGACAAGTATAATTATAATAGGATTCTTTTATACATGCCTATTCTGTAGAATAAAAACTGTTTATTACAAAGCATAGCATCCAAAATTAGAGAACCAATGTGGTCATTTATATACAGTCACTCATTCTCTTTATGACTTACCTTGTTTAAAAAACCACCTTGGACTTGCAACCAGTTATAAAATCCCATCCAATAAACAATTTTAAAAGCCTATCTTTTTTTTTTTTAAAATCGTATCAGCCCAAGCTAGGCAATAATGCCACTAAGACACGAAAGAGTTGCTGGGGGTGAAAGGAAATGAGAAAACTTTAGAAGGAACTGGAAACCCAATTCTAAGCAGGAAACAGGGGATAAACCTCTACTTCTGTTTGATGGAGATTAGAAGTTTATCCCTTGTTAATTAACTACTATATCTGGTATAACAGCAAAATTGTCCAAATCATGGAACAGCAAAATTGTCCAATTTTCAGATTAAGCTTTGAACCGTTGTATCTTAGAAATGATTAAAGACATCTTACTGGAATTACCTAACATTTTTATAACACTATTGGACTTTGAGCAGCAAGAATGTATAATTACTCTCCAAGCTTAACAAAAGAATAGTGATGAAATCAATCATAAACGAAAATGACATATTCATCATCCATTAATCATAGATAAGGACTGGAAGCTCATGAAGGAGTGAAATAAAGTTTATATATATATAATTCCAGGATCATTTTCCAACTTATTCAAGGTGATCTTCACCCTCTCTAGCCTTCTAACTTTCTGTCCTGGAGTAACAAAGTGCCTCACACATTTCATGTACAATTTCATTTTGAAGTCTTTTATCACTGTTCTTTGGACTGTCATAGCTAAAACTCTTCTCTCACATGCCAAACATCTTATGAATTGAGTTGGATCTTTTTCTTTTCTAATCGACTGCTTTAGCTCTAAGTTGAAATGATGATCCCTCTTTCCGTTTTGACCTCCTGATCCACTTTTCCTCTCTACTGTAGCCTCATTATTAAACTTATTCACCATTCTCCTGATGGTTCTTGAATGGACTTTGAAGATGGAAGCCAAAGTATGAATGTTGGCACCATTACTGAAGACCTGAGTGAACTTTTTCCTCTTATCATTGCTCAGTTGAGAAGACAGTGGGGCTGACACAAAATAATTTTAACCTGTTCTCTTTCTAGCTGAATAACTCAAAGGGTTTTTCAATGTCCTGGGTATGATGGTAAACTACATCCGCGTCCTGGGTACGGCGATAAACTACATCCAACAGCAGGGCCTCAGATAATGTTTTCGGAAAAATAATGTTGCCAGCTATACGTTTTTGAAACAACAATAATGTTGCCAGCTATACGTTTTTTATTCCATACAAAATTGGCATTTAAAATTCATATAAACTGGATTTGGCATTAAATAACCCACAGTGGTTGATATGCCATAAAACCCAAACAAACAAATAAACAATCAAAGGGTTTTTCAGTGATTCTTATGACAAATGGTGTCAAAATAGCTAAACATCTAAAAACCTGGAAAAAAGAAACTCAGTTTAGTGTTTTTTTTTTAGATATTAAACATTTTGTGGGATGGAAAATTATGTTGTAACATGCTTTGGACAATTTTCCTGTTACACCCATTATAACTGAATATATTTAAATTTAAATAACTGGTCAGTTTTCTAAGTTGTAAGCAAACTTTAATCATGATTGTTTCAAACTGACGTAATGTACATAATATCGAGCTGGATTTTAAACTTGCTTATTCCGTTTACTATTCAGTATACAGCTGTACTGCATAAACATTTAGAAATCTTATAAATGGTGCAAAAGTGACATTAAAGCTATTTGAAATTGGTTGACTCAAACCCATTACATGCATTGTATGGCTGAAATAGTAGTCAGGTACAAGTTCTCATTTAGTGACCAGTTTTTTTTAGTGACTAACTAGTAAGCTTGAATAAGTGGATGGTGGAACATAGTTTAAGAGATGACAAAATGGAGAGGGAAATTGTGGAGAGCCATGATCACCTATGTCCTGAGAGGACACACTACATAAGGAAGAAGATGCCTGATATAGTAGTCAGGTACAACTTCTCATTTAGTGACCAGTTTTTTTTAGTGACTAACTAGTAAGCTTGAGTAAATGGATGGTGGAACATGGCTTAAGAGAGAGAGATGACAAAAAGACAAAATTTATTAAAAGCTACAAAGGACAGGAGACTGGGAGGCCATGATCACCAATGTCCTGAAGGGACACGGCATATAGAAGAAGAAAAGCCAGCCTGAATAAATGGATGGCGGAACATGGTTTGGGAGAGATAACAAAAAGACAAAATTTATTAAGAAATTGTGGAGAGCCATGATCACCTATGTCCCCAGAGGACATACCGCATAAAGAAGGTGTCTGATATAGTTGTCAGGTACAAGTTCTCACTTAGTGACCAGGCCGTTGGAATGGAACCTGGTGATTAAGTGAGGAGTGGCTGTAATGAGTTAACACATAAATTAAATTCTTCCTCACCGGAGAGCTTCCTTTTTAATATAAATTAATTTTTGTATAAATATTGTTTCAATTATTATCACACATTAGTAATAAAAGTCATTAATCTACAAAATGCTAAATCAAAGGGTACCAAATAAAAGGTTTCACTCCAGGTGGGTGAACATAACGTGCTCATATTTTGTAGGTTTTTACTAAGTTTTGTGTTTTTTTTCAATAACTGTGTTGAGCATTGCAATAAAAGGAAAAAAGTATTACAGATCTAGTATGCTTGAAATAGCAGTCAGGTACAACTTCTCACTTAGTGACCAGCTCATTGGAATGTATGACGATAAACTACATCCAGCATCAAGACCTCTAATCAGGAGAGTGGAGGTTTTGAGGCACGTGGAGTCACCTATTAATTGCTGTTGTTCCCAGGCCTAACCTGATCCAGAGTGGTAGCACCTGTAGCACCTGGGCAAATAGTGAACTCCCAAACAAAAAAACTATGCAAGTATAAAAATACATTTTTATAGTAAAAATACCAGCAATATACTTTTATATAAAAAAATGACCAATACATTCTATCTGGTTGAAGGAATACAATTATGTACAAAATATATTTTGTTGAAGTCATAAAATTGTGTTCAAAATATTTAAATTTTGGCAGTAAATAATCTATAGAGGTGTTGATATGCTACTGAACAACCAACCAACATTGGGATGGAACCTGATTGCTAAGTGAAGAGTGATTGTATATGGATTAAGTCTCTGAGAAAGGTGGATACAAGTGAAATTAAAAGAATTTTCTATTTTTAGTCATGATGACTGAGGAATTCTTGATTCAAATAAGGGAAATAGAAATACATTGAAGCAACCAGACCATTTCCTTTCAGTCACTTGTGGCTACTGCTGCTCTTGTGACAAACTAGCAAAACAATTTCTTCACCTTATAGACTACTAAGGCAGACATTTCCACAGCCGTGGGTACAAATTCATGTCCATTAGAGAGCAGTAATTGCAGGGTTTTTTGCTCTTTCAAAAGTTAATACCAACACATTGGTCATCAAAAACAAATTTCAGATAATGGTAACCCATGTCAGTAGCTTCAAACAGAAAAAAAAAGAATCATGCCATAGTATCTGCTGTCCACATGATCAATGCCAACCTCTTCCAAGAATGAAGAGGATTCCATGTGGTCATGAACCTACTTCTCATAAGATTGTTGAGTGTGGCATGACATTCTTATATCAGGGTGGTTCTATTCTATATTCATTTCAGATTAATATTTTGTATTGTATTTTTGTTACTTGTTTATACCAAATAATAGTATTAGTCTTAAGTTGTCTGAATTTCTTCAATGAAGCCTTGGCAATTATTATTCATTTTTGACTAGTATTTCTTTCATCTTATTTCTCTTGCTTTTCCACCAAGTAGTAATAGTCTTAAGTTGTCTGAATTTCTTAGATGAAGCCTTGGCAATTATTATTCATTTTTGACTAATATTTCTTTCATCTTATTTCTCTTGCTTTTCCACCAAGTAGTAATAGTCTTAAGTTGTCTGAATTTCTTAGATGAAGCCTTGGCAATTAGTATTCATTTTTGACTAGTATTTCTTTCATCTTCTTTCTCTTGCTTTTCCACCAAGTAGTAATAGTCTTAAGTTGTCTGAATTTCGTAGATGAAACCTTGTCAATTATTATTCATTTTTGACTAGTATTTTTTTCATCTTATTTCTCTTGCTTTTCCACCAAGTAGTAATAGTCTTAAGTTGTCTGAATTTCTTAGATGAAGCCTTGGCAATTATTATTCATTTTTGACTAATATTTCTTTCATCTTATTTCTCTTGCTTTTCCAAGTAGTAATAGTCTTAAGTTGTTTGAATTTCTTAGATGAAGCTTTGTCAATTATTATTCATTTTTAACTAGTATTTTTTTCATGTTTTTTCTCTTGCTTTTCCAGCAAGTAGTAATAAACTTAAATTATCTGAATTTCTCAGATTTGTCAATTATTATTCATTTTTGATTAGTATTTCTTTTATCATATAATGTAGATGGCAATTACTTAACAAGTCTTAATAACAATTTTAAACAATATTTTTGCCATTACTTGTTAGGCCAACTACAATTTTTAGTGAGAAATATATTTCTTAAATACTGCCAAAGAAAAATGCCACCCAAAGCCTTAAAAAAAAAAAAATATGTTTGTTCCAGTAAGAAAACAAACACTGGAGTCACTCAGTCTCACTTAAATGAATAAAAATCAACATTGCACATGGATATACAATAAGACAACTAATATAAGGCTAAATGCTGCACATAGTGTACTGATGTCAAGTACACAAGATTATGTGTCTGAAAGAGAATGTATAAATGGTAAAGATATAAATTGGTAAACATTGGCCTTCTGCTTATAAATAAGCCTGTTTCTTATCAGGGTGGTGGCGTAGATCATGTGAGGGGGTTAAAATTGTTCAGCAACAAAAAAAAAAATCATATGCTTATTTGTTGCCATGTAAATGGAACATTGGATGATTTTAAATAAAATGGTAAAAAAAAAATAAAAATAAAAAAAGCAACCTTTGCCCAAAGTATGCTGGATTTTACAAGAATCATACCAACTATTTAGGGGAGAAATATTTGCTTTGAGTTTAAAATCAGTTCTGATTAGGTTATATCAGTGATTCCCAAACCTTTTTTTCTCTGAGCTGCATTTTCAGAATGAAAAGATGCTCGCGTCCTCACCGAATTTTATTTGATAAAAAGTACATTTAAAAATGAAAAACACAGAGGGCTAAAGGGAGCTAACTGCGGATTCAAAGTCAGAACATTATCATTGATAACTCTCTCCTACAATAACTATTCATACTGGGACTTATGCATGCAATTACAAGTAATCCATAATAATATTTTAAATTTTGAAATCATATTTATTTTTGGCATATGAATTTTTTGAAACGGATTCTAAATCCTTGATTGTCTTTCAATCATTCTGCCTCACCTGCTATCCTCTTCCACCACAGCTATGAGGTGTGCCGCACCATTTGGGAACCACTGGTTTCTATATAAGTCCTTTCTGTCATCAACACAATACTCTAAACTGTTCATTTGATAATTCAATTGACTTTGTATGTACAGCTATATCATGTAGAAACACCTGTTCTCCCATAATCACTGAAGTTAAGCAATGCCGAGCCTGGTCAGCATCTAGATGTATGATTGCTTAGGCATACCAGGTGCTGTAAGTTTAGATGTGCAGGTGGTGTAATCGATAATGGCTCAGAATTGAAAATTGAAGAGCTGAGTTCCAATTCCAGTGGGGTCTGTTATATTCACTTACATGCAAATACCATTGAAAAGGTATGAATCCATCTCTCCTGCCCTCTCCTATGGGTTAATTAGTATAACTTGTATTAGCAAGTCATTATTATCTCCAAAAGCATCTTAAAATCTAAAAACTATTTTCCGGCTTATATATACTATTTTGTATTCATATAGAATATATTATTTAAAAAACTATATAGAAAATATATTATTAATTTAATATACTTTAGTATATTTTTAATTTTATAATTATTTTAATATTATATATTAAATTATACTATAAAGTCTTGGTTTGTTGATTTCATCTTTTTTGTCATTATCACGATGTTTCATCTGTTGTTCCCTCTGGCCTTCTTCAGGTGCTTGTCAATTCAGGTAATCTACAGGCAATTTGGAACTGAACCATTTATTAACTACACTGATGTAGATTGTTCTTGTTCTGTTGTCCCTATTTAGAAGTATCTTGTCTCATTCTTATTGGTCACCCTGTTTCCAATGAGTCTAAGTTTCTGCTACCTGTCCAAAGAATTGAACTCGCCATTACTATTTCATCAAATTTACTGACCATTTCATTAATTCTCCGGTTATTCCCTGGTAGACAATCCTGTGTCTAGAATTTAGCCATAAACCTAATCTGCCTGCTGATGATACTATTGCTCATCACACTTGACTGTATTCACTGAGCCATCTCTTTTCTTACAGTTGCTGCTGCAGTTCAAGCCTTGCTGTCGTATCTCTTTCTTTCTTTATTAACAGTTAATTATTATATTTATTTTTATGCTAGGCCCACTGAGAAGGTTCACATATCCTAGAGTATGCACTGATTCTTTCAGACTTTTGACTCTCCAGTGTTGTTCTCCCTATTGTTATTATTATTATACACAGTTTAGAGTTTCACTTCTTTTAGAGTGGTTGCCATCAAAATCTAGCCCATCTAAATAGTACTTTATAATTATTATTGTAGATTTGCATTCATACTGAATATGAAAAAAATGGGCAATGATACCACATTTTTGACTATCTTCAATCTTCAGCAATGTTTAGTGTTTCAAAAAGTGATGATTAGAATTATAATAAAATCTATACATATGAAAGTGAATTTATACATTTTCTTTGTTCAATGTTAAGCCTGTTCAATACCTAAATTGGTAAATGCTTGAGAATACTAGGTGCTGAGAAGTTATCTTCTCATATGATTACCAAAGTTAAGCAATGTTGAGTCTGATCAGTAGCTAGATGGGTGACCACTTGGGAATAGCAGTTGCTGTAAGTTTAGATGTGTGGGTGGTGTACTGGATAATGCCTTGGAATGAAAAATTGGAGAGCCAAGTTCAAATTCCAGTGGAATTTGTTACATTCATTTATACGTAAATACCCTTGGGTAATGTATGAATACTTCTTTTCCTCCAGCTATGGGTTAAAAAGCTATATCAGATTGGGTCCAATAGCCTTTAGCAACCAGTCTAGTGCAGAAATAAATGGCAGTCTACTTTAGGAATTATGTCAAGTCAAGCATAAATCAAAAAGAGAAATAATTGCCCAAGCATGCATCACACATGGCATTTAAGGAAGGATATCAATATATAGGAATTCTAGTGGGGATCAATTTAGTACTTAATGATAATAAAAAACCGATCTCCCACTTTATGTCCTGTAGAATTTTATATGAATAAGTCAATCATAAATTGAAAGGAGATATGATTTCCTGAGAGTGCGTCACACATGGCACATAAGGAAAGATATTAATATGTAGTAATTCAGAAGGGGGATCAGTTTAGTATTTAATGACAATATGAAACTGATCCCCCAATTTATGCCCAGTAGAATCTTATATGAATATGTCAATCATAAATTGAAAGGATACATGACCGTCTAAGAGTGCATCATACATGTCACCTAAGGAAGGATATTAATATATAGTAATTCTCTGGTGGGTTGATCAGTTTAGTATTAGGTTGGTGCAAAAATAATGTCGTTTTCTCACATATGTTACTTTTATATATGATTTCTGAATTAATTCATTGATATATATAGCCATGTTATATATAATTTTGAAGCCCGTTTTTCGCTCTATCGAATCGTGTTATTCGTTACCGTTCTCAATCTCTTCATTCATTTTTTTGCAGGCTTTTCGACAGCATGGACAAAATTCAAATCCACACGATTTTCTTGTTCCAGTTCAAACTAGGCTGAAAAGCTGCCGAAACAGCTCGTGATATCAATGATGCGTTTGGCCCAGGAAACACTAACGAACATGTGGCACAACGGTGGTTCAAGAAATTTCGCAATGGTGACGAGAGCCTCAAAGATGAAGACGGCCGCGGCCGGCCAACTGTGGTTGATAACGAACATTTGAAAGACTTAATTGAAGCCGATCCTCGCAAAACCACACGAGAAGTTGCTGTTGAACTCTGGGTCGACCACTCAACAGTCGTTCGCCATTTAAAGCAAATAGGGAAGTCAAAAAAGTTGGATAAATGGGTGAACGATAATCAAAAAAATCATCAAAAAACGACATTATTTTTGCACCAACCTAATACTAACAATAGAAAACCGATCCCCCAATTTATGCCCATTAGAATCTTATATGAATAAGTCAATCATAAATTGAAAGGAGACATGATTGCCCAAGAGTGCACCATGCATAACACCTAAAGAAGGAAGAAATTATATAGAAATGTACAAAAATCAGATTTTTTGATGCTATTAAGAAAACCTGATAGAGTTGAAAGATGAACAATGAAATCAATTCCTTTGGTTGCTATTGTCAGTGACAGGAACATTTTTCTTTTTTTTGCCAATCTTTTTGTTACTACTTTTATGCAAATGAACTTTGATGGACTTGAGGAAAATGGATCATCCCATGTGAGCCTGCAAGGCAAATTGAATAGTGAAGGAGAAATCAATTGACTTGTTTCTTCTTATACAGCAGCTCCTGTTTTAGTTGCACTGATAAAAAAAATAAAGAAAGATGTATAGCATTCTTTTTATAGCTACCGATCTGTAAACAATCAGTTGTTATAAACATAAAACAAAGAAGGCTTCAGCCATCACCACACTTGCTTTAAAAACATTTCTTTCCAACATTGGTTGACAAATCGACAAGAGAAAATGATTGAATAGCCCAATCTTTGATCTTTATCCAAATATTTTTCTAATAATTACCCATCAACTCCTATTTTAAGCAGATCACACTTATATGTTTATACATATAAATAAATCTTAAAAAGACACTGAGTAATTTTTGTGTTGGCAAAAATTGCTGTTTATGTTGTACTATATTTAATCGTAATGATATTAGAGATTACCTTATAAGGAAATATTCAGCATTCATTGACTGAGCAAGCCAGTACCACTGTCAACTGAAATTTATAAAATCTTCCTCTTAAAATAATTGTTCAGGAAAATAGATTTCTCAAGTCCTGTATCTGTTATCACTCTTTCCAGTACCGATGAGGACTTCCTTCCTAGGTTTTATAATTTCAATCAGTTTGCTTTCTTTAAAAGAAAAGAAACATTTTCTTAGTAGCTGGAAAATAATAAGAAATACCTTGAAGATAGTAAATATAAATTCATTTATTGATTTAAGTACTGAGATAAATGCACACACATAATATATTAATAAATATACAGATATATATATACCTATGTTTTGGTGTGTGACTTAAGTTTCACTGATTTTCCAGCTCATTGGGTACAAAGTATATCTTAAGTTTTTATATGAATACTCAGATGTCACATGGGAGGATTGCTGCTTCATAGTCCAAAAATAAAATAGTACAAAAGGTGAAAGAAATTTCCTTCCTGGAAAATGGTTTGGTTTGGGCTACAAACTCCCATGTGACATCTGTATATTTTTATAAAAACATACTTTGTCCACAATGAGCTGGAAAACAAGCAAAACTTAAGTCGCACACCAAAACATAGGTATATGTATATTTATTAATATAGATCTTTGCTCTGCCTAACCACATTGAGCACTATTATGTTTACACCTCATGTTTAAATTTAATGATTATTTATCTGCTTGCCTGTGTACGCACACCAACAGACACGCATGTGGTGGATTATATCAGGCCATTTGATTTACCTAACTCTCCCTCTCTCTCTCTCTATATATATATATGTATGTATGTGTGTGTGTGTGTGTGTATGTCTTTTAATCATTTCATCACAAGCAAGGCAATAAAGCTAAGATGCAAGGGCTTACTTAATGTGTGAGAATATGAAAAAAACTCTATTAAGGAGAGAGAACAATAAATGAACAAGAGACAGATTGACATTATAATTTTTGAAGATCAAACTTGACTGTAAAGCAAGAAGCCAGAAGCAAGTCCCACAAGCAAGAAGTGTGCAAAAAAAAATGTTATGGTCACATCTAGCCATTTCAGCTGTAAACTGATGAGACCTTGCTGCCAATCTAGTACTATGCTTAAATTAATAAAGTCTAGGTACCATATAGTAAATTTAATCAAAACAATTACCTTGAAGGTATTTACAGAAAAAAGCACAGGAAAGCTACATTACAACAGTAAGAAAATGACTGAAGTTGAGATGCCAGGCCAGATTTTATCAAGAATCCTATATATATATATATATATATATATATATATATATATATAAAGTTCTGTATTGGTTTAAGTAGTAAATATGTTATTATTTCATAACCTCATCTTTGTTGTTTTCAAAACTGCCTATTCTTCATCATGTTGCCTGAAATACCAAAAGCATTATCATTATTCCATTCTATATTTAGACAAGATGGAAAGAGTTATAATAGATGATGGAAAATATGACACAAATCAAAATGATACCTTGTAAAAGCTAAACAAAGAAGAAACAAAAGACTTTCATTAGAAACAAATATTGCTGAATTAATATGTAATATCTATCCTTCTATATGGCAGTGAATGCTGGACAATTCCTTCATAGATAAAGAAGAGACTTGAAACAACAGACTTTTAGTTCTACAGAAGGATGTGGAGAAGATCATGGACAGACCGTGTGAGTAACAAGGGGGGAGTTTTAAGCAAAATGGGAATAAAAAAATAGACATACTTAAAATAAGAAATAGTTGAAGTCTCTTGGACACATGTTGAGATTAAAGAATTGGTCAATGACAGAACATATTAAAGGCAAGATGGACAAAGCAAAACATCAAGTAGCCTACCTAATGTGCTTGTGCAAATGGATGGCAGAACAGGGAGTGGGAGGAATAGTAAGAGGATGAACATGTTATGACCTGTCCACCCATGCATAAATACAAAAATTATATATGTTTAGTAGTGTCATTTCTTGTTTTAATTCTCAGAACTGTCTGAGGATCACTTCAATGCATGAACTAATAGTACCATTGAGGTTTGTCTCTTTTTGACTGTCACTGTTCATTTAAGGTGTTTAATATTTCATTTCTAGGGTTGGCATGGTTGAGTTAGAGTTAGAGTATTGGAGTTATAGGTGAACCCATGGTGATGCCATTAACTTGCGTCTTTATATTTTCTAAATAGTCATAGAAAGGAAATTGTGTGGCACAAGTTATATAACACAAAATATGTTAAAAGTCCAGAAAAACTACCATACCAAAAAATGGATGCATAATAAAATGCTCAATGTATCCACTTCAAAAAAGCAGATATGCAGAACAAGCCAATACAATAAAAAGGTAAAAATGCCTTATACTACTGCACACCTGAAGAGACCTAGTAGTCAAAACCACAGTAGTGTGCAGTAGTATACAATGTTTTTACTTCTTTATTATATGTATATATATATATATTGAGAGAGAGAGAGAGAGAGCAATATATAAAGCCCATGGTAGGTGTTAAAGCAGACTATCATTAATCAGATCTCATAGACTGACACTAAAGAATCACAAAGAAAGAATTTTACCAAATAATAAAATCACATTACTTAAAGACTTCCAACAGTAGCAAAAACTAAAATGGATAACACATGTAAGAAATGACATAACATGTTGACTTTCCACATTATTTCAAACAAAAGATTAGTAAGGAAAACCCCAACAAAACTGCAAAGAGCAGTAACAGGCAACTCAAGATGCCTATTTTCATGAAAAACTGTTTTCAAAGAGACATTTTATAAATTTAAACTAAAAGTAATGCTGTTTGGTTAAACACCAAATGTTTCCTTATAAGGAAACAGCTAATCTCCCCATTAGTGTGTGTGTGTGTGTCTGTGTTTGAGTGAGTGAGAGAGTGATATTGTGAACATTAATTATAACATTATGAATTTATGGATTAAGTACCGAATAGAATCTTTACTGTCAACTTTGACATTTCTCTACACAATTGGACATAACATCAAAAAGAAAAAAATAGAATCATAAAAAGAAAGTATTAAGTTGCTGTAAAATAATTATACTTATATATTTAATCATCTTTTTTCTCAGATGGATATCAGCTTAAAGCTGTAAACAACAATTCTTGCCAGAATATTATTTTTATACAATATTACAACAAAATTTTGTAAATCATATTCAGATAGGAAGAAATATTTTCAAGGAATCCATTAAAAAGTTGAAAAAAAAATTTGCAAAATTATAAAATAAAGAAGTAAAAAATTAGTAGGGAGGAAGGGAAGGGATGTCTGCGTGTGTGTTTGCCCATAGGTGCGCACACACACACACACTTGCATATTATGCATGTAATTTTAAAAATATGACAATATTTTAAATAAAATTTTGTAGAATTGAAAGTCAGTGTAACAAGATGAATTTTATTATTTTACTATCCAATCTGAGAGATAAATAGAACTTATCAATATACTGGATGAGTAAATGTATATATATATATATATATATATATATATATATATATATATATATATTACCTTACTATATGTATGTATGTATATATATATATATATATATATATATATATATATATATATATATATATATATATGCGTGTGTGTGTGTCTGTGAGAGATAAATAGAATCCATTGTCGGAGAGCCGAGTTCAAATTCCAGTCAGATCCATTACATTCACTTATATGCTAATACCTTAGAGAAAGGTATGAATCCTCTTCTTCTCCCCCCAGTTATGAGTAAATAGCAGAACAGACCAGGTTCTATAGCTTTGGATAGAAACTGGTCTACTGCAGAAAGAAATGGCAACCTACTGTGGGAAAAAATCTGCCTTGTCAGTCATTTATCGAAAGATACATGATCTCCTAAGCATGTATCACAGATGGCACATAACTAACTGATATATATAAATACTTGGCATTTGTTTACATTTGTAAAAACAACACGACTAGATTTGGCTGACTCATTCTGTCAAGTGAAGATAGCTCAGTGGTAAAAAATCTGACTGACACCAAATCGGTTGGATTTCAGTCTGAGCTTGAAGCATTTGGATGTCTAGTCACACTGAAGAGATGTGATACAACAAAACAGTACAATCTGCGAATGGCATAATATATATATATATATGTGTGTGTGCGTATATATATATATATATATATATATATGGAAGTTTGAACCAAACACTTTATTTCATCCACCAGAGTAAATTGTTCTAGTTCCACGTGCCATGCCTCTTCTGGATATCTCAGTTTCAGTTGTTTCCCTTTAGTAACTCAACACTCCAAGTTTCAGCCAGATATTGAACTCACAACTCTTTGTGTCAAGTCACCAGATTACTTTAACCAATGCTTTTATCCATGTATCTTTATCAGTGTATGAATTTTTGGGACATATAAACCTCAGTAACAGCTGAAACATGAACATGACAATAAAGACGAGGACAACAGTCCAAATAGTGTAAATAGTTACAATACTCATCTCAGGAAAAAAAAAAAATATATATATATATATATATATATATATATATATATATATATATATATATATAAACAATTAAACACACTAAAAAGGTCTCAATAACAAGGAAGAAACACTAACCTGTAGAGCTATTATTAAATATATAGTTAATAAAATCTTTAGATGTTGGATAGAAACATGACCATAGTCGTGTTTCTATCCAGCATCTAAAGATTTTATTAGCTATATATATATATATATATATATATATATATGTATGTATGTATGTATGTATGTATGAATGGGTAATTGAATGACAAAATGTAAAAGTTCCTAAGTGACATGTTTCCTCTTCTTCGGGCTAAGAAAGATTTTACCAATGTTAGCACAAGAATTATTAATTCTCCTTTGAAAATGGCTAAAGTATTGGCTCAAAGTGCTCAAAACAATAAACATTATGAAGAATTTCTTCACACACTTAGTCTTCAGAAACAAAACATTTTCAGGACACAAGAAAAAGAAAAAAACTTACAAAATATACCTTTTTTATATTTAACAAAACATGTGTAAAAGAAGGATTGCTGCACAAATATTTGGCTATCGTTTTTTTTCATATTTCTTATATTGTCTCTGCTTATATATTTTTTAATTTTGCATCAAGCACTGTTCTTATAACAGCCATATATGTTTTATTATATAATACATATACACAAACACACACACATACATACATACATACATATATATATATATATATATATACACACACACACCTATATATATATATACATACATACACACACACCTATATATACACATATCTACACACACACATATATATATATTTCTCAGACATTCAGGCCAGTAAATGTTAAGACTATACACACCTATATATATATATATATATATATACACATCTTAGTTGTGTTTTTGCTATGTTTGGAGTGAAATAATTCAAAAGAAAATATGTTTATAAACAACAAGTTTCATCAACATGTGTTGGATTCAGCTTCTTTAAGTTTGAATGAAAACCAAAACTGTGTGTAAGGAAAATGAGTTGGGATTTTAGAGGATAAGAGGGGCAATAACTTATTAGGTTGGTGCAAAAATAATGTCGTTTTCTAAAATATGTTACTATGTGAGAAAACGATATTATTTTTGCACCAACCTAATACTTGTCGTTTATAAGCTTTTCAATTTGTCTCATTACCTTTTGTTGCAGATACTATTATACATCCTAAAAACACACACACACACACACACACATCCTGTTATAAATGTTTATATCCCTCCCTTCCTTCCTTAGCTCACATGACTGTTACACTCTGCCAATACCTTGTGAATAATGAACTATTCCATTTCGATCACATGGAAAGTGGTGAAAAATACTACTTGGTTTCAGTAAAAAAATGAAAGAGAAAAAGAAAGAAGGTTAGACAGAAGTGTTTAATGTCTCGTCTCCTGCCAATAACTTATAAATAATAGACCATCGCATTTTGATCATATAGAAAGAGGGGGAAAAACATTACTTGATTTTAGTGAAAGAAAGAATGAAAGATAGAAGTGTTTAACGTTTCCTGCTAATACCGCATAAATAATGTTTTGCTAGTTTGTGAGAAGACAAAACACATATCAAAGATGCTACTTGGTTTCATTAGAAAATGAAAGAAAGAAGAGAAGTTAGATATGCTTAACAGCTGTTTCAATGAAATGGAAAAGTTGTCAATTTCAAATCTTTTCATTTGTACCCCCTTACTTCTTTAAATCATGACCAACATTCATATTTATGATTGTTATTGCAATATTTTGTTAAAATTGTTAAGCTCAAATATTTAGGCTAATTTTCACAGATATTTCATTATCATAGAACTCAATACTAGCTTACTCAATCATTAACAATTAAGATACATCAGAAAATTAAAATAGGAAAACTGAAATTTTAATGAGTTAAAACTAGTATATTATATATATATATATATATATATATATATATATTTATATATATATGTTGAAGTAATAATTTTCTCTAATTCTTTGTAAATCCTTCTGACAGATGTGATTATGTCTATCAAAGTTGTATGTTAAAGACAGAGCTGAGAGAAATCCTGTTGCGACATTGTACAAACAAAGCGTCAATAGTTTATAAGGAAATTATGATGAGAAAGAATGGCCCAACCAATTCACACACATTCATATAGACCCGCCCCGCCTTACTGACTGTTTCTCTTTTGCCCTTGTCTTGTCTATTTATGTAACAGAACCAAGCAATGGACAGCGGCAGGCTGTTTGGAGCAAAGGGAGGGGAAAAATGGGATGTGAGATTGACAGGTCTCAAAATGGTCTTGGGTTATTTTTGGCTTGGCCTAATGTTGACCTCAAACAAAACCTCATTTTGTATGCAGAGCAGATAACTGGACAATGTACTGGACATTGAAATGGACAAGATAAGTAGAAGAGAGAGAGAAAAAGAAAAAAACTATCTTTGTAATGTCTGCTAAAAATGCAACTGTAGAAAGAAAGCCAGACAATTGAAACCTTTATATTAGTAAATCACAAAGATGATCGTTTCTATGCGGAAGTAAAAAATTTTTCAGAATACCCTTGCTACCTGTTTTGATATTAATGAGATAGAGAATCAACATAAATCAATCATTGTTTTGCCTCAATCTCCCAAATTTTTAGCTGTATATAATATTCCAAGGACACACTACATCACAAATACCAATAAGACAACTGAAAAACAAACACCATGACGATGACCTTTACTATGAATATTCTGTGGAAGGTTGAGGAGAGAAAAATTGGCCTTATAAAAATATTCAACTCATCTGCAACAGAAAAAAAAAAAAAAGAGATGAAGCATAAATTTAAAATTTTTATAATTCAGAAATAGTTTTACAAAAATTGTTTCCATTTCTTTTTTAGTCCACTTTATTCATATGAAGAGAGTTTTTGAACAAGAAGAAGACAAGACAATACACAGGAAGATTTTCTAAATGAATTCTCTTACTACATTGTCTCTTAATCTGACTGCAACTTGGAATATTATTCAAACTGGCTACTTTCATAATAAAATCACTTCTATTGCATTTTCATAGTAAAAATCATTGGTTAATGCATTTTCATAATAATAATCATTTCCAATGCATTTTCATAGCAAAAATCATTGGCCAATGCATTTTCATAGTAAAAATCATTGGCCAATACATTTTCATAGTAAAGATCATTTGCAATTCATTTTCATAGTAAAAATCATTGGCCAATTCATTTTCATAGTAAAAATCATTTCCAATGCATTTTCATAATAAAAATTATTTCCAATGCATTTTCATAATAAAAATCATTTCCAATGCATTTTCATAGTGAAATCACATTCACAGGGCCTCGATCAAAGTCACACCCACTATCCATGGCTTGTGAGATGACATTGTAACCATATTGTAATATGGTGAGTGCATCTTTTGAAAGTTGTGTGCATTTGTTGCATACTGTAAATTCTCTTTATGGCATTTTTCTGTTAATATGACTCAGCATGATTTCTTAATGATGGGGGCATTCTTTTGACATTTGTAGATAACTTGTGAAAAGGTCATAATTAAGATGTTATAACATTTCTCCTTGTGGTCAAACACTTGTTGCAAACTATTTTGCCATTATAAACAACTTTGGATATATTATCGTGTAAATTAATATAAAGATTTGCTGTTGATAACTAATGCGGTTTTTGTAAATAGCAACAAAAAATGCTGTTTATAATGGCAAAATAGTAATGGATCCAAGTCAGTCATGCACATAAAACACAATAAACAAAACCAGGATAGTCAATAAAATAGGAAAAAAAAGTTTTGATTCCTTCTGTGCAACCCAGTAACAAATGGTCTGCAGCCCAATGGTTACCATGTGAATGCCAAAATTAGTACCAGTGTACCAGTCTGTGGCCCAATGGTTAGGGACTGCTGCCTTAATGGATAGCTTGTGAATGCCAAAATTAGTATGCTCACATAAAAGCTTATTGGATCCAGTATGCAGAGAGCTCATTGCATCAGTATTTGAGCATTAAACTTAAATTTACATATAAAGGCACAGGATGATTGTTGGCGGAAACTTTTTGAAAAAATTTGATGTGCCATATATGGTGACAAATATGGTATTGTAGTGATCTTGTGATCACGAGAAATAAAAAAAAACCTAATTCCCATGATTCCATAGAAAAAGGAAACCATCCTACTGGTGGGATATTTAGAGACTCCCTCTCACAAAGAAAGCATGTGGATTTGAGCTGCTCTATAAATGAAGACAACAGATAAGTCTTACACAAATAGCATTTTCACATGTTTAATATTAACTTTTAATGATAGACTTATCACTTACAAACAATTTATTCATTCACTATGACAAACACAAAAAACAGAACATTTACTAGCAACCAAATCATATATCTACCGAATAAGTACAACCAAATCCTTCTATATATTGTATAAATGTTGCACTTTGTTGTTATGATGCATATAATGTTACATTTTACTAACCTGAAACAGGAGTCAAACAAGGCCTATCATGACAGTACATTATTTTACAAGAGAAGCTGAATTATATGTGCAAAATCTGACTAATACCATATTCCTAGATAAAATATAACATATAAAATCACTATGACTATAATAACATAAAAATACCATCATCCTATATAAACTTTGCTATCAATTATAAATCCCAATATTTCATAAATGATAATCGACAATCAAATTCATATAGAATGAAAGCAACCAAGTCTTGGCTTTGTGGGGTAACTCTTCTTGTGCTCAGCATGTCGAGAACTGGTATTTTCCATTTATCCAAAGCAGGATTCCTGATGTGTTTTAGAAAACCTCACAGTAGTTAACCAATATATATCTAACTACTTAGAGATTGTTTTGTGAAAGCTGCATACAAAAGCGGAGGGATGTAGAAAGTGGGGAGAGAAATAAATTAAAAGGGTGTGTCAAGATTTGTTTGCCATATGATATTCAACAAACTCTTGTTTGCATTTTTTCTTTTTTAATAATGCAAAGCTAACGAGGTCATAGAAAAATTATTAGCTTTTTGTAACCACAGCATATTATCACCCTAAAATTACAAAGTACTTCTAAGAATAAAACTCAATTTCAGAGTTTCCTAAAAATAAATGAATAAATAAAATTTTATTAATTGAAAAGATTTTTGCCATTATTTTCAGTGATGGGTTTGATTAAAACTTATTGTTTTTATATACATATATATCTTTGAGACTCTTCCTGTATTTCTGTAGGATATCTTTTAGACCAACCCTTTTTGGTATAGGATATCTTCCAACTTTTACATTTTCATGTAGAATATATGTTAACCTTTCCTTTTTTTGCATACAATATCTTTTAGCCCATCTCTTTATGGTGTCAGATATCTTTAAGCCAACCCCTTTTTGGTATAGGATATTTTTTAGCCCTTCACTTTTTTATCTTTCAGCCTTCCCTTTATTTGTATAGGATATGTTTTATCCCCTCCCTTTTCTGTGTAGGATATCTTTTAGTTGTTTCTTTTTTGTGTAGGATATCTTTCAGCCTTTCCCATTATCATATATTTTTTAACCCTACCCTTTTCTGGAAGGCTGAAAAGACATCTTTTGTTTTTTTCAACCTTCCTTTTTGATATAGGATATCTTCTAGTCCTTCTCATTTCTGTGTATATCTTTTAGCCCCTCCTTTTTGATATAGGATATCTTCTAGCCCCTCCCATTTCTGTGTAGGATATCTTTTAGCCCCCTCCTTTTTCATATAGGATATCTTCTAGTCCTTCTCATTTCTATGTATGATATCTTTTAGCCACTCCTTTTTGATATATGTTCTAGCCCCTCCCATTTCTGTGTAGGATATCTTTTAGCTCCTTCTTTTTGATATAGGATATCTTCCAGCCCTTCACTTTCCTGTGTAGGATATCTTTTAGTTCCTCCCTTCTTCACATAGGATATCTTTGAGCTCTTTTCTTTTTTGTGTAGATACACACTGTACCCTCCTGCATCTTAGTGGCTTTATTGCCATGCTTGGGATGAAATGATTAAATTGTTTATTTAATTTATTTCACCCCAATCTTTTAGATCTTCCTTTTCTGTGTAGGACATCTTTTAGCCCCCTCCCTTTTTCATATATATATATATATATATATATATATATATATATATATATATCTTCTATCTTTCCCCCTTTTTTGACAACGGGCATATTTTAGTCTTCAGAGGATATCTTTTTTAGATTTTGCCTTTTTCATTTGATATTTCTTAGCCTGTCCTTTTTTTTTTTTTTTAATTATCGTCAATATAAAAATCATGGCTGAAAATATATATCAGGACAAGAAAGCCTACTGAAAACTGCATTCATATAATGAGCATAGAGTATATATTTTTTTCTTTTCACATGCAGTTTTCAGTCACGGCCTTTTCTTGATCTCGATATATATTTTCCCTAGCCATGATTTTTATTATTTGACGATAATCATCAAAAAAAAAAAAAAATTAAAAAGAAGGCAAACATGGACAAACCTCTGTCTATATTTCTGAGATGAAGTATTGCTATTATTTATACTATTGTTCAGACTGTTGTCCTCATCTTTGTTACCATATTCACAATGTTTCAGCTGTTGTATGCTCCAGCCTTCTTCAGGTGATTGGAATTTTGAACCGAACCCTTTATTTCATACACCGGGGTAGATCGTTCTAGTTCCAGGTGCCATGCCTCTCTGGATGTCTCAGTATCATTTATCTTCGTTTAACTCAACTCTCCAGGTTTTTGTTCACCTCCGCTGTAGCCAGGTATTGAACTCACAAATCTTTGGGTCAAGTCACTGGATTGCTTCAACCAATGCTTTTATCCACTGGGCCATGTGTCCTTGAGTATAGACAAACTTACCTGCAATAAGGCATAATATCAAAAGGACTGTATTTCCTCGGACACAGCTTTTCTTCACTCTTCAGCAATGTCTATTGTTTTAAAAAGCAATGATTAGAATCGGAATAAAACTTAAACATGTGATGATAGTGAGTTTATAGATTTTCTTGGTTCTTGAGAATTAGCAAGAAAAATAATAAACACTATTTATGTAGTAGATTGTTTATTTACACTATTTCTTTATATTATTGATGTAATAGAATAACCTGTCACCCCCATTACCCTATAGGTAGTAACTACCTATAAGTATCTGTAAGTCAACGGACCACAGAGTCTAGCTGGCATCTGTTGAGTATGACTCAGACTTACACAAGAACTACTGACCTTCCAATAGTAGCCCTCACAACTGGATTGACTTGTGACAACCTTGTGCATAACTGTTACCTTTATTCTTATTGTACTGTTTTTTTTACAATAAACCTTTACTTATTTTATCCTAGGTGTTTGTCAACTACATATTCCTATTAGCATGGAACATAACAATTATTTATTAGAATGATTGGCAAAACATCAACTAATTGCCAATCGATTCAAACTTTATAAAATGGTAAATAAGAATTTCCTTAGAGTTGGTTCACATATTTTAAGAATTTAGTAAATGTTTATAAATTTATGAATAAAAAATTGTTTTCACATTTATTTCTTTATAAATTGGTAAATGATAAATATTGCACTGCATTAGTTTTAATTGTATTAGTTTTTAGAATGTTGTAAACATAAAATTATTCTTGTAAATAAACAAACTAATAAATAAACAATGTTTCATATTTTTGTTGCAAATTCTCAAGAATAGAAAAAAATGTATAATTTCACTTTCATCATATGTTTAGTTTTTATTCCAATTCTAATCACCGCTTTTTAAAACAATAAACATTACTGAGGACTGAAGGTAGTTAAAAAAGTGGGTGTCATGTAAAAAACTGTCCTTTTGACACTATGTCTTATCGAGGGCATGTTTGTCCAGGTTTGCCAAAGAGCATTGTTCTCTTTTGGTAACATTCAATAAAGGAAGATAATTTACACCAATTAGTCTACTACTAAGTTCTAAGGTGTCAGTCATGTGTAGTGATTTGTTTGTATGAGAAATCCTGACAAAACTGACCTTTTCCAAGATAACATCTCTACATTATTAATCATGCTAACAAAGCTACCACTTAGATACACTTACAAAACAGAAGGAAGGTCAAATCAGAGTTAAAACATTTGTTATTTATTGATAGAATTTTCTGTTTTTTTCTCTGCTACTTTCAATTGTTGATCAAATCTGATGTAACTTCACCAGGTAAAAAGATTTTTAAACATTTACTAGTTTTCCCACTGTACAACAGACAAAAGGTCAGTTTAAGGTGTGTTTATTGGCAATACTATGCAACCCCCACCCCAGCACTTCCCCTTTTGGAGATGTCTCAATCCCCTCCCAAGGGAGAGGTAAAGCCTGGGAGTATGGCCCCCTGGGGCTTGAATTAAAATATAAATCCCAGCCAAAGGCAAATAGATCTTATATCTCCCCAGTGGCAAACCATAAGTTTATATACAACTGTTATATACTGTACCTATGAACACAAATGGGTATGCCCCAATCCTCATAAATACGTTGGACACTATTGTAAGTGGATGTAATATGCTAAGTAGTCCACGATTAGGAGTGGTTTACCTACTTCACGCCACTGGCAAGTATCATATTTTGCTGATGTTATAAAGATTACCATTTCATTTGCAACCTCCGTTTTGGTTATTCCTCATCCAGTAACCGTTTCTAGGTTACAATAAGAACGCAATGGGAAGAACTAATTCCAACTGCAGGTGGAACAGGTCACTTTAATAAAGCACGAGTTTACATTAATATGTTCTTAGAAAATAGAAAAAAAACCTTTTCTCAAGAAATACTGAGCCTTTTACATGAAATAATAACTCAAAGTATTAAAAAGAAAACAGAAACATTTTGCTAGAAACAAAGAAAATAGTTTTAATCTGCTATATATTCCTATATGGCAGTGAATGTTAGACAATCTCCCCACAGATGAAGAGAAGACAGATGGTAATACAAATGTAGTTTTACAGTAAGCAACAAAGATGTTTTAAGGAAAAGGGAATCAAAAAGGACATTTATATTTAGAATCAAAAAGACACAGTTGAAATTTCTTGAACAGATAATGAGGAAGGAAGCTTGGAGAAATTGACACTCACAGGACATATTGCAGGTGAGAAGGACAGAGGAAAGTAGATGATGAGCTTGTGTGAAAGAATGGTGGGATGGAAAAAAAGACAAAATTACTAAGAGTTACAAGGGATAGGAAATTGTGGAGAGCCTAGATCACCGGAGAAAATTGGAAACCTAAACTTGAACATTATCCAAGCTGAAAATTTTCAAGACAATAACTTCCATTCCATTCGGATGCCTCACCATAGAGCAAGGATACTATTTTTTGGACTAAAGTTCACTCAATACAAGGCTCAAGAGCCACTCATGGTAGGGGGTTATTGAATGAGGTGTGTGATATGAATGTAAGAGGAGGTAGAAGGAAGTGAAAATTATGAGAAGGAGAAGGATAGATCCCGTAAATTGAAGAGGTTAAGATTGTAGTGTTTAAGGAAGTATCTATGTGGGAGTTTGTTCCACAAAATAAAACTTCTCAAGAAAAAGCTTAGTAGAACTTACTCTTTATAATTGGAATATGAAGGAAATGTAGGTGATGTGAATCCATGGATGTAGCATAGCATCATATCCGAGCAATAAATGTTTGAACTGACCAAACAAAAGAATGAAGTTTAACTGAATCTTTGCCATGGAAATAATGAAAGGGCAGAGATAAGTCTGCAACTTTGTTAGTTGGTTGATTTTATGGCTTCAACTAAATATATTTTGAACACAACTGTATGTCTTCAACTACAGATAAAATGTATCGGTGGTCATTTTGCTTTAAATATGTATTATTGGTAATTTTACTATGAATATGAATTTTTGGAAGGTTGATTTTGTTTAGCAGCATATCAACCTCTATGGGTTATTTAATGGCGAAATCTAAATATTTGGTATGTATTTTTATGCTTTCAACTACAGATATGTTATACTTTCAGGGTAAAGGTATGTTTTTTCAAATATATATATTGTAGATCATAAAATATTGTTGCTCATTTTATAAAAAATGTACTGTTGATTTTTGTTTGAGGTTCACTACTTGCCCATAGCTGTGACCCTAACAGGTGCTACCACACCAGGTCAGGATGGACCTTGGAAAAACGGCAATTAAGAGTTTGTTCCACGATCCTCAAAACCTATAATCTCCCAATGGAAGGCCTTGCTGCCAGATGTAGTTTATCATCATACCCATGAACTTTGTATCTGTGAGGAAAGAGGCTGTAGAGCAGAGATCAAGTCATCTCCTACAAGAGTGTGTAAATGATTTTGAACTCTATCAATGCAGGAAAGATGAGATTGAACATCTTCAGCCCAAATATGGCAGCAACACACCATTTTGGGTCTGACTCCTGTAAAGATAAAGCGTGGTGATAGAATGAGCTATAACCATTTTTCTAGCATCTTTGGCTATGGACCATATGTATGAGTTCCACTTAAGATCTGGACTTAACTTGAGTTCCAACAGATATTCAGAGTATAGAGATTCATTGAGGCTGTAAATGTTCAAAGAAAAACAACTGTACTCAAATGACCTTAGTAAATATTAATGCACAAAGAAGAAACGAGGCTGAATTGTTTAGTTAACATATTTACTGACATACAATGCATATGTGCATCTTGTGATGTTACGTTGTGCCTCTGAAGCACATGTGCAATAGAAGTAAGACGCAGAAGAGTAAAAAAAACAAAAAAAACAACCAGGATAAGAAAATGTTTCACACGACACAAAAGAGGAAAAAAAAAGCCCATGATAAGGATTCACATTTGTGTCAGTCTTTATTAGTTTAAGAAAAATAATTTTATTTACGAAAACCATCTTATATAATAATTTTTAATGGTAAGCATGGATTGTATTATGTAAGGTTTAAAATATCTAAAGTACCAATGAATGGGTTAAATTAATTATATTTACCAAAATAAGTCATATAGTAATTTTTATTGGCAACTGTATTAAAGATAGCATAATATTACAGTTCAAATACTCAACATAGCAGTAAATTTTATTTACTGAAATAAAGTACAAGTTGTCTTATATTTTTTTAAACAGTTTCATCCCAAGCAAGGCAGTAAAGCCACTAAGACACAAGGAGTTACAGGGTATGGAAGAATTAGAAACAGAAACATTAATAACAAGTGGGAAGAGAAGAGAGTAATCAGGAGGACAGTAGAGAGCGATTAACATTGCATTTAATTTTTTGAAGATTAAAGTTGGCTGGAAAGCAGGGAGCTGGAAGGGAGTTCCACAAGTGAGAAATGCAAGTAAAGAAACTGTTAGCATAGAATTTATGGTTACATTTAGCCAGTTCAATACTAAACTGATGAGATCTTGATGCCAGTCTAGTACTGCACTTAAATTCAAAAAGTCTAGGTACCACAGTGAAAAGCTCATCTGAACAATTATCATGAAAGTATTTATAGAAAAAACAAAGGGTGGCAACCTGACGGCAGTGGGAAAGTGAAGCTGAGTTGCCAGATCAGGACTGATAATATTGCTGATTCTTTTTGGGATTTTATCAAGGAACTCAAGGTAAATTGTAGGAGCACTAGATCATATGTGGCAGCATATGATGTGGTGCCCCTGATCATTCTAAGCATTGATGAATGATAGTCTTATAGATATGTATGACAGATTCTGGAGAGAAAAATTGTTTTGTTCAACACAGTAAACCCACTTTCTTAGCAGCTGACCTAGAAATGGATTCAATATAGTCTTTGCACATCGTGTCAGCTGAGAACATTAAACCAAGAAGGTGCAATGAGTCATTTTCCTGGAGGTTAGCATCAGCCATTCTGATAGAAGGTAGAGAGAGGATACTCAGCTGATTAATGTAAAGAAGTTTGGTTTTGAAAACATTAAAATTAACAAGTCATCTTTTTCCCCAGTTAACAATGGACTTGAGGTAGCAATTTTTAATAAAATCATGAATGACATTATGTAAGATACCAAATAATCAAATTAGCTGGCACTGTGTTAATAATAAATTGAATTTTATTAACAAAAATAAAGCATAAGTAGTCTTATCTTGAAAGTTTACACTCAAAGCACATATTGAAGAACAAAGAGAAACAGTAAGTAATTATTGAACGAACAGCAAATATAATGGACTTGGCTTTTTTCGAATTTTCAAGTTGCTATCCATTACATTACCTGCACATCCATTTCTTAGATTAAATATTATCAATTATTACTTCTTGGCTATTATTGTTATAGTATCTGGGCTGGAGCTGCACCATCCTCATTTGCCTATCATGATAGAGTTCAAAAGCATGTACATAGACTTGTGGGTGATAAATTATTAAAACAACTCCTTTCCCCACACAAAAAATGTTGCAGGTCTCTCACTGCTCTATCACTATTTACATGACATGTATTCTGATGAGATACATTCCTTGGTCCTTGGTCCCCTGACCTTTAAAATTAGGACAAGCTATGCCAAGTACACATGTGTGAATCATCCTAATTGCCTTTGTATTTTAATAGTAAGAAGTAAGTTCCATTCGGACATCATCTTTCCAAGAACTGATGCTTTGTAGAACGGACACCCAGCAGGATGTTTTCCCAATCACTACAATCTTGACTTCTTCAAGTCTAGGCTTATCTTTCCTGCATAACCCCATGAACTTCATTTCTTGTCTTTTCTTACTTTCATACAACACTACACAGCAACCCTCTATCTTGAGCTGCTCTCAGGTCTTATAATGGGTGAACATTAGTATAAAAGAAAATTTTTTTTAAAAATCTTATTTCTGATGTTTTTGCTTGAAGATCTATAATCTAAGGTTGTTCATAAGCTGTAGATTTTGGGAATAAAATCCAAATGGTTTTGTAGGATGTTGTACCAGGGTAGGGGTTTTGTGACAAAGAAATACCAAGAAAGTAAAGGTCTTGGCTTTCTGTGAGGACTGCTGACAAATCTTCCTGTGAGAACGGTATCAAGTAACAGTTTGTCTGGTAAAGAAATATTCTAACAATTATTTTGGTCCAGTCACTGAGAGGTCAATAAAAACGTTAAGTGGACATGACCTGGAAAGAGATATCTCAATTGACTGACCAAACCACAAGAGGATTGGAATGAAAGAGTAGTTTAAGAGAGCAAGGTGCGGCTCAAGTTCCAAAAGGGGAGATTGAAGAATCACTGTTAACTGGGGTGAGGTGTCAGGTAGGAGAAGAAGGCAATGGTCAAAATGAAAACTAACAAGCAGATGTCTGTGTGAGGGAGGTTGAATGACAGGTGGATTAAAAAGAAAGAAAAAGGTGGTTTATGGGTCATAAAGACATTTTCAGATGAGCAAGAGAAAAACGTGGGCCGGGGGGGGGAGAAATAATATTATTATTTTTTTTTACTAATTTTTACTCAGAAGTTTAAATATCTGGGAAGTGTTTTCACAGAGGATTGAAAATGCAACACTGAAATCTGAACAAGCATTGCACTAGTGAAAGAGGCATTCTAAATGCTAAACAAAATGCTGAGAATCAAAGATTTTGTTAGAAAAAAAGAAAAAAGTGCTGGATTGCTATGAGATATCCATCCTATTATAATGGATGCTGGACAATGTCTCCATAGATGAAGAGAAAAGTGGAGTTAGCAGAAAGGTGGTTTGACAGAAGGAAAATGGAAACAAAAAGAACACTTATGATCAGAATAAGGAAAAGACAGCTGAAACTCTTTGGACATTGAGGAAAGAGGGCTTGGAAAATTTAACCTTCACAAGGCATATTGAGGGCAAGAAATCTAGGGGAAGGCAGTGAGCTATGTACCTGATGAATTTGTGTGAATGTATGGTAGAATATGGGAAGGGAGCCTGAGCAAAAGGAGAAAAACTGCTCTAAAAGGAAAGCATCCATGCTGGAATTGCAACAAATATTTTTAAACAAAAGTAAAAATCTGTCTATATTTCTGAGATGAGGTATTATGTAGATTATTTACATTATTCGGACTATTGTCCTCATCTTTGTCGCCATAAGGACACATGGTACAGTGGATAAAGGCGTTGGTTAGATCCAGTGACAGGACCGAAAGAGTGTGAGTTCAATACCCGGTTAAGGCAGTGGAGAACTTTCAGAGGGAAATTAACAGGAGATAACTGATAACTGACATCCATCAAAACATGGCACATGGAACTAGAACAGTCTACCCCAGGGAGTGAAATAAAGGGTTCAGTTCGACATTCCAACCACCTGAAGAAGGCCGGAACATACAACGGCTGAAATGTTGTGATAAATATGGCGACAAAGATGAGGACAATAGTCCGAATAATGTGAATAATGAAAAGTAAAAATGTTATTAATTCATGTTTTTTTTTTTAAACTGAATAAACGCTCATAAATATCTATTATAAATTCCTTATAAATATTTGTTGAAAGACAGAATCCTTACATGTGCCTTGAAAAAATCCATCAGAGAACGAAAAGCATTGGTTAAGATAATTACTCCTTTGATCTTTTATTGATATTGTACTTTTACAGATATATTTTGTTACATTTGAAATTATTCTTTATCTTTAATATTGAGCACTCAACCACAAAGCCTGTTTGCGTCAAATGCTACTACTGAAAAACCAGTAAACTTTCCTTTGAAAGTCTTTCAAATTAACACTATATATATATGATCGACTCCCCCGTCGAGATTCGACGTATGAGGGTCAAGCAGATCAGTTTCCAGGAAACCGACAGCCCGACACCGGCACATGAGATTTGATTATAGTGGTGAAGGCCTCGTGCAGGACCATCCACACTTTTTGGAGGGACGAATACAGAGACCTGGTGCACCGAATGCCACAAGGTTCCCAAACGACCCTCCGTAGGTTTTGAATTCAGAGTTGTCCTTCTCCTAGACCAGTTGCCATCCAAGGCTATAGAACCCAGTCTGTCCTGCTATTTTACCCATAGCTGGAGGGAGAAGAGGATTCATACCTTTCCCAAGGGTATTAGCATGTAAGTGAATGTAATGGATTCGACTGGAATTCGAACTCGGCTCTCTGATTCCTCAATCCAAGCCGATATCCATTACTCCACCATGCACCGTATATATATATAAAAAGAAAGAACAGTAAGATATATAATCCAGTGTTCGTATAGATATTTTTATTTTTACAAAATAGTGCTCAATGTAAATTTACAGAGCATTAATATTATAAATTAACTGATTTAAAATGTTTTTTTCACTACACAGTTCTAACCATGTTTCAAAAATGGAAGCTAAAAGCTTTGAATTTAATTACAAAATTAAATTTGAAGCTTTTAACTTCCATTTTCGAAACATGGTTAGAACTGTGTAGTGAAAAAAACCATATTTTAAATCAGTTAATTTATGATTATATATATATATATATATATATATATATATTATTATATATATATATATATATATATATATATATATATATATAAGTGAACATAGAAATCAACACTTAGAGGCGACAGTCTGTTTCATGCTATATGCAATCGTCAGGCCTGATGATTGCATATAGCATGAAACAGACTTTCGCATCTAAGTGTTGACTTCTATGTTCACTTTTATATTTACACACGCTCTATCTCTGATATTAAGCACTTTATTCCATAAATATAGCACACCTTAAGATTATATTTCTATATATATATATATATATATATATATATATATATATACTCAAAGTATAATCTAAAATGATTGTATTAGTAAAATCTTTTTTTATTTTCTAGCAATAACAGTTATACAGAGAAATGTTTTGGAAAAGAACAAGAAAGAATTATTTCTGAAATGACCCAGAGGTTCTTTGAACACCCCCTTTCCAACCAAAACCTACCCGATCCGTGTGAAGACATTTCCTTTTGACAGCTCTCAAAGTCAGAAGACACCATTTTTCACCATTATTTTTATAAATGCATCTATTTTCAATGACCTAAAAGAGAAAATGTTCCTAATTTCTTCTTTTCTTTTCTCTTAAAATACATCATGTCTGTCTTTGACAACATGAAACCCAAAGATTGATTAAGGGATATTTCTCCATTTGTTTTTTGTATCATTTTCTCTTTTGAATAAGTAATACAAATAGACAAAGTTGGTGGCTAAACATTTTCAATATGGAGTGGGGGGGGGGTATGAAAAAGCAAAAAAAAAAATGGCAATTATTCTTAACATCAGAAAGTTTTTGCCATTTGAGATCAAAATGCCAAGAGAAGTTTATTTCAAACTAGGAATTCCAAAACAAATAAAATAATGCCCAACTCTTGGTTACTTGGTAAATATATTAAATTTTCACTTGGCAATATAGAATTCCTTCTGTAGTTTCCTGTTCATTTCAATACATGTGATAAATCCGATATTTCTACATTGAAGTAATACTGTAAAAACATTCAAATCATTCTCATAAGTTCAAGTAATGTTGGGATTTGCTGGAGGGTTAGGGGTATTAAACAGGTAAGTTATTAAGTGACAAGTGCCTGTACCATTATTTTATTGTCACAAGCAATAAAATAAAAGTACAGACACATTTTAGAAGGTGGGTCCTATTCATAATATAAATAGTGTCAAACTGATCCCTGACTTCTTAAAGAGTTATCTGTACTTTTTTTTTTTTTTTTTTTTTACAAATGTCAAATTTAAAACTGTGCTTGAATCACTGATAATCATATACTATTACAAATTGGGAGAAAAAAAACATCATCACTAGCATGCAGTTATCAATGACTTAAGTACGGTTTCAAACTTGGCATTTGTAAATAAAAACAATGTACAGAAAACTCTTTAAGAAGTGAGGCATTGATTTGACACTGTAATAACCTTTATCACTCTGTATGTGACTTCATTTGCTTTACAAAATGTTTATTGTGCCACTGAAGGTGACTCTGATCCCTGAACAATAGTGTTTGAAATTCATAGTTGTGCTGTCATATCCTGCTATGGCAACAGAAAAGAACTTTGAGTAAAATTAACAATAAGGTTACTGCAATCAAGAGGCATTGAAAAAGAATCAGTGGAAAGAGAAGTAATATTAGTAATGCAGAGTGCTAAAGTTTTATATTATGAACAGGACTTCCTTCTAAAATAATAAAAATTTGGCTATATAACTTTGTATATGTTAATCTTCATGAGTTGCTCCTCTTGGCAACTCTTCAACAAGAAAAGGCACGGCTTACTCAGAAGGGGCTGAGCAGCCATTTTAGATTGGTTTGGTTTGGTTTACAGAATATCAACCTCAATGGGTTATTTACTGCTGACAATTTTTATTGCTGTTAATATTTTTTTTTTTCAAAAAAGTATTGTTGGTAATAATGTTTTCCTTCAAAAATCTATTTTTGGTAATATTTTTTTCAAAAAATGTATAGCTGGTAATATTTTTATTTTTTTGCCAAAAATTTATAGTTGATATTTTTTTTTAAAGTATTGCTGGTAATAATTTTTCCTTCAAAAAATTATTGCTAGTAATATTTTATTTTATATACTATTTCTGGTTTTAGGACCTATTTTTACACTTTCATAGTGTTTTGACCCAAGTTCGAGGGTTAACTATTTTCCCAAGTCAGGGTGGACCTGGGAACACCAGCAATTAAGGTGGTTCCACACTCCTCAAAACCTCCTGATCATAAGCCTTACTGTTGGACGTAGTTTATCGGAGTGCCCAGGATGCAGATGTAGTTTATCGTCATACCCAGGACAGTTTTAGATTGGATCCACATGTGGAGAATGAAGGAGTTCGAATAAAACATTCTCTTTCCATTACGTGTATGAGTTCTTTTTATTTGAATTTACAGTATGGATAAGAAATTTTCTTTGACTGCATTACTGGAATTGAGTTCATGGTGATTCTATGGAAAATTCAGTGGTACTACTTAAAAAGAGTGGTCTGCTTTAAAAAAAAAAAAACAATAGGGAAAATTTTGTGAGGAAATAATTTTTGTAGATTGGCATTCATTAAACCATTCTTTATCCACGTTTGTTAGTATCAAAAACTACTAATGATTTTTTTAATCATTTTAATAGGGGTCCTGTACATAAATACAGTGTCAATTCGACCCCTGAATTCAAAAACAATCATTTGCACTATTCTATTAAAATGATTAAAAAAAAAAAAAATCAATATTTTTTTATGCTGAGTAGTGTCATCAGTAAAGGAAGGTCTGATAAATACTAATTGACAAAAATGATTCCCACCACAAATTTTTTTAGTATTTTTTATGAGCGAACCAGTCAATTGAAATAGTCCCCCACCAATGTACTGTATAAACATTTACAAATAAATTAAAAATCTTAAAAATGGTGCAAAAATCATATTAAACCCATCAGAAGCCAAAATCACTCATTGGAAAATTGTTCTTAAGGGGCCCCATTGAATATAAAAGGCACACTCCAACTAGAGGGGCCCAAATACTCTAAATTGTTTCAAATTAGTTTAAAGAGTCCTGTGTTATGAATTAGTAAGAGTGGTCTCCCCTTGTTTTGTTACTCTCCTTTTTGAGAGAACTATTTCTGTTTACTAGGACTATAAAAGGACACTATACTCAAACCTTGTATTCTCAGTTGAAAAAAGCTTTCTTAAAGCATACACCTGAGTACTTTTGTCATTACACCTCTATTAAATTTGAAAATAAACAAACCTCCTCTCTTCTTATATCTTAATTTTTTTAGTTTTATCAGAGGCCCAAGACTAGAAGACTTTGAGAGCTCTTTAGGCATAGGGCTCCTATGTTGCAACCCATACCAGCCGATATGTAAACCAGGCACTGGATAGTCGCTTTGAATGAGAGCAGAATTCAATACATTCACTTACATGCATTTACCATTGAGAAAGGTATGAATTCATCTCTTCCCACACAGCTATGGATCCCCAGTCTACCCCATTGTGCGAGATGGCTGGCAACCAAGCAGAAGATGGTGGCTCAAAAAAAAAAAAAAAAAAAAAAAATGAAACACTCATCTCCAAGCAAACCTGAGCCACTTGTGGGAAAGCATAGACCCATAAGAACATACTGTGAATTAAATTCTTCAGTAGCATTAGTTGCTCATTCTGCTATGGATGGAGAAATTATTTCTCATCAAGTAAAATAGAAAAATTTCAAATATTAATATGAAAAATAGAGAATATCAAAATGATAAAAGACTAAAATTGCTGAAAATTATTTTCCTCTCGTTGAATACAGTGTCAGTTAGCAAAGGATGAGATTTGTCATAAAAATTAGAGAAAATGTTGAAATGACAATGGTTTAAAACTGAAGAAAATTGTTTTGTCACCAAACGAGAACAAGGAGGAAGATGATTTCGACTAAATACAAATGCATCATGAAAAACTATTTTACAAGTTTGAAAGACAAAAATACCAAAAGTCAAATACATAAATTAGAAAAGAGATTAAAACTAAGCTTGCAATGTTGTTGCTTCTCTTTTCTCTCAACCTAAGTGCAGCTGAAAAATTTCTAAGTCATGTGTAATATTTGCTGAGTAGCAGTTTTTATAGCTTTCTTTTTGACATTTTAAAAAAAAAAAAAAAAAAAAAAAAAAGCAAAGAAAAGGTTACCTGTGTCCACAGAAGTTCCAAGATAACTTTTGTATTGAATGTTACTTGTCTAATGTTATCTATAATATTTTATATTCTGGCATATATACAGGTGACTGAAAAGTAACTCCCTATTTTATATATGAGTGGCCAGCAAGAATTCCTGATTTAACACCTTGTGACCTTTTTCTTTGGGATTGGTTAGAGCAAGTCTACTCAACCAAACCAAGACTTTGAAAGAACTTGAAGGGCAAATATAAGAAGTTATGTCTTCCATACCATGAAAGTTCCTAGTGAAATCAGTTGACCTGATTCCTGGGCAAGCTCGAGAAGCTGGTAGCAAAATCTGGTGCCCATATTGAATTTTAAATAAAACTGCTTGCTAAATGTTTTCCTCTTATATCCATTTCTTGTAAAAATTATAGTTAATAAATAAATTATAAGTATTTTAAAATGTGGACTTACTTTTCAATTATTCTGTGTGTGTGTGTGTGTGTGTGTGTGTGTGTGTGTGTGTATATATATGTATGGAAAATTATAAACAAAACTAGAACTTGTAAAACTTGGGATGACCCATGCCCTTTATGACTACATGAGAAACTACATATTATTAAGTTTCTAAATAATAAAAATCTATTAAACAATAGACATGAGTTAACGTTTTTTTGCCGACATCATCAAATCTTTGCATTGAATAATTAGCATATAAATTTTTTTTAAATCCATAGTCCTAATAAATAGCTTAAATACCCTACAGAAAAGATAACCCTTTATGAAGTCATCAAAAAACAAATGTTACGGCAGTTTTTTTTTTTTATATACACAAAACCCTTTCAGAAAAAATAAAATAAAAAATAAATAAATCTCCATAGACACGTAAACCAGACTAGACGAAATCATCTTCCGTTTTAAATTTAGACACCCCAACCTTACCCTGACTTGACACCTATGAATGTAACTCTATACTGATACAAATTATTAACACTTTGCGCCCCCTCTTTATATGAACAATCGCGCTGGCCGTTACCATGGAAATTTTGATTTCAATAATGAATCTGCTATTAAAACATGTAAATTTCAGAAATAAGTTATTCCAAAAAACAATTTCGCTTGAAGATGGAACAGAGCTTACTTTAATTCAATTTAATTCAAATAATTATATTGAAGTTTTCGGCTCTTGTTTTGAAACAAGTATATATATATATATATACATACACACACACACACACATAAGTTTAATCAAATAGTAGGACTGTTGTCATCGTAATGGAGCTAAAGTATGCAGAATGAAGCCACTTGTCACAGGTTGACCATGAACTCTGTTGAGCATGTACACTAAGTTATATCATTCTTACCCATTTCTGTTGTTTATAGCAGTGTTTGGAAGGAAAGTGTGTAGAGTGTGATCAACTCGCCACCCAACAGAGGTTCCATCTGTGACCATGGCTTGTGCAGCAGTTTTTGATTTTGGCCAAGCACAACATTCCCCAGGTCCAACAACCACCATATTCCTCAGATCTGACCCCTTGCAACTTTTTCAAATCCCACTTGAATAGAACAAGATTCCAAGACGTTGAGGAAATTCAAGATAATGCAGCATGGCAACTGCTCACTATCCAAAAAAGGAGTTCCAAGAATGCTTCCATCAATGGAAACAATGTTGGACGAAAGGTGTAGCTTCAGAAGGAGACTACTTTGAAGGAGATTAAATGTCAAATTGATATGTGTTGTAGTTTACTTTTTATAGCACTAATCCCAATACTTATTTTTATTAGACCTCATATATATTAGAGGAGAAATAAAAATCTGTTCAAATATAACTGTTATGGGATCTTACCCATAATAATAATAATGGACTATTCCATACTTAATAAATACTGCATCTCAGGAGTAGGCAAGGAGTCAGTCGTTCAAGTCTTGACCAGCTGTTCAGTTAAACTCTCTGCCTTCGGGCAGGAGGAACCCGAAGGAGGCTACGCCGAAGGGCAGAGTCTCCTTCGGGGAGGTAAACCGGCCCTGAACCCGTTTATACGGGTTCAATGGGCATATTTTTGGCCGAGTCCACGGGCTCGGAATGCCCACGTTAAAAAGGCCTTGTGCCACATGACACCCTCGTGGGGGGGGGGGGGTGAATGAATATCGACAGTCATTCAAGTTTTGACTGACTGTTCAGTTGTACTCTCTTCCTACGGATGGGAGGAACCCGAAGGAGGCTACGCTGAAGGGCGGAGTCTCCTTCGGGGAGGTAGACCGGCCCTGAACCCGTTTATACGGGTTCAATGGGCATATTTTTGACTGAGCCCACGGTCTCGGAAAGCCTACAATAAAAAGGCCTTGTGCCACATGACACCCTCGTGGGGGGGGGTGACTGAATATTGTCAGTCATTCAAGTTTTGAATGACAGATCGGTTGAACTCTCTGCTTTTGCGCGGGAGGAACCCGAAGGAGGCTACACCGAAGGGCGGATTCTCTTTTGGGGAGGTAAACCGGCCATGAACCCGTTTATACGGGTTCAATGGGCATATTCTTGGCAAGTCAAGAGTCAAGTCAGAGGCAGTCCGAAACAGAGTCGCGTTCAGACAATTACTGCAAGACATTGGAATAGTGATACTGGGCGAGACTACATTGTTCTTTCTACTAAACCTGATTGTTCGTACTAACACTTCTACCTCTCTGTATATATTCCTGTTTGTAATATATTTGTGTTCTTCCATATCCGTCTTCGAGTTCTTTATTGGTTCTACCTTGGACTATCACCACAGTACAAGGAACCGGACCATAACAATAACAAAAACTAAATTTAGCTGGCAAGAACAGAACCAATAGAATTTAATTGATCTCTACTTTTAAAGATTGTTTTGCCTCTAAGAAAGTATTTCAGGGATCTGCTCGTCCTGGGTATGATGATAAACTACATCCACATCCTAGGTAAGACAATAAATTACATCCAACAGCAAGTCCTCTGATCAGGAGATATTGAGGAGCATGGAACTACCTCTTAATTGCTGGTGTTTCCAGGGTGGTGGCACCTGTTAGGGTCCCAGCTATGGGAAAATAGTTAAACCCCCAAATTAGGGTCAAAATACTATGAAAGTGTAAAAATAGGTTTTAATACCAGAAATATTTTGTAAAAAAAATATTACCAGCAGTACATTATTAGCAGCAATGCATTTTTTTTAAAAATATTACCAGCAATACATTTTTACCAGCAATGCATTTTTTTAAAAATATTACCAGCAATACATTTTTACCAGCAATGCATTTTTTAAAAAAATATTACAAGCAATACATTTTTACCAGCAATGCCTTTTTTTAAAAAATATTACCAGCAATACATTTTTACTAGCAATGCATTTTTTAAAAAAATATTACCAGCAATACATTTTTACCAGCAATGCATTTTTTAAAAAAAATATTACCAGCAATACATTTTTGAAAAATAAAAAATTATCTGCAATAAAAATTTTGTCGGCATTAAATAACCCATTGAGGTTGATATGCCATGAAACAAACTAAACCAAACCAAACCAGGGATCTGCTTAAATGGAAATTTTAAGACACCGAGTTCAGGAGGAAGCAATCAAATGTAACATCCTAATGATTTAATCTTCTAAGTTTATTTTATTGAGTGTGAACCTGCATTCTGGTTTAGTTGCTGATGAATTGACCATGTGGCAGGTCATACTGGATTACATGGTATCAGCAACATTGAGTGCTAATGATATCATGTAATCCAGTATGTTAGATTAATTAAAGTGACTGACTTAAACTGGTTCCCCCACCAGACTTAAAGATGACTTAAGGTGATAAAGATAGGAAGACACCCTGCAGCATTAAAAACAAACCCTGGCAGATGAACCTTCTGGTAGGGTCAACAGCCATCTCGCACAATGGGGTAAACTGAGGATCCATAGCTAGGGATGCAGTTAGTGCAATGATGACACAGTATCACTGTATAGAGAGCTAAATCTGTATTATCTAGCCCAGGAATTGAACTTATTATGCCACCAAATTCACAAATCAATACTTTAATCTACTAGGCTTTTGTCATGTGGGGCCTTAAACATAATTATTTGCCTACTGTTGCCCTGCTGTTACACTTGACCTCCCTTGTCTTGCCAGTGAACCCTTGTTGTGAATCTTAGCTCTGTTTACTGTTGATTCTCCCTCTTTCTTTCTTAATGGTTCCCATATGGCATTTATTTCTGTTCTAGGTCGACTAAGGAGGCCCCTATAGCCTAGTATGTGTGCTGATTCCATGAAACATCTGATTCTCCACTGATTCTTTTGTTTAGTATTTTTAGCTGTCTTCATTTTTATCAAGATACCTTATCTAATTTTGAGAAGAGTCCTTAACATTCCAGGCCACGTTTGGACAATAACACTCTTTTGTGCCATTGATATTGCAACCCATCTCACATTTCAGCCCATCCATTGAGGACCATCATTCTTCAAACATTATGGGACTGGCACTACAGGATCACAAACAAAGAATTGGACCAAGTAATAGAAACCACATCAGTTGAGGACTTTCAACAACAGCAACAACTAAAATGGTCAGCAAATATAACTCAAAGAGAAAATATTGGCATAATCAAGATATATTAGGTTGGTGCAAAAATAATGACGTAATAATGTCGTTTTTTGACGTATTTTTTAACGTCAAAATGACATTATTACGTCATTATTTTTGCACCAACCTAATAGATAGTCCACACTACTTCAAACAAAAGGTTAGTAAGGAAACTCCCATCAATACTGGAATGAGTGATCATAGCTACTAGCTTTCCTGAAAAATTGTTTTAAAAGAAAGATTTTATAAATTTCAACTGACAGTGGTACTGGCTGCTTGGTCAATGAATGCCAAATGTTTCCTTATAAGGAAACGGCTAATATTACCATTCTACAGGTTTTTTTCTTTAGTATTTTAAAGCCAATGAAGGTTATAGAAGGAACAAACCAAAACAGAGGTGTTTAACTGTCTGAATAAATCTAGGAACATTTGCTAGCTGACTTGTTTGGAAGTGGCATCAGTAAATAACTGTTTCATATATTAAAACAGTATTTCTCAATCCTTGTGCCCTGAAAAGTAACCAGGTGTGCCCCAAATTAACAGAAGAGTGGTTTATGAATTACTTTTATATTTAAAAAATCTTTAATTTTAAAAAAGCTAGAGATACCAAGCACATGGCTTCCATATCTAAGTCATGTCTTTGTCATTTGATATTTTAAACTGGATGGTAAATTCCTTAATCTTTAAGGAGTGCATGATGTCTTCCTTACGGGATTTAAATCAGTCATTATCGGCCTCTCTAAAAAAAAAAAAAAAAAGAAAGAAAGGATTCTTTATAAATCTCTTTAAATACAGTACTGCTAACTTTCTTTGAGAATGCTAAACTAAAAATGAAAACTATGAAATGTAAATTTCTTTTTTACCAATTCATATCAAACACGTTTCATTTACATCGTTAAATATACAATGTAACGTCTTAAAAATAAATTTCAGGTGACTTCTTTATTATTTTCCTATTTTCAAATTTCATGACTAATTTTTTCTTATTAAAATTTAAAGTCCACCCCAGAGTTTTAGTTATTTTACAAGCTTAAGTATACAATGCTAATGTCTTTTTATTATTTATATTATAGACACACCAAGCACATGGCTTACATGTCTAAAGCATTTTAAACTGGAAGCTAAATTCCTTAATCTTTAAGAAGGAGGGAATAATCCTTTCCCTTTTGCCTTCCTCAAGGGATTAAACATTTTATTGCAATTTTCTTTTTTAAAGTGAGTTTCACCATGTACAAGGCCTGAGGGTCACTCAAGGTAGAGGGTTACACATTAAGAGGTAGTTTATGCAGATAGGGGGGTAAAATTTTACAGAAATTCCAAAATAGATAAAATATTAAATTTCATTGATGAGGAAATGAGAGCCTGTTTATCACAAATCAGGCCAAACATTCAAAAAATTGCCAAAGCATATCAAGCACGGGTTTCACACTAGCATCCTTAAGTATACAATGTAATGTCTTAAAAATAAATGCTTATTTCAGGAGACTACTTTATTATTTTCCTATTTTTAAATTTCATGACTAATTTTCATTTATTAAAATTTAATGTATGCTTCAGAATTTTAGTTATTCTACAAGTACACCCAGAAGTTTTGTTTAATGGCATATCAACTCCATATGGGTCATTTAATGCCAAAATTAAATTTTCTTCTGGTTAGCTTAGAAGTAATAAAATATTATATGTTATTTTGCTGGTCGAGATATCCCTAGACATGGGCAGTGGAATGATGACAGTCTACCCCCAGAGATTGAATGAAGGGTTCAGTTCGTAATTCGCTATATGTTACCTGGAGCAATATACAATAGGCAAAAATGGTCAAATATATATTAAATTTCAACTGGCACCTGGTGGATATAATTTGCCTTCCTCAAGGGATTTAAATCAGTCATTATCAGCCTCTTTCCAAAAATAACAGATCCTTTATAAATTTCATTGATGAGGAAATGAGAACCTGTTTATCACAAATCAGTCCAAACATTCAAAAAATTTCCAAAGCACATCAAGCTTGAGTTTCACACAAGCATCCTTAAATATACAATGTTATGTCATAAAAATAAAAGCTTATTTCAGGAGACTCCTTTATTATTTTCCTATTTTTAAATTTCAGGACCAATTTTTCCTAATTAAAATTTATAGTGTGACCCAGAGTTTTAGTTATTCTGCAAGTGCACCCTGAAGTAGAAAGGTTGAGAAACACTGCATTAAAGTATTTTATTCAGTTTAAATGAAGTTCTTTTGAATATTAATTACCCAAATAAACTCTAAAGAGAAAATGTTATCCCCCCCCACAAGCACTTAATTTCTTATCCATTTTGCTATCCATCAAAAACAGAAGAGGAATTAAACAAAAAATGAAACAGTGATAAGCAAGAATTATACGAACAGATGCTAGAATGAATAAGATAATGACAAAAATATTGATTTTAGATATAATGAATAGGACAATGTCATTCCGAGGTGTCAGTTGATATTGATAATATCTGATTGTTATTTTCATTATTGGTTATCAGATGAGGATTCAATGTTCTCTTACTCCATCTCCTCCAACTTTAGATTTCATTATGCTTACACAGTATTGCCATTCTTTTTGCATTTGTTTAAATTACTTCCACACAGATTTTTAGTCAATTCATCTCAAGCAAGGTGATAATGCCACTAAGATGCAAGAGGTTACTGGGACTAAAAGAGAATCAGGAGATCCTAGAAGGAACCAGAAAACCAATCTTAAACAGGAAACAAACCTATATATGTTCAAAAGACAGGGATGAGTGTAAACCGGACGATAGGGTTTGGTTGGTTAATGGCATATCAACTCCTTATGGGTCATTTAATGCTGAAATTTAATTTTCTTGTGAGCATTTTTTTGCAGGGTGGGGACCAATGTATTACTGGTAATTTTTCTGGTGTATTTTTATTTTTTCATGTTTTGACCCCAGTGCAGATGATAGGTAAACCTATCTACTCCTATAGATACAGCACTTTGGTGGCCACAATCTTAGTGACATAAGATATTCAGATGGCACAGTGTCGATAGAAGCCACAGAAAGGAAACTACAAAAATTCTCACAGAAGTTAGTGAAGGAAAGCAAGAATAAAGGAATAAACATCAGTTGCAAGAAGATAGAATGCAAATTATATATTGGAGATACCAAAATCCATCTATATTTTAACAAGGGATGAAAAGTGCAACACTGAAATTCAAAGACACACTGGAATAGTGAAAGATGTCTTCTAAAGGCTAAGCAAAGTATTAAGAAATATGAACATTTCATTAAAAACAAAGAAAAGACTACAGAACTTTTCTTTTTTTTTTTTAAGCGTTTCACCCCAAGCAAGGCAGGAAGCCACTAGGACGCAAGGGGTTACAGAAGATTTGGAGCAAGATCATATAGGAGTGATAGAGGAAAGGATGAGGAGAAGGATAGTGGATAGATCAAGGCAACTGGAGATGTCGATTGACATTACATTTGAATAGTTGGAGATTATAGCTCTCAGGGAAACTGGAAAGGAGTTCCACAGGCGAGAGGTGCGAGACATGAAGCTATTGGAGTAGAATGGCTACATTTAGTAGTTTCGACAGTGAAAGGGTGAGAGTGGGATGCCAGCTTCGTAGGGCGCTTGAACTCATGAAGTCTGGGAACTGTTACATAATATCAGTTTTCCTTTCTGGCTGTGAATGTTAAACAATCTAATGGATGAAAAAGAGATTTGAAGCAGCAGATATCTGGTTCTACAGAAGGATGCTGAGAATACCATGAACTGAACATGTGAGTTATGACAGTTTTAGAGACAATGGAAACAAAAAGGACACAGTAGCATGCAGAAGGGGATGACAGAGGGTGTGATGACCCTGGGTATCCAATCAAAGCATGAAAAAAAAAATTTTGTTTTTGATATTGTCTTTATTAACTTTGTTATACAAGCACACTACAGTCCCACAAGCTGGTGTGAATGTGGATCCCTGTTTTGATAAGAGAGACTGGTTCGGGACATACAATTGAGGAGTTGGCCCTGGGCATCACCAAAACCTCTGCACATCACTGAGTACACATACTTAACATCAAAAAGAGATAGTTGGAATTTCTAGGGGTCACATAATAAGGAAAGCAAAGCAATAAACTCACTAAGACACAAGGGGTGACTCAGTGTAAGAAACATGAGAAGAAGAAAACATTGTTGTATCCTTAAAGAGGTTACAAACAGAGAAAGGTGGTACTCGAGCAAAGGAATAGCAACGTGTGCATGGATAAAAGAAGAGAGGTTTATTGTAAAAGAGAATACACTACTGAAAGACAAGGAATTGGGTGGCAGGCTAGTGATTCCCAAAGCAAACCCCCAAGTATATTCTGTGCTCACTATATAAAGCTACTGATATAGTCAGTCCATATAGGTGATAGGGAGTGTGGGACATTCCATTACAACACATTAAGGTGATAGGACAATAAAAGAATAGGTTTAAAAAAACAGAAAATAGCAAATGACAGAGCATTTAAATTTTTGAAGATATAAAGAAAGGTTGAGGAAGATAGGTGATTTTTTTGTTTACTGGTTTACTCATATTTCTTTTTATTGTAACTATCATGAGAAGATTATGCTTCTAGGAGAAAAAGCTCAAAAAAATTAACACTGTCCATCGTCTAAGGCAGTGATTCCAAAACTTTTTTTGTCTCTGGTCTGCATTTTCAGAATTAAAATTTACTCACGCCTCACCAAATTTTATGTGATAAAAACTAAATTTAAAAATAAAAAAACAGATAGAGGGTTAAAGGGAGATAACCATGGTTTTAAAGTCAGAACATTATCATTGATAACTCTCTCCTCAAATTTGCAGACCCTAGTTACTATATTCTTAATACTTGATATAATGCAAAAATATCACAATGTTAAAATCAGTTAATAATTATTTATAACTATTTATATTGGGACACATTACAAGTAATCCATAATAATATTTTAAATTTTGAAATTATCTTTATTTTTGGCATATGAATTTTTTGAAACTGTTTCTAAATTATTCCTCCTCATCTGCTATCTTCTACACACCACACCTATGAGCCATGCTGCACCGTTTGGGTACCACTAGTTTATGGTAATAGAAGCTGGCTAATTCTAAAGTATAATGTGGCCTCAGGGTTACCTACTGGAAATACATACATGGATGCCTATCCCTGCATGACATAACACTACAAATATCTCAATATTATGTGACAGCTGACCAGAGCAGCCTCTCTAAGTGCTACCAAAGAGTTTGGGCTCCTTACTACTAGCCAGGATACAGCACTCAGAAAACTGCCAACCTGGTACCTTCAGAATGAAAATTCTCAAGTACTGATAAGTCAGAACATCAAAAAGATAAGACAGTTAAATCATTAAACCCATGGAAGTAAGGCTAGAACCATTAAAACATATTCTAAGCTGGAAACAAAGGATAAACCTCTACTCCTGTTCAATAAACATGGAAGGTTATTTAGATTTATTTCCTTAAAAAATAAAGTTCTTTCCCTCTGGTTCTTAAAAAAATTTCCTCTTCTAATAGGGTAAGATATGACTCAACCAGGACACTGCTCTCCAAACCTCCCTACTCTATTTACATCATTTGGACTGTTGACTTTCATTTCAGCTATTGCTCCAGACTTCCTCAGATGATATATGTTGGAATTTCAAACTGAACCCTTTATTTATTCTGTATATATTTACATTACCATTGTTCTTACTAAAAGTAAACATGTTTCCAGTATACAGCATCAGTTCTCTGAAAGTGCAGTTAATTACATTTCAAGGTCCTGGACATTTTATACCCCTACCCCAGTCCTGATAGAGTCTGGGTTATTTTGGGCTGGCAGGGTATATTATATAGAGAATAACAAAAGGTAAATGTCTAAGGCAGTTTGATTGATTGGAAAGAAATGTCAAATGGTCAGCTGGAAGCTAAGTACCACCAGGAATGGCCAGGCAGAAGACATCAAAAAGATTTCATCTCATTCATCTTTCACTTATTGAGCAAAAAGAAAAAAAATTAAAGTAGAACAAGACTGATCAGTGTTTTTACTATTTAAGTATTGGTATGCATATATGCAGTGCATCTAAAGTTGTTATGCATGTCACATAAACCTCAATAAAATGAATTTGCTTTGAACAATTTTATCAAATTTTAAATGACTAATTTAGATGTTATAAAGACTGAGTTAAATTTTCAGATAATTTCAACATCTTATAGATAAAGTACAGCAGCATTTAAGCTAGCTCCTGTGGATGACTCTTGGTTTGGCAACATCACAACAGCTAGGGAAGAGTAAATGTGATAGGCATCAATAAACTACATAAGAACTCAAAACTAATCACTACATTTAAGTATTGCATTAATATTTAAGCTTACCTTTTAAAAGTTCAACGATAATTCTTCTGCTGCCACTTAATTTAAAGATGATTTGATGTATGTAGATCCTTATTTTCAGTACAAACAACTATCTCTATTTCATGGGTGACAGAACAAGGGACAATTTATAAGATGAAATTAATATAGTGTAAAAATGGGAAAATAAAAATAGTTATACATTCAACATTTGAAGAGTTAGAGAAACCTAATAGCTAATTAAGTAAAACCTAAATTATGGAATCTATATGAATAAATGTGAAATTGGAGTTCAATTCTCCCACAAATTGTGAGATTAAAAAGCCCCAGCTCTACTTTATAGTAATTTACACATGGTATTTACTCTGTCTCCCCACTGAGATGAGATGTGACACAAAGTTTTTTAAGGTGGGGACCTGAGTACAAACACCCAGGCAAGGAACAAAAATTGCTCACAGCACCAGCAACTGTCGGTTGCGCTGGCCTTGGTGTAAGCACCAATCCCTCTCTCTGGTGTCATGAGAGGGTACAGCTTCGGGCAGCATTTCCACAGGGCTGGGCACCTCTCAGTATAATTTTCCTCGGTTGCAACTCTGTCCTTTGACAGAGTAGTTCCTGAGCACACTCTGCCCAAAGACAGAGACGCAATTGAGAGATATAGGCAATGCATTAGAAACTCCTGCAAGGAGGAATTTACATGGTATTTACTTGACATCCAATGAGTCAGGTTGTGACACAAGGTCAGTTTTTAATGTGGGGACCCGAGTGTTTTCACTCAAGCTGCTGGTCTATGCTGGTCTTATCTTGTCCAAGCTAGTCAGAGCTGGTCTAAGCTAGTCAGAGCTGATCTTGGCTTGTTATAGCTGGTCCAAGCTGGTCAGAGCCAGTCCAAGCCAGTTGTAGCCATGATACAACCAGCACAGGGACAGAGCCCTGGGGCAGGTAAGTATCTGAGTGCGTACACTCCTCCAAGGAGGAATTTACGCAGTGTTTATTCATTCCCCCATGAGAATGATATGTGACACAAGGTCAGATTAATGTGGGGACCCAAGCACGTGGGCAGTGTCAAAAATTCCCCTCAGCCCCTACAACCGTCGGTTGTGCTGGCCTCAGTGCAAGCACCAATTCCTCTCTCTTGTGCAATGGGAGGGCGTGACCTTGGGCAGCTGTTCCCCAGGGCTAGGCACCTCTTCAGTATAATTTTTCTCAGTTGCCTTTCTGTCCTTTGACAAAGAAGCCCCAAGGACAGAGATGCAACTGAGAGATGATAAATAATGCGAAATCCCTCCAAGGAGGAATTTACGCACTAAAAGTTCAATATCTGTATTATATATTATCTATTTCTAGGCAATATCACTGTTCAGGCTTAACTGATTTGCATACTGATTTTAAAAAAGTTTATTGTATTAATTAACTGTCCTTTATTACTGTTTTTTATTTGAGGATTGTTTTGATTTTCATATCAAAAATAGTTGTCTTATATAGTGCAGAAAAGTGTTTGAAATTTGCATTTTACTTGGCCTTCAACAAGTTGGCATCTATTTGTAAAACTTTCTTTAACTATGACAAGCCAATTTATGAATGAAATGTTCATTTAAAATTTTTGTTTCAAAGATTCCATGTAAAGAGAATATCTGGATTTATTATAAGTTATTATGCAAATTAAACTAATATTAGTTTAAGGCCTCTGAAACTATTTTTTTTCTTTTTTTTCCCATAATATATGTTGGAACATGGGTAATGGAAAGGGTCTAAGAAATGCTGAAAAACAGAAAATATTAATGTTATTAAGTAAGAGAATGTTTACATTGGATATATCAAAGGAGCTTTGCAGAGATCACTTAACAATAAGGACACCTGTTGAAAAGAGAACTAGAAGCAAAAAGAAAGAACATGTCACCTTGAGGGGAATGTAAACTAAAGCAAGTTATAATGAAGCAACCACTTTTGACCAGTGCCCAGATCTTTGAACAGCTTGGAATTGAGGGAGTCAAAAAGGAGAAAAGGTATAGAATACTTCGTAAATTCGGATCTGTCAAAAAATCTTCCCGACAAACTCATAAAGCAAATATTTTAAGCATCAAAATCAGACCAAGAAATACATGAAAATTGACTTTTCTAACATAATTTTCATGGCCAAATCTTTGAGTAAAACTTAAATGACCTGACAGAGGGGGTAAAGGATAGATTTTATCTGATGCCTATTTTCTGGTTCACACTCCTCCCTGGTCTTTTGAACAGGAGTAGACATTTATCCTTTATTTCATGTTTAGGAATGAGTTTCCAGTTCTTTCTAAAGTTTTCTCATTCTTTTTCACTCCCAGTAGCCCCATTCATCTTAGTGGCATTATCATCTTGCTTGGAGGGGAATTCATTTTATATATATATATATATATATATATATATATATATATATATATATATATATATATATATATATGTATGTGTGTGTGTGTGTGTGTGTGTGTTTCAAATTTGCTGTATAATATTTTTTTAGACCAACAAGTATATATAAAAATAAATTACTTTATGCCTTAAATGGAAAACCTGTAAAAAAATATGTAGAACCTACGAAAAATGGTCAGTGCTTGAAAGAAAACAGTAATTTAAAATTTAGCTAAAATTAATGAATAATTCTGGTACTTCCAGCCTGACAAACCAGTGAAAATTAAATGCAAACTAACTGATGAATTGCTACAAAATTTTTGCTCTTGTACACACACACACATATATATATATATATATATATATATATATATATATATAGAGAGAGAGAGAGAGAGAGAGAAAGAATGAGAGAGAGATCCTGAAAATTAATCTCGCATAAATTGCATATATGAAAGAAATGAAATGAATCATTAATCAATGTTTATTTTCCAATTTTTGTTGCCAATTAAAAATCGTTATCGTTCAAGGTTAATTTATGAGTCAAAAGTCATTAACATGAACTCGGGTTCCAGTATCCAAAAAGAAAAATAAAGTAAATTATGCTTTTTTCCTGGTAAGATCCCCATTGGAAAAAAAATACCAAAAATATTAGAAAACATATTTAGGGAAAACAAAAAAACGTTTTGTAAAGTTACTTTCTCAAAGTACACAAATTCTTGTTAAGGCGATAATAATACAAAAGCAATTGCAATCTTACACCAAACAGTTACAAATGGTAACTGTTACAATGAAAGTTATTTTCATATAAGAGAAAATGAGGTAGAGTCTCACCCTTTTATCAATGAGGAACAATAAATCATATATTTAAACATTAAACAATAAAAGCATGCATACCAAATTTAAAAAAATCTCTATGAAACTTACCAGTGGATAGTGAATAAACAAATTCATTTTAGTTATATAAACACTGTATCTTGCATTATTAGCCACTTCAATATTTTATTGATAGATATAATAAATACTTATTGCAATCTAAAATTTTATCTGCTGAATGATGGTAATGTCTAGCTGCACAGTTAGGTCAAAAGCCGAGTCAGTCTGCATGAATGTAAACAAACTAGTTATTTGCTTGAATGTCTTGACTTTCAAAGTCTCAAATTAATAGCTATTTTATGAGTGTGAAGCCTTAAAATAGGTTATAAGGTTGATTTAATGAATAAAGAGTAAAGTTTAATAACTTCAGAGAATGTAAAAGTCATTAACAGGGGCTCCATGCTGAAAATTGCAAAAAGATAATCAGCAAGTACCACAAAAACTGTCAAGAAGTTTGTTGAAGATCCATGATGATAATGCAGGTGAGAAAGGGCAATTTGTGTTCTGCATAAAGAAAGTAGAAAAAAAAACGACTTGTCTTTGGCAGGCTATGAAATTTTCATACCTTTCCCAAGGCTATGAATTTTTTTTAAGCACTATAGCCGCTAAAATGTGCCAAAAAATAAGACGTCAATTTCAAGGTATCATGTGCATAAATAATGCAAATATTTCTGTCAATCCTTTCATTAACTATCTAAAAATTTCCTTTTTTTAAAATGCTATGTTCCTTCAGGGAGTAGGGGATCATGGCTCTCCACGGCTTCCTTTTCATTATTAGCAGTGAATTGCCATGAATTGCTGGGAAAGATAGTGAATTGCTTTCCCATTGATTTTTTGGGGTCAAGAAACACAAAATTACATGCATATCCTTTCTAAAAATTAGGAAAATTAAAAGTAGCCAAAAATACAAAAAAAATAGTTTCATGAATTAAAATTACTCAATGTGATATGAGGAACAAACAATACCAAGTAATTTAAATCTTTGTTTAAATTATCGTTGGTAAAATAAAAATTAACCTCAATTGCAGTATCATCTACAGATCTTCAAGAAGAAACAGGTAGGATTTTTTCCTATTTTTCTTCCAAAACACAGATATATGTACCATTTGCAATGAAGAAATTAGCATTTGAGAAGTTGGCGATAGCAACTTACCCAAACTAGGGTATATTGCTGACTGGGAGTATCCAAAGTGAAGACAGTGTGTAAATAGACAAGGAAATTTCTCTTGACCAAGTTTGAACTCAGGTAGAAGATCTTATTTTGTTTTTGAGATTATTATTATATGAAAAATTTCTTTGTCACTTACAGTAAATATATCCATGTGTTGGGAAAAAAATTCTACCTGTTCCTGCCTGAAGATCTGTAAGTGCAACCATGGTAGAAATAAGGTTTGATTTTTTTTTTTTAACAACTATATTTTTTATATAGATGGACAGATAGATATAAACAGACTGAGATAGATAGATAGATAGATAGGAAGGAACAGACTGAGATAGATAGAAAGATAGATAGATAGATAGGAAGGAACAGACTGAGATAGATAGATAGATAGATAGGAAGGAACAGACTGAGATAGATAGATAGATAGATAGGAAGGAACAGACTGAGATAGATAGATAGATAGATAGGAAGGAACAGACTGAGATAGATAGATAGATAGATAGATAGGAAGGAACAGACTGAGATAGATAGATAGATAGGAAGGAACACACTGAGATAGATAGATAGATAGGAAGGAACAGACTTAGATAGATAGATAGGAAGGAACAGACTGAGATAGATAGATAGATAGATAGATAGGAAGGAACAGACTTAGCGATAGATAGATAGGAATAAACTGAGATGGATAGATAGGAAGAAACAGACATATATGTACAGATATAAACAGACTTAGATAAAGAGGAACAAACTTAGAAAGACTGATTTAGACCATTTCCACTAGATTAGAATCTCTTTATTTTTGTATAACAAAACAGCTACAAAAGTTAACAGGTGTTGTATAAAGTGTATTTAATTCAAAAAGTTAATATCACAGACAAATTCAACACTCAGCCTAGGGCCGAATCATAAAATTTCATCATTTGTAAGTTGCACCTGACAATGATAATGATAAAATGACACCTGAAGATTATTAGATATTGTGATGAAAAACAATAAAATTAAAAGTAATTGACTGGAAACAATAGAAAAGGATATACCTTTTCTAATAGAAGAATTTGTTCATCACCTCCTGGCATACTTTTATTGATACTGTCTGCTACATTCTCTATTCATTATTTCATAGTGAATATATTTTGATATTTGAACTGCACAGTGTCATATAGGAAAAAAAACAAGAAAGCATTATTGGTTTTCTTTCTGACACATGAAATAGGTCATAGACAAAGATGATGTTTATTTGTACTTTTAAAAATTAAATTCTCTCAATTGCTATCAACGTTTTATTTTTGTATTTCTGTTGCTTGTTTACACATTGTAGCAGAAGAAACAGTCTTGACTGAATTCCTTATTAATTTTTGATCAGCCTTTCTTTCGCATTATTGTTTTTTGCCATAACATTCAAACAGTTATGGTGTAACCAGTAAATAAAGTATAAGTATCTAGGGAGACACAGACTTTATTTCTAGTCCACATTGATCATTTAGTGTCTAGGATGCTTCATCTAAGAAGTATAGACAGCTCAAGACTATTACTATTTGGTGGAAAAGCAAAAGAAATACTAGTCAAAAATGAATAATAATTGACAAGGCTTCATCTAAGAAATTCAGACAACTTAAGACTATTACTACTTGGTGGAAAAGCAAGAGAAATAAGATGAAAGAAATACTAGTCAAAAAGAATAATAATTGCTAAGGCTTCCCTAACAAATTCTGACAACTTAAGACTATTACTACTTGGTCGAAAAGCAAGAGAAATAAGATGAAAGAAATACTAGTCAAAAAGAATAATAATTGCTAAGGCTTCCCTAACAAATTCAGACAACTTAAGACTATTACTACTTGGTCGAAAAGCAAGAGAAATAAGATGAAAGAAATACTAGTCAAAAAGAAATAATAATTGACAAGGCTTCATCTAAGAAATTCAGACAACTTAAGACTATTACTACTTGGTGGAAAAGCAAGAGAAATAAGATGAAAGAAATACTAGTCAAAAAGAATAATAATTGCTAAGGCTTCCCTAACAAATTCTGACAACTTAAGACTATTACTACTTGGTCGAAAAGCAAGAGAAATAAGATGAAAGAAATACTAGTCAAAAAGAATAATAATTGCTAAGGCTTCCCTAACAAATTCAGACAACTTAAGACTATTACTACTTGGTCGAAAAGCAAGAGAATTAAGATGAAAGAAATACTAGTCAAAAATGAATAATAATTGCCAAGGCTTCATCTAAGAAATTCAGACAACTTAAGACTATTACTACTTGGTGGAAAAGCAAGAGAAATAAGATGAAAGAAATGCTAGTCAAAAATGAATAATAATTGACAAGGCTTCATCTAAGAAATTCAGACTGCTTAAGACTATGTGTAAAAATGGCAAAACTCAATATACAAATTCTAGATTATGACAACAAATTTCCCACATCTACTCCTTATAAAAATCTTTAATTCCCAGGCCCATTCCTGATATGAATCTGAAATAACATATAATATTTGGACAGTTTTTATATAATTTATCATCCGAAAAGAAAAAAATTATTAGATTGCATGAGAAATTGTATAAAAAACTAAATAAAAGCACCTTGTCTGTCGTTTTCAATGAAATGTGCATGAAAGAAGGATTGCTGCCTAAATATACATATATATATATATATATATATATATATAGAGAGAGAGAGAGAGAGAGGAGAGAGAGATAATTATTTGATATATAATTAGCTTCTATGAATATTTTAGTTTTCTCAGCCATAGTTATTTTATATATAATCCAGCTCTATGAATGTTTACTGTTTTTATTAGAAAACATTTAAATGTTAAATTAAGATTATAATACCAAAAATCCCAAAGAGAGATTGTCTGGTTATCATGCCTCACACACACCACTGTGGTAGTTCATGTGGTGTCCCTAAGAACCTTGTAAATTAGGAGGCTTGTGGAAATAGAAAAGTAATCATCCCAACTTCATTTTTCCAAATTCAATCTGTACACAATAATATAATAATGAATAAATATCGATAACCGGTAATAAGTGACAGCAAAAGTAGGAGTGGGGGTGGATAAGAAAGCATAATAATAAACAGGGTAAAAAATGGCAGATATTATCAGTAAAATAGGAGAACAGAAGGTGTGAGGTCATAAGGAAACTATGTGAAGCTTTCAATAAATGAGATACAGAGATTAATTTCTTTGCTATTCCTCTGACTAATGTATTTAGAGTTCTGTGTGACCTGTTTTAGTAATCTGACAGATTTTGTTACTCATTATGTAGGCTTTTATCTCTAGAGGTTGATTTGTTTCATCCGACTGAATTATAGTCAACATACTGTTAAAAACCTGGTTGGGTTGTTTGGTAGCAATCAAGGCTTTTCAAATAACTTAAATTCAGTCCATTCAATCCTACCTTGGACTTCAAGGACAAGAACTTAATTGACAGTTTAATCAATAGTTGCTTGTTCTGGGTGATGTAGTCGTCAACAACAGAACAAATGAAATCATTCAGATGAAGTTGCTTATATTCACTTGATAATAATGTTCCTGTGTAAGGCATAACTTCATTTTATCCTACACTTTGTCTTATCACCTGATTAGTTGCTTCACTTCAATTGTTGAAAATGCAAGGTTCCAACACAAGAGAGCTCATAAAGATTTGGGTTTCTCAATCTAATGGTTAGAGCTTACAAAATTTGTAAATTTTTTTTTTTTTTTTAATTAATGTTGTATAGTATAATCTTTTTTTGTTTTAATCAATTCACTCCAAGCAAGGAGATAATGCCACTAAGACATAAGTGCTACTGTGAAAAAGGAAGACAAGACTTTAGAAGGAACAAGAAACCTAATCCTAAACAGAAAACAAGGGATAAACCTCTACTTCTGACCAGGGAGGAGTGTGAACTGGACAATAGGCAAACCTATCTACTCTTATTATTGAGGAAAAAAAATAAAAGTAAATAGTAAATAAAATTTCAAAATATATTATTTTACATATATATTGTTTGAAAATTTGTTGTATGCAAGTGGAGATATCAGTTCCTTATTATTTATGTTTATTAATATGTGCACAAATGGCACTTTGAGGGAACAGCTGACAAGTTAGCTTATGAGATAGTGTGACAGTTGTATATCCAAATGCTATGCACAGAACTTAGAGATGATAACTACATTTCAGTAATAGAGCTTAAAGCTTATCATTTATAAAATCCCATTCTTTGCCTTTTAAAAAATAATCTGGATTTTGGGGGGCATTTGTAAACATTTAGGCAATGCACAAGTTGTAAAGAAACATTTGGAAATCTGGGGTATAACTTTGTAATATATAGAAATGGGAATGAAAAATTTTTCGATCCCTACAGACACGGATTAGTTTAAAAAAAGTATTTTACTTATTAAAAGTTTATATCAAAATAATAATAATAATAATAATAATAATAATTATATATATATATATATATATATATATATATATATGTGTGTGGACGCTCCAGGCCATGAACATTGCATTCAAGTATGAAACAAACTGTTGCTATTTGGCATTGACCACAGTGCCCACTTTTATATTTGCATAAACTCTATTCCTAATATGGAGCACTTTTGCAAATAAATATAGCATAATTTAAAACTATATTTTTATCACACACATCAATTAGGTTTTGGTCCTGGCTTGAGGCATTCAGATGTCTAGTTGCACTGAGGAGCTGGGATACAGGGAAACAGTACTGTCTGTGAATGACATAATTAAGCTCTTGAAAATATATTTCAATTCAGCACTATTGAGAGACAGCCTAATTCTACACACAGCATTTGCATATGCTAAAACGCAAAGCTCTTCAGTAAAATGAATACAAGTACTCTGACTGGTATTTGTTTAAATTCATGAGAACAATACACTAGAATTAGCAGTTTCTCTCTGCCGAGTGCTGATGGCTTAGAGGTAGAAAATCTGACTGACACCAAACCGGTTGGGTTTTGGTCCTGGCTTGAAGATTTCTGATCTCTAGTCGCACTGAGGAGCTGTGATACAGTGAAACAGTACTGTGTGTATGACATAATATAAATATATATATATATATATATATAAATATGTAATGAAAAACAAACCACTTTAAGGGTGAAATAAATTATCGTAATGGTACCTTAAAGTGGTTTGTTTTTCATTACATATTAGCTCTGTCCTCACATTGAGCTCTCAGGATTTCATCCTCTTTGGATTTACCAATTCGGTTTACCAAGTTCCTTATAACTTAACTATATATATATATATATATATATATATATATATATATACACACATACATACACACACACACAGGTCAGTGCCATTAAGCCACACACCAATAAACCACAAAGTCGCTTAAGCCATACATGCTCTTGATGGACCCCAAAAATCTTTTGTCATGTTCATATTAGAATCAAAATCATTAGTGGATGCCAACTTGAAACAAATTAAAACTTGATTGTGACACTTTTTTTAAAGTCTGATTTTTTCTGCATAATCTTTTATTTTAATAAATTCATTAAATTGAGTTTAATACCTTCAGCATATCTGTATTTTCTGAGGCATTTACTATTGTTTAGGCTTTGGCATTTCACACTCACAATTGTGTAGTGGTTTGGATTAGCACTTGATGGACATTTTGAGTGTGAAATATGCAGCTTACAACCTTTATCCTAAAGAGAAAACAACAAGAAATTCTCTATTACTGAATTTCTTAAATAAAGTGTTATTACAAACTTTATTTTTATTTTCCATTATATACATGTAAATTTATTAAAAATGTTGTTTCATATTAATTTCATAAAATTTGTATTGTATCATTACATTGCATAGAAACCTGTGCTTTTATGTAAATGTTACTATATTGTATTGTTATATTATTTTTATTTTTATTACTACATTACAATACAATGTATTGTAATGTTTTTATTCAAAATCTTATTAAAACTATAAAAAAAATTAATTTTATTTTTTTCTTGTTAAAATGTTAAAATCTCATGTGTACAAGATTTCTGCCATCTTTACTGTCATCGATGATGGATCTGTTGCCATGGCACTTTATAAATGGAATCATTTTAGGTCGTCATCTTCCAAATTTATTCAACACTGGTGCAGATTTTTATGTGAAATTAAAGGATAGTTCTAATAAATGTTTTTCAAAACTGTCAATATTTGATTCTTAGTATTGAATGCATACTTTATCTGCTTAGCCACTGTGTTACCCATTTTCGTGGACAACTCCATGGACTTTGTTTTGGTTTTGACATCATGGCTCACATTTGATTTAAACCACAGACCATCTAAACCAAGAATAGAAGCGTTGGGCCCCAGCTAACATGATTTATCAGTGCTAAAACACACACACACACACACATATATATATATATATATATATGTATCTATTACTGGACTCTCCCATAGTTTTTGACAGTTCAGTTCTTAATACCAACAGCCAAATGAGCTGCACATATTATTTGATTATGGTGGTGGAGGCTTGTGCAGTACCAACACCCTTTTTGGAAGAGCCAAATACAGAGAATTGGTGCACAGTATGCCACAAGATCCCCAAATGACTCTCTGCAGGTTTTGAATTCAGAGTTGTCCTTCTCCTAGACTGTTTGTCACCCAAGGTTAAAGAACTCAGTCTGTCCTGCTATTTACCCATGACTTAGGGGGAGAAGAGGTGGATTCATACATTTCCCAAGAGTATAAGCATGTAAGTGAATGTAATATATGTAAGCCCATTACACCACCTGCTTATCCAAGCTTACAGAACTTGGTATTCCCAAGCTATCTTCCATCTAGGTACTGACCGTGCTTGACGTTGCTGAAATTTGATGATTATAAGGAGAACCAATGTTGCAACATGATATGGCCTGTAGCTCTCTTATCAATAGAAAATAATAAGCTATAAAAAAACAGTAAAGCATTGTCATCAAAAACTAAAGAGACCCCCCCCATAAAGCAGATCTGAACTTGGCAGCCTGGATAAGGCCTGATAAATAGAGAGAGAATGGTATTTAAATGCATGTTATCTGACCTAATTATATTGTTGAAGTCTTATTTCAATTACGTTTATGCAAATATTTTAAGTCTTTGTTTTAATACTGACAGTATTTTCAGGAACAGATACAAACTGGACCTGAAATCTGAGACCCCGGTATTGTGTTGGTGAGGTATGGTAAGATTTCATTATTTAGTTTCCAGGATTAACTTACTGGAACTCTGAGACAGATACCAGCTGAAATTTTTCTCCCAAAATATAAGACTAGCAACATTCAGTGATATAATCATGTGGTACTGAATATGTAATTTTTCATAGATTGTTTGGTAGAGTGAATGAAAGGGTTGAAGGGAGAGTAGTGACTGATTATCTTTTATGGCTTATCGACCCTTTGTGGATTATTTAAAGCTGAAACATATTTTGGGTTGAAAGGAGTCACCGTGTTCCAAAGCATATCCCACATCTAGACACTAACCAGGCTCAACACTACTTAACTTTGGTAATTGAATGAAAACTGAAAGAAAGTGATGAGAAGATGGGATTCAAATGAACATGTAAACAACAAGGAAGTTTTAGAGAAAATGGAAACAAAAAGGACACTTATATTTAATATCAGAAAGAGACAGTTGAAATTTCTAAGGCACATAATAAGGAAAGAGGGCTTAGAAAATATGACACTCACAGAATAGATTGAAGGTAAGTGGAACACAGGAAAACAGTGCATAACCTACCTAACAAGCTTGTGTAAATGGTTGGTAGAAAAGGGGTTTAGGAGAGATAGCAAACAGACAAAATTTACTAAGAGCTACAGAGGACAGGAAATTATAGAGAACTAAAACTGCCAACGTCCTAAAGAGACAAAACATGAAGAAGAAGAAGGAAAAGAAGAATGTCTGAATTTCTGACATGATGAGTTATCATCATTCATGTTATTTATGTTCAGACTATTTTCCTCATCTTTGTTGTTGTTATCATCATCAGGCATTTGTTCAATTGCTTAACCATCAATGAATTTCAAACTGAACACTTTATTTAATACACAGGGGTAGATTATTCTAAATCCACTGTCCATGTCTAGGGATACCTTGTCTTGTTCTTATTTAGTACTACTCAATTATTGCTTGACCTGTTTTCAACGAATCTAAATTTTCAATACCTGGCCCTGGGATTGAACTCACAATGGCTATATCACTAAATTCACAAATCAACAGTTTAATTATCTAGGCTATTGTCTCATGGGAAGTACTAAATAAGAACTATTGAATGCTTAATTTGTTTTGTATGGCTTATCAACTCTTTGTAGGTTATTTAAAGCCAGAAAATATTGTTAGATTATCAGAACTTTTTTTTAGATCATAATGATTTAGTGATATAAGTCTTACTAATTAACCCATAGCTGAGAGGAGAAGAGGTAGATTCATACCTCCTCAGAATTTGATAAACAAACAAGAAATTATAATTTGGATATAAAATGGGGGATCAATTCTATATTACAATTAATATGTAAACTGATCCCTTACTTTGATTATCATACGTGAAACAGTGTTTCAACATGATATCGCTGTAAGAGCCTAGACGAGACATGGTCAGCAGAACGAAAACAATGTACACCTGCAGATTAAATAAAGGGTTCAGTTCAAAATTCCATGAAAGTCACCTGGCTTGTTAAGCAAGATGAAGGCTGGAGGACACAATCACTGAAATGCTGTAATAGCAACATTAAAGACACATGGCTCAGTGGATAAAAGTGTTGGCGGAATCCAGTAACTTGACCCAAAGAGTTATGAGTTCAATACCTGGCTAAAGTAGAGGTGAATAAAAACTTGGAGAGTTGAGTTAAAGGGAGATAATTGATACTGAGACATCCGGAAGAGGCATGGCACATGGAACTAGCACAATCTATTCAAGTTGACAAGATAAAAAGTTCAGTTTGAAATTCCAATCACCTGAAGAAGTCCAGAGTGTACAACAGCTGAAAGATTGTAAATATGATAACAGTCTAAATAGTGTAAATAATTACAATATCTCATCTCAGAAATATAGACAGCAACAACAAAGATGAGATCAAATTTTGGGAAGTTGTTAGGGCAGAGAAATTTTCAGCAGCTTCTTGTAATATCAACAATAATATTGGCATTTACAATATGAAGAAATTCCTTAGAGAAAAGAAGATAAATTATTAATTTCTGTTTATATAAAATATTCCATCTGTGAAAGAAATATATATTCTGTCAATGAAAGAATATAAATTATGCTCTTATACCAGAAGAACATAAAAATCTTTCCTTGATTATGCATGAGCATATCTTAAAATTTATGCTAGGCAACAAATGAAGCACATGTTAAAGATTGAAAATAGCAAAAAAAAAATAAATCTTTTTTCAACATAGGTATATCTCAGTCATTGTCAGGAAGCAGATGCTGTCAGACAAGATTTTGATGGCATTTTGTTTTTGTTTTTTACAATCATATTCAAAAAGACCACACTGTCAACATCCTGTTCTTGGTAATGACTGAGATACTCAAAAGTACTTGAACAAAAACAAAACTTTGGACAGTTTATTCACAATTTTGATCTCAATACATCTTATTCAAAAATTTGAAAAAATACTATAAAAAATTAAACAAACGTTGTTGATTGAATTTAACAAAACTTGCTGTCTACATACATATATATGTAAGATATTTTGTAATATTTAAATTTGACATGTTTTGGTGATAAACCAGTATCATCCTTTTTTAATATGCTGTGTGCATATATAAGTGGTGACTCTAGGTCATCAATGTTTGTTGGACTCATTACAATCTTTAACAAAATATACTATTGATATAACTTACTCTAACATATATAATTTTGAAAAATCTCTGTGCATGGAATTAAAAAAAAATACATTTTGGTATTTCAATATGAATTGAAATGATTCTATAAAAATAAACATTTATTTTTTAAAAATTTTGCAGACATGTAAAATGTGTGTATCTATCTTAAGTGTGTGTTTGTGTGTTTATGTATCTCTCTGTCTGTGAATTTATAGTTTAATTTATTGTACATTTGTGATCAGTACTGCTGACTGATATCATATTTCTTCAGCACTACCCCAGTCACACTCCTCACCCCAACCCTGTAGTTGACAAGTTAAGGCTCCCACTTTCTTTGATTGTCAGGCTAAATTTAATTTGCCTTTTTTCAATTGATACATTCCACTAAAAAACCTTATACTGTATTGAATAACTCATTTAACATTTGAAAACAATAAACTGAAATAAAAATGTGTTCTTTGAAAAACAGAGCATAGAAGTCATTAGAGATTTTTAAAAGATTATTTATAAAAATTAAAGCAAGAAATACATTGCCTATTAAGTATGCCACCAGCTTGAAAGAGCTCAGATCTACACAGCCCGACTAGCCACATTAAGTTTATTTGATTCTCTTTTTACTTGCTTTCTTTCTTTGTTTATTTTTTCTTTCTCCTTTCTTTCTTCTTTATTATGAACAATATCAATGAAATGTATTTCAGTCAATATTTTGAGGCACAAAGTTAAAACAATTTGGGATCCGGCCGAAGTCAAGAATGAAAATGACATACTACTAAAGTTGAATGTTGACTCGCTCAGGCTTGGCCCAACAAGCCTGACCACACATAGTTTGAACCACTACCTCAAACTGTGTAACAGTCAGTTCATACTGAGCACCTAAAGATTGCATCGTGCATAAAACTCAGAGTCATGCTGATGGTGAGAGATATTATGTATATTTATTAATATATACTTAATAACTCTGTTATATTACATCAAGCACTGTTTTAGTAATACCAGCATTATATATGCAATATATTATAATTATATATATGTGTGCATGTATGCAAAACTAAATATATATGTAAAAAGACAATGCCTGAGAGTACTGCTATCAAATCTTATCAAAATAAAAATCTGCGATTTCAATTTTTTCAAATATCTCTATTCCTGAAAGAATGACTCCCTTCTTAAGCCAACATATATGACTGTATTTAGTCACCCCCCCCCCACGTGGGCATCATGTGGCACAAGGCCAGTTTAACGTGGGATCTAATAAACGGGTTCAGGGTCGGTTTACCTCTCCGAAAGAGAATCCGCCCTTCGGCGTAACCTTGTTCGGGTTCCTCCCCGCCCGAAGGTAGAGTTCAACCGATCAGCCTGTCGACTGACATCGACTGACTGACTATACATGACTATAACAATGTTAAAAAAACTAAAAGAAAACGGTTAAATTCATAACTTCCTGTTATTTAAAATATATAACACATAAATTTATACCATACTGAAAAAAAAAAAAATTCAATAACATCATCATTTACTCACTTTTGTTTAGTAGACATAAAATTATGTCACTTAGCATCCTCCATAATTTGCCTAGACTTTTCAGTAAACCTATGAATATTTATGAATGTCTCTTTAATCTGAACATTTAGAAAAACTAACCTGTTTACTTTTGTTTGTAAATAATTGTTGCAAAATAAAATCTTTACATTTGCCTTGATAAGGTCTATCAGAGGACAAAACGTGTCAGCTAAGATATACATCTCCACCAATTGTTGATCTATTTATTCCATATGAACATAAGCTGAATAGATCTAATTGGACAATGAGTGGAACTTTCTGGACAGCAAAAATATCACTTTATAGATATTGTATCCTAAAATTGCAAATGTACTCTTCTGTAACAGAGAACTCCTTATCCATTAATACCAAGTGGACACTGTATATATGGAAAAGAAGACGATAAAAGTATAAATTTCTCTTGCACACCATAGACTACTACAGCATATGTCAAAGGCAAGTTGTAGTTGTTTCAAAATGATTAGCTTCTTAATAGCACTCTCATTTGTTTTCCTTGCTTGTGACATTGGCCTCAAAGAGAACACTTCATTCCTGACACACAGGCCTTGTTCCTCCACAGCATATCAAAACTGGAACTTGTCAAATAGTTCATAAAAACCTTCTAACACACTTCTAAAATGTTTCCACATCTGTCAAAAATAAAAATTCAAGTGGGTATTTTCACTGGACCAGATGTTTCCAAGATGTTTCCAAAAACACTTTTGACACGTTTGTACATCCATCAAAAGTACAAATCAAAGAAGGTATTTTCACCGAACCAGATGCTCCAAAGATGTTTCAGCCACAAAGATGTGAAAAAAAAAAGAAGAAATTCTTCTAGAGTGTTCATAGAATAAAAATCTTTATGGAAATAACAAAAGTGAAAATTAGGAAATATATTATAGCCTTATGAAATATTTGAATGTCAAATGTCTTTAAAGTTACACAGTCTCCATGCTTACCAAAAATCTTTCAAGGAAGATATAGACCAGTTGTTCTCAACTATTTTTAACCGTGGACCATTTTTACTCTTAATTTTTTTTGGTAGACCCCCATAACTATTCAATAAAAAAGACTTATTTTATTTTTTACTAATAGATAAGTTTATGAATTGTATTATAAAAATTGTAAATGTATATGTTTTATTTTGAAGTAAAACTAATTTATTGAAAATTAACTTTTATTTAACAACTAAAATTCTGTGGAATATTTATGTACACTAGTAAAATAACTCATAATAAACCATTTTAAAATATGTGAGTAATATGTTTCCAGCATCACCAAGTATTTTGTCATTGATTATTCTTTTTTACTTTGTTATTATTATTATTATTATTATCATCATTATTATTATTATTATTATTATTATTATCACCATTTTTACTTTTATATTTTTCAAAGGTTGCACAGATCAGATAACAACCAAATTATAAATTTAAGTTTCAAAATTTGTATTAAAAAAAATAATTTTACTCTTTTACATTTTTTATTTTGTTTCAAGTTGGGAAAAAAGTTTTGAAATTACAGCAAAAGTAACATTGGTTTTTCTGAATTAATACTTTTAATATCTTTTACTTTGTCACGATTTGATTTGACACAAAACTGAAGTGAATTGCTTGCGACAAGTTTATTTATATATAGTCCCTCAGTGTAGATTGTGTAGTAGGATTATTTGTGACAATACAAATTTGCTTAACAGTCAGCTTTAATGAACTAGTATTTATAGAAATTCCATGGGTGTTGACAATAATGATTATCCATTATTTCATGCTTTTATTCTTATTGTCTTTATTCCCCCCCACCCCAATTTCTACAACACATCCATCCTTTTATGTAAATCACTGATTGTCAACCTTTTTTTACCCCATGGACCATTTTTAGTCTTAATTTTTTTTTTTTTGGTGAACTCTCATAACCTTTTGATGAAAAGAAAAGCTCATTTTATTTTTTACTAATAAATAAATTCAAAAATTGCATTATAGAAATAGTAAATGCATGTTTTATTTTGAAATAAAACTAATTTAATGAAAATAAACTTTTATTTAAAAACTAAAATTCTATGGTACATTTATGTACACTAGTAAAATAACATAATAAACCATTTTAAAATATGTGAGTAATTAATAAATTTGAAAAAAAATACAAATTTATTCACTGAGATCTCTGTAGTCAATGATGCTGAAGAGGATCGATAGAGTTCAAAATAATTCATAGAGTCTTGTGGGGGTAAAACTTATTCTTCACATTAGCCTCTTTACCACAGACACAATGTCACAAATCTGTTGTTATTTATATGACAAAGGTTCAGATGAGTGCCATTTTTGAGTCCCACCATGCCACATTCACAGAGTCAAATCATCTTCATTTCCTCAGAAAGACTGGACCGAAAACATTTATAAAGATCTAGAGGAAAATATTAATTCAAGAAGCTAATTAGAGAACAAGAAAGGATTATTATAAAAATAGACATAATATATCTATATTAATCAATGAAACATGTTTATATATATATATATATATGATAGAATAAATTACAGACATTATGTCTGCTAATTTTTAATAAATACTCATAAATAACCTTCCTTGTATTGATGTTAAAGGATGAGAGAAATGTGCTATAGCTGTTTAAATTTCTTTTATTTTCATTTTTCAAGTACTTTTGATCTTCTTCCAAGATCATCTTCAGGGGTGCAATATATATAGGATTAATATGAGTAAAAGTTTGTCACTTAAACTGATTGATGTTACCTTCAGCCTCCCAACTATCTATTCACTCATCAGGGGGTGGGTATCAGCAATTTACTGCTTATATTTTTTTTGAATTTTCCTTTTTATACATTAAAATTGGTGTAAGTTGTTGTATTTATTGTGTTTGTGTGTGTGTGCAGCCATGCACCTGTCTGAGCAGAAGTGTGTATGTGTAGGGTGTCATGATAATTTTTTTTTTGTTATTTTTTTTCATTTTACACTCACTCTTAAGCTTTTTCTCTTCTTTTTTTTCTTTTTTTTTCTTTTCTTTCAATAGTTGCTGTCTTTGTGGTGAGTTGTTCCAATCTCTAAACATGGCACTGATTTAAATTTTGGGGCATTCTATTTTTTTTTTTTTTTAATTTTTTACATTATTGATATTAATGCTTAAATTTATATATATATATATATATATATATATATATATATATATATATATATATATATAATACCAAATTGTAATTGGTGGGGATTATTCCAAAGAGGACTATTTATTCCATATGAGAGCTCAATGTATGATACAGAGCAATTAGAAAAACCTTAAAAATTTATTACCAATAATGAATTTTTAAGCGTTTTCATAATTATATATATATATGTATATATATATATATATATATATAAATATTTGTGTATTTAGACAGCAAATTCTCTTTTAGGCATGTCTCATTGAATAAATTACAAACATTATGTCTGCTTATTTTTATCATAATCCTTTCATATTCACAAATATTTTTCCATATATTACAATCAAATGAGGCAAGAAATGAAATGTAACAGTGAAAATTGCTTTTATTTTCCAAGATGAAAGTACTTGGGAAATAAAAATGATCTTCACTGTTACAGTGCATTTCCGGCCTCATTTGATTGTAATATATGGAAAAACATTTTTGAATATGAAAGGATTATGATAAAAATAAGAAGACATAATGTTTATAATTTATTCAATATATATATATATATATATATATATATATATATATATATACACACACACATACTGATATATATGTGTGTGTGTGTGAGTGTGCGTGCATGTATGAATACATACAAGTTTTTTATATATGGGTTAATAATTTTAGAGAAAACATCAAAAAAAAGCAGGTTAACATATTTGCATTTTATCATATTAAGAGTGTAGTGGAATATTAATCTCTTGACTGAGGAAGATTAAATCAATAACAAACATTTGAGAAAATAATAAGAAAACCAATATAACAATCATAGTAACAGTACATGAATAATAATTCTAAGATCTGACCGAAAAGCAAAAATTCTGAGATTTGGTTAGATTCTGTAAAGTAGCTCAAGTTGAGAACTTTATGGTACCTATAACGCAGAAAGAAGAGCAAGGGGCAACAGCAAATAACCTACTGACCAAGATGGCGTAAGTGGATGGAAGAACAGGGACAAGGAGGGAAAGTAAAAAGACAAACATTGTTAAGAGCAACAGAGGTAAGAAGTTGTGGAGAGCCATGACCTTTCATATCCTGAAGAGATACAGCACATAAAAGAAAAAAGAACTTTTGTCTCATATTACATTGTAAACTGATTACCTATTTGTATATACATATAATTTATAAGCATCAGAAGCTTATCCTATACTTGTGTGTGTGTATATATATATATATATATATATATATATATATATATATATATATATATATATATATATATATATATATATATATATATATATATATATATATATATGAGGCACGGTGGAGTAGTGGATATCGGCTTGGACTGAAGAATCAGAGAGCCGAGTTCAAATTCCAGTCGAATCCATTACATTCACTTACGTGCTAATACCCTTGGGAAAAGTATGAATCCTCTCCTTCTCCCTCCAGCTATGGGTAAAATAGCAGGACAGACTGGGTTCTATAGCCTTGGATGGCAACTGGTCTAGGAGAAGGACAACTCTGAATTCAAAACCTGCGGAGGGTCGTTTGGGAACCTTGTGGTGCACCAGGTCTCTGTATTCATCCCTCCAAAAAGTGTGGATGGTCCTGCACGAGGCCTTCACCACTATAATCAAATCTCATGTGCTGGTGTCGGGCTGTCGGTTTCCTGGAAACTGATCTGCTTGACCCTCATATGTCGAATCTCGATGGGAGAGTCGATTATTATATATATTCTATGACTCAAGGCATACCATACACATACTTCATTATAGAACTACATTAGTAGGTTATACATGTATGGCCTATGCAGAGCATGGTCATAAACAGTTCCTCTTTTCTTGCATATCGCTATTCAGATGTTGTTTGCCAGTGGTGGGTTGGATTCTGTTTGGCTTATTATTTCAACAGCGGTTCCAATAACTCTTATAACTTATTTCTTATGTATATCACTCTTTCAGCTTTCTTACTTCCTTTCCAACAAGAATCTTCAAGAATTTAAATGCAACATCAATCATCATCTACTGTCCTTTGAAACGCTGTTCTTTTACTGTCCTAACATCTTTTCATTCTCTTTCACTCTCAGTAACCTCTTGCATCTTAGAGGCATTATCACCTTACTTTGGGTGAAATGATTAAAAATCAAAATGTTAATGTAGAGGATTTTTATATTTTGAATTAGTAGATAAGCTGCCCAGGGGGTGACTTGAAACACACTGTATACATTTGTGGTTTTTCATTTTTTTAGTATATACAGTTGTCGAAGATTGTTTCACTGTTATTATAATCAGCCACCATCCAAGTTTTCAAGCCTTACCTGCATAGACAGGTACTTCTGATAGAGAATGTATATTTAACCTGATATTTTATATGCTCTCCTGAACTGATTAAATATTGGATGAAGGTGTTATGAATATTGCATTGATCTGATTTAAAAGACAAGACGACTTTTGATTGTGTTTAATCAGCTCAGGAATACGAAATAGTTTGGTGCTAAACAAGAAGATTTTTTTTTCTCTCTTTTAATATGTAAAGCAGAACCAAAGTCTTAGAACTTGATATCATTGGATGATTGATGGAATAAAAAAAAAAAAGAGTGAGAGATCTGGAATGTTCTTAAATGGTCAAAAGAAATTGCAAAAAGAATGTTTGACTTGGTACAGAACATATTATGAAACTGGAAAGAAGATAACCAAAGCTTTTTTTTTTTGGAAAAGAAAAAACAAAAACTAAAAACTGCATATGCAAATCATGCCCCCACACCACTCTAGTTTTTCAAAGTGAAAAGATAGAACAAACTTTATAAGTTAGGGAAGGAAGCTAAAATTTTGGCAGGCAAATGTTTCTGATGAATTCTTGGATCTCCTTTTTTTTTTTTTTTGCAGGTGTGGGCAGAAGCATGTGCTTATGCATATGTGTGGTCTTGCTTGGGCAGGGGAAGAGAGAAACAGAGAGAGAGATAAACATTACTGAACCCTTCTGATTTCAACAGAGGGCATTTCAAAATTTATCAATTTGTGTTGGAAATGATTTAGGAGAGTGGGGCTGCTTATATGAAATAGATACTGCAGAGTTTCTAGACTTTCTCTACCAAAGGATAAAAAGGAACTAAAAGAAGATCAAGGGCCTGTGCTTATTTGATATGCCATTTTAAAGACAGCAGAAATACATCTTGATTTTACATGTCACCATTAAAAAATAGTTTGAATAAGGAGCAATGCCTTTTTACATTTACTGAAATTATTTCGTAAGGGTGCTTGAGTATATCACTCGGTATATGTTGACAGTACTTTAGAGGAAAAATATAAAGTTACTTTCATTTTTTTCAATCAAATTCATTCCAAGCAAGGCAATAAAGCCACTAAGACACAAACACAAGGGATTACTGGGTGTGGAAGAATTAGAAACAGAAACATTACTAAGGAGTGAAAACAAAAGAAGAGTAATCAGGAAGACAGTAGACAGCAATTGACATTACCTTTAAATTTTTGTAGATTAAAGTTGGCTGGAAGGCATGGAGCCAGAAAGTATTTCCAGAAGTGAGAAGTGTGAGAAAAGAAACTGCTAGAATAGAAATTATGGTTACAGCTGGCCAAATCAACCATAAATTGATGAGATCTTGACGCCAGTCTAGTACTGCACTTAAATTCAAAAAGTCTAGGTACAAAGAGCTCATCCAAACAATTATCATGAAAATATTTATAGAAAAGGCACAGGGAGGCAACTTTATGGCAGTGGGAAACTGACTGTAGCTGAGATGCCAGATCAGGGCCAATAATATTGCTGATTCTTCTTTGAATTTTATCAAAGAGCTCTAAATAAATAGCAGGAGCACTGGACCATATGTGGCAGCAATATTCTAAGCATGGACGAATGGTAAGCATAGAGATATGAAGATAAATTCTGCAGAGAAAAATTATCTCACATAATGATTACATTGAACCAACTTCCTTTGTAGCTGACCTAGCAACAGATTCAATATATTACTATTTTTTTAAAATATATGCCTTGGAATTAAGTAAGTAGACCAGATATTTTATTTTTATTTAACTATTTTAATTATTTTTTTATTTTGATTGTGACATTAAAATGTAATATAAAAATCCAGTTGTAAATCAGATGAAAATTAATTTTAAAGAGAAGTTTGTTAATGAGTTGAGAGCAGTGGACATCCTTTGAAAAAGTTCTGATGAGAGATGATGCAAAAAATATTCTTTGTTCTTGGACTCCTTATTCTGGCATGGAATGAGATTGTGATTCAAAACAATTTCTGGATAGCAATGAAAACCTTGAAAGCAATGATTTCCCTGCTTGATAATATATCTTGAGATAAAGTTTTTCATCTTGGTTCTTCTTATTCTTGCATAGAATTGGGTAATTGGTAAGATATCACCAGAGGAATTTCTTTGCCACAGATCTCCTAAAGAGATATTTAAAGAAATATACTATTACCTTACTATAGTTCTTTGTGAAAGTTTACCATAAATTAGATGTCTTAACCCTGATTTTGAACTTTTTATGAAAATATGAGATTTATCTTATGTCAGTATGTAAAACTGAACTATTGTCTAAACAAACCAGAACCTAGTCTGTGAATTATCACCCTTTACAACACTTTTTCAACAGTTGAATGAATCTAAATAAGTGAACATTTTTCTGATAATAATTGTAATTGTTTTATGAGCCAATAGTATTGTAATTAGAACTTGTTATCTTGCCTAAGTGTTTGGTGCACAAAAGCAAAATTTTGTGCAAGCTCCTTTAGTAAATTTTGTATTATGCACTATCATTATTTTTATGTCATTTAATAAATGTAAATTTCTTTCAAACTTCACATTGGAGTAAAAGCATCTTTTGTTTTTGGTTTGTGTCATTCATAATATGCAGGAAAAGAAATTTGACATTCTCTCTTCTCCTTTTCTCTCTAAAATGCTTTTTATAGGATTTATCATTACAAGAGTCAGATTAGACCAAAAATGAAGCATGGCTATATCATGCACCCACAACAGAAATATATTTGAGAGAGTAATGATGCTATTTTAATTGTTAGCACCAGGGGAATTGCTAGATTAAAAACTATACAAATGTCTTCTTTTGCAGCCACATTTACTACTGAGCCATCTGCTCTCTTTTCATCAGTGAAGCTGGTTTACCAAAGCTTGATATCAAAATTGACCTTAAAAGATTTAAATCTTAATTCAAAAAAAAAAAAAAATAAGGAATATATTCGAGGCATTTGCTTGATATCAAAATTGATCATAAAAGATTTAAAAGTTAAAAAAAAAAGAGAACACATTCAAGGCAATTACTTTTGGTTTAGGATTAATAGGTTTAAAGGGGTGAATTGGGGGTGCATACAGGGTGCACACTCTCACTAAAATTTCCGAGAAAATATTTTTTGTTGCAAAGGTAAGTTATAATGAGTGAAAACAGATTTAATGCACTTGTTCTTTCGTATGTTCATAAATACATTAGGTTAGACGATGATAAAAACATGAACCTCAATGCAAATAAGAATCCATGAAAACTGACTTTAGTAAATCCTCTTTCAAAAAGGCTACATAATCACACTTTGAATCTAAAACTTTGAATTTACAATTTTATATATCAAATAAATAAAAGAAAATGCAAATTTAAATTTATATATATATATATATATATATATATATATATATGGTGGACTCTCCCATCATATTTGATATATGAGAGTCAAGTAGCTCAGTTCCTAGGAACTGACAGCCAGATACCAGCATATATAATTTGATTATAGTGGTGAAGGCTTTGTGCTGAACCAACCACACTTTTTGAAGGGCTAAATACAGAGACCTGGTGCACTACATGTGACAAGGTCCCCAAACAACCCTTCACAGGTTTTGAATTCGGAGTTGTCCTAAACCAGTTGCCATCCAAAGCTATAGAACCCAGTCTGTCCTGCTATTTACCCATAGCTGGAGGAAGAGGAGGATTCATACATTTCCCAAGGGTATTAGCACATAAATCAATACAATAGATTTGACTGGAATTTGAATTTGGCTCTCAGATTCCTCTATCCACTACTCCACCGTGCCTAATATATATATATATATATATATATATATATATATATATATGAGCACTCTCTACTCATTTCTGTAACCTAATATATATGATCACAGAATTTAAAATTTTTAATTGAGATTTTTACTAAGGCACATGCTCACTCTAACTGAAAATACTGGATCTGCCCACACTTCAATGTATTATTCAATGCCAACAAGATTTTTATGATAGGTTTGTATGAATAGAATATGATTGTAAAAAATCAGTTTTTTAGATCAGGTTACATTGACATATTTTGTAAAGAGAGTTTTTGTCAAGAGTCAAATCTATTGATGATCATATATTTTTAAAAAAAATGTATTGCTGGTAATATTTTTTTTTTCCAAAATGTGTTATTGGTATTTCTACTATAAAAATCTATTTTTATACTTTCATAGTGTTTTGACCACAGTTTGGGAGTTTACTATTTGCCCATAGCTGGGACCCTAACAGGTGCTACGATCCTGGGTCAGGGTGGACTTGAGAACAACAGCAATTAAAGGTGGCTCTGCGCTCCTCAAAACCTCCCAATCAGAGGCCTTGCTGCTGGATGTAGTTTGTTGTCTTACACTTGATTGTTTTTGAAAGTTTATGTATAAAATTGTTTCCAATATTGATGACTATCTCTTAAGTTGTTTAACAGAGACTAAGTGGGATAAACTTCCAAAAGTACATTATCTTATAACTCCAAACCCCATGCTGGTGGGAGGGGGGTGCTAATTGTGGGTCCCAGACAGTGCTTTATGATTCTTGCTATCTTATAAACATTTGCTTTTTTCTACCTACATTTACATACATTATAAATTAAATTAAGTACAACTAACTATTAAAAGATGAAAAATATTTGCAGATTTTGATGCCATTCTGCGGTCTGTTCTGAAGTAGTCACCCATCTAGGTACTGACCAGGCTTGAAGTTGCTTAACTTCAGTTATCATACAAGAAGCGGTGTTTCAATGTGCAATTACCATAAGCCCATTACACCACATGACCATCTAAACTTAAAGCAGCTGGTATTCCTAAGTGGTCAATCATCTAGTTATTGACCAGGCTCGACATTGCTTAACTTCAGTTATCATACAAGAAGCGGTGTTTCAATGTGCAATTACCATAAGCCCATCCAAGCTTACAACACCTGGTATTCCCAAGCGGTCACCCATCTAGGTACTGACCAGGCTTGAAGTTGCTCAACTTCAGTTATCATACAAGAAGCGGTGTTTCAATGTGCAATTACCAGAAGCCATTTACAGCACCTGTACATCCAAGCTTATAGCACCTGGTATTCCCAAGCCGTCATCCATCTAAGTACTGACCAGGCTCAACATTGCTTAACTTCAGTTATCATACAAGAAGCGGTGTTTTAATGTGCAATTACCATAAGCCCATCCAAGCTTACAGCACCTAGTATTCCCAAGCCGTCACCATCTACTGACCAGGATCGACATTGCTTAACTTCATACAAGAACTGGTGTTTCAGTGTGCTATGGCCATAAGCCTGGTACCACATGAACATATTCTTTTATGAAATTATGGCAACACTATTTAAAATCTTAAAGTTCATGACCTCAGACTAACAGAAAACATACTTTAAATATCCTTTACATTTTTAATTCAGAAAAAAAATAAAATATAATATAATAGCATCAAAATCATAAAACATTCTTAGATAAAATATTTGTTTAGCATATGAATATCAATTTTAATACTCTATGATGAGACAAATATTTTTAATAATCTTTGAAATTTTTCATTGAGAAGTCATGAATACATAATGGCTACAAAAGAAGTTGGTTTCAATCTATAAGAATCATTGCAAAAACATCCTTCTCTCCAAATTTATAGACAAATCATTTAGATACATGCTGGGATTTCATTGTAGCCAATAATATAGACTACTTTATAGTCTCATCCATCATATTTTTTCTTCTTTCTTGCTTTGAAGTCAAAACACTACAATCACTTGTCTGTATCCCTTTTGTGTTTTAACACAATTTTTACTTTATGAACTTTTTGCCTTATTACTGTTTCATTATCTAGTTTTGACTTGCATATATATATATTGTTTGCTTAGTATTTGCCCTGTTTTTTTTCTTTCTTTTGTTATTGTTTATTGGAAACATTATCATTTCAGTTTGTTGGGCGTTTACAGTTAACCACAGCCAATTACTCTACATAAATTCTTGCATGACTTCTACAAGAAGACAAGTGGAAACAAGAACTCTTCGACTTAAAGCTGCACCTTCTTTGCTTTCACTGGTCCAAATTTGTTAATCACATCTCTAAATCAAGGTCAACAAAAAATGTTGCTGGTAACATTTGACATCAACAATCTGTCAATCACTGTGAGATGATTTATAGTGTTTAATGCTTAATTAAAGAATATTCAATGACAAATTATTGGTTCAATGTTCAGTGTTGCCATAGTATGTGCATTACTTGCTATGTACTGTATATGTTACCAATTTAGCAATAGATTTGGCCCTGATCTGGCATCTCATCTGCAGTCACTCTCTCACAGACATGCCGTCACCTCTGTCTTTTTTACAAATACTTCCATGGTAATTGCTTCGATGAGATGCTTTCGCTGGTTCCCAGGCTTCATGAATTCAAGCATCCTATGAGGCTGGCATCCCGCTCTCACACTTTCACTGTTAAATGTAGCCATCTCTTCTACTCCAATAGCTTCATATCTCACACCTCTTGCCTCTGGAACTCCCTTCCCTTTTCCTGATAGCTATAATCTCCAACTATTCAAATGTAATGTCAACAGACATCTCCAGTTGCCTTGATCTATCCACTATCCTTCTCCTCATCCTTTCCTCTATCACTCTTATCTGATCTCGCTCCAAATCCTATGTAAACCCTTGCATGCTAGTGGCTTCTAGCCTTGCTTGGGGTGAAATGCTTATAAAAAAAAAAAAAAAAAAAAAGAAGATAAGTATTGGTCATTTACTTGGTTAGAGGATAGCTAAATATTGGTCATTTATGTTTGAGTCTAAAAGTGTTTTAAAAAAAAGATAACACTTACTTATTACTTAATATGAGTAGAATTCTTACAGTGTTGTCTGTTACACTTAAATAGTGATAAGACATTCATGAATGCCATTTGAGGTTGTGAAATGTTTCACTTGTATTTGTACTGCAGTCATTTCAAGGTCTTATCAGATGATCAACCTTTGAAAATCCTATATCACTATTCAGCATGATTATTACCATATATCTTATGATGACAGTTGCCAATGCAAAGATATTCATCTACAATTAGGTGTATATCCATGGACATTCAACTGATATATTGCCAATTAGAGCTATTACAAATTGCTGAACAAGATGCCAGTGTTTCCATTGGAGCATATCTCAATCAGGTTACTGCCAAAGTCATCAGAAATTTTATATATTCTTATAATAAGTTCTTCGAGATTCTTCAGCTGATACCATGATTCCGGAAATGGTTCAAGGCAATAAGAACAATGCATGGCTTAAGAATGACCGGATACAGATTTATGCAAGAATACTAATGAATTTATATACAAAACTGACCGGCTTTTAAGGAAGTATTTGCCCTGTCATCCAAAAATCTCTGAAACAATAAATATTTCAACTGACCTATGAATAACAAAACAATTAACCTTACTCCCTTATCATAGATTTCTCACTTACTATAACAGAATAATTAGTCTTACTTACCTATTGTGAAATGACTTTAACATTATATATATATATATATATATATATAAAATTGTAACCTTTGTCTGCCTGTTTGTTATTAAACTCCTCCTATGGTTATGGAGATAGACCCCCATAACTATATATATTCTGAAACTATATTACCCAGGGTACTTGGATAAGTATATTTTATTTCGATGAAAGGAGGTTCCAGGGGTGTACCTTCCACTGAAAATGTGACTCCCATCCAAGATATAGAAGGGGAAAGCCAGATGGAGGTCACATCAGCAAGATCATTGAGTAATATTGAAATGCATCAATTTATAACTGATTTAAAATCAATCATTTTCTTATAAAAAAAATGTGTGACCCACAGCAAGACATGGGTAATTCAGCTAGTGCAAAATAAAATACATCTATTTCATTTAAAATTGAGTCTTTTATCATTTGTGTTGAACTATGGTCTGTGTCAATCACAAGAATTATGAAAGACTGCAAATGACAAAAAAAAAAATGCCATCTTAACAATGTAAGAAGTGATTGACTGTTCAAAGTACTTACCTTATATGGGCTAATATCCGTATCGGACGGGAAAGCTAAGAGCCCCATACTCTTTTGTACATCAGCCATTTGGTCATCTTCTAAATTTGTGAAGTATTTTCTTGCATGCCTGAAAGAAAACATCACACAATTACATAAGCAAAATAAGGAAACAAACAGGCATCAAAATCCATCATTTGAACTGAAATCAATTATTATTATTATTATTATTATTAACTTTTGACTCTTCTTCTTTCTTATCTTATTTCTATTGTTTTTATAGTAACTTGCAGATTAGTATGTTATGACCATTAAAATCAATGTCATGGATCTGAAATAAAGAACAACCCCTGCTCCATTTCATATCCTTAGGAGCCTGTCTTTCTATGATTGTACAGTCTCAAATTTGGCTGAGATGATTCGTCTACATATGAAATCACAAAGACTATAAATAGCTACAAGTATTATCCATGAGGCAGTTGAGTGCATACTACTTTCCACGAGTCAGCAACACTACACTACAAAGGCTTTATCACCAGTTGATATTGTTCAAATAAACCATATTGCTATGTCTTTTACTTCTTTGATACTCTGCTGGTTGGTTTGTCGGTCAGTCGTTATTTGCACTTGTACTAATATTATTTTTTTTATATTAGAATCCAGCAGTACATTGGCCACCACAAAAACCTTCTCATTACAGTGAAGAAGAGAAAGCTGAAATGGTATGGCCATGTAACATGGTAGGATGGCCTTGCAAAGATGGTTTTTCCAGGAACAGTGGTGGGATGTATGAGGAGGGAAAGACAGAAAAAAAAAAGTGAAATGACAATATTGAGGAATGGATGAAGAAACCATTCAGAGAGACCCAGGCTCTGGCACATGACCGTTACAAATGGAAGAGATTCATGGATAGCTCAGCATGTCGGTGCCCCAATGACTCATTCTGGGATTAAAAGTGAAAGAAAAAGAATAATATTAGAATTAGGTACCACCATGAGATCGCTAAAAAATAGCATAGCATGGCGAAAAAGACGCCAAACTTTACGAAAACAAAACTTTATTGTCTAAATGTTTATGTTATTATTAAGAGGAAAGATCAAAGTATTTTGGGGTATTTTTTACATTTTTTAATCATTCCTAACACGTCCAAAATTTTCATTAAAAATCTTGTTTTTTTGAGTCAGAAAATTTGACAGATAATCAATCATGTGAACCATTTTTTTCCATTTTATAAAAAAGATGGAAATCTCAGTTTGAAATTCTTTTTAAAATCAAATATAATTTTTTCAAAACTTATTTTAAGAAAATCAGAAATTATAATGTTTATTTAAAATATTTTGAAACAAGATTAACTTAGTTTCTGCACTGAAAAGAATTTGAAAATAAAACAAAGCAAGTCATAACATTTTGCATCACTTGACAGGTGACGAATGACATATTCATGATGTATTGATAGCTTACACGAGGATAATTTATTCTGCAGAAGGAGAGAATTGAAATTATTTAGATTTAAGTAAACAAATTATTTACCTCGTTATTTTTAAGGAAAACTTTCAGTGTTCGATTTTTTTTGTACTTAGCTTTCACCTTTACGTTTACGATGTTTTATGGAAAATATATTATAAAGAAATTAAAATAAAACTGTTGAGAGTGAGATTAAATTTCATAAAATTGAAATGAGACGACTCGCTGAAAACTGTAAAACAACTTCACAAAATTGAAATTGCAATGAAATATGTAAATGAAATAAATGGTACTTTTAAAAATATAGTAATGTTGCTGCTGAAAATGGCTTAGGATGGTGTTCAAATTTTTTTAATTAGTAAAAACGCTAATTCAAAATGTTCAACATGTGTTTCGCACAAAGAATTTGCAATAATGAAATGGAAGTTCAGCAGAGAATGCTTACACTCAAGCCATGTGACATTTTATTGCTTGTGACCTTCCATACTTTTTAATTACATCCATTTTAATGATTTTTATGAACACAAAATTACATCTCTTAATTACTGCGGGTTTTCTGATTGGACAAAGCAATACAGCTTATAAAGTGCTAAAAAATGATCTATCTCATAAGGACATTTACGAAAGTGAATGCAACTTTCAACTAATTTTATAATATCTTAAGTTAAATGTAAAAATCTAAAATAATTAAAGAAATAACAAATAATTGTATTAAAAATTCATTTTTCATTAAAAAAAATTTTTGCTTTCAGAAAATATTGTCCATATTCATAAAAACAACTGAAAGCAAATAAAAACATTTGAAATTAAGTAATATTTTTGTTTTATTGAGTTTTGTATGTTACAATTCAGAGCTGGTTTTCAGATAGAGGGGGTCCAATTAAAAAAAAAAAACATGATTTGCTTTCCTCAATGCATTGTGCTTTTAACTAATATAATCACTAAACTGAACGTGACTGAATTTCTAGTGTTTTCATAAAATTAGTTATTGGGGAAGGGGGGTAATAAATATGAAATAAAATATTTTTGCCATGGCTTTAATTAAAAAAACAACATATTTATAATAATTTCGATCATCTGTGAATAGCTTCTGAAAGTTTCATTAACATCTGACAATTATTTTTATTTTTGTAAGATTTTCCAAATTAATGTGTCATACAAAAAAAACGTGCTAAAAATTGTATATGTTATTTTACTAGTTCCAGTGATACAAAGAGAAACAAGGTTTTTTAATCAAAATTTAGAATGTTCTAAAAAGAAGGAAAAAAATTTTTAAATAATTAAAAAAAACTCTGGTCTTTCCTCTTAATAATAACATAAACATTTAGATGATAAAATTTTGTTTTCATCAAGTTTGGCATCTTTTTCATCATGCTATGTTCTTTTTTTAGTGATCTCATGGAGGTACCTATTAGAATTCACTCAATACATGGTAGAGGTTTACTGTTAAAAGGGTAATGAAGTTTCAACAATTTTCTTACATGAAGCATTGTTAACATCAGTAATGTTTGACTAGGCTTTTCTTTCAATTTATTTCTGTTGCTTTTTATTAAAACTGTCAGATCATTATTCCACAACAGTTAAAATTGAGTCTAAGTCTATACTAACTGGTACAGGGTTGATTTGTTTTGTTGTTTAACAGCAAATCAACTCCTTATGGGTCATTTAATGCTGAAATTTATTTTCTAAGGAGCTTTGAATTAATAAAAATATGATATATGTTATTCTGTTTTCACAATTCAATACATGGTAGATGATACTCAGCTTTTATGCATATACATATTTGTGTGGACATAATTACTAGAGGTGGTAATATGTGTGTTTTATTCTGTAATTTTATTGAAGTTATATTTTAGAATACAGTTTGAGTTCTTTAAGAAATTGTAGTATATTATATAGATTAATGTCATGAAAGAGTTCTTCCATGTTGATTGATTGTCTGAAAGTGGGAAACCAGCAGCACAACAAACAAGAACTGTCAAAGAGCAGATGAGTCAATGGCTTTCCACCCTCAACTACTGGTTAAGTAGCCTCACCAACTGTAATTGGTCAAGTGAGGTGAGTACAGCTACACCCATGAAGACATGGTCAATCAAGGAGGGGTTCCTCTAACAGATGTAAGTAGGTCCTGAATTTTTTAATGATTTCACCCCAAGCAAGGCAATAAAGCCACTAAGACAAAAGGGGCTACTAAGTGCAAGATAATATGAGGAAAAAAAAAAAAAGAAAAAATTATTATAGCGAGAAAACAATAAAAGAAGAGAAATTAAAAAGATAGAAAATAATGATTGACATTGCATTTAAATTTTTGAAGATCAAAGAAAACTGGTAAGTAAGAAGCTGAAAGAGAGTTCCACAAGCAAGAAGTGTGATAGAAGAAACTGTTAGCATGGAACTTACAGTTACATCTATTTCAACTGTAATATATACATATATATATATATGAAAAAATATGGTTTTAAGTTGTGCTATATTTATGGGTTAAAGTGATCAATATCAGGGATAGAGCACATGTAAATATAAAAATGAACATTGAAGTCAACACTCAGAGGCGACAGACTGTTTCATGCTAGATGCATGTGATCTGATGATTGCGTCTAGCATGAAACAATCTGTCACCTCTGAGTGTTGACTTCAGTGTTCACTTTATATTTATGCGCACACACACACACACATATATATATATATATATATATATATATATATATATATATATACTATGAAAAGAAGGCCCTAGTCATAACCTTTCACAATGAGATGATCAAGTCATCTGAAGATCACATGAGCATGAGATATGGGTTATGACTAGGGCCATCCTTTCATAGTATTTAATGTTGTGAAGACAGTAAAGCCACTAAGACACAAGGGGTTACTGAGTACAAAAGATAGCATAGAACTTATGGTTACATCTAGCTATTTCAACTGTAAAATGATGAGACCTAGCTGCCAATCTAGTACTGTGCTTAAATCCTTAAAGTCAAGGCACCAAAGAGGAACATACATCAGAACAATTACAATGAAAATATTTATAGAAAAGGCAGAGGGAAGTTATATCATGGTTTAAATTCATAAAGTCTAAGTACCAAAGAGGAAAGCTCATCAGAACAATTACCATGAAAATATTTATAGAAAAGGCAGAGGGAAGCTACATTATGGAGGTGGGAAAGTTACTGTACTTGGATATTGAAAGTAAGAAATTTTTTCACATTATTGTTCTCATACTAGTGACTTCGATTGGCCCAAAATAATTCATAGAATAATGATAATGATTCATCTTCAAAATAGAGACAATAAGAAAGGAAATGTCTAATGATTCATAACAACTGACTTCAATGAGCAAGAATACGGTTAATGTAATCATTAACACAAACTGAACAAGCAGTTAGTAATCAACTTTGATATCTTTTACAGACATGGAGACATAGAAATATCAACACAATTATATAAAAATATAACGAAAGAGATCAAAGAATAAAAAAGAACTGCTGCTGTGATGTAGGGGTTAAGTAGCTGCTCACGCAGACCATTCCAGCTGTAAGGATATTGATCCTCACTAGGTGCCCTACATTTGTGCCAGATCAAATTAATATTAATAGATATCAGACAAAATATCTAGCCTTAGGTTTTGACTTCTAAATATCTAGACATCACACGAGTCCATTAAATTTTTCTCAGTTATGTTCAAAAGATGTGTGGCCAATTTTCACTTGGTTCAGGAATCACCAACAGAAATTCAAACAGAATTATTGCTTCCAAACATTTATTTTGCTTTTATAAAAACAGCACTATTAAGTTAATTGGTCTGCTTGTAAAATACAGGGAAAGATTGTGGGGTGAAGAAAAACTTTTGTAGATTAGCATTCATTTGACCTTACTTGACCCTTGACATTTGTCACAATAAAGAAGATATTGATTTTTTTATCATTTTAGAAGTGGGGTCCAAAATACAGTGTCAACTCAATACTTGACTTCTTCAAGAGTTATCTGTACTTAGTTTTTACTTTTTCTATGTTCACAACATTGGTGATCATGGCTTTCCACAATTTCCTGATATTTGTAGCATATAATATATTTGAGAGAAATAAGATGAAATAAATACTAGTCAAACATTATTAATAATTAACAATGCTTCATCTAAGAAATTCAGACAACTTAAGACTATTACTATTAGGGTGGTGCAAAAATAATGACGTAATAATGTCGTTTTTTGACGTATTTTTAACGTCTAAAAACGACATTATTACGTCAATATTTTTGCACCAACCTAATACTTGGTGGAAAAGCAAGAGAAATAAGATGAAAGAAATACTAGTCAAAAATGAATAATAATTCACAATGCTCCATCAGAAATTCAGACAACTTAAGACTAAATATATTTGTTAGATTTTCTTAAGATCAGTTTTATTATAAGGGGGTATTGAAAACTTCTCAGTTTGATTCACTTCTCAAAATGTGAGCAAATGCTAGATTATTTTTTTTTATTAATCCCTTTTTAATCAGGTTGAAAACTGCTCAGCAGCACTTTGTACAGAAAAACAGCTTCTGAAAATATTGAAGGTTTATGGTAGATAACAAATTTAGCAATAAATTCTTGATCCCAATTGGTTATTCACTGAAAACTAAAACCTCACCAGCCTGAAATACAACTAATTGTAAATGACAGTGCTGAACAAATGAACAAGCCATAGCAATTTAAACAAAAAAATACCTCAACAACAACTTTAGAATGAGTCATAAAAAGCCAGAGACGATGTCAATCAAGAAATGCATCAATGTTTTCTCAGTAGGCTATGTTCTTATGCAAAGAAGGAACCAGATTGACGAGACAGAAACTTGTACTGACTTGCAGAAATAACATTCAACTCTAGTCAGAAGGTGGAGGTGGGGGATGAATGGTTTTTATGCTTTTGTTTCTCATGCTTGCTTATTTTACATTTAGCTTGCAAAGAAACACAGCTGTCCAGCTTTATATAATTTTAATGTTGCTAACTTTATCAAATTAACCAGAGGGAAGATTTGGGGTGGAGGATGAAGAATTTAGATTTTTTTTAAATTTTATTTTTGCTTTTAACCATTATTTATTTTACTTCCCCCAGAATTTTTTTAAAGAGAGTGTGTGTGTGTGTGTGTGTGAGAGAGAGAGAGAGAGAATTTGTCATCCCTTGGGTATATGTGTGTGTGTGTTTTAATCATTTCACTCCACACAAGGTAATAAATGTACACTGTAATTAGTAAGAAATACTCATTTGTTCCACAAAAATTTTAATTGTACTCTTTTTTCTATATGCATTTTTGAAAATTTTATTTATTCATGATGAAAATTAAATAATAGCATTATATTTGTGAGTGAGTCCCCATTGTCTTCTGGCAACCAATATTTTTAGACTAAGTCCACTGCTGTATACATTCCACCTAAGTTGTCTGTGTTATAAAACCAACGAGGATTGTTGTTGACACATTTAACTCCAAGACCAACTTCCAAAGTGTAGAAAAACTTTGAGAATCATATTTTTTAGGGAAAAATATGCCAGAAAAATGTGAAAGAAAATTTTGTGATAAAAACCTTTTATTCAGTGTAAATATCCAATTGAAATAGGCCACTTTATTTTAAAATAAAAATTCTCATACCACGAATTAAAACGACAGTCAAAAAACATGACACATGTTGCAAGAATGTTTTCAAAAGAGAATCAAACACTGTAAAGTTTTAATGATCCAAGGAGTTACTGAGTGTGAGAGAGTACGAGAAGAAATATATTAATAACAAGGAAGAAGACTGACAAAATAGAAATTAAGAAGATAACAATTGCATTTCAATTTTTGGAGATCAAAATTTTCTCGAAAGCAAGAAACAAAAAGAGGGTTTCAGAAGCAAGAAATGCTAGAGAAGAAACAGTTAGTATGGAATTTGACGACAGAAAATATACAGTAGGAAAAAATGTTTTATATAACAATGATTGCACTTAAAGAAAAATAGTCAATAAGGGTATTTATGGAAGATAGTGTTTTCAAAGCAAAAAGCCTTTGTAATTATATTGCTCAATATCAAGCAGATAGAGCATTGATACTGATAAATAAAAAAGCTTTATTTGCCTTCAATTGGACTTGTGAGTATTAAATTCTCCAAGCCTCATTATGAAGGCACATTGGTGTAGGATAATGATTAACAAGGCTAGTCTTGCGTGTGTGAATTTATCAGCCTTTGGCTATATGTGTGTGTGTCCCTGTGCATGTGTGTTTTTAATCATTTCACCGCAACAAGGCAATAAAGCCACTAAAATGCAAGGTGTTTACTGAGTATGTAAGAATGTGAGGAAAAGAAAAAGATTAGAGAACAATAAAAGAACAGAAATTAAATAAACAGAAGATAATGATTGATATTGCATTTAAATTTTTGAAGATCAAAGATAACTGGGAAAACAAGAAGCCAGAAGATAGTACCACAATTGAAAAGTGCAAGAGAAGAAACTGTTAGCATAGAACTTACAGTTGTATCTAGCCATTTCAACTGTAAAATGACAAGACCTTGCCACCAATCTAGTACAGGGCTTAAAATTAATGAAGTCTAGATGCCAAAGAGGAAAGTTCATCAGAACAATTACAATGAAAATATTTATCGAAATAAAAATGTACATCAACCTTTATGTGTGTGTTAATTTGTCAGCCTATAGGTGTATGTATGTGTATGTATGTCCGCTAGTGTGTGTGTGTGTGCAAACACCAGCCTTTGTTTCTGTGCATTTATGTCTGTGTGTATATGTGCCAGCCTCTGTGTGTATATGTCTGAATGTGCATTTGTGTCAGCTTTGTATGTGTGTGTATGTGAGTGTCTCAGTTTCTCTCTGCTCTGTGTGTTTTTTGTGTATGTATCTGTGAATCAGACTGCATGTGTGTTTATATGTGTACATCAGCCTCTGTTTACATACGAGTAAATCTTCTATGAGTCATATCCCTTCAGGACATTGATGATCCTGGCTCTCCAAAATTTCATGTCTTTTTACTATCTCTTTCAAACCTTGTCCCACGATTCATTAACTGAGGCTCACTAAGCAAGTTATGCATTGCCTTCTTCTGTCCCTCCAGCTCCTCAACATGTCCTGTGAGTATCAGATTTTTCAATCCATCTTTCCTCATTATGTGCCATAGAAATCTTTTACTGATATATTAAGTATAAGTTTCCTTTTTGTTTCCATTTTATATAAAACTTTGTTGTTGTTCACATGTTCAGTTGATGTTATCTTCAGTATCCTCCTGTAGAACCATATTCCTGCTGCCTCAAGTCTCTTCATCATCTGTTAGGAAATTTTACATCATTCACTGCCATGCAAAAGACACATCTATTTGGTATATTCCAATTGCCAGCAACACTATGGTCTCTTTCTGATTGTAAGTATAAGTGTTCTTTTTCTTTCCATTTTACTTAGAACTTCCTTCTTACTGACATGTTCTGCCCATGGTATTCTCAGTATCCGTCTGTAGAACTATATTTCTGCTGTCTCAAATCTCTTCTTCATCTGTGAGAGATTGCCTAACATTCACTGCCATATAGGAGGATTGATATTACATAACAGCTCAGTACTCTTTTTTTTGTTTCTAACAAATTTTTATGTTTCTTAATACTATGCTTAGCTTTATGCTACAAATAAAACCCAGTTAAAAATAATGTCTAATCTTAGTCACTCCTCAATGTCCTCCACATCGAATAGCACCAAGTGACATTTAGTGTTGGTAATTTTCTTGAAAGTATGAGTGGAAATTCCTTTTTATCTCCGAGCCACATCCAGAGAAAGGAGAGGGAGATTTGATAAAGATGAAAGGTTGTAAGATGTCAAATAAAAATTATATGTGCAACAGAAATCTATTGGCAGAGTGGGTGTTTTTCACAACAATTACTTGGGTCACAACTCTACTCTCCAGCCATGAAATCTGTTTGGAAAAAAGTATAATTATTAACTGTATAAAAAGACAGGAAAGAAGGGAAGATGAAAATGATATTGTTAAAATGACTATTTATTAGTTGACACCAAAAGATTTCCTTATTTTATAGCTATATACATACACGGTCTGGGAGACAAAATACTGTTTCAAATAAACAGAGTGTCTATTCAAATATGGGTATCCTCTAAAAATAATGTCTGAAGTAATAAAAATATGTTAGATAAAAAATTAAAATCCATTAGTTCTTTAGAAATTGTTTTGTTTACGTTTGAATATGAAACTGAGCAGATATGTGTCTCAAGAAAATCTGAACAAGTGAATGTTCTTTAAAGGCAAAATAGAACATTGCTTGATTGTTAAGCTCTTCATAGTTGTGCTGTTAAAGCATGCCAGATCAGATGGTAGTTCCACCCACAGAGGGGGACGCAGATTTAAAACTTGCTGTGGGGTACATTTCCTTTATGTTTTCTCTGGTATGCAAGCCAGCAGACAAAATATATGCAGTTTAAAATAAAAAGTGCATCTACTCAAATGTGGGTATCTACTAAAAATAGCATGTGAAGTAATAAAAATATGTCAGATAAAAAAAATAAAATCCATTAGTGCTTTCATAATATATGCATATTCAACATTCTAACATTATAAACATTTTCACTGCTAACTTGGATATTTGATCCCTTACATAAAGTAATCTGTTTCTATTAGAATTACAATTAGAAATTGCTATATGAGATGACATACTTTATTTTTGAAAATAAATTTATTAATACACTGACTACAACCTTAGTGAGTTCAACCCTCACATAATGCATTCTATGAGTTACTATTAGAAATTGTTTTTTAAGACTCAGTCAGTTTTATGCCATGCATGATACCTGTTTAGGTGATCATGTATCTTTCGATACATGACTGACGAGTCAGATTTTTTCCCACAGTAGGTTGCCATTTCTTTCTGCGGTAAGCTATAAAACCCAGTCTGTCCTGCTATTTACCCATAGCTGCAGGGGAGGTGAAGAAGAGGATTCATATCTTTCCCAAGGGTATTAGCACATAAGTGAATGTAATGGATCTGAGTGGAGTTTGAACTTGGCCCTCTGATTTCTCAATCTGAGCAGCTATCTATTACTCCACTGTGCCTCTAAACTACTTATGCTTTATTATGGTAAATAAAATAAAATTTATTAAACTGTAAAGAACGACCCTAATCTGTTTTCTCAATGCTGATTTTTTTTTTTCTCTACAGTGCTTATGTGATCCATTTGTGTATTTTGTTTACAGCAACTTTGTTAGGACAAAACACGAAACAGTTGCCTAAAAAAATAAAACAATAAAGATTTCATTTATTCCTGGTAAATTTCCAAAGACAAAATATATTTTTGGGGGAAAAATTATTAATAAAGTAGGAATTATAGTCTTTCACTGAATGGTTACAAATGGTAAATACTAACAGAAAAGACAGAGAGCCACACTTTATCACTGAAGTACAAAAATCTGTTTATATATGAAAGCCTTCTTTTGAGTCCAATAAGTATCATTATCAAATGAAATAATGCATGAAATGATTTATCCATTTATAGTAAAGAGACACAAAAAAAAAAAACCCTTCACAATCATACAGATATATATGTGTATATGTCTTCTTTTGGAAAATATGCAAGTACACACCACCATGATATGTCTTCCCTCTCACTTTTCTATAGATATTTTCATGGCAGTTGTTCTCCATCTTAGTACCTTGACTGCATGAATTTGAGTATACTACTGGATTGGCTATTAGGTCTCATTGTTTTACTGTTGAAATATGTAGAAGTAATCATAAGTTCTCTTCTAATAGTTTCTTTTTTTGTACTTCTCTATCCTACTTATCATCATAAAACTCTCTTTCCTTCCCTCTCCTTTACAATTTCACTTAATGAACCTCTACTTTGAGTGGCCTTCTGGCCTTGTATTGAGTGAACTACCAGTTAAAAATAAAAGATGCAAGAGGTTACTGGGAGTTTAAGATAAAGAGAATATTTTAGTGATGAGAAAGGACAATAAAAGAACAGGTTTCTGGAAGACAGAAGGTGGTGATTGATGGTGCATTTAAATTTTTGAAGATCACAGGTGGCAAGAAAGCAAAATACCAGAAGAGAGAAGTGCAAGAAAAATTAACTGTTAGAATAGAACTTATAGTTACATCTAGTGATTTCAACAGTAAAATGATGAGACCTAGCTGCCAATCTAGTACTGCACTTAAATTCATGTATGTGGTTGAACAATTACCATTAAAATACTGATAGAAAAAGACAAAAGGGCGCCACATTACAGTGATGGAAAAGTTGAGATGCCAGGTCAGGACTGATAACATGACAAACCCATCTTTGGATTTTGTTGGGAACCTCTAGATATATTTCAAGAAAAAACAAACCAGATCTGGCAGCAATATTCAATGTACGGATGAATGATAGATTTATAAATATGCAAGATGGATTCTGATGAGAAAAACTGTCTTGCACAACACAGTGAACTGATCTTCTTAGCAGCTGACCTAGCAACTAAGTCAATATAATCATTCCCCTTCATGACAGTGGAAAATCTGAGACCAAGAAGGAACAATGAGTTACTCTCATGGAGGATAGCATAAGCCATGCTCAAGGAAGGAAGAAATGACTTGAAAGTCTCCCTCATGATCTCTCAGTTGACTAAAAAATAAAAATACTTTTAATACACCAGAATATATAAAATATGAGATCATGAAAAAGCGTATGGCCATAATACGTTGAAACAATGGTTCCCGTACAATCACCAAAATTAAACAATGTCAAGTCTGGTCAGTACTTAGATGAGTGACTACTTGGAAATAAAAGATGCTGTAAGCTTGGATTTGTGGGTGGTGTAATAAATAATGCTTCAGAATTGTTAATCAGAGTTCCAATTCCAGTTGGGTTTATTATATTCACTTACATGCAAATACTCTTGGGAAAGGTATATGAATCCACCTTTCCTTCCTCCAGCTTTGGGTTAATTAGTCAGACTTATCTCACTAAATCATTATTATCTCAAAAAAAAATTCTAAAAATATTCCCTGGCTTTAAATAACCGGCAAAGGGTTGATAAGCCATAGAAAATGAATGAATGACTCAATCAATGAGTTCATTTTACTATTTCTTATGAGAGTATATAAAATCATAAGAGAATAAAATATAATATATATATGAGATATATTCATAAGAGAATAATACAGAGCGTGGGAAGACTGCAATCTCATGCTCTATAGATGAATCTACAGAATTAATATAAGAGAATATATAGTCTATAGAAGCACAAACACCTCACTTGAAATCTTTTGCTTTTATGGTTGAGCAAAAGTGTTTCAAAATTCATAAACCTACTGTTAGCAAAAGTAAATAAAATTCCAGTCACCCCCTACTGCATATTTCTAACAGTATCATTTGGAAACAAAAGGGACTTGAAGCAACCACATACAATCCAAAATATGTTTTGGTGTTAAATAAGCTCACAAATGGGTTAAGACATAAAAAAACAAATCAATCAACATACTGGATATTTCCCCACCATAGAAAAACAGCTTAAAAAAAGGAGAAAGTAACTCCCCAAATCATCCTTTAGCTTATATTCTATTGGTTGCATTATCCGTACTAGAATAACACCTAAACACAAGTTTAACGCACTTGTTCTCTGATGACAGTAGAATTAAATATATTAGGTTGGCCAAAATGTTAGTTTTGTTATTAAGTGGAAGATTTACTAAATAGACTGAATGTTCATTTGGGCCAACACGATAAATTATTAAATTACTAGAGAGTTAGTCTTTTTCTTACTGGCTTCAAAGAAATGGAATAACTTTCCCAAGAGTATTTGTGCGAAAGTAAATGACCACAACACAAATTTGAACTCAGCATGACACTCCTACTTTCCAAACTGATAATCATTATGCTATGCACACACACACACACACGTGTGTGTGTGTGTATTATATATATATATATATATATATATATATATATATATATATATATATATATAAAATTATGAAATGAGCCAATTCTGCAACATTTATACTTAAAATATGTGTTTTGAGCACTTTTTAATACTAATGTTTCCTGGTTTAATTCAACTCTGACCATTAACTTTTATTATTATTATATATATATATATATATATATATATATATATATATATATATATATATATATATATATAAAGCTAGTGAGCCAGACAAACCTACCCAGGTTTCACCTAAGCAGATCGTCAGGGAGAGCCAGCTTTCCCTGGCTCACTAGGTTTATCTAGGTCTGCTCTACCGTTGTATGGAGCTCTTTTGTTAGTAAGTTGTTTACTCGTGTCGGGGTTTTTTCTTTGGGCTTTAAACCTGTATCTGTGCAATTTTTTTCGACAGACTTTCATGTTTCTAGCTCTTTCTTTTTTTAAAACCTTTTTTTCCTTCGAGATTGATTTGATTATTGGCAAATCAAAAATTCGAAGGTTTTTCGAAATTAATATAGTAACCTATATTTATATATATATATATATATTACACATACACCCACACACATTTTACATGCATATATATATATATATATATATATATATATATATATATATATATATATGTATGTATGTATAAAATGTGTGTGTGCATATATATATATATGCACACACACACATCCCTTTTATATATTTATGATAAAATATAGTTAAAAGTGAATATTGAAGTCAATACCCAGAAGTGACAGTCTGTTTCATGTTCCAGATGACCTGACGATTCCGTTTAGCATGAAACAGACTGCCTAACTGTTGACTTCAATGTCCCCATATATATATATATATATATATATATATATATATATACTCACTCACACACACACACACGTGTGTGTGTTTGAAAATTTAATTTCTTGGACTTAATTTAATTTTTAATGGTGAAAGCTAATCAAATTTATCACTCACACTTATTCTTATTCAGTGATTTAAATAAAACAACTTAAATAAAGATTATTCGTCATTTTTCATTTTTCATGACTTTAGGGAAAATATCTAAAAGATGCAGGCTACTTGCTTTGATTCCATAATCTCTATAAACTCTATTAGTGCAGATTTGTTTCTCTACTAATAATTTATGCAGGAAAGTTTCTTTGAGCTTTTAATCCAAACAATCAGACAGAGAAATACAAGGAAAGAAAACGATAGAAAAGGACAGAAAAAGAAGGATGTACTGCGATGGAATGACGCCATTATTACGTCAGACTTTTGTTACATACTTGTCATAGAGAAAATTCCGATGATTGTTTATTTTTTCTAAAATGCGCTGTGTTTGTCTCTCTCAATCGGAGTATTTAACTTTACAAGGTTTCTCATTTCACCAAAACAGATGTTAAACACATGAGAACATTATTGCCTCCTCCACATGATCATTTGTTTTTTTTCTTTTATTTCTTTTTCTTACTAAAACCAAACAGTGTCTTTTATATGTCTTTTCCGTCTTTCCTCACATTCAAAATGGAATAGCCATATGGATATATCACATTAAAACACCAGTTTTTGTACAATCTACAAAGTCAACCAACATCAAGCCGGGTCAGTATTTAGATGGGTGACTGCTTGCAAATACCAGGTACTGTAAGTTTGGATGTGTGCAGGTGGTGTAATTGATAATGGCTCACAGTCGGAAATTGTAGAACTGAGTTCCAGTTCCAGTTCCAGTCATGTTTGCTATATCTGCACATATGCAATTACCCTTGGGGAAGATATGACTCCACCTCTTCTCTCCCCAGCTATGGGTTAATTAATAGGATTTGTATCAGTAAAACCATTATTATCTCCAAAAAATTCTCACAATCTAAAAATATTTTATGGTTTTAAACAACCTGTAAAAGATTGATAAGCTGTAAAAAACAAATCAATCTAAATGGAATAGTCCATTATTTATGAGGTATTGGCAGGATGTAATGTACATGATGACTAATGAAGAGATACATGGAATTTTAATATATAAACATGATTTCAATTGATTTCATTAATTGGCAAAAAATAAAACTCATCAGAAATATTTATAAAAGAAATACATAAGTTTCAAATAATTGATTATTTCTACAGGTTCAAATTTTAAACAATAGTATTTCACTACAATTGAACTACTCCAAATGTTATTTAGACAATTGGATAGGATATTGTGAATATAATGTTAAAAGTTGAATTTAATAACAAAATTCAAAGAGTAAAATCAATATTCCACTAACATTTAATTTTTGCAAAATACCCAATTTAATTAGAATTGAACAAATTCCAAATTTTATCTAACATATCAATTTTATGCTACAAACAAAATTATTTCAAACAATTTATGTTATCATAAAAATAATTATTTTCTTCATACAGAGAGAAGAAAATGTAAATAAACTTGACATCACAGGACATACTGAGGACAAAGAGGACATACTGAAGATAAAAGTGACATACTGAAGGCATGAAGAACATATTAAAGATGAGGAGGACATATTGAGGACAAGAGGGACATACTGAAGACAAAAGGAATATACAAGGACAAGAAGGACCTATTGAGGACAAGAGGACATATTAAAGACAAAGAGAATATATTGAGGACAAGAGGGACATACTGAAGACATGAAGGACATATTAAAGATGAGGAGGACATATTGCAGATGAGAGGAATATACTGAAGGCAAGGAGGACATATTAAAGACAAAAGAGACATGCAGAACTTTATGACAGGTTTTAAAGACTTTGTGTCCAGAAAAAAAAAAACACTTGTACAAACACAAGAAAAATTAAATAAAAAGCTTAATTGCAGTACTTTGTCAGTCATCATTAATGAAACATGTATAAAAGAGGGATTGCTGCCTAAATACACAATATATATATATATATATATATATATATATACATAAAATAATTAGGAAAAAAAAACAAAGATCCATAGTAATAAATTTATTTCAATGAAAATAAGCATGTTCATCTCATTAAGCCCACTAAACTTTATGAGAAAAAAACCTGGCTATGGATTTTTAAGAATTTTCTTAATTTATAATTATAATTTGCTCTGTATCATACATTGAGCTCTCATATGGACTAAAAGTCCTCTTTGGAATAATCCATACCAATTACAAATTGGTATTATGTTTTGAAGATGCTATATTTATGGAAGAAATGTGCTCAATACCAGGGAGGGAATGCATGTAAATTCAAACAGTGTGGACATGGATATCAACACAGGATGGTAATAGTCTGTTTCATATTTAAATAAAATTATCAGCCCATTTATAAGATATAAATATTAATGTATTATAAGTTTATAATACTTTTCTTAAACATTCCTTATCTAATTACAGGTGCCTGTTATATAAAATGAAATAAGGTAGATACAATTGAATATGCTATCATACCTAAGGAAATACTCCCCACCTCCAACAAGTGTTATTTGTACCTGTAAATGTCCATTCACAATTATAAATTGCCAGCTTCTTGTCTAGGAATAACAACTTTACTAGTAAACAAACCCTCATGTTTTGTAAAAGAAATCATAACACCACCCAGCAGCAGAAGAAAATAAATTCCGTGCAATACTGGTTCTTGGTTCTTGCACTAGCCTAGGAAAGTTGATATAAACACAGACTGAAACAGAGCTAGCAACAACAACAACCATACTGTCTTTCTATAAGAAAGAAAGGAAAAAAAAAAGTTTCAATAGATTTTGTCTTTCTCTATAACGTTAAGATATTTCACTGTTACAGAATTGTACGCAAGTAGATGTTTGCACTTTGGGGTTTGGTTGAAATGGTAGTGATGTGGTTGAAAGGCTAAGAAATATGACATGTTGTTCCAATTGCAGAGTTGATAAATATTTTTTATGAGAATAAGAATAATTTTGTAAGGTATAAAGAAAAGAGTGCTATATAATATAATATCTTCCATATAGCAGTTAATGCTGGACAATCTGCTCACGCATGAAGAAGTAACTTGAAGCAAGAGAGATGTGGTTCTATTGACAAATGCTAAGGATACCAGGGACAAATCTGTAGCAAAACAGCTTTAAACTTTGTTTCTTGTAATAGAATGTGTTCAAATAACTGATATGGCAGCCCAATTCCGCAGTGAACTAAACAAATCCAAACTCAAAGATCCAGAGGAAAAAAGAAATGTCAAAATCACGAACCACAGGTCCAATGTCACAAATACCAATACACATAAATGGTCAGAAATCACCACACAAGTCAACGGATGAGGCAGAAAAAAATAACAATGACTTTTTCATCTTTTAAGAACACCAACTGCTTTTTATCAACAGACCAATTTTTTCATTGGTCGACAGGTGGGAGAGGACACACAATATTAGCATATCTGAGATGCATTTATGGCAATACCTGCCACTGACTTGTTTCTATTTTGGTTATTTTGTCTTTGGCATATCGTACAGAACACATGTGCCCTTTTTCTCGGTAAGTGATTTTCTCTTTTGCTACATGTGAGCAACAAGGAATTTTTAAGAAAGATGGTAACTAAAAGGAAACTGACACTCATAATAAAAGACTGCTAAAATTTCTGAAACATGAGGAAAGAGAGTCTAGAGAATTTAACACTCACAAGATTTTTCTTTCTGAAGCAGAACAGAAACAACATTTTGAATGGATTCAGCACATAAATAGAAAGGAATGGATGGCTGAACAAGGACAAAGATAAAACTTAGAAAAACAGAATTCTGTGTCGAGCAATAGTCATCCACGTCTTGAAGGGATATTGCACATAAAATAAAAGAAGAATCCTCATTTCAAGTGAAATATTCTCATCTTTACTTTTTTCCTAAATATCATGCACCTTCAAAATGAAAGCAGACATGGCTCTCCACAGTTTCTTTTTACTGAATATCTGTGACTTGCTATAATTATTCTTGGGAAAGATAGTTGGGTGATTTCCCATTGCTTTCTTCAGTTTTGAATATCATGTGGTATCTCAGCGTCTATCATTCTCTTTCTCCTGGGCTGGTTGCTTTGCAAGGGTTAGAGAACCCAGTCTGCCTCTTTAGCTACCCATAGCTGAGGGAGAAGATGGAACCATGTCTTTCTTAAGGACTTGAACACACCCAGAATTTTCAACTTGCCTACTGATTCCATTGTTTGTACTGATAACCATTACACCACCTAAACCCTACTAGCCTGTCCAATAATCTACAATATATCCCCTCAAGATATGGACAATATGGCTCTCCACAACTACCTAACCTTTAAAGCAATGTGAAAAGAGCCAATCAAGGATTTAGGCTGTGTTCACCTACACACATATAGAGACATCTTAAGATCTATTTACATTATTTATGCTTGGACTAATATCCACATCTTTGTTGTTATTATCACAACATTTTGGCTATCAGGTTCTCCTGCTTTTTCAGGTGCTTATCAAGCCAGGTAACCTTCAGGAATTTTCAAACTGATCCCCTTATTTAATCTACAGTGGGGTAAATTGTTTCCTTTCCATTGTTCATGCCTAGGGATATCTTACAATGTTCTTATTTTTAGTAATACTCAGTTATTGCTGGCTTATGATCACATCATGTTAAAAACACTGGTTCTTGTACAATCACCAAAGTTAAACAACATCGAGCCTGGTGAGTACCATCCTTCTTCAGGCTAGCTTTGAATTCAGAGTTTTCCAGAGCTCAATCAACCCATGGATTCATACATTCCCCAAGGGTATTTGCATGAAAGTGGACACAAGAAACTCAGTTGGAAATTGAACTCGGCACACTTATTTTGCTTTCTGCATCAATAACCACCTGCACATCCTTTTAAATGACATTACATAATTAATAAAGTATAACAAAAAAGGAAATGTAACAAAAAGTATTAAAAACACATGCTAATTAATAAATTAACAGAATAGGTAGATTAACATTTTAGAGACCAAGCTTAGTTATATATATTAGTTTTCAATTAAATTTCAATATGACATCACTTAGGGGTCATTAAGTGATGTATAGCATAAGAAATTTCAAAGTAAAAAAAAAAAAAAAAAATTGATAATAAAAATTAATGTTTGTCCAGTATCAAAAAGACAAGTCTTAAAATATGTTCCACGAGTCAAACAATAGGCATCAAGTGGTTAATTTGCTAAGAAAGACAAAACAATGTGCATGCTAACACATCCAATCAGTTAAGATCAGGAGCCATGCCTGGTGTAGCATCAGGGAATATTATTATTATTATTATTATTATTATTATTATTTCCCTTGATCTCTGTTATATATTCATTTCATTCCAGGTCTCAACAAAAGATCTAGGGTTAGAAATGGCATCATGACATTTTCCACTGTAAAAAATATCAGACAGACATTTTACATAGATAAAGCTCTTAGTAAGGTGTAAGCTGTGCTTGTGAGAACAATTTTTGTATTTCTTTAAGGCATGAGTTAAAACGGATCCCTTCAGTGTGACTACCAGAACATTTTCCAAACAAAGGGCTCCAACCACAACTGGAATTATTGATGTCCTCATGTAACACACTTTTGAGATTTCCGCTTCAAGATCCATGTATTTTGATAGTTTTTTGAAGATCTTCAAAGACACATTACAGTCCACAGGAACTGCGATGTCAATAATATTATTACAATTTTTATTATTATTAGTAGTAGTGTAAACACATATTGTATTCTAGTCTTTTCCATGTATATTATTGATAAAAATAAAATAATCAAAATGAATGCTTGTCTAGTATCAAAAATGCATTTTTTAAAAATATTTTTGACTAATGGAATAATGGTGACTAAAATGTTAAAAACAAATACAAGAATGTTTCTAATGTAAAAGACAAGCCTGTTTCTTGTTTGTCATATCTCATCTTGGTTCAATTGAAGACAATGCCAAACACGATTGAAAATGGATATTCATTGTATGTCTGTATTTTGTCTTAATGATACTTGTGTTTGCAAAAACAATCTCACACAGCCGTGTTGAGGGGAATGGTAAAAACAAAAAAACTTTCAAACCAATTTCTGGATAGTCTGCGTTTATGTTTATGTAAGAAGCAGCAAGAAATGTTGCAGTTTGCATATTTCATTTTTTTTTAAATTATCGAATGCTATGACCTCACATAAAAAAAATCAATTTAACATAATCATAAAATAATTGTCAATGATTATTTGTCAAAATGTATTCGACATCTGTTTTCTCATAACAAATTATACAAACAAATTAAAATTTTCTGAATACATGATAGGGAAGATATGTTTTCATTATTTTAAGCATTATTTTTATTTACTTTTTTCTAATCATTTCACCACAAGCAAGGCAATAAAGCTACTAAGAAGCTAGGGGTAACTGGAGTGTAAGACAATATGAGAAAAAGAAAAAGAAAAGAAAAACATTATTAAGGAGAGAAAACAATAAAAAAATATGAATTAAGAAGATACAAGATAACAACTGACAATGCATTTAAATTTTTAAAGATCAAAGTTGAGTAGAAAATAAAAAGCAAGAAAAAGTTCCACAAGCGATAAGTGTGTGAGAAGAAACTGCTAGCATAGATCTTACAGTTACATCAACCATTTCAAGCGTGAAATGATGAGACCTTGCCACCAATCTAGTACTGTGCTTAAATTCATAAAATCTATGTACCAAAGTGGAAAGCACATCAGAACAATTACCATAAAAATATTTATAGAAAAGGCAGAGGGAAACTACATTATGGTAGTGGGAAAGTCAATGAAACCAAGATGCCAGGTCAGGACCAATGAAATTGAAAATTCTTCTTTGTATTTTATTAAGAATCTATAGTTAAATAGCAGGAGCATCAGGCCATATATGGCAGCAATATTTGAAAGATGGACAAATGGTAGACTTATAGACATATAAGATAGATTCTGGCAAGAACAATTGACTAGCACGACATAATAAAACCAACTTTCCTAGCAGTAGACATTGCAATTGATTCAATATAATCTTCCCACTTCATGTCATGCTTTCAGAAGCACTGCTATAGATAACATCAGATTCATTATTTACATTGTTCGGACTATTGTCCTCATCTTTGTCGCTATATTTATAACAACGTTTCAGCTGTTGTACGCTCCGGCTTTCTTCAGGTGGTTGGAATGTCGAACTTAGCCGTTTATTTTGCTCACTGGGGTAGACTGTTCTAGTTCCATGTGCCATGGTACAGTGGATAAAGGCATTGGTTAGATCCAGTGACAGGACCCAAAGAATGTGAGTTCAATAATAATAAATGTAATAAATATGATGACAAAGATGAGGACAATAGTCCGAATAATGTAAATAATGTACATAATACCTCATCTCAGAAATATAGACAGAACATCAGATTCCTTCAAGCAGAACATATTCAATAGCTCCATTTCATCACTTAAAAGTAATACCGTCTCGACTCCAGACATATCTAGTCTTCAGCTGCCCAATCCACACTTTCTATATTTGACAGGGCTCAAAAGTGTTTACATGGCCTTGTGGGTGATGAATTATTTTTCACCCTCCAACTCCTTTCCAACAGATGAAATATTGCTAACCTCTCACTACTATTAGGTTGGTGCAAAAATAATGTCGTTTTCTCACATAGTAACATATGTGAGAAAACGACATTATTTTTTGCACCAACCTAATGTTTCGTCCAGCCAGTTTCATCTAATTACTTTGAGCTTCCCCTGTTCCTTGTAAAAATAATGTCGTTTTCTCACATAGTAACATATGTGAGAAAACTACATTATTTTTGCACCTACCTAATGTTTCGTCCACCCAGTTTCATCTAATTACTTTGAGCTTCCCCTGTTCCTTGTAAAAATAATGTCGTTTTCTCACATAGTAACATATGAGAGAAAACGACATTATTTTTGCACCAACCTAATGTTTCGTCCACCCAGTTTCATCTAATTACTTTGAGCTTCCCAAGTTTCTTGTAAAAATAATGTCGTTTTCTCACATAGTAACATATGTGAGAAAACGACATTATTTTTGCACCAACCTAATATATTGATATTTCTATGGCAAACGTTCAGACAGGCTACATTCTTTAGTTCCACTAGTTCAGATCTTTACATCTATGTCTCTGTCACAATTTCCATAGCAAATGTTCAGACGAGCTACATTCCTGAGTTGCACCAGTTCAGACCTTCACCGCAAGAACCCACTATGTCACATGCACAGGGTTGAATCACCCTCACTCCCTTTGCATTCCATTGATACAAAGGTAGTTTCACTCAGACAGCTTGTTCCCAAGAACTATTACTTTGTGGAACAGACTCCCAAGAGGATGCTTCCCCAATTACTATGATCTTAACCTTTTCAAGCCTAGGGTAAAACTGTTATCTATCCTACATATCTGTATAATCTATATTTAATTGTCTACAACACCCTCACTTGTTAACCATCTACTTTGAGTGGCTCTTGTGCCTTGTATTGGGTGAACAATAGTATAAAAAAAGACTTGCTTCACAAGAAGATAATTGTGTATTTAATGCTGATTTTTAAGGCAATCAGCTCGTCTCTCTTCACACACTCTTGTTTCTCTTTTTCCATTTCATCAGAGAATAAATTTAGTTAAGCATAGTAAATATCTGTTATTCATTCTACATTGTAAATATTTAATAAAGATTTTCTTATTCACAAAAGACAAAAGTGGTACCAAATGTTTTGTCTCTTACCGTATAGCTTCCAATCTTTGATCATTCCGAATAAGCTCTATAAATTCTTGTTGACGAAGTTTGAACTCCAGTGTACTCTGAAAGAGAAACAAATATTAACAAATCAGTCCAAGGAAAGTGATAAAAAGACTACCTGTGTCCCATAATAGTTGATCCATTTGCATACATATTTCTTATGCTAAATGTATCAACCATTATGGCAAAAAGGTAGTATTGCTATTATCTGTCCTATAATAGTTGTTACATTTGCATACACATTTCATACACTAAATGTAACAACAATTATGGGACAGAGGTAGCATTTTTTCTATTTCTGTCCCATAATAATTGTTACATTTGCATGCACATTTCATATGCCAAATGTATCAACCATTATGGGACAGAGGTAACATTTTTGCTATCTTTGACCTGTAACAGTTGTTATATCTGCATACACATTTCATCCAATAATTGTAACAAACATGATAAAACAAAGGTATGAAAAATAATAAAATCAAAAAAAAAAACAGGATACAACACAAAAAGATTACTTTTGTCATATAATATTTGTTCCGTCTAAATGAAATTGCCCAGATTAAAAAAAAATACATTAAAAAATTAAAATTCCCATCATCCCTTTTTTGTGTGCATGTGTAGTTGGGCCAACATAACAAGTTTAGTCTGATCATGTTCTAAACAATGAAATGCATCACAAGAAAACTTTTTCCACTTTGTCATACATACATACATACATACATACATACATACATAGATATATATATATATATATAATAAAAAGGCTTAGACACTAATATTCCATGGTCATAATTTATTCCATTATTCCATCGTATTTATGATTCCAATGGAATAAATTATGACCATGGAATATTAGTGTTTAAGCCTTTTTATTATATCCTTACTCTGTCCTGGACATTGAGTTCTACCTGGATTCTATCCTTTTGGAATTTTTTATTCAAAAAATATACATGTATGTGTATGCACTTATGTATATATGTTTATATATTTTGCATATGTATGTGTATATTTACCACTAATATTAGCTATATATATATATATATATATATATTACACTTTAATAATAATATAACATAATAAATCAATTAAAATACTAATTAAAAATTTTTATAATTAAGTTAATAAAAATTAACAAATATTACAATTTAATTAATAATAACAACTTCTATATAAACTATAAAAAAATAATTAATTTTGAAGAAAAAAATTTAAAACTTAGAAAAATCTAAAGCTGAAAAAAATGAAAGATCTAAATAAAAGCAAAATTTCATGAATGTGTGTATGTAAAGAACGTTACATTTATGAATATGCACATGTACAAAACAGAGTAAAAAAGCAGAATGAAACGGACGTGGAACAAAGTGAAAAAATTGGAAATACCGTTTAAAACCTCAACCCCTGAAGACTGAAAATTTTACCAAGAAACATTGATGTCAGGATAAAATTGATATTTAAAAGCTAAGTAACCTTTATATATATATATATATATATATATATATATATATATATATATTTGCATGGGTAAAGTTTGTTTGCTATATATAGCCAGGCCATTTTATGTATAGTTCTCAGAATTGATTTGCAGATTTATTGGACAGCAGGGAAGGGTTTTAACATAAAAATTTGGTTGCTCATGGAGAAAGAAGATCTATATTTATTTTGTATTATGCATATTTACCTTCCATACTAACAATTACCATTTGTAACTGTTTGATGTAAGACTATAATTTGGTTTTTATTATTAATGTCTGAACAGTAAAAATATTTATGTTCTTTGAAAAAAAGCATTTTCACAGAACAATTTTCTCCCAAAAATATATTTTCTCCTCTTCATAGGATTTCTTCATTGGAAACTTACCAGGAACTTGAGCCAACTACGATACGCCATTATCAAGCAAAAACCATATTACAAGATAATCAATGTTGTAAAGTAGTATATCATAGTGGCTGATATTCAATTAAGTAGTCACACAAACTGAACATGGACAACCTTTTACTCATGTCAAGGGAAGACTATAGTCTCCACTCTTTACATATTTAAATTAGACTAATACTACAATCCATATGCACAATCCTTGAATTATCTTCTTGTTTGTTAAATATTTTCTTTCTTTTTTGTTTTTCTTAGAGACTAATTTTTCATGACCAATATTTTTAATTAACAACAAAGATTGCACAATAGATATGTTTTTGTAAATAACTCTGACATATTTTTTATTAAAAAACTGATACATGTTTTGAGACTTCTATTCTCTTCATCAGCCATATTATATAAATTTGAATGTGCTAACTGTAAAGTTAGTTACATTTGGCAAGATATTATCATTTGCCCAAACTTGAAATGGAATATCTGGTTGTGGATAAAAAGTCATTTTATGAAAAATATTTGTCAAATAACAACCAGTGTAAATAAAAATATAATTTTAACTGTTTCTCTATTATTCAGATAGCGAACACACTACAAATTGATCATTAAAGATAGATTCTGGATTACTAAAAGGAAGCCTTAGTTAATGAAACAAGGTAAATTATGACAGTCTTGAGGATGTAAAAATAATTTTGTAGAATTATAACAAACATGTGTTACACTAATCCCTCTTCATCTTATTTTTTTCTCTAAAATTGCAGATTCTTCTTTGGATTTTATTAATCTTTATCATACTGTATGTGACTTCATTTGCTGTACAAAAAGTTTACCTTGTCACTAAGTGACTCTGATCCCTGAAGAATAGTGTGCTTCAATTTCATATATGTGTTGTCATATCCTGCTATGGCAACAGAAAACAACTTTGAATGAAATTAACAATAATTGAGAGCCCTTGTAAAAGAATGCAGTGGGAAGTAATATTAATAATACAAAATGCTAAAGGTTAAGAATCTAATTATATAGCAGAAGTACCAGACCAGATGTGACAGCAATATTCAATGCATGGATGAATGATAGAGTTATAAATGTGTAAAATAGATTCTGACAAGAAAAATTGTCATGCTGCACAATATAGTGAACCAACTTTCCTAGCAGCAGATATAGCAATTGATTTTATATAATCTTTCAACTTTATGCCAGCGGAAAATATTGATGAGACATCTTTTCCGTCTTTTCCCGAAACATGCAATGGAACATTGGTTAGATCCATTGACAGGACCCAAAGAGTGTGAGTTCAATACCTGGTTAAGGCAGTGGAGAACTTTGAGAGGGAAAATTAACAGGAGATAACTGATAACTGACATCCATTAAAAATGGCACGTGGAACTAGAACAGTATACCCCAATGAGTGAAATAAAGGGTTAAGTTCGACATTCCAACCAACTGAAGAAGGCTGGGGCATACAACGGTTGAAATGTTGTCATAAATATGGCGACAAAAATGACAATAGTCCGAATAATGTAAATAATGTATAATTCTAATTGTTTCTCTATCATTAACATGGTAGACACATCATATAAATTGGTTATTAAAGATTTTTGTATTGCTAAAAGGGAGACTCGTTTAAATTATGACAATAATTTTGTAGAATTATAAAAACCAGATGTTATGCTAATCACATAACTCTACTTTTTTTTTTCTCTCTTTAATAATTTTGAATTATTGAATTATTTTCTCATTCTGAGAATTTTGATTTATTGTCCATTACAAGCCTGTATTGTACTGTGGATTTGAACTTAAAAATTAAGTCAGTTTAAATCTTGGGCTGATGAAAGGAATCTTATGTGCCATGTACCTTCAGGGTGTGGGTGATGATGGGTCTCCATCAATCCTTGGAGCCCTAAGCAATATTTGACCCCTTGTTATCTCTCCCACTCTCTGTTTTGGCATCAGTTTATATAAGCTCATTAGGTATGTTGCTTGTAACTTACCTCTGCCTATTTTACCTTCAACATGTCCTGTGAGTATCAGATTCTCCAAGCCCCCTTTCCTCATTATGTTTCTCAGAAATTTTAACTATCTCTTTCTATTCCCGAGCCAAAGGGTTTGATCCAGAATTGACTTGACCCAAAGAGTTCTGAGTTCAATCCTTGGTCACAGCAGAAAGAACAAAAACTTGGAGAGTTGAGCTCTCAAAGGAAGTTAACTAAAACTGTGATATCCAAAGGCATGGCATGTGGAATTAGAACAATCTATCCCCAAGGACTACATAAAGGGTTCAGTTCAAAATTCCATATCACCTAAAGAAGGCCAGATTATTGTGAATAACAGTCTGAACAATATAAATAATGTAAATAGTTACAATACTTCATCTCAGAAATATATATATATATATATATATATATATATATATATATATATTCTTTGTTGTTTACATGTTCTACCCATAGTATTCCCAACATCCCTCTGTAGAACCATTGTTGCCTCAATTCCTCATTTGATCTGTGAGAAGATTGTCCAGCATTCTAGTGAATGCTGAACAATCTTCTCCATATAGGTGGATTGATATTACATAACAATGGAACACTCTTTTCTTTGTTTTCAATATAATTTTTCTGTTTCTTAATATTGGGCTAGGTTCTAGAAGGCAACTTTCATTATTCCTGTGCATCTTCAAATTTCTGTGTCACATTTTCCATTATCTGTCTGAAAAAATTTACATGCTCTGTCTATTGCATTCTCAGCATCTTTCTGTAAAACCATATTTCTGTTGCCTGAAGCCTATTCTTTATCCGGAAGAAAATTGTCCAGTATTCACTGCCACATAGGAGGATTTATATTACATAGCAGTTCAGTAATATTTTCTTTGTTTCTTTCCGTTGGGTTTCATAATAGATTTTAATTTACTAGATAAATATACAAGCAATTTCCCTTTTGCCTATGTTATATCCTGTGAGTGTCAAATTTTCCAAGCCTCCCTTCTTCATTATATGTCCAATAAATTCAGCTGCTTCTTTCTGATTCCAAGTCTGGTTTTGGTTTCCATTTTCGTGAAGACTTCCTAATTGCTTATACAATGACATGTGGGTAGTGTAAAGGTTTGGAATAAGAAACTGGAGAGCCAAGTTTGAATCCCAGTTGGGTTCGTTACAGTTGCTTATGCACAAATACTCTTAGGAAAGGTATGAATCTATCTTCGCACCTTCAGCTATTTTTCCAAGTACAAGTCCTACTATTTATAGTAGGACTTGTACTTGGAAAAATTCTTATAAAAAATTGTTAATGCCATAATCACTTGCCAAAAGATGAAAAAGGAAAAAAAAATATTCTTACAACCTAAAATGTTTCAGGCTTTAAATAATCCACAATACAATAAGTCTTAAAAAACAAATCAATTAATTATTGCTTATGCACTCCATCCATGATATTCTCAGCATCCTTCCGTAGAAGCACATCTCTGCTGCCTCGTCTCCACTTCATCTGTGTGAAGATTGTTCTGAATTCACAGAAGGATTGATATTATTAGGTTGGTGCAAAAATAATGTCGTTTTCTCACATATGTTACTATGTGAGAAAACGACATTATTTTTGCACCAACCTAATATATAACAATTGAGTACTCTTTTCTTTGTTTCTGACAGGATTTCCCTGTTTCTTAATATTGTGCTTAGAACTATTCTTTTTCCTCTTCGATTTTTCTGTGTCACATTTTACATTTTCTGTCTGAGAAATTTAGTAATCGGGGAAGTTTTATAGGAGGCGATAGAAAATGGTTAGAAGGTAATAGGAGGGCTGAAAATGTGCCAACACTCAATAAAATGTCATAGGTTTTTTTGTCTAGAATTATATTGTGTCGACTATGGTTCAACAACTTTTTATTTATTCCTTAGTTGTACATTTCATTTGTCACACCTTGGGATAAAATGGTACCCAAAATGAATTTTAATTATACTTTAAATAGATCAGCTCAGTATCAAGATGGAGGTTTGATTGTTTTTTACAGTTTATCAACCTTTTGCAGGTTAAAGCCAGAAAATATATTTGTTTGTAAGAAACTTTTAGAGATAAGGATTTACTGATACAAGACCCACAAATTAACCTATAGCTGGAGAGAGAAAAGTTGGATTCATACCTTTGCAAAGGATAGTTGCGTATAAGTGAATATAACACACCCAACTGGAATTGGAACTCAGCTCTTCAATTTCCAATTCCAAGTCATTATTCATTACACCACTCACACATCCAAACTTACAGAACTTAGTATTCCAAAGTTGTCACCCATCTAAGTACTGATGAGGCTTTGCTTAACTTTGGTGATTGTCCAAGAACCAGTGTTTCAATATAATATGGCCATAAGCAATGAACATAAAGGAATCATTTTGTTATCATTTTTTAATATTTCATCTCAAGCAAGGCAATAAAGCCACTAAAATGCAAGAGGGGTAACTAGAGTGGGAGAGAATATAAGAGAAAAAATATCACTGTTAAAGAGAGAGAGAGTAATGAAAGAACAGGAAGATAATGATTGACATTGAAATTAAATTTTTGAAGATCAAATTTGACCTGAAAGCAAGAATATGAAAGAGAGTTCCACAAGTGAGAAGTGCAACAGAAGAAACTGTTAGTATCGAACTTACTGTTACATCTTGCTATTTTAATTGTAAAAATAAAGAGACCTTGCCGCCAATCTAGTACTGCACTTAAATTCATAAAGTCTAGGTACCATAGCAGAAAGTTTATCAGAGCAATCACCATGAAAATGTTTATAGAAAAAGCACAGGAAAGCTATTTTACAGAGGTGAAAAAGTTACTGTAGCTGAGATGCCAGGTCAGGACAGAGAAAATTGCAGATTCTTCTGTATATTTTCTAAAGAATCTCTAAATATATAGCAGAAACACCAGATGTAGCAGCAATATTTGAAGCATGGAGAAATGGTAAACTTATAAATGGTGGACTCCCCTGTTGTATTTGACGTACGAGTGTCAAGCAGCTCAGTTCCTAGGAACCAACAGCCAGACACCAGTATATATGATTTGATTATAGTGGTGGAGGCTTTGTGCAGAACCAACCACACTTTTTGAACGGCCGAATACAAAGAACTGGTGCACTATGTGCCACTAGGTCCCCAAACGACCCTCCGCGCAGGTTTTGAATTCAGAGTTTTCCTAGACTAGTTGCCATCCAAGGTTATAGAACCTAGTCTGTCCTGTTATTTACCCATAGCTGGGGGGAGAAGAGGATTCCAATACTTTTTCCAAGAGTATTAGCATGTAAGTGAATGTAATAGATTTGAGTGGAATTCAAACTCAGCTCTCCGATTCCTCAATCCGAACTGCTATTCATAACTCCACCATGCCTCCTCACTCCACTGTACCCTCTTTATAAATATGTAATGAATATTACATGATTATATTTGTAAGAATCAGAAAACATAAATGAAAAATGTTTGTGTTGCTGGGTTTATTCATTATAGAAAATGAAATCTCTCAAGTTATAAGGATTTATTGAGAAGAGGAAAGCAAGTAAGATACATTTCATATTGGAAAGAGATAAACTCCACTGGCCAGGTTATTTGTAATAATAATGATTTAATGGTGTCAAATTCAATAGAGGACAACATCACAGAGGTGTAAAAATGGATATTAATCAGAAAGAAGGCATTCGTCAGAGGAACATGATGAGAAAATAATTTGTACAAGATTGAAGATAAAATAAATAAACTCTCTCCGGCAATCTTTAATATGTTCATGCTAACAGCCACACATGAGGACACAAATAGAAAAGGTCATTTACAATGAAATAGAACGGTAAGAGATCTATCAAGAGAGAAAGAATGAAAACAATGGTGGTGAATAAGAAAAGAGATTAGGTGTTTGGGGGTGGGTGGCCTCAATGAAAAAGGTAAATAAAGATAACCAATGCCTGGACTAATCAAAAAATAAAAATAAAAATAAAGAACACACAAATGTACTTTCAGAATACAAAGTCATAAAAAAAAAAAAATTAAAAAAAAAGAATACAGAAAACCTGATAAAAAAAAACTAGCATCTAAAACTGTTCAATTTTCCCAAAAAGCAAAAGAAGACATTTTTAGCCAGCAGTCAGTGCTGGTTAAAAATGTCAAAGAATATATGAAAATAAAACAGACTTATGGAGACAAGAAAACGGAAGAGACAATCGCAGACTATTTAAGGAGAAGAGTAGAAAACGCTAAAAATAGTCAGAGAAGTGCGTAAGATCATTTAATAAAGAAGACATGAAACAAGTAAATGGCTCATCTGGTAATGTGTACTGTGTTGGCTTCTTTCAATGAAGTAAGTACGATGATTGGCTTAAATAGTAGGTTTAGTAATCTCTATTCAAAAATCATCTTTAAGATTTCTTCTATGTACCTTGTCCGTTCAGGATGTGGATGATCATGGCCCTCCACAATTTCCTGTACTTTGTAGCTCTTAATAATTTTTATCTTTTTGTTATCCCTGTTCTGAAAACTGCAAGCCTGTTAGGTAAGTGTTTAAGTGCACGAACTGATAACTCTCAGTATACAAAGAACTGATACACCTTTATTAAATGGACTATTCTAGTAGGAATATAAGTTTTGTAATTCTTGTTGCAGAAGAGACTTTGTAATTGCAGATACAATTATAGTATGCCATTGAACAATACTGGTGTTAGACACCTTCGAATATCACTCACACTAACAGTACTTGCTTGATAATACTCACTCAAATAGTAATCGGTATAGTGATCAGTATAAAGAATAGTATAGTGTATATAGTAGAGAATAGTGGTCCGAATATCAATAGAGGATAGAATAGAAATGGTGATCTATATAGTATAGAGGATAGACTAGGAATAGCGATCATTTAGACATCACACTACCTTCCATATATGCATTTCCTCTATGGTCACGTGGTCTACTTAATTCAATAATGGGATTGCCTGTGTTTGCTCACTGGCGATCTATGTTCAAACTCAAGTGTCAGCAGTGACACTTTATTCCTATATAACAACCACAATTCTATGATGGAAGGGAGTGGTGACGTTTCCCCTATGGTCACGTGGTCTACTTAATTCAATAATGGGATCGCCTGTGTTTGCTCACTGGAGATCTATCTTCAAACTCAAATGTTGGCAGCAACACTTTATTCCTATAAGACAATAAGCATCTATGGTGTTGGTCTCAGGGGGCTTGCTTTCCAGCTTCAGACGAACTTGTAAATATCTATTTGTGTTATTCTTGTTTAAAATAAACCCCTATACTTGCCATTCTAGTTATTATTTCAATAACCACACTGGACAACATTACAAAAGTAAGTTATGCACTGCTTTCCTCTGTGCCTCTTGAATTCAATAGGTCTTGTGAATGTTAAATTTTTTAAGCCCTCTTACCTCATTATGCACCAGAGAAATTTTGACTTATGTGTGTCTGAAGCATTTAAAAGAAAGTTATTTTTCATGAGATTTTATATACAGACTTTTTGTTTAAAACTCTGCTGCCTTATAGCCATATCCAAATATAGAAAAGGCTATGGAAGTAAATCTAAACTGAAAATTGGGAGTGGAGCTGCAAAGGTAGTTGGCAGTCAACACTGACAAACATCTGGCAACTCCTGCAGCCAAGCTGGCCCCAAATGTAATGCCTTGGATCTTGTCAGTACAACTAAGAAGGAGGCTATATTGACTGGGCAGCATACAGTCTTTATATATTATCACCCAGGCCTACACACTGGAGAGGTCATACTAGTCTCACCACCAAAGAATACAATTTTGACAAAACAGGGTGCTATCACAAGATAAATGGATAGCTACTATTTGTAAATTCCAAGACAACAAGCCAAAGTAAAGCTAATATACTCTATGCAGTTTTTTTTGTTTTTTGGTCAATTCACCCTAAGCAAGGCAATAGCGCCACTAAGACACTAAGGTTACTGGGAGTGAAAGAGAATGAGAAGACTTCAGAAGGAAAAGGAAACCCAATGCTGAACAAGAAAAAAAACCTCTACTCCTGTTTAAAAAAATGGAGAGGAGTGTGAACTGGATGATAGGCAAACTTACCTACTCCTATTGCAGAAAATAAATAAATAGTAAATATAACTTCAGAGTTTATGCAGGGACAATTTAAGTATAGAGTTGAAGTAGACTTTAGAAGGAACCAGAAACCAAATCCTAAATGGGAAACAAGGAATAAACCTCTACTGTTCAAAAAACCCGGGAGAGTGTGAACAGTACAATAGGCAAACCTATCTACTCCTAGTCTGAAGTATGACATGCACAATGGTTATCAACAAAGAAAACAGTACAGATCCTAGTGAATGCTGCTGGTGTTCATTTTGCTTTTGTACTAATTCTCCTTAAAAAAGCATGAATCCACATTTCCCTGCACTCTTTACTTGCATCACTGTATCAAGTAGCTGAATGATCCTTTGGATAAACCTATTGTAATTACCACCTAGCCAGTAAATGTAAAAATACTGAATGTTCCAAAAGTAATGCTTCCTATTTATTTTCATAGAAGCTACAACAGATACAGGGAGCACAATAAAACCACTGGATAGAGCAAGTTTTCAGTGACAATACATTATTTTTTTCACCACCATCCCTCATTGGTTATGCATGAATAAGAGTCTGCATGCAAAAATCAACACTAGCAGAGGTACCCACCTATTCATTCATATTGCTGTTGCTACTGCCATAACATTAGCTACCAACTGTGCTCACATCCACTGTTTGATCTCCATAACTGTTCTTAAGTATTAATGAATGTCACTAAGAGGAGTTTTTTTTTCCCTAGTGGAGGAATTTAATGATGCATTACTACTTTGCAAGCATTTTTATGTCAGGCACCATTTTGCTAGACTTCTGCTATCTGTAAAAAGGCCAAAAAAAATGTAGTTTATTGAAGATAAGCTGTAAACTTTACTGCCATACCACAAGCATAATTTCTGCTGTCAAGGACCAACATAATAAAATATGAAGCATTACTTTCAGAGCAACCCTTATACAAGCATACCTATTGATCTGTACAGGGGCCAGTCTGTTATTAGAGCATTTCCAATATTGGCTCTTAGTAATGAGGTATTTTAAGGTGCATTTTACATCTTAGAATGACCTGTCTTCCTCTGTTATAGCCCTATTTGAAAAGCAAGCAGTAATGATGCTAACAAGACACTGTTAGAAGGTGAGGAAAAAAAAAAAAAGAAGGACATTAGGTATAAGTGGACAGTTTTTAAGGAGACAGTCATCTTTAGAAGAGACTAATGACATGTAGATGAAAACAGAGATAATTTTTAGAAATAGAGAATCATGAAAAATCATTTAATAATCATGTAACACAACAGACAAAAAGAAAATAGATCTCTGAAGTAGACGTGAAAAGAGGGAAAATAAACATAGACAGTTTTTGAATGCAATAAAGAAAGGAAACATTTCAGATGACCAGAGATAGTACAAAACAATAAAAAGTAATTTGTCTCAGGAGTCACAGTGAAAGGTAAATATGCACACACACACACACATATATATATATATACACACACATGCATATATATATATATATATATATATATATATATATACACAAACACACATATGCAGATGTTGCTTTATCCATACATATAACAGTGTATACATATATTTTTGGTTTGTTTCACATTTTTCAGACAGTACACAGATGCTACACTGATCCTTGGCAAAAGTACACAGATAATACACTCTGATCCTATAAAGAAGTGGCACTTAATATTAAATAACATCATTATTTTGACAAGCCCCATGCTATTTTATATATATATATATATATATATATATATATATATATATATATATATATATATGTGTGTGTGTGTGTGTGTGTATGAGGTGTGTTCATACATTCAGTTATGTGACATGTGTGATACACACTTAGGCGATCATGTATCTTTTGACGAGGCAGTTTTTTTTTTCCCGCAGTCAGTTGCCATTTCTTTCTGCGGTAGATTAGCTGCCATCCAAGGCTATGGAACCTGATCTATCCTGCTATTTACCCATAGCTGGGGGTAGAAGATAAGGATTCATACTTTTCCCAAGGGTATTGGCACATAAATGAATGTAATGGATTCAACTGGAATTTGAACTCGGCTCTCAGATTCCTCAATCCAAGCTGCTATCCATTACTCCACCATTCACACATTAAGGTAAGTTAATAAGTTTATGGTTCAATCACACAAAAAATCATATTATTCTATATAGCAAATATTTTTAGTATTTTCATCTCTTTCAATGTACTTAACCCAACATTTCTTCAATAAACACGCAAACAGATTATTATATATTAAAATTTTAATATCAAAAATCATACAATAACTGTATTAGGCTACATACATATTAGTCGAGTTTCATATATGAATGGTCATCTAAATATATAAGAACCATTTAACTGTGAGAAGTAAAATCCTGAGACTTGATGAAGAAAAGTTACTGAAAGTTTAAACTATTTGCAAAGAATTATCTTTAAATCAGTACAAAACAGAAGTAAATATCTCCAACAGTAAAAAAAAACAAAAAAAAAAACAAAAAAAAAAAAAAACATATAGTTTGGCATACCTTATAGGTCAAAGGATCAATTCATGATTATCCACAACTAATTCCCAATATATCAAACAGCTCATACTAAAGTACTCAATACTATTCTCTTTTTCTGAAGCTTTCATTTGGGCATTTACATTGTCATGGTAACAATGTCTGCTGTTCATCATGAGGTATTTTAATCACTTGAAAATGGCAGATAAGGTACTACCAGATAATTTTTTTGTTGTGATTCTTCTTTTTTATACAAAAGTTCACCCATTACAAAGCTTGACAGCCACTCAAGGTAGAGGGCTACTGTTAAAATAGTAATGGTAAATGTTGTATGATATGAAAGAAAAAGGAAGTAGCAAGAAGTGAAGATTATGAGGATGAAGAGAATCAACAATGATTGACTCAGCTTGAAGAGGTTAAGATTGTACTATTCAAGGAAGCATCCATGTGGGAGTCTGTTTCACAAAATAGAAGTTCTTAAGAAAAAACTGCCTGTATTCCATTTTCTCCTTACATTTAGAATACAAATGAAATTAGAGTGATTTGACTGTGGAAGTAGAAATGGAGTGCCAATGATGGTGATAAAGACATTGAAAACAATAAATGTCTCTGTTTCTCGCCTTTAGTTTTTTTTTTATTTTACTGATACTGAATTGGAAAGTAATTCAAAACAATTTGTAAATGATAGTAAAGGCAGTGAAAACAATGATGGTCCTGAAGCAGCTGATAAGATATATTTCACAACTATGACATAATAAAAAGAAATAAAGCAGTTTGAAATTGTTAAAGAACATTTCACAGTTTAAAAATGCTCTTCTTCTTCTATACACACTGAAGAGTAGACAGATGTGTCTGCCTATGAAACTCTGGAATTGGGATGCTGAAAGTAACATCAATCAGCTAAGTATATATATATATATATATATATATATATATATATATCCAGGTATGAGATAAGAACAAATGGAGTATAATTTTTTAATACTATACTATAATAAATAATATGTATAAAATTGTATATTTGGGCAGTAATCACTCTTTTATATACAAGTTTCATTAAAACCGATTAACAAGTTACTGTGGTTAAGTTTTTTTTTTTTTTTTAATTTTTCATGTGTTCTTATAATTTTTTTCTTTTCTGAATGTAAATTATGTAGAAATTGTCCAAATGTTTTGTACAGCCGAAAGCGCTCAGACATAAAAAACATTTGGACAATTTCTATATAATTTACATCCAGAAAAGAAGAAAATTATAAGAACACATGAAAAATTTAACTGCAGTACCTTGTTAGACATTTTCAATGAAGTGTGTGTGTGTGTGTGTATATATATATATATATATATATATATATATATAGTTAAATTCCCAGATCAATTCTGTGGACAAGACAGATTGGTATAAATAAAATGACAATTGGAAAAAAGATCTTAGATTTTGCCGACGCGTTTCGTCTTCCAACTTTTTCAAGGCAAAAATGAAATCGAAATGTTCTTGTTAGTTACATTAAAAAATCCAAATTTAAAAAGATAGATGCTTCTGTCTAAGCCTTTTTTTCTGGTTAATGTAAATTACATTTATACTAAGAGATTTTTTTTTTTTTTTTTCCATGTCAACAATATAGTTAAATTCCCAGATCAATTGTATATATATATATATATATATATACATACAAGGTCTGTCTGAAAAGTAACGGTACTGGTGTCACAAACAATTTATTTCAATTCCAAACAACAAACTATAATATGGTTTTCCCTTCAAAGTAATCCCCCTCAAGTCTAATGCACTTTTTCATCCTTCTCTGCCATGTCTCTATCTGCTGCTGGAAGGATTCTTCTTAGATGCTCCTTAGCTCCATCATTACAGCTATCTTGATGGCCTCCACACCTTCAAAACAAGTCTCCTTGATGATCCCCTTGAGCTTGGGGAAAAGAAAAAAGTCACACCGAGCATGATCAGATGAATAGGGAAGTTGCTCAGGGCGTTGTAAGCAGGTGCATTGTCGTGGTGAAGCAGCTATGATTTGTCCTGCCACAAACCTTGCATGTGAAAAAAAATGCAATGGTGGCAAAAAGCTAAGATTACAGTTATATACTTCCAAGTTGATAACACAATCCACTTATCCCTCTTTTGTCCATAGTTCATACAACTAGTCCTGTTACATTTCAGACATACTTTGTATATAAATCTGGAATATTCAGTAAATTCTGTCATCACCTCTGAAACAAGAGTGGTATAAAACTTAATACAAACATTCAGGTGTACAAAGCTGTTATCTTAACAACTCTTTTGTATTGCCCCAAATTATGAACTCCATCTAAGTGACATATGAACCAACTGGATATATCCCATGAAAGTTGACTCAGGCAAATCTGTGTATAAAACTTTGAAGACACGGTCTCCAATTCTGATCTATTTACCAAGTGCAAGATTGGTGGTACAGAAACTTTTCTTATGTATTTGCAATTCCAATTGGCTTGTAATGTTCTCAGAATGAATGAGGACAGGATACCCAAAGTGTATCATGTACAGGCAGCTTGATACTGAAAAGCGGAATGCTTACAGGCCATGGCTGAGGTATAAGGACAAACTCAAGAGCAATCTTGCAGCTGTCAACATAACATACTCCACATTCCAGGCGGTGGCCCTGGATAGACAGGAGTGGAGAAGTAAAGGTCAAAATGGTATCAAGATCTACGAAACTGGTCCGATTGACTGGCTACTAGAAGCAAAAGCCAGAACTAATCCATCATCAGCCATAACAGCACTCCACTTCTTGCAGTCAACATTTGTACAACTTGTGGACTTGTATGCAAATCACTGGCAAGATTTAAATGTCACATCAGGCATGAACACAAAAACTGAACTTTTTGTGGATACTCATATGTTGAAATTGATAGGAGAGGCCACTATTATTATTATTATTATATATATATGAGTGTGTGTGTGTGTATATCTATAGTGATAGAAATATTTTTTTTATTTGCCAAACACATATGTTCGGGTAAAAAAAGTTTTTAAATCCTTGACAATGGCTAATAGAACAGCCAAAAATACTTGAATATATACAGCATTCAGACAATTTTACATACTTTATGTTCAGAACAGAAAACACATATGAACACAAGAAAAACTGAACAAAAACCTTAATTGCAGTACCTTGTCAGTTGTCTTTAATGAAACTTGTATAAAAGAGGGATTATTGCCTAAATACACACACGCACATATATATATATATATATATAAAGCATTTAATTTAATTTTTTAATTTGACATTATTTTTTATTACAAAATATGTTATATTTAGTGGGTACACATGTTTGATGCTTGAGTAGATCTTCCCACATTTTCATTAGTAAGACTTCTCTATGTCTAGGCCAGTTAACATTAATTTCACTGTTTAAAATAAGAGGGATATATACTTAAACGTGTATCAATAATTTATTTGTAGATGATGTAACCTAGTATTAACTATTTACTTCCAATATTCATCATAGTTACATATACCTGATTTTTGATGGGAACTAAAATTTTGTTTTGTTTGTTTAATGAGTCATTTAATGCTGAAATTTAATTTTCTTGGGAGCTTTGAAGTAATAAAAAATATGATATATGTTATTCTGCTTTCACAATTGAATACATGGTAAATGATACTCAGCTTTTGTGTATATACATGTTTGTGTGGATATAATTACTAGAGGTGGTAATATGTGTGTTTTATGTTATAGTTTTGTTGAAGTTATATTTTGGCATACAGTTTGATTAAAGAAATTGTAGGATATTACTTGGACTAATGTCATGATAGAGTTCTTTCATGTTGGTCATGTAGCTGATTTTGTTTAGTGGCATATCAACCTCTATAGGTTATGTAATGCTGAAATTTAAATATTTTGAACGCAATTTTATGACTTCAACTACAGATAAAATGTATTGTTGGTTATTTTGCTATAAAATGTATTAGTAATAATTCTATTACAAATAGGTATTGTTTGTAGTTTCACTATAAAAATGTATTTTTATACTTTATAGTTTTGTCTTTGTTTTGGAGCTTACTATTTTCCCATAGCTGGGGCCCTAACAGGTTTTACTACCCCTGGGTCAGAGTGAACATAGGAACAAAAACAATTTAGAGTTGGCTCCACACTCGTCAAAACCCTCCAATCTCTCAATCAGAGGCCTTACTGCTGAATGTAATGCAATACTGAAATTATATCAAATATTTCAAGAATGAGGCATACATGTAAGATCCCTACTGTGTAAATTAAATGAATTTACAAATAAATTTTTTAATACTGTACTTTTCAACCCTTTCCTGATAGTTATGAGAAAAATGAAAAATACAGAAATGTCCTCAAAGGCCTTTTTTAATCTGTATTTTTTTCGTCTCCAATTTCCTTTAATATTTTTCTACATCTACAAGGATACAGATACGTTTTTTTTTTTAAATGCTTAGTTTATTTGGGCTTAAATTTTTGGTAAATTCAGCCCCTTTCCATTTCATTGGCAGGCATGTTCTTTAATCACCACAATAATTTTGTAAGCAAGAGTGGTAAAAGTCTTTGCCAAACTATTTTGTATCAATGTAAAACTAATTATTTTTTTTTTTTACTTTACAATTATTTCTTTCGTTTTATGTATTTATTCTTTATCGCTCCTTTTTACTTGTATTATTTTTTTTTATATATCTTTTATCCCTTGCCTATGTTATTTGGGCAAAGAACACTTATTCATAGTTACAGAGAGTGTATCTTGAAGTTGTTCTTATTAACCAATTATGATTTGCTCCTGCAGTTTTACTTCTTGTCTTTCTCATATCTACAGATGTTTATAACTCAAGCCAGAGGGAATTAGTTTCCGTTTCCTACATCTGATGAGGAATGTAAGAGCGTTGGATATCTGTGTTAGATTTAAGTGTAACTTTTCTCATTGTCTCAGATACTGTGTCTTGTCAGGTTCTTACCAATTTAACAATTCTGTTCTGTATTTTCAAAGCCAGAATATCTCATTCAAATGAGCCAATGTATAATGTATAACAGTAATAGCAGCTCATCTCAGAAATTGAAACAGGAAGAATATTAGGAGATAGGTCAATAAAAATGATGTCATAAATACAACAAAGACAAGGAAATTGGGTCAAAAGAATCAATGTATAATAATAATAATAACACTTCATTTAAGAAATTTAGACAGCATATATGGTTAATTTGCAGATTAGCACCGACACTCAGTTTGTATTAAAAATCTCCCGAATACTTACATTTAGGTGTAAATGTACATGCTTCATTCAAAAATAACTTGATAAATTTGATTAGAGTTATCGACAGTAAAAGTTCGGATTCATTCATGTCATTGGCAGCAGTCATCACTGGCGTTGTTTGCATACATTTGCTGTGGAAAGTTAAGCATGGAAGAACGTAGTTAATGGCCTTTTTTTTTTTTTTACTGATCTTACTCATCTCAACTTGTCTCAATTACTGCGTCAGAGAACTATATTGCATGCACAATAATCAAGACAAGTGAATGTTCCACTCATAGCTATTCTGCAGCAAATGTATGCAAATAACGCCAGTAATGGCTGCCACAACATGAATGAATCTGAATTTTTACTGCCGATAACTCTAAAATAGTAGATTTTATAAAATTTAACAAGTCATTTTCGAATGAAGCATGTACATTTACACCTAAATGTAAGTATTCCGGAAATTTTGATTGCAAACTGAGCATGGGTCCTAATCTGCAAATTAACCGCAAATATATTAATGGTCAGAATGGTTGGAATGATGTGATAAAGACAAAGAAATTGGTTCAATGGAATCAAATATATAATAGTAACAATACCTCATCTGAGAAAGTTAGGCCCTCTTTTTTCTCATTTCCCCCAAAAAATTCTTATGCTTTTTTTATCACTACACCAATGAACTATAGGATACAATTTTAGACCAGGAGGCAATCAAGAAAGTGTCTTTTAAAATTAAATAAAGTAACATTATTTAAAAAAAAAAAAGGAAGAAAGTTGTAAAAGTGAAATATTATTGAAGATCCTGAAGAACCTCCATCTGTGCAAACAAAGTTCTTTGCTCATATTTTTTTTTATTATTATTGCCATGAAATGAAGAATTATTAGCCATTATTCTATTAAGCATTCGAAAATGAAATTACAGCATGATAAGTTGCTAACAGTTCTGATTGTATGCTTGACAAGAAATGAAGTTAGAAGAAATAAAATAATTATGTCTTTGGAAAGACGTTGGTTGTTTTTGACTGTAACCGACTTTAAAATCAAGTTATAGAAAGAAAAGTTATTATTCAATCAGGAAGATCACTGTGTTACGCTTTCCATTTTAAGACAAAGCTCATGATTATTATATCAGGGTTGCTGTAAAGCCCTTGGCACAAACTGCTTTCCAAAATTGGATTAAATAACCCCAAACACGTTTTTTTTATTTTATTTTAGAAGGGATTTGTGGTCAAACTGAGACATTTTCACAACAACCTTGTATACTATTTACTCAAACAAGTGTCCACATCTTGGATGTTATAGTCACAATGTTTCAACCACTGTACCATCTGGTCTTCGTCAGGTATTTGCCATTCCCTAACACTCTTGGAATTTGAATTGAACTGTTTATTAGAATGGTCTCATTTCACTTTTCATCTTCTTTTCTGTGTGCTGTGTCCCTTCAAGATGTTCATGATCATGACTCTCCACAATTGCCTTTTTTCCTTCATAGCTCTTAATAAATTGTCCTTTTGTTATCTCACCTAAAATTTGTTCTGTCATCCATTTACTCAAGCTCATTCTTCTTCTATGTGCTGTGTCTCTTCAGGTCATTGGCGATCATGGATCTCCACTACTTCCTATCCTTTGTAACTTAATAAATTTTGTCTTTTTGTTATCTCTCCTAAAACTTGTTCTGCCATTCATTTACTCAAGCTCACCAAGTAGGTTATGCATTGTTTTCCTCTGTCTCTCTTGCCTTCAATCTGTCCTGTGAGTATCAAATTTTCCAAGCCCTCTTTCCTCATTATATAATCTAAAAATTTAGACTCTCTCTTCCTGATGTTAATTATAAGAGTCCTTTTTGTTTCCATTTTCTGTCAAACTTCATTGTTGCTCACATGTTCAGTCCTTGGTATTCTCAGCATCCTTCTGTAGAACTTCATTTCTGTTTGTCCAAGTCTCTTCTTCATCTGTGAGGAGATTGTCCAGCATTCACTGTAATATAAGAGGACTGATAATATGTAATAGTACAGCATACTTTTCTTTATTTATAATGAAATTTTCCTGTTTTTTAATACTTTGCTTAGCTTTTAGAAGGCATCTTTTACTGTACCAATGTGCCTTTGGACATCAGTGTCACATTTTATGTCCTCTGTTAAAGCACTTCTCAGATATTTCAATTGTTGTACTTATTTGATTTTGGTATCTCCAATTATTAGAGGCATGGTGGAATAATGGATTGTGGCTCAGATTGAGGAATCAAAGAGCCGAGTTTGAATTCCAGTTGAATCCATTACATTTACTTATGTGCTAATACCCTTGGGAAAGGTATGAATCCATCTCCTCTCTCCCCACATTCCAGCTACGGGTAAATAGCAGGACAAACTGAATTCTCTAGCCTTAGGTGGCAACCAGTCTAGGAGAAGGAAAACTCTGAATTCAAACCAGCCTGAAGAGGGTTGGGCTCTGTCAGGCTATCTTGCCCAAGACACACCACTTCTGCTGTGGCTGCAGTACATTTGGTATAGATAATTTTCTCTGATGATACTATTTCCACTTGTTCCATTGAACCAGAGTAATTGGATTTCACTACCAGACCCTGGGATTGAACATGTGGTCACAAGATAAACTACATGAACTGGTAGAGTTGTATAATATCTATGGCAACCAGAAATAATCTTTTTTTTTTTTCAAATTTGTTTATTGTATCATTATAGATTAATCATTGCAGATCATGAACAGCTAAGAAAAGAAAAAAAAAAAACATCTTTTATTATTTAATTTTATAAAATCTATTTTGCTACATAAAATCATTGTAAATTGATCCTCCTTTGAAAGCTAAAACAAAAATTGATCTAATCTGATATAATTTCAACAGGAAATAGACTGATCTCCCACCAGAGGAAAAACCTTATATGTTTATATAGAACTCAATGAGCGGAACCTATTTCAACTACAGGTGGAACAGGTCAACTTACTAAAGCACAAGTTTACATTAGCTGAAGACTATCTGTTCGATACTTGTTATGGGTAGCAAATACATACCTAAGCCACTCAACAATTTAATGATTTCTTAAAAATTCAAAAACATTTTTTTTTTAAATTCATAATCTGTAGTGCATAATATATATGAACAAAGAACTCCAGATTACAAGTGTCAAAAATTCAAAAAATTTGATGTTGCTTAACATTGATAATCATACAGTATTTCAACATGATATGACCGTCAGCCAATTTGGTTGGAATTTGAACAAAACACCAACTGTAGGAAGACAGAATGTATTATCAGCGCATTCCATAAAGCAAACTATGAATTGGAGATACCAAAGTGTATGAAAATTTAAATATCTAGGAAATGATTTCAACAGAAGATGGAAAATATCTTCACTAAAAACTGAAGCTGCATTGGAATAGAAAAAAAAATGCTTTCCAAAAGCTAAACAAAGTATTAAGAAAAAAGAAAATTTAATTAGAAACAAAGAAAAGAGTGTTAAACTATTATCTAATATTGGTCCTTTGAAATGACAGTGAATGCTGTGCAATCTCATGATAGATGAAGAAGAGACTTAAGCCAACGGAAATGTGTTTCTACGGAAAGATGCTGAGAATATCATGGACTATATATGGGAGTAATGAGAAAGTTTTAAGGAAACTGCAAAGTAAAAGGTGCTTATACGTAAAATAAGAAATAAATTTGTAAGACACATAATGAGGAAAGATGGCTTGGAGAATTTAACAATCACAACACATTTTAAGCCAAGAGCAATAGAAGAAAGTAGAGAGTAACTTGCTAACCTTTAACATGCTACATTATTAATATTACTTCCCTTTCCATTGCATTCTTTTTCGAGGCCTCTCAATTGCAGTAACCTTATTGTTGAAGTTGTTTTCTGTTTCCATACCAGGATATGACAGCACAACTATGAAATTCAAACACACTATTGTTCAGGGATCAGAGTCATCTTCATTAGCAGGATAAACTTTTTGTACAGCAAATGAAGTCACATACAGAGTGATAAAGGTATGTAAATTGATGACAGAACATTGACTGGCAGGGATGATGAAAAAATCAAACCTTACAAAAACTACAAAGGATAGGCAGTTGTGGAGAGTCATGATTGCTCACATCTTGAAGAGAGATGACACATAGACATATTAGCTTGGTGCAAAAATAATGTCGTTTTCTCACATAGTAACATATGTGAGAACACGACATTATTTTTGCACCAACCTAATAGATGATGCTGATTTCACTCTGATAACTATGACATAAAAATTCAAATCAATCAGAGGATAGTAATTACCCAGACAGAAAAATTAACAATGTTTTCATTGGTAATCTTCAGTTAAATGACTTCCATTTGAGACAAAGAATTCTTTGTTCCAAATCGAAACATTGCGAACTTTGAACTCACTCTGAAAGGATTCTATCTTACAAGTCCTTTGTGCCAAATATAGTCTTGTAAGAGACAATTGAAACTATCAAATGCTGATAAGCTACCAAAAGTAGATCAAAACCAAGACAAAAGAAAAATATTTTAAACTCTCTCATTTTATTCAAATAGGTGAGATTATTTACTGAGAAGCTAAACAAGGTCAGTATGGAACGCATATTGCTTCAAGCCCATAGACTTTTCAATTTGCAAGTAAATCAATAAACTTCTATGGACACAGACAATGTAGAACAGAGTAGGAAAATCTATGAGGATGTTCTGTTGCAAATATAGATGATTTGTTGGCCAATATTGATTGCTGGCTACTCTTAAACTAAGTAGGACTATAAATCAGGCAATATTTGGCATTCTTTGAATATCTCAAGCCACATGCTATGTTGATGACCGATACAAAAGATAACAATTTGTACTGACTAAATAAAAATTAATAGTTCACTTAAAACATAGGGACCAGGGAAATGAAAAAGGCCAACAAAGTGACGTAAAGTTTCCACTGATAATCAAAGAGTTTTTAATTCAGCAGTATATTTATTTCATGACCTTTTCAAACCATTATTCTATATGTATAGTAATTCTTTATTGTTAATTTTCATTTATAATAAATAGCAATTAAAATAAAGATAAAAGAAATACTTGGTAAAAATGAATAATAATTAACAATGCTTCATCTAAGAAATTCAGACAACTTAAGACTATTACTACTTGGTGGAAAAGCAAGAGAAATAAGATGAAAGAAATACTAATTAAAAATGAATAATAATTGCCAAGGCTTCATCTAAGAAATTCAGACAACTTAAGACTATTACTACTTGGTGGAAAAGCAAGAGAAATAAGATGAAAGAAATACTAATTAAAAATGAATAATAATTGCCAAGGCTTCATCTAAGAAATTCAGACAACTTAAGACTATTACTACTTGGTGGAAAAGCAAGAGAAATAAGATGAAAGAAATACTAGTTAAAAATGAATAATAATTGGCAAGGCTTCATCTAAGAAATTCAGACAACTTAAGACTATTACTACTTGGTGGAAAAGCAAGAGAAATAAGATGAAAGAAATACTAATTAAAAATGAAT
>OZ010609.1:57589375-57789375 GCA_963932145.1 Acanthosepion lycidas | reverse complement strand
TTGTTTATTCCTTTGGATAATTCCTTCTGACTATACAGAAAAAGATGAAATTTTCTCAAAAATTATCATGTTTATAAATGCATTGCAATATTTTAAAGTTTCATATTCATATCTTCATCTCAAAAATATTCTTCGGTAAAGATTTGTTGGTTAATGCTAGGAAAAGGAAATTACACTTGGCACCACATAAGCTGTAGAGTTACTTATGTACCCACCAAATTTTTTTTTTAGAAATTAATTCCTGTATGAAATACATGATAGAAAAATTGCCCAGAGAAATTCCTTTTGATTGGCGATACAAAAATAAAAACCTTCCTGTCTGCAAATACAATGTCAGAAAAACTGTTTCTTACACACAACCAAAAGTAGATAAAGTTTCATCAGTAATCTTTTTCCCTTAGAAATTTTTTCTTCGTCTGACATAAATGGAAGATTCTTTTTTTTCTTTTTTTAACCATTTCACCCCAAGCAAAGTGATAATGCTACTCAGTCACAAAGGATTACTGGAAGTAAGAGAGAATGAGAAGAATTTAAAAGGAACCAGGAAACCCAATTCTCATCAAGAAACAAGGGATAAACCTCTACTCCTGTTCAAAAGATGGGGAAGAGTGTGAACTGAGCGATAGATAAACCTATTGCCAAAAAAAAAAAAAAAATGGAACAAAAAAAAATAAGAAATAAAATTTGAAAAAAGATTAAAAAAGGAAGCAGTTAAATTTAAATTTTTTTAAAAATATAAATGAGATTAAATAAAAAAATAAAATAAAAGATAGTAAATAAAATTTTAAAGTTTAATTCAAAACAAAGGATTATATTCAAATCAATCTCAAGATTCACAAGTTAAAGACAACCATTATATTATTGTTATATATGCTTTTTAAATAGCTAGATTTTTTTTTGTTCTTGTATATTTCAAACATCAGAGAGTGCACAAGTAATGCCGGCAAAAGGAACCGCCTAGAAGCAAATCGTGTTAATATTTCAGAAGTATGTCTCACTAAAGGCTTGAGCTTTTCAGTTTATGGGAATTATAGAGAAAAAAGAAAAGATTTTTATGGTAAATTTGTTTGCTCAGACAGTTCTGTTCCTATTTCAGGAATAAATTTTTTTATTAAGTTGAGGCAAAAGTAATTTTCGTTTTGGGAAACTAATTGTAAATATGAATTTATTGTCCTATGCAAATTTATGCAGAGTTTGTTTTTACATTCAAAATGTATTAACACTTGTCAAACATTTAGAAAGTTTTTTTTTTTTTATAGACAAATAAAACTTGTATCCTTGTTGTTGTTGAGACAGAGTTTGTAGCTCACAATAGACTGGAAGAAAGAGAGAGCCCTCCTTTTTTGTAGCAGGCAGCTGTCCTGATGAGGTCAAGTGGAATGGACCAGCCTGTCCTGCATTTTGGTAAAAGGGTAGAGAAGACTGATATTAAAGCATTATTTTTCCTAGGTTTATATTGAGGTCAGTAAGTGGTTAGAGAGTGTGGTGAGTGCATATGGGATTGTCCTTTGCTTTAGTACTGGATCTTTTATCTTTTGTTTTCACTTATCCAAGTATCTGGTTTCAGAAACAAAGTTAGATGACTGACTTGTCCTTTACAATGCTGGTGTTAATGTTAGTGGGTTGTTAAGGAAATGATACTTTTTAGGGAATTTTAAAAATATTTTTATTTTATTTATTAAACTTAGCATATTACTACAAGCCTAACTACCATTCATAGATCACAATTAAGAATAAATGTGGAGTATACTAACATACCTTAGTGTATGCATGGCAGCATACACAGTGGATGAAATGAAAAATGTTGTTCTCTTCTATGTCAGTGCAAGATCACATACAATAAGAATGACACAGAATTAAAATGTTTGCAACAATGTTGGTTTGTTTTACATGACATGCATATTCACTTGACCTTTACACCAACTTATTATTACCTTTTTTTGACTGTTACAAAAGGCTTTCAAACAGAAAACTTTCTCCAATGAAAATCAGATTCAAGTGTTTGTCAAAGACATTTTCACATCAAAACCTGTAGAAATTTACTCAAAAGGCATCTGAGAGCTGCCTAGTATATCGCAACAAGTCATTGCAAATAATGGTGAATAAATAATTGAATAAAATCTAATTGTACTTTATTTTCTGAAGAATAAAGTTGATAAACAAAAATGGAAATTATGAATCTGACCAAATTTACATTATTGTCATTCAGATTGATTTCTCCATCTTTGTTGTTATTATCACTAATTGTACCGACTGGCCTTTTTCAGGGGTCTTGTAGTTTAAATTGTCACTTATAAATTCATGTACTTATCAGTCTTCAAACCCATTACAAGCAATGCATTTTATAGTAAAATAATTTCCAATGCATTTTCATAATAAAAATCATTTCAAATGCATTTTCATAGTAAAAATCATGTCCAATGCATTTTCATAGTAAAATCATGTATCATGTGTGACTACTGCTATGGCTGCTAATTTAATGTTATATTTATAACATTCATAAGTTATAATTATATTGGATATACTACAACAAGGAGACTCACATTACATCTCTCTGACCATAGCTCAATTAGATCTCATTTAAATACATTTGAAAACTTACCAAACTCTATCTGCAACTTTCTTGCTGATAATACAAATACAATAGCCTCCTCCACATGTACAAAAAGGCTAAAAATAACAGAAGCATTATTAATAAAAAAGAAAATGCCAACACTCAATGTGTGACTACTGCTATGGCTGCAGTTCATTTGGTGCCACCGATGATCCTATTGGGATACGGGCTTGTGAATTGGACCATACATATGCACATGGATTCTTTATATAGTGTACAGCAAACATATACAGGGGTTCTTTCTATAGACTGTACAGACATTAATCCTGTTAATGACCTGAATTTAGAAATGAGTTCAACTAATATGAATATTAACAAATGCAAAATAATGATTGCAACAAGAACTTGTTATTGTACTCATATGTAAATCTCCACCATATATATATATATATATATATAGCTGATACAGCTGGAGGCTAAACTAATCCTAACCTTGAAGATGATACTACTTGAGAAATAGTAGAAAAGAATGTTGTAAACTATAATCAGTTAAAAGTATTGAAAAAAAGAATTATGTTGTATTCATATGTAAATCGCCACCTTATAACTAGTAGTTGATACAGCTGGAGGCTAAACTAATCCTAACCTTGAAGAGAAATAGTAGCAAATACTTTTAACTAATTATAGTTTACAACACTTGTTCTATAATTTGTATGAATTCTTCATGAGGACTTAGACTTAATCAGTTTTATCAAACAATAAGTGTCAACTGGAGAGAGTTGTCATTGAATCAGGAAAGTGACAAGGATCTGTCATTATGTGATTTACAAATGAGTGAGAATCTTGTGATAAAATAGTACTTTTCTTATATCAGCCTAATAATTTTGCAGTGGACAGGTACTTTTGTTCTCATGATTGTGCTAAAAAATTCATGTGTTTTCCAGTGTGAACTGACACAAGATGAAATGTGTGTCAGGTTTCATTAAAAAAAAAAAGACGTTCAATCTTTTGCTAATTATATTGGTAGTTATAAGATAAATCAAGATTTTTACCAATTGTTTTCATTTCATTATGGCTATATCATGTTTAAAGTTAAGCAACATCGAACCTGGTGAGTAAATAGATGGATGACCGCTTAGGAATACCAGATTCTGTAAACTAGGATATGTTGGTGGTGTAATGGGTAATGGCTTGAAACTGTTAATCGGAGAGGTCCAATTCCCATTGTGTTTGTTATATTCACTTACATGCAAACACCCTTGGGAAAGGTATGAATCTTCCTCTTCTCTCCACAGCTATGGGCTAATTAGTAAAACTTGTATCACTAAACCATTATTATCTCCCCCCTCCCCCAAATTCTTAGAATCTAAAAATACTTTCTGGCTTTAAATAACCTGCAAAGGGTTGATAAGATGTAGAAAACAAATCAAGCATCATAAAATCTTGACTAATACTAAGGTATTATGTGTTCTTATAACTATACACACACATATATATTTTCAGATGTCTATATGACTTGTCCCTTCAGGACATGGGTGATCAAGTTCCTTATCCTTCACAGCTCAAGGGCATAATTGTTCCCTTACCTCCAACATCTTGTTCTGCCAACCATTTACACAGCGTCATTATTTAAATTATCACTGTTTCTCTCTTCCACTCTTGCCTTCAATATGGCTTATGAGTGTCAAATTCTCCAAGCTTTCTTTCTTCATTATGTGTTCCAGAAATATATATTCAAGCATATACACATTTTATGTATCTACTAGTTTGCTTGTACTATCAAAAAATGAGAGTTAAAATTAATTTTCCTTTACTAATAAGATATTCCACTGTGGTGGTAACACAAAGAATGTTCATTTATTGGTATTGACCAATGGCTCCTATTACCTTAACAACAGAATACCTCATTATTAAAAAAAGATCATGGTTGTGGCTGGATGTTTGTATCTGAGTGTGCTTGTCTACTAGGGTGACTAGCCAATCCCTGTTACAGACACCTGCTCAAGCACATTTGTATTGGTTCAACACCCACATAGCCCACCTATGGTTTATACTGCAACTATGCTGAACGGACCTTAGTTACAGTTTCTGGGAAAGAAATCTGGTGTGATCAATAGTCTGAACAAGGCCCATATGCTCAAACACTCAGTCACGATGACTTGTGACTTCATGCTAGCACAACCACCAACAGTTTCCAAAATAGTTCTGTCAAACCAATTTCACTTACAAGGCTTGGGTCAACTCGTGGTATAGTCGTCAGGCACTTTCCAAAGGTCCTGCACACTGGGATCACCTCCCCAGGTTGATATAAATTACCTTTCTGATAAAACGACTATGGTGATTTTTGAGCCCAGGTTTCATGGTTGGAAAGCATTCTAACCATTCACCCATGACAAGTAGATACAATGAAGTCACATTGCATTTTATTTTATAGACACTGCAAATGTAAAAGATTCATTAAATATATTAAAAGTTTCATTTGTTCAAATGATTTCATATATAATGCCAAATATCTACAAAAGGCATAAGCAATAAGTAAGCAGATGTCAACATTTCTATAAGAGATTTATCAGGCAAATAATCATAATAAACATAATATAAATTTAAAAAGTTGTTTATTTAATACCTATTTATGTTCTGCTAGAAAGCTCATACAAAATAATAGCTTCACAGTTATACCTAAGAACATTTGGTTCCCCTCATAGAAGAATTTGTTATAGCCCAATCTTGATGATTTGCTTGTTTCAATGTAAGGTGAAAGTTGTTGTGTGAATGAAAATCACAATCAAAACAGTTTTGCATGAAACTGAAATCTCATGATTTAACCATTGAATTTGCAATTTCTGAATATTTTAAATGTGTTCAAGCATATTTCAGCACTGAACATCTATACTGTACATTGAAAATCCAGAAGAAACAGGTTTGCCTCTAGACAAGAATGAATGCAAACATTACTAATATCTCTCTCTCTCTCTCTCTATATATATATATATATATATATATATTATAATTTTGTCTGTATGTAAAAATTATAATAAATAATTATTGCTCTATTCTTGGTATCGATCCCTCTTTTGAATTAATGCTGTGAACGTTAGAATTAATATTATTTTTCGTTCTCATTACATTTGGAGATTATATATATATATATATATATATATATATATATATATACAAATGTAAAGAGAGAGAGAGAAAAAAAATTGTGTTTAAGCATGAAATAGACTGTTGTTGCTGCTGGGTGTTGACCTCAATGTCCACTTTTATATTTACATCTACTCTCTCTCTGATATTGAGCACTTTAACCCATAAATATAACATACCTTAAAAATATATTTCTATGAAATATATGAGTGGACAATGAGGTCAACACCCAGCAGAAACAGTCTGTTTCAGGCTTAAACACAAATCTTCAGGCCTGAAGATTGCATTTATGCATGAAACAGACAGTCACTATATATATATATATATATATATATATATATATACCACTCCTAATATATATACATTTTTCCTCACCGTCTGACACAACTCTTAAGTTTCATGTATGTGGCAATTGACAGGCATGGATTGAAAACTCAATTTCTATCCATGCCTGATGATTGGCATGTGCATATATGAAAAAATAAAGAAAAAAAATTGTTACCACAGCAAACTTGCTACTTAGAAATGCTGAGATTAATCTGAAAATTTCACAATTAATAAAATTAAAAGTAAATATTTGTAAATAAAATAAATATCTGTGAACTATCAAGGAGACTTATATGTAAGAAAATGTTAAGATAAGTGTGTATGTGTTTGCACACACACTTAATATATAATCCCAAAGTAAAAATCATATGGGAAAATTAACAAAACCTAAAGGAAAGTGATAAAAATAGTTTTAAGCCTGTAATTAAATGAAAAACTATGCTTAAAAAATACATATGAAAGAGTCGAAATATTAGATTAAAACATGTAATAAATAATCTCAGTAGAGTAATTTACAATTTGCCTATGGAAATTTGCAAGATTGGAAAGACCATAAAGGAAAGAAATTAAATACAATTCACATGCAAATATAAAAAGATTCAAGAAAGAATTCTTACAAGAGTGTGTATGTATATAAATATATGTGTGTGTGTGTATGTGTGTATGTAATGTATATATATATATATATATATATATATATATATAAAACCAGACACAATCATTCATGTGGTTCTATAAAAGGATGCTGAGAATGCTATGAACTGAACATGTGAGCAACAACAAAGCTTTAGAGAAAATGTAAACAAAAAGGACAATTATATTAACATTAGGAAGAGAATTGAAATTTCTTGAGCACATAATGAAGAAAAAAGGCTTGGAAAATTTGATACTCACAAGACAAATTGAAGAGAAGAGGGAGATAAGAAAACAACTCATAACATACCTAGTGAGCTTAAGTGGATGGCAGAACAAGGTTTAGGAGAAATAACAAAACGACAATATTTATTAGGAGCTACAAAAGACAGAAGATTCTGAATGAACCATTATTGCCAATGTCCTGAAAGGACATGGTACATAGAATAGGAAGCTGGTTAACTATCCACTACAATAACCATAATTATCTATCATGGAATGGTAGGTGTGTGGAACATTTTAATTAGGAAGGAAGAGTCTAGTTAGTGTAAAAAGATGAAAGAATATTCTCATTTGTCATAATTGAAGTCACGTTTTTCATTCTAGCAAAAACCTAGAAAGATGCCTCTTATTATTGCAGTGGTTAGCAAGTTAGTCAAGATGAGTGTCAACAGATAATGCTGATGCTGGAAAATTATAATTTTCAACAGAAACTTTAATTGGCCATAACTGGATTATCTGCAGATATAACAAATGCACTCCTGCCCTGATGGTACAAGGGAGAGGAATCTGGATCAATGAAACTCCAGTGTAGCAACACTGAACCCAGAGAAGAAATTGACCAAGTCAAATTTGGAAGAATGTCAGAACTGACTGACTGGGATTTATGGATCATTAACCAGTTAGCCCAACCATCCTTAGGGATCTTCAATATAAGACATTTAATTCTGCTTCTTGGACAGTTGTTGTCAAGAAGACAAAATGAGCCACACCCAATAGGCAAACCACCCTTGCAGGATGAACGTATCAAAAAGCCTGAGAAGATTAAACAGTGAGAATTTCCAATTGCAGAAAAGTCAAGGAAGATTGAAGACAGGCTTTGAAGACCTGACACCATAGTTATCTGACTTCTAAGCCAACAACTGATTCAATGAAGGTTGACAACATGAGAACTGACTGACCATAATGAGGAAAACCACGGTACCACTGAAGAGTTAATAATCAAAACTTGTAACCTTAACTGTATAAACACGTCATTTTATTTTTTTTATAAACAGGTGTTTTTTGTCTATGCTACAAATTACATTTTTTTTCTTGTAACAGGAATTTTCCAGTTCAATGGATATCACAACCAACTTCACTCAAAGATGTCCTCAGATCTAAAATAAATATATTGGTAATAAGGAGGCCAATTTGTGGAGAGACAGAACCCTGGAGTGGGGGGGTGAGAGTGACATATCGAATAGCAGTTTCACATTTGTAGCCTTGTAGCTGATTAAGTTTAATATATATAGTATTTCATTATATTATAGTGATTAATCCTCTGTTAGTACCATGCAGTGTTTGAAAACTCTACAAAATGTCTTTTAATATTTAGCAAATGGCAAGTCAAATTCTCACTATTAGTCAAGTAGCCTTCTGAGTATCTCTTCCAAGTAATGACAAGAAGTTTCAGGTTTTAGTCATAATATTTGTGTCAATTACAAGCATCTTACCATAAATTATTATTAATATAAGTTTCTACTGGACTTAAAATGGAGGATTGATTTTCTATTATGCTTAAGTAATATAATAATCTCTAAGAATTGCAAAGTCTGCTTTCAGACACAGAACAATTAGTTCCGATAACTCTGGAAAAAGCCAGGGATCGATTTTATGCTATCTCAATATCATTAACAGGATCCCCCTTCTAAATCGATAAAATAATTCAGTATATTTTTTTATTCTGACAAATGCTGTGCCTTGAGGGAGGTCAAAAGAATGCTAATTTACAAACAAAATGATTTTCCAAAAATGTTTTCCTTTTTATTTTTTTACAAGTGGAACTGTCTACTTAAGTAGCGCTGGTCATTTAATATTGCAAACAAATCTTACAAGAGAAAAATTCTAATGAATTTGTTCACACAGCTTATATCTATACATCAAAAAGCAAACACTGTTCCAGTTTATACTTAAGTCAAATAGTTTATACCTGAGTCAAAAAGGTAAGCATTAATCAGATTTATATCCGAGTTTGCAAGCATCCACCTAGAAAGAGGAAATTTCTTCTTCTTTTTTTTTTTTTTGATAGGCATTGTATTATCCCTCTTCTGGAGTGCAGTTAGCATTGTTTAAGCCTTGCTGATAGAACAAACATTAACTGAATGTATTAACTAGTTGTAGACAAAAATTCAAAATATTATTTATACTCAACATCTTGTAATAAAGAAAACAAATAGTTACAATGCAAAACATTTTCTTTTGGAGTTTAAATTCACACTGAATTTCTTTCTTTTTAGCTGCAATAAAGTGATAGTCATATAATGATGCAGATGATATCAACAATAAATCTTTATTCTTTTTCACATTGCCACTCATAAAAAAAAAAGAAAACAAATTTTTATGAAAAACATCTCTGTCATTGTTTTTTAATTTGAAATATAATTAAACATTTTGGATCAGCACCTTAATTTTACACTCACAGACCTGATTTAAAAATATTGGTTCATTAAGATAAAAAAAAACAACTTATCACTGTTCTAGAATTATGTAAACGTTAAGAAATAAGTATATTGAAATTTTTCAGCATTATAATGTTGTGAACATTCAAAAAGCAACAACTGTAATTTTTTTTTTTAACCTAATGTTGTTCTCTTTGCGTGATATATTCCATAATGTTTGTTACAGTTGGGATATGAAATGTATATGCAAATTTAACAAGTATTATTGGAAAGAGAGAATAAAAATGCTACCTCTGTCCAATAATACTTGATACATTTAGTGCATGAAATGTGTATGCAAATGTATCAACCATTCTGGGACTGAGTAAAAATGCCACCTCTGTCCAATAATACTTGATACATTTAGTGCATGAAATGTGTATGCAAATGTATCAACCATTCTGGGACTGAGTAAAAATGCTACCTCTGTCCCATAATGGTCATATTTGCATACATATTTCGTGTACTAAATGTAGCAACCATTATTATTATTATTATTATTTTTACTGTTTCTGTCCCATTTCTGTTTTTTTACTGTTTCTTTTCTTACATTTTCTTACACATGCAAATGTAACTATAGGATCAAGTAGAAATGCTACCTATGTCCCACAATTGTTGATACATTTTGTACAAGAAATGCATATCAAAATGTAAAGACTATTATGGGACAGGTGTCATACTTATAAGATTTGTACATCAAAAATATTAAAATATAGACTGAAAATAATTGCTCCTTCCAGAAATGTCCAATGGTCAACGTACCTTCAACTTTCTCAGTTTAGATTTATTATCATGGCACCAAGATAAGCAAAGACAAGTTTCTCGTCTCAGAAGAGATTCTTCCACTTCTTTGGAGTTGAGGAATAAATCAATATTTGTCAAATCCTGAAAAATGTCAGAGAAAAACATTAAATTAGAAAAATACATAAAAAAAAAAAAGAACATATTATTTACATTATTCAAATTCAGACAGAAGTCCTCGTCTTTGTTGCTATTATAAATAAATTGTAAACAATAATAGCATCTCATCCCAGAAATTCATATAGACAAGATATTGTTCATCACACATACACACAAGGGGATATTGCAAAGTTCTCAACCTGACCAAGTCATCCTGGGTATGACAATAAACTACATCCAACAGCAAGGCTTCTGACTGGGAGGTTTTGAGGAACGTTGAACCACCTCTTAATTGCTGTTGTTCCCAGGTCCATCCTAACCCAGGGTGGTAGAACCTGTTATGGTCCCAGCTATGGGCAAATAGTTAATCCCCAACCAAACTAGGGTCAAAACACGATGAATGTCTAAAAATAGTTTATTAGCTTTTTTCTCCCCACCCTTTTTTTTTTCCAAAAATATTACCAGCAATATATTTGATTCTCGGCAAAAACCCTTTCTACAAAGATACATCAATGAAACTTGATCTCCTACAAACTAATTTCTTAGAAAGAATACATATTCTATTCATACAAACATATCCTAAATATCTTGTTAGCATTAAATAACCAACAAAGGTTGATATGCTGTAAAACAAAATAAACCAAACCAAACCAAACCAATCAACCTGACCAAGGCAGGACTAAAATGTTTGGTGATTGGTCAGACACCTGCTCAGGTATATTTATGTTTTTTTCAACATCTACGGTGTTCACCTGTAGTTTATATTGCAACTGTTCTGAGCTTACAGTTTTGGAGAGAGTGCATAATCTGGCATGATCAACAGTTTCAACAAAGTCAGTGTGCTGAAACCCTTGGTCATGATGACTTGTGACTTTATGCCAACTATTGACAGCTTCTGAATAGATCTGTCTACCCAATTTCATTCACAAAGTTTGGGTTAACTTCTGGTACTGTTTTCAAGCCCTTTCTATCCAACAGTGCGACATGCTTCGATTATCTCCCCAGGCTGATAACAACAAGAAATCTGAACCCTGGTCAGAAAACAAACATTCTAACTACTCTACTTGGCTAAGTATCCATATTACAACAAATATGAATATGTCAAAAGACACTGACCTATAACTGACATTGAATTTCACATCAAAAATCATCAGATGATAGTTTTTTGTTGGTAAAGTTCAGTCTTGGTTTAGCATCCCATTTTGGGTTTCTTCATACAGCAGGTTTCTTCATTAAGCACTGTTGCTTTTTGATAACGTAGGTGTCTGTTTTGTCTTTCTTGCAAACTTTGTCTAATTAGGGTTTGTTTCTGGACTTCCACCTCACTGACCTATATATAGCAACAGCTAAAGGAGTAGTAACAGTTTCTCTGGAAATCGCATTGAGATGAGAAATTGATAGTCACCATGCAGTGTTGATTCCTATGTCCATATTGTACACACACATTTGTGTATGTGTGCATGAAAACATAATTAATGGATTTATTTTTAATCCAGCATCCAATTGGTTAAAGTGTACAGTGACAGGGAAATTGTTGTCTTTGTCTTTGATGGCTACTGACCTGAAGATGGAATTCCATGAAATAAATATATAAGATTTAAAATATCACAAGTGAAAGCTGGTGTTCAGAATACTGCCAGGGGGTTGAAAATGCTATCATGACATATTTACAGATTTGGCATCCTGGTATTGCAATATATATATATATATATATATATATATATATATATATATATATATATGTAAAATGAAAACAAATGGAGTATAATTTCACTGTATGCATCATTTAATTTAAAAGAGGGCTCAATACAGAGTAGAGCTAAATATTTGTAGTTTAACATCGTCCGTGGAAACAAATTTGTAGTGTTGAAACATAATTGCCATTATGTAGCATTTTTAACATTTTTTAATATTCTAAAATAAATAATATATATATATATATATATATATATATATATATATATATAAGGGAGGGCTGAAAGGTCCTCAACCTCAACAACAATGGTCTCCAAAGAAGATTTTGATGTTTAGTCATTTGGTCAGATTGCAATGTGTGTGCAATAACCTATATTGCATGCATATATATGTATGTGTGTGTGGAAAAGGGAGTGCCGAAAAGTTTTCAGCCTGACCAATAATAGTCTCCCAAAAAAGATTTTGTTTAGGAAGAAGCAGGTTAAGCTGAGAACACTTCAACAATGCCTGATGTGTATGTGTGTGTGTGTGTGTGTGTGTGCAATAACCAAAACCAAATTAATCAGAAAGCTGGTCATTCCTGACACAGCTTGAGGAATAAGGCCATTAAAATATATTCATTTACAAGAAGACTCTATTAATGCATATATCAAACTTTGAATGAAAACAATTTTCATCAGAGTATATTAAATTAGAGCAGCTAAACACATGGCTTAAACCATTAGCTTAGAAGTAAGATAGATTTATGCTTAACTGCCTGACAATCCTATAATGCATACAATAAATGACATGTCTTAGAATTTGCTTTCAGTGCCAGCAGTTGGTCAGTGAAATCAAATTAAATTTTAAAAAACAACATTCATGCAAGACATGTCCATTCTTGATAGATTTGTAACAGACGTCTTTCAAAAGCATGATGAATAAGGTCTTATATGATGAAACACTGATTCTCATATGATCACCAAAGTTAAGCAATGTCGAGCCTAGTCACTATCTAGATGGGTGACTGCTTGGGAATATCACTTGCTTTAAGCTTGGATGTGCAGAGAGTTTAATCGATAACAGATTAGAATTTGAAATTGGAGAACTGAGTTCCAATTCCAGCTGGGTCGTTATATTCACTTATGTGCAAATACCTTTGAGAAAGTTATGAATCCACCTCTTCCTCCCCCCCATCTATGGGTTAATTAGTAAGACTTGTATCAGTAAATTATTATTATCTCCAAAAAATTCTTACAATCTGAAAATATTTCTGGCTTTAAATAACCTGCAAAAAGTCATAAAAAACAATTGTAAAATGCAAATGTGAGAATGCCAAGGAAACAAGGATTTTTGAAAGTTTTGTTTTAACAATTATCACAGGAGGTAGAGTATATTCTAGAGTTGGCCTTGAAGAACTGGTGAGAAGGACTTAATTATAACATAAAAGAAAGTATATATTAAGTGTGATAATATCATTAGTGAAATGGTCGGATTTACAGTTTGTGTGTACTATATTTCACATTTAATATTAGAGTATTATATAGTTAGGCTAGGTCACCTTCTAAATACCTCATCTCTATCTATAAAAGGCAGGATGTGCATGTGTGTGTGTGTAATGAATGCACGGCACAATTTTTGATGGATTTGCACCAAAATTTACATGCACATGCTCCAAGTTAGCAGGAAGGCCAAGACCAACTTTGCATTTCCCAACTCCCGTCGATAGTGGAAATAATCAATTTTTTCATGCTTCTACGGCAGTTTTCATGTAATTTGCGGTCATTTTCTACTGGCCAGAGTGAGAGCCAATAGCTGGCTGCCACGAATAGGCAGGAAGATTCTATTGGCCAGCATGAGAGCCAACAGCTGACTGACATGAATGTTAACTAGCACGCTAGCATGCAAAAAAAATTGAGAGCTACATTTGTCACAAGTGGGAAAAATTTAAATCTGCATGGCACTTTACTCCAATTGGCTAATTCGCTTGCTTAAACTCAACGTTGATTCTGATTCCGCAGAACTGGGTTGGGCGTGAAAAAGTATTTCTTATTAACATTCTTTTTTCATTCGGTTTTTCCAGTTACGAGTCCTTTTTTAAAGCTGATCGTTTTGTGTTCATTTTGTTTAGTTCTTTTTTCGTAACAGATTTAATATTTAGTATAGAGCTTAGAAAAAATTCGCAGTTTGAGATAGGCAAGAAGTAAGGCATGTAGCAACATCAGCACAGCAAAGGGCACTCCTTTAAAGGCAAGGAAGGGCAAAAATATTTTAAGTCAAGTGATAGCGACTGCTGTATGAGTTGTACAATTTTTGAATCAAGCACGGGCAACACCAGGTCATGCTGCTAGTCTTTACATATAAGACCTGAATGATAGTTTCAGCTATTTAGTGAGCATAATGAGTATGACATGCTATCAAATATGACAGTTTAAAAAAAAAAAAGGTCTTTATTGTCATTTGAAGGGACCATTTTCATGAAACTGTTTATGTAATTCATGATCACATAGATCTTCTTCTACATGTCATGTCCCTTTCAAGACATTGGCAATCATGGCTCTCCACAATTTCCTGTCCTTTGTTGATCTTAATAAGTTTTATCTTTTTGCTATCTCTCCTAAACTCTGTTTGGCCATCCAGTTACCCAAACTTATTAGGTAGATTAAGCACTGCTTTTGTCTGTCTCTCTTGCCGTCAATATTTCCTGTGAGCATTAAATTTTCCAAGCCCTCTTTTCCCCCACCTATGAGTAAATAGCAAGACAGACTGGGTTCTATAGCTTTGGGTGGCAATCAGTCTAGGAGAAAGTAAATCTGAATTCAAAACTGTATGTAGACCTGGTGTAGCACATACCATATAGCTAAAGAAAGGATTGTTCACATTCACTCAATGATCCCAACTGCAGTTAAATAATGATGATGATAACAATTTGTATGATTATTTCTTTAATAAATAATTTTATTATTATAGGAATATTTATTTTATTTAAGAAAATACAAATAAGTTAGCATTTTTGAACATGCAACAAATAAAACATTGAGAGAAGAAAATTCAACATGTCAGTAATACACAACCTATTAACAAACTGTTTCCATTAATCTTTCACTTTACAAATGATACAATCTTAGTTTTACTAATGAAAAGATGACAAATTTACTGTATTTCTGCGTTAACAATGACGGCAAACAAATTCCAGCGATAATCTTTTGATAGATTGCTATTCCTGATTCTTGGAAGCAATGTATTAAAATGTTTTGGTTAGTCCTGTGTCTGTATTAAGTTACTGATTACTCTGATAAGAGTAAGACAATCATCACAACTTTGATCATTTTGTTAACCTTTAAAACTCTACATTATTCACTACCTTTCTTTCCACTGCATTGTTTTTCAAGGCTACTCTACTGCACTACTTAATTTCAGTCATAGTTATTTTCTGTTGCCATAGCAGGATATGACAGCACAACTGCAAAATTCAAACATACTATTATCCATCTGAATCACTTGCAGTGGTAAGATAAAATTTTTTGCTTTGCAAACAAAATCACCTTCAGAATGTTAAAGGACTGTGCCCCCAAAATGCATTTGTTTCTATCTGCATTTAAATAAAATATAGATATAATTAGATTTTACTACTCGGTCAAACAAGATATGGATATTTTAATGCATTCAGTTTGTAGGAGAACAACTGAAATTCCTCTCCCACACTACCTGAGCTATATAGAATGCAAGTTGTGATATAGAATATATATAATGTATAGTTAGCCTTTAACACTCTACATTATTCACTACCTTCCTTTTCACTGCATTGTTTTTCAAGGCTCCGCTACTGCACTACTTAATTTCAGTCATAGTTATTTTCTGTTGCCATAGCAGGATATGACAGCACAACTGCAAAATTCAAATATGCTACCATTCATTAACCTGAGTCACTCACAGTGGCAGGATAAAATGTTTGCTTTGCAAACAAAATCACCTGCAGAATTTTAAAGGTTAACAGTTAATTTTATTATTATTGCAATATTTAATTTATTGAAAAAAATACAATACCATTTCTGTTTTAACATATGACGAAGTTTTTTTTTCAACTAAGAATTCATCTTACTCCCAAGGGAGACAACCTCACCTTTCCTAATGAAAAAAGTAACAATTTGCATTAGTGATGACAATAAACAAATCTAAAAGATAAACTTTTGATGAAATAATTTTCTTTCTTCTTTGGCCTGTTACTTGACCAGGAACAAAATGTTCTGTAACTGAACAGAACAAGAAATCAAACCAACTTAAAAGTACAGAGGGAAGAGACCATGGCACTCAAGCTGAACTTGTGCAATCAGAATTCTTTACAAGGAATGTTGTCTATAAAGAATTGCTATAATACATATTTAAAAAAATAAATGTTCTACCTCCCTAACATATTAGTTCTGTATTTTATCATTCTAAAGGTCAGTGTGAGGATGGCTACATGGGTAGAATAGGTCAGAGGTTAGAAGCAAGGTATAATCAGCATATACCAGCAAATATTCGGAAAGACAATTTGAACAATTCGCATTGGTTTGTTAATTCATGATGGTTGACAAGAGCTGAGCATTTATTAAACAACTGCCAATGTACCAAGTCCTATAACCAAGACACATTCTCAGTACTGAGGAAGGCTCACTCTGAGTTTAAAATTAAGGTTTTAAAGTCAATTTATATTAAGTCCTTCCAGCTATACCTCTATAAGCACAAGAGAATGGCTTTTAGGTATGAGTATAATTAGCCTTTGATGTTATTATATTTATTATATAATATCCAACGTCTGGGGTTGTTTATTTTAGTCACTGTCCACATTTCTCATCCTTTATTGAGTTCTGATGAAAGAGGAATGACAAATAGATTAAGATGATTTTGTTTTTCTTTTTTGTTGATTTATTTGCTTTTTATGGATATGCAATGTGATAGGTCCTACTTGGTTGGCATCTCAGTCCCAATCTTTCACTGTCAAAACAGTTAAATATAACCACCTCTTCTACTCCAACAGCTTCTTCTCTTGCACTTCCTGACAGTGGAACTCCCTTCCTCTTACTTGATTCCTCAATAATTATAATCTTCAAAAATTTAGATATAATGTCAACATTTTCTGATGCCCTGATCTTGATCCGCATTCTTGTCTCTATCCTTTCCTCAAACACCCCTCTTTACTCTTGCTTTCACTCGCTATAACCCCTTGCATTCTAGTGGCACTCCCACCTTGCTTGGGGTGAAATGCTTAAAAAAAAATGTGAAGAGTTTGTTATTCTTTCTTGGTGTTTTAACATGTCAGTTTTAATTACAGTTCTTAAATTCTCTACCCCTTTTAGAATATTTACAATACAGTTATATTAAGATTAATATTATTATTTATCGATTCATTTTCTATGGTTTATCAACCCTTTACAGGTTATTTAAAGCAGGTGTCTGCAACAGGAATTGGATAACTGCCCTAGCAGAAAAGCATATTCAGATACAAGTGGCCAGCAACCACATGTCATGCACCCTTAGTAATGAGATACTCTGCTGTTATAGTAAGAGGAGTCATTACTCAATGCCAATAAATGAACATATCTTGTGTTACTATCACAATAGAATGTCTTATTAGTAAGTAAAAGAAAAAATAACTTCAGCTATCATCTTTTGATTGTACAAGCAAACTAGTATATATATAAAATGTGTATATGCTTGAATATATAAGGTTGAAATTTCTGGGACACATGATGAAGAAAGAAAGCTTGGAGAATTTGACACTCACAAGACATATTGAAAACAAGAGAGAAACAGTGAGTAATCTACCTAATGAGGCTGTGTAAATGGCTGGCAGAACAAGGTGTGCAAGAGATAGTAAGTGGATTGATAATATTGATATTAATATTGATTTAAGCTATGAAGAATGGGAAATTGTGGAGGGCCATGATCACACACATCCTGAAAGGACAAAGCATATAGACATTTGAATCAACTCAACTCACCCAATTTTTATTTCACCACTGCAGAAGCCAAGTACTGAACTCATATCTCTTTGGGTCAAGTCAATTGGATCCAACCAACACTTTTATCCACTGGGCCATGTGTATGAATATTTGGAACTTATATATTTAATGTCTCAGTAAACGTTTTTACCAGAGCTCATATTACAATTTTTGTTGTCATTATTGCTTTTCTCTAGCACTCTGTATTACAAGTTCCGATATTGTATTGATTTCTATGCTTGGCTGGCTTAAGAGATTTTTGTGGCCTAGCATATGTGCTGATTTCTTAAGTTTTCATATTTTCCAGTGATGTTCTCTGTCTGTTATTTCAACCTCATCCCACAGGAGGCAATGATTTCCCTTTTCCAGTCCAAACAATGTAAATAATGTATATAATTACAATACCTCATCTCAGAAATATAGACAGGTTATTTAAAGCCAGAAAATATTTTTAAATTCTAAGAATTTTGGGGGGGGCACTAATAATGGTTTAGTAATACAAGCCTTACAAATTAACCCAGAACTGGAGGGAGAAATGATGGATTCAAACCTTTCCCAAGGATATTGTGCATAAGTAAATACAACAAACCCAACAGGAATTGGAACTCAAACTCACTGATTAACTATTCCTACTCATTATCCCTTACACCCGTGACATATCCAAGCTTACAGCACCTAAAATTCCAAAGCAGTCACCCATCTAAGTACTGACCAGGTTCAATATTGTTTAACTTCAGTGATCATGTGGGAACCAATGTTTCAATGTGATGTGGCTGTAAGCCTTCTTTCCTGCTGTTTTAATTTTTTTTATTTGACATGTCCATTCAGGATGTAGGTGATCATGGCTCTCCACTTCCACCTATCCCTTGTAGTTCTCAATATGTTTTGTCCTTTTACTGCTTCTCCCAGACCATGTTCTATCATCCACTTGCTTAATTAAGCCTGCTATGTCACACATTGCTTTCCCTTGTCCCAGTTTTCCCTCTATCAACCCTGTGAATATCAGATTCTCCAAACCTTCTTTTCTCATTACACGTCCCAGAAATTTCAGCTGCCTCTTCCTAGTGTTAAGTATAAGCTTCCTCCCTGTTTGCATCCTTTCCAAAACTTCATTGTTGCTCACATGTTTGGTCCATGGTATCCTTAGCATCACAGTTCTTAAATTCTCTACCCATTTTAAAATACAGGGTGCGATGGATTGTCACCATTTTATATTTTTAATTTCACACATGCACGTTGTTTGTTTTTGATGACTGCACAATATAGTAGTGACATTCACCCTGCTAGAAATTTGGAAATGGCATGCTCAAATGCTTGGCATTATATATCTCCCCACAGAGTCTCAGACTAAACAAGGAGGCCTACATCAACATCAAGTGCCTTGAGGAGGTAATGCTTCCTAGGTCAAGAGGGTGGCTGCTGGAAGACCTTATGTTTAGTACCGTGCCACACAAGCAGGAGAACCCAGTCATGGCGGTTAGACAATTTTTGCAACCATGTCTCCTCTTACATTTAGCCACCTAACTCCACAGACAGCAACTGCCATGATTATTATGTGTGGGGCGCAGTTGAGTGAAAAACCAATAAAACTCCTTGTAACAACAAAGTTGAACTGAAGGCAAAGATTATGGCAGCATCCAGAAGGGTTGCAGGAGATTCCAAAGTTGTCTGGAGACCGTGGTCGATGCCAATGGCAGTTTTATTAAATAAATTTACTCTATAGTATTTCAAGGTAAATTTCTGCAATTTTGGTAAATATATCTGTTAAAATAATATGTCAGTATCATTTTCATTTTTTGCGCAATTTAGACGACAATTTATCCATCGCACGCTGCCTGTTTTTACAAAAATACTATTAATATATTTGTATTTTTATAATTTATATAATGTATCCATGCATAAATAATCCTCTCATTTTCACTGATACTCTACTAGTTACCTATATTCTTTAGTTAGTTGTATATAGTTATATTGTATTATATTATATAGTTACCTATGTACAGCAAAAATTGACCCTTGTGCCTGCAAAAAACATGGTGTTGAAAAGATAGTTTTTCCCATGATACCACTTTTATTTTAATTACTGTCACTCTTCAGCAATGTTCATTGTTTTTGTTGTAGCATACCTATGGATGATAATAGGTATGTCCCCATTCACATAAATACAGTATTTATTACTGTATGTTGGTCTACAGTTGGAGATTCATTGTGGAATTCACTTGACTCACTACTAACAGTTGACTACTTCTATGCGCCACTGGCGAATCATATATGTGTTGTTCTTGTCCTAAGTATTATCGTTCATTACCAACCTTCATTTGATTATTCTATTCAGTAACCTTCACTAGGTCACAACAGTTTTAAAAAGCGATGATTAGAATTGTAATAAAACCTAAACATATGAAAGTGAATTTATACATTTTCTTTGTTCTTGAGAATTGTTAACAAAAACGATAAACCCTATTTATTTATTAGATTGTCTATTTACACTATTTATTTATTATATTATTGGAATGGTTGGCAAAATATTGGCTAATTGCCAATCGGTTTGAAGTTTATAAAATGGTAAATAAGGATTTGCTTTTAGTTGGTTCGCATATTTTAATAATTTAGTAAATGTTTATAAATTTATGAATAAAAAATTGTTTTCACATTTATTTCTTTATAAATTGGTAAATGATAAATATTGCACTGCATTAGTTTTAATTTTATTAGGTTTTAGAAGAATGTTGTAAATATGAGATTATATTGTGATGAATATTTTTGTTGTAAATTCTCAAGAACAAAAAAATGTATAAATTCACTTTCATCATATGTTTAGGTTTTATTACAATTCTAATTAACACTTAAAAGAAATAAACATTGCTGAGAATGGAAGGTAGACAAAATAATAGTAGTGTCAAGGGAAAAACTGTCTTTTTGACACTTCATTTTTTTCTAGGCCTGAAAGTCCATGTTTACCCTTCTTTAGACATTCAATTTAAATTACATTTATATTTTCCAATCTGAACAATAAAATAGTTCCAATTACCAATTCCTTGTCGATATTTCACTTAACATACTGCAACTTTTCAAGATTCTAATTCTTCAAACCCCTTGTTTTCCAATTTCTCTTCAATTCCACCCACGTTATCAGCAGACTGAAACAGTTTTACAAAAATCCCAAATTTCTCTTGTCTTAGTTCAGTTTGCAAAATAAAACTAAAATCAATACCATCAAATATTGCCGTCAGTGTCGGACATCTTAAATTGCTTTCTACAAAACAACAAGGAAATGATGTGTTACCTCAATTTCTGAATGTTTTGCTAGTCGAAGTGCAGCATTATAATAGCCGGCCCTCAGAAAGTATTCCACTAACATTCGGTCAAGACGAGTTTTCTTCCATAAGGACATGGCACTAGACTGGCTACTGTCATATTCCTTTAAATGGTCAACACGTCGTTTGGTCATTTGAGCTGCTTCCAGTTCATCATTGATGCTCTCATCAGCCTGAAATAAAAAGAAAGACAATTTTAGACAATTTTTGTTATTAAAATCAATTTAACATTAAATTTTTCTAAAATTATATATATATATATATATATATATATGGTTCCACTCCATCCTAATTTCAAGTGAGTTGCCCTGGATAAAAATAACTGGAGATATTTGTACCAGAGTGATATCAGAAATTTCAAAATCAGTCTTATTGACAGGCTAAGAGATGAGAGTAAACTGTAGATACAGTTATCTCCCTTTCTAAGAAACTCTCTAAAAAAAAAAAAGCGTTAATTTTATACTTCCTGTATTTTTTCTGTTCTATGTTCAGTTGATGAATAAACATGTTATGTTGTACATCTCTTGTTTCATTCTCCTTTCTTACATATTTTTTATCGTTACAATATGTCAACTTACCACTGCAACCAACAAACTATAGACACAACTCAACAAAGATAATGTCAAAAAAGCATCAACAAATATTCCTGTTGTTATGTCCTAAGATTCTTGCTGCTGCACAATTATGCAGGTCACTAGAGTGACTGAAACATTATATACAACACAAACATAAAAACTTAATGAGATTGTTGGATCCTCATACATCAAAATCAACAGAGGAGTCTATCATATATACTGGGCTGGAGCCACTCCACTCTACTACGTCTCAATTTTCATAAATTAGTATTCATATAAAATACAAATTTTACTGTAACCAAAAAAATTTCCAATAATGGATCATATGATAGGTGAACAATTCAACAAGAAAAATTGAAAATAAATACAATGTATATTTATACTATTTACAAAATTTAGACTGTTGTTCTCTTTAATGCCATATTCACAATGTTTCGGCCATTGTATGCTCCAGCCTTCTTCAGGTGATATACATTGGCACTTTGAACCAAAACCTTTACATGCCTTTTGGATATCTCAATTTCAGTTAATTCCCTTTTAGTAAATCAACTCTCCAAGATTTTGTTCCCTCTGATGTGGCCAGGTATTGAACTCACAACTCTTTAGATCTTTGGATTACTCAACCAATGCTTTTGTCCACTGGGCTATGTGCCTAAATAGAAATATGGTCTGGAGCCCCTTCTGTTTGTCTCAAGGTCCTTGATAAAATCCAAAGACGGATATGCAATGTAATTGGCCCTGATCTGGCATCTCATCTGCAGTCGCTCTCTCAGAGACATGCTGTTGCCTCCCTGTGTCTTTTTTACAAATACTTTTATGGCAACTGCTCCGATGAGCTGCTTTTGCTGGTTCGCAGACTTCATGAATTTAAGCGTTCAACTAGGCTGGCGTCTTGCTGTCACTCTTTCACTTTCAAAACTGTTAAATGTAGCCATCTCTTCTACTCCAATAGCTTCATGTCTTGCACTTCTTGCCTGTGGAACACCCTCTCCATTTCTTGTTTTCCTGATAGCTATAATCTCCAACTATTCAAATGTAATGTCAATCGACATCTCTAGATGCCCTGATCTATCCCCTATCCTTCTCTTCATCCTTTCCTATATCAATCCTCTTTGCTCTCTCTCCAACTCTCTGTAACCCCTTGTGTGCTAGTGGCTTCCTGCTTTAAAAAAAAAAACTTGTCACAATTGTTCATTCAGTCTTATATAAATCAACACTGTTTTGCAGCAATATTTAACATCAGCTCGAGATTTTTCTTGTTGAAAAGTTGAATAATTTAACAGATTCAACATTATGGATGAAAAATAGTGAATTTTATATAGTGTTTTTTTTTCAGCATATGCAAAACAAATTCACAGATTTGGACAAAAAAAAACCTCAGAATGATGTCAAAATCTGCAAAAGATTTTCATCCATTAAAAGTCAGTTTTGCTTAGTTTAATTTGTAACATATATAAATGTAGGTAGAAAAAAGCAAATGTTGATAAGATAGCAATAGTCACAAAGTACTGCCCATGGGGGGCTCCTAATCAGGCTTGACTTCTATCCACCTCCAGTCATAGGTTTCAGAAGTAGTACGCACCAGGCCATATATGAATAAACACAAAAAGAAAACTTATCTTAGCTAACACATTTCATCCTCTGTGGGACTTTATCAAGGCAAATGTGCTTTGATAAAGTCATTCACAAAACACATTGGCTGAGTTTTCCTTTTGTCTTTATTCATATTATTCTTTTACAGATATACTCTATCTGAAATATATATATATATATATATATATATATATATATAAAATAAAGATTGTATAAAAAAAAAAGAAATGCAAAAAATTCAGAAAACAGATAACCAGAGTATTTCTGGGGGCCAAAGTATTTAAGGAAAGATGTCTTAGTAATTATAGTGACTGTATCAAAAAAGAGAGAGAGTGTATTAATACTAATAAAGAAAATTAAATGTTCACTTATCCTTATTCTCATCAGCATAAAATAAGACAAATACAATTTTTAAACACTTTTTTTTTCTGAAATTATATATAATTCAAAGCATATATATATATATATATATATATGTGTGTGTGTGCGCGTGTGTGTGTTTGATTGAATAAATGACAGACATTATGGCTGCTAATTTTTAACAAAATCTGTTAATACTCACGAATAACCTTCCGTGTATTGATGTTAAAGGATGAGAGAAATGTGCTATAGCTGTTTAAATTTCTTTTATTTTCTTCCAAGATCATCTTCAGGGGTGCAAGTAGTTGATAAAATAGCAATAGTCACAAAGTACTGCCCGTGGGGGTGGGGGGTCTTAATCAGGCTTGACCTCCTTCCACCTGTAATTCATTCAATCAGACATACCTAAAAAAGAATTTGCTGCCTAAATACGCACGCACATGCATGTGAGTGTGTGCTAAAACTGGTGGGAATATACAGTTCTAAAACAGAAGTGTTGATGTTTTGTTACTTTTTATGAACATTTTTCAAACACAAATGAAAGCTCTGAAGAAAAGTTGTTTCCATGACAACCCTGCTACACAAGACACCGAGGTCAACTTGAAATATTCTAGCAATTAATAGAAAATTTAAAATATAGATGTGAACAAATCAACAAGACTTTCTACATAGAAAATATTTTAAAGTGGTAATATGGTGATTAAACATAGATGAATAAAAATGAATGGTGAGAAAAATAAAGCTTGTATAACTTCTGTTATTTTTTTAATCATTTCACCCCATGCAACGTAATAAAGCCACTAAGACACAAAGGGTTATTGAATTTGAGAAAATATGAAAAGGAGAAATTATTAAGGGGAGAGAGGACAAAGAAGAGGAATTAAGAAGACAGAAGATAATGACTGATATTGCATTTAAATGTTTGAAGATCAAAGTTGACTGGAAAGCGAAAAACCCAAAAAGAGTTTCACAAGCGAGAAACACAAGAAGAAACTGTCAGCATAGAACTTACAGTTACATCTAGCCATTTCAACTGTAGAATGATGTGACCTAGCTGCCACTCTAGTACTGCACTTAAATTCGTAAAGTCTTGAGTAATAAAGATGAAAGCTCATCAGAACAATTACCAAGAAAATATTTATAACAAAAGGTACTGGTATGTTACATTATGGCAGTGGAAAAGTGATTGAAGTTGAGATGCCAGGTCAGGATCAATAACATTGCAGATTCTTCTTAGCTAAAGAAAATAGTGACTACTTATAATTAAAATGATAATTTATGATTGCATATTATTTAACCAATTCAAAAGTCAGTGTGACACTATATAGGTAGAACAGATCAAAGGTTAGAAACACAGATCAATCAGCATGTAACAGCCAATATTTGCAAGGGTAGGGTGGACAATTTGCACCATGTGCATGAATACAACTGGTTCAGTGATATCTGAACATTTGGTAAAAACCAGCAATGTGCCCAGTCTTAGAACTGAGATATGTTTTCAGTCCTGAGGAAGGCTAATTTTGAGTTTCATTTCTTTGGATCTCTCTTAATAGCTGTGGCTTGTAAGTTTTTCTTCAAGTGTAGTATCTCATGTGGAGTTTTAGCCCAAGAAACTTTGTTCATATATCTTTAAAAAAAAAAAAAAAAAAAAAAAAGAAAAGCAAAAAGGAGGTGATAAAATAGGATACTTGTCTCTTTGCATATCTTAAAGATAAAATAAATTTCATATGCCTCGAAGAAACATTTTCAATAGATGAGTGAAGTTGCAAGAAAAAAAACATTGAGGATTTGTTGTTTCAAGAAAACAAGATATTTACTCAACCATATTCACATTTTTTTAAAAAAAATCTCAGGGCCCACTGATGGTCCATTGAAGCACTCTCTACAAGTTACTGTTTTAATTTACAGTCATTATCCTAGACTGGAGGTCGTTCTTTTGTGCCATGTACCTTCAGAATGTGGATGATCATGGCTCTCCACAACTTCCTAACCTTTGTAGCTCTAAGCAATGTTTGTCCTCTTATCTACCCATGGACTGCCATCCATTTAGACAAGCTCATTATGCAGGTTACTCAATGTTTTTCTCTGCCCTTCAGTATGTCCTGTAAGTGTCAAATTCTCCAAGTCATCTTTCCTTATTGTGTTCCAGAAACTTCAACTATCTCTTTCTGATTTTAAGTATAAGCAGTCATTTTGTTCCTATTTTCCTTTCAACTTCCTCATTGCTCACATATCCTATACTAGTATTCTCAGCATCCTTCTGTAGAACCACTGTTTTAAGTTGATAACTTGAATTGTTTTATATCTAGTACCAAATAGGGAGTGGGATAAATGGATTAATTACATTTGAATCCATCTCTTTTTTTCCCTACTCTCATCTATGGGTTTATTATAATGCTCGTATAAGCTTGTTGTTCTGGCTAATAATATACCAAAGAAAGCACTGGAACAAAAGATTAGTGAAGAAACTGTTTAATCATGTAGATTAATAATACAGTACTAGCAAATATTATAGTTTAGTGTGGTACACTTTGTGGCTACTGCGCAACTTTGTGTCCAGCTTGTGACTACTTTGATAGTCAATAGCTTCTATTATAGTCCATATTCAACATTTTAGTGAAGGTCAGTTGACCTTCTACAAAACAGGGTTAAATAGCAAGGCAGACTGAGCTCTCTAGCTGTGGTTGGCAACCAGTCTAGAAGGACAAGATTAAAGAGCCATTGAAAAGGTTATGGAGTTCACAATTAGTATTGGCACTGAGTTGTGGCCTCTAGGATCGCTATTGAGGCCAAATTAAAAAAAAACAACTGGGGGTTGCTGCTTTAAACTGAAAATAAAACCTAACTTATTGGAAATAACCCCTTACTAGTAAATAGTTACAACACTGAGACCCATTTTGAATTTCTCTTAAGTTTTTAAACATTGCCGTAGAGGTCTACGGTTGCAGGGTGGTGGTAGGGAAAGAGAATTTTGGTGAAATCGCATTGAATTCTTCTTTTGTAACTAGAACTTTAAAAAATAGATACAATATTCCTGAATGGCAATGGTAATATTAACTGTTTCCCTATAAGGAAACATTTGGCATTCATTGACAGAGCAGCTAGTACTGCTTTTAACTGAAGTTTATAAAATCTTTCTCTTAAAATAATTTAAAAAAAAAAACAAGTTTCTCAAGTCCAGTTGCTATGATCACTCTTTTCATAATGGATGGGGGTTTCCTTTCTAACCTTTTATTTTAAGTAGTGTGGAATATCAAGATCTTGATTATGTCATTATTTTCTCTTTGATATGTGATATCCATTTTAGCCATTGCAAGTACTCAAGTGATATGGTTTCTATTATTTACCTTTCCCAAAATACACACTCAACATCTACAATTTGTCAAGTACCTGGCTTTTACAAATGGAAATGGTAATATTAGCTGTTTCCTTATAAGGAAACATACAGCATTCATTGACTAAACAGCTAGTACAAGTTTCGGTTGAAATTTATAAGATCTTTCTCTTAAAACAAATTTTTTTAGGAAAACTGGTTTCTCAAGTCCAGTAGCTGTTATTGCTCTTTCCAGTATTGACAAAGACTTCTTAACCTTTGAAGTGGTGTGGAATGTCAACATTTTTACTGTGTCATTATTTTTTATTCTAGTTACATGTGCTATCCATTTTAGTTGTTGCTGCTGTTGGGAGTTCTCAAGTAATATGGTTTTTGTTATTTGGTACAGTTCTTTGGTTGCAATTCTGTAATGTCAATCTGCTAATTACTCATTTTTTTTTTTTAATTTTGTAAACTTCAAACCTATTAAGACCACGTGATTTCATAATTTCACCTCTTTTTGACTTTTCTGACACCCTCACTTTAAGACTGTTTACTGCATAGTGAGAAAAATTCCGACTACGCACACTTATTGAGACCCCCCCACTCCTCCTATACTTGGAACTTAAGAGTAAGTTGGTATGTCGATAATAAAAAGCTTTCTTCTCCTTTGTTGATTAACAAAGACAACTGCAATAATTGCAGCTGACCTTTGACCACCTCTCTATTACTCTTTGTCCCCTGGATTTTGTTACTTTATTTTGGCAGGTGTCTATGGATCTACATGTTTTGCATATGGCCTTCAACTTTTATGACGTAGGTTTTGCAGAAATAGATTCCTGACTACCAACCTACATTTTTATCTGAAAGGCAATTTTAAAATATGGCTGATATTTTAAAAGAAAGGAAACTTTGCAAAATTGTGTGATTAAAAGCATAAATACCAAAATTATTTAAAAAAAAATATTTAACTGTTTTGGAAAAATAACTAAACAGATTGAAATACACAATTCAAAAGATCATTATTCCCAATGATTCTAGAATTAGAAAAATGGAATGGTAACTGTGGGTATTTACAAATCTTAGTCTGACACAAGGTCACAAGTAGTTTGATTTTATGATATTTCAACACCTGTTAGGTCATTTAATGTCAAGATTTTGTATGGACACCCACTATTCAATAGTAATGGTCAATGAGACTAGCTTTGCTAATAAATACTCCAAATCAGCACACCTGCAAATGATTTGACTATGAAAATGCATTTGAAATGATTTTACACTGAAAATGATTTTACTATGAAAATGCATTGGAAATGATTTTACTATGAAAATACATTGGAAAGGATTTTTACTATGAAAATGCATTAGCCAATGATTTTTATGATAAAAAAGCATTGGAAATGATTTTTACTATGAAAATGTATTGGAAATGAATTCACTATGAAAATGTATTGGAAATGAATTCACTATGAAAATGTATTGGAAATGAATTCACTATGAAAATGCATTGGAAATGGTTTTACTATGAAAATGTATTGGAAATGAATTCACTATGAAAATGCATTGGAAATGAATTCACTATGAAAATGCATTGGAAATGGTTTTAATATGAAAATCTATTGGAAGTGATTTTTATTATGAAAATGCATTGGAAATGATTTTTATTATGAAAATGCATTGGAAATGATTTTACTATGAAAATGCATTGGAAATGAATTCACTATGAAAATGCATTGGAAATGAATTCACTATGAAAATGCATTGGAAATGATTTTACTATGAAAATGCATTGGAAATGAATTCACTATGAAAATGCATTGGAAATGAATTCACTATGAAAATGCATTGGTAATGGTTTTAATATGAAAATCTATTGGAAGTGATTTTTACTATGAAAATGCATTGGCCAATGATTTTTATTTTAATATGAAAATGCACTGGAAATGATTTTTATTATGAAAATGCATTCGAAATGATTTTACTATGAAAATGCATTGGAAATGAATTCACTATGAAAATGCATTGGAAATGGTTTTAATATGAAAATCTATTGGAAGTGATTTTTACTATGAAAATGCATTGGCCAATGAATTTTATTTTAATATGAAAATGCATTGGAAATGATTTTTATTATGAAAATGCATTGGAAATGATTTTACTATGAAAATGCATTGGAAATGAATTCACTATGAAAATGCATTGGAAATGAATTCACTATGAAAATGCATTGGAAATGGTTTTAATATGAAAATCTATTGGAAGTGATTTTTACTATGAAAATGCATTGGCCAATGAATTTTATTTTAATATGAAAATGCATTGGAAATGATTTTTATTATGAAAATGCATTGGAAATGAATTCACTATGAAAATACATTGGAAATGAATTCACTATGAAAATGCATTGGAAATGAATTCACTATGAAAATGCATTGAAAATGATGTTAGATTTGCTTGGTTGATCTTATAGCATGTGTCAACACTTGTTATATCATTTAATATTGAAATTTTGTATGGGGCATCCACTGAGGATCAAATCCATTACTCAGTATTAATGACCGACCAGTTTAGCTTCACTAACCATTGGCCTATTCCAAAGCACATACAAATATAAGATATCCAATGAAAATGGAACACCTTACAACAGTAATAATTGTAATAAAAAGATTAATTTGTTTTACAATGTTCCAAAAGTATGCATTCAGTTTCTAAGCTTTACTTAGTCTGACACAGGGCCACAAATGTGGGTCATATACTGAAGCTGAAACTCACTACAGTAGTAATGATTCCCAACTCTCAAGCAAAACAACTCAAAGCAAACAGTGCAGAAACGAAGGGTTAAAGTCAATTTCTCTAAACAAAGAATGTGAGGTGAAATGCATTTAAAATGCAAAATGTTGTCAATTGTTGTGACGATTGACAAGAAGATTTTTGAGAAGAGCAGCTGCCAAGACTCAATGATGAAAAACCCAACCCAGACCAACACTGATCAATGCCACCCACCTCCATCACAAAATGGCCAGTAATAATAATGATGATAAGCCTACTGCTATATTGGCTAGGCTCCAATCATATCAAGGCAAACAAAAAAAAAATGGTTTTTGCAGGAGAAATTAATGTGCAAGATTATTTTGGACATCAGTTTGCGTTGATCAGGAGAAAAGAAACAAATATGGCAGATAGACAAAGAGGGCCAAATAAAAATGAGTAGAAGAGAAGGAGAGATTGAAGAGGGAGAGGAAAATAGAGGGATGAATTGGGATGAAGGAAAAATATATAATCTTAGATAAATTTATTGAGAGAATAATTTTGAGAGGAAACCAATGACAGAAGGAAAGAAAAATCTAATAAACAAGAAAATATACCAAGAGAAAATGTGTGTGCATCAACATCAATATGGGTCATTTTTTTTTTAAGATAATTTTTTTTTTTAATTGGCAATCATTCTGAGCAATTCTATTGAAAAACTGTTTTTTGTTACCTTCAGGAAAGTGATGGTGAAAAAGAGAATATTTAATTTACATAGTTGGGCTGAAGAGAAAATGAAGAGGGTTAGGAAATGAGAAAGAAAAGTGGTTGTGAGCAGAAAGAAATGGGCTGAATGAAAAAAAAAAAAGAAAAAAGAAAGGTGGTAGTGAGTTGAAAGAAATAAAGAAAGGTCATGGGCTGAATTGAAAAAAGGAAGGCGGTAGTTGGTTAGAAAGAAAGAAAGAAAGAAGTTATGAGCTGAATGAAAAAAAGAAAGGTGGTAGTGAGAAGAAAGAAAGAAAGAAAGAAAGAAAAGTAAGTTATGGGCTGAATGGAAAGAAAGAAAGAAAGGTGGTCACAGGCTGAATGAAAAAAAAAAAGAAAGATGGTAGTGAGCGGAAAGAAAGGAAGAAGGTCATGGGCTGAATTGAAAAAAGAAAGGCGGTAGTTGGTTGGAAGGAAGGAAGGAAAGAAAGAAAGAAGTTATGAGCTGAATGAAAAAAAGAAAGGTGGTAGCGAGAAGAAAGAAAGAAAGAAAAGTAAGTTATGGGCTGAATGAAAAGAAAGAAAGAAAGAAAGAAAGAAAGAAAGAAAGGTGGTCACAGGCTGAATGAAAAAAAAAAGAAAGATGGTAGTGAGCTGAAAGAAAGGAAGGTGGTAGTGAGCTGAAAGAAAAAAGAAATATGTTTGGCTGAATGAAAAAAGGATAATGAAATGAGAAAGGAAGGTGGCAATAGAAAGAAAAGATAAGGATATGAGAATAGAAGGTTGTAAAATTGAAAATAGTGAAAGAAAGAAAAAAGAGAAAATCAGAGAGAAATGAAAAACTAAGAGAGAGAGAGATAGGAAGAAAGGAAAAGCTCAAATAAATTTGTATTTAGAAGCAGTTTATGTCAAATTAATCTTGCTTCTTTACTTTGGGATTTGAACTGTTTGCTTCAGAAATTTTCCTTCTCTTGTTTATAACTGGTGTCGTTGAATGATTTGCTTTTCAGTACATTTTTATTTCAATGAGAAATATTATGAAAACATCTTAAACATAAGACCAAGTGAAAGGAAAAAAAAAATGGTAGAAAAAGATTAATAAAAATTTTTTCTTCAAATATCGGAAGAAAATTAATAATACCAGCTCCACTGACATTTGTTTACCAATCTAAGTTGGTTTGAATAATGAAAAGGAAAAAAAAAAAAATATATATATATATATATCTAGATTTATATATTTTTTGTTACTTTTTATAAACTCTATATCTAATAAAAATAGCTGTTTGTGTGTCTCATTCTAAAACAACAAAACTGCCAAAGAGTTTGTGGAAGGTTGAGGGGGGTGAAAATTAGGACTTGTAAAAATATTCAACTTGTCCACAAAGAAAATGGAAAGGAAGAGAAGAAAGAAGATAAAGTATAAATCCAAAATTTTTATATCCCAGAAACTGTTGAGGTGTTTTACATAAATTATTTCATTTTTCTTTTTAAAGCCCAGTTTCTTAATTTGAAGACATTTTTCATGTGACATGGAATAGACTAGACCCAAGAAGATCTTTTAACCACTTCAACTCAGATTGTTACATTCGGCTGCTACTCAAATTATCTTGCAGACTACTTGGACAATGGCTGCTGCATAGCCTAACTGAATACGTTGTCCATTTATTTCATGTGCAGATGTCATAGACACAAAAATACATGGGAATATTTAACAGAAAAATGCTCAACTTTATTTGAAAGTGTGTTACTTGAAAAACCTCAAATTTCTTAATAACATAATAACTCTACATGCTTAAAAACTGAAACATTGCATATTAATAATTTCATATACGTTTTAAATAGTGTTTAATTTGTTTTATAAAATCTTAATTTACACAGATTTTTAAGCTTTTTATTCATAAACACAACAATATTGTATTAAACTATATTTATAATATTCTAAAATTTAATGTCACTTGAAAATACACTGACAAGAATGAGTTCATAAACTTCTATTCACACCATAACAACAAAATAAAATCTGGAATAATTACTGGTTTCTTTTTGTCTAAATTTCTGAAATGAGGAGTTATTATTTACATTATTTGCATTTGAACTATTGTCCTCATCTTTGTTTGTGTTATCACAACATTCCAACCTTCATCAGGTGTACATCAGACCAGATAATCTACAGGGAATTCTGAACTGAACCCTTTATTTAATGTACCTGGGATAGACTGTTCTTGTTCCATTGCCTATGCCTAGGAATATTTCTTCGAGTTCTTATTTTTAGTTCTGTTCATAGTAATTGTGAGTTCAATCCCTGGGACAAGTAGTGTGTATTTAAAATCAGTGGAAATGAGGCAGCAGTACTAAAAATAATGAGATTAGATATCTCAAGACATGGGCAGTGGAACAAGAACAGGGTTCAGTTCGGAATTCCCTGTTGATTAAAGGACTGATATATACACCTGATAAAGGCCAGAGATCACAACAATCAAAATGTTGTGATAGCAACAACAATGGTGAGGATAATAATTCAAATATAAATAGTGCAAATTACTCATTTCTATATAAGAGTACGCAGAATTTGTAACCCTCAGTATTTACAGGTAAGTCAATAAATACATTAGAAATACTTTTAAACTTCTCCAATATCTAAATTATTTCATATATAAGGCTAAGCATAAAGCTTATTGAATTCACAAAATTTGAAAAGAATATAAATAAACTTGATAAAACTAGGCACATGATATTACCTACCAACTCAGTAATGAATACAAATAAAAAGAATATATTTAAACTTTATATAAAACTTCATAAACAATCTTTACTACTTCAAAAACAATAAAACATTTAATTAACATACAATGAAATAATAAAACCTTAAGCATGGAGCAGTAATTTACAGTATAAACTGTCCCAAGAAATATACAGGTGAGACCTCTAGGAATTTAGGATTATATGAATACAAAAGGGATCTTTTACAAAATAATACACCCAGTGCATTAGTTGTTTATTGTAACAGGTCTAACCATAATTTTAATCTAAATGATGCTGTTTCAATTAAGTGAACATAATTTATTAAAGTGAACATGAATTGAAAATGTACTAATTTTTTTAATCCTCCATAATAAATTTATGTCCAGGATTATATAACATATCTCCTTTCCTAACAAAACTGTTACATTGTGTGACATTTAAAAACAATAACAATAAAAACAAACAAACAAAATGGTAGAAAGCCAAATAAAGTCAGTTAGGTTATTCATTTAGTGACACCAGACATCAAAAATTAAAACATTTAGTTCCTCAGCATCTCCATCATTTCTCAGTATAAAATTGTAACTGATATTTGATATATTTCTTCACCCTCCTTCTGTATACCGGGTGTAACAGCAAAATTGTCCATCCCACAAAATGTTTAATATCTAAAAATCCACTAAAAAAAAAGATCATTCAGACCTTCAGTAATGGTACCAATATGCATACTCTGGCTTCTATCTTCAAAGTCCATTCAAGGACCATCATGAGAATGGTGAAGATGTTTTAAAAAGAGGAAACAGTAGAGAGGAAAACAGGATCAGGATGTCACAACAGGAAGAGGGATCATCATTTCAACTTACAACTAAATACATTCTTATTGTTCAAAGTAGAGTCCAATAGTAGTTTTATAAAATCCTTGGAAATTTTTAGTAAGATATCTGTAATCATTTCTAAGATACAAAAGTTCAAAACTTAATCTGACAATTAGACAATTTTGCTGTTATATGATTTGGACAATTTTGCTGTTACACTCAGCATATATATATATATATATATATATATATATATATGACTCTATCAATAAGTTCAATATTAGTCTAAAGAAGTCCTTTCAAGAGATAAAATATCAGTTTTTTTTTTTCTATTTTGTCACTCTGTTACAAACTATTAGTTTGATATATAATTATAGGACTGGTTACAGAAACATCTATGTAGACCATATCACTAATGATGCTATGCAAGACACCATCATACAGGAAACAAGCACCTTTAGAAGACCTCATAATTACTGTCAAGAGGAGAAAGTTGAAATTGTAAGGACATTACACAAGAGCCAAAAATCTTTCCACTGTCATGCTACACGATAACACTTTAAGCCAAATAAGAAACAGACAGAGGTAAAAATGGGCTGACAATGGAACAGAATGGACTGGGAGGTCATTCACAGAGACTCAGGCATTGACACACAACCAAGACACATAGAGGGAGCTGGTCAGGTGCTTAGCTGCACAGTGATCATATGTCCACACCTGGTCATGGGTCTGATGGTGATGTAAAGAATTTGAAGAATAAAACAGTTTCCAATCTAATTGAATCTCTGCATAAATTTTAATAACTGACAAAAAGTAAAAAAATCTTTTCAAGGTGCAAGGATACAGAAAGTGATTATCTCTCTTTCAAACATAGATGAATCCAGCTTGTTTTAATCAGGGGTCCTAAAAATGGCTTCACCAGGTCAGGAGTATCTCCAAATTATATGTAAAACCTCTCCTCTTTGTTCCTGCATTATACTTTACTTTGATATATGTGATATATAGTTCTCCATGTGGGACATGAGTATATATATATATATATATATATATATATATATATATATATAGTTTTGTGTATGTCTAAGTAATATAAAAATCTCTGAGTTTTCCTTTCATCCATTCCATTCGGTCCGTGACCTACAGTGTTGTTATATCAGGGATATAACAATGCCCATAACAAAAGAAACTTAAATGGGGGAATAAATCCTTTTTCCCTAGATCTCCTCTCATTACAAAGGCAAACAACTTGTTTCTCTGAATTTTCTTCAGGAAATAAATAGGGAAGAATCTTGAGTTGTCTGCACTTTGTTCCATCAGCCATACTGGCATACCAGTGATAAAACTTTAACCTTCAGTCATAGCATGTACATTATACCTTGCCAATGCCCAATAAATAATGGACTATTCTGTTTCGATAGTCAACAAAGACATAGAGACAATGTTTGGTTTCAGAGCAAAGAAAGAAAGAGAGAGAACATCATGTTTATGTTTAACATTCTTTTCATAGATACAAATATTTAAGTAAATGCTCTGTTTATAATAAACAGTATTAAATAACATTTACTGGCTTGAATGTCTGAGAAATTGTTATAGAAAATATTCATCCTCCGACAGGATGCGAACCTGTATCCTATACGGAACTGTCATATAGCCCGACATGCTTTTGCCGATTTCTCCACAGAGGATCGATCAGTTGGCAAGGTCGAATTTACTGCTTTTAAACTTCAATCATCCATGAATCTCTCATGTACATTCATGTCTGATCATGGTTTATCAAATGTAAACAAATGATGTCACACATGAAATTATTATAAACTGAGCATTTACTTAAATATTTGTATCTATAAAAAGAATGTTAAACGTAAAAATGTCTTAAAAAATAATTGTCGGACTTTGTCCATTTCATAATGTGAGAACATCATGCGTTTAACATCTGTTTCAATGAAATGGACAACCTTATCAGTTTCTAATCTTTTCATTTGTAGCCTTTAACTTTTTTAAATAATGATCTGCATTCATAATTATGAATGTAAAAGCAATATTTAGTTAAAGGTGTGTTAATCTCAAATATTTAATGATGCAAAAGGTGAATTTCCACAGGTATTTTATAGTCACAAGAAGCTTATTTAGTCATTAACTTAAGAATTAGGATTCATTAGAAAATTCTAATAGGAAAACCATGAAATCTTTACGGTTACTGCTAGTTATTAATAATTAAGACTAGTGATGAAAATTATTTGTAAACAGTTGTAAAATAAATTCTACAAATAGGAAGTGAGCCAACATTGAAGAGAAGCTGCCAAAAATGGGATTTAAGAGAATATAATTAACATAAAGCATATTAATGACATTAACTGCTGACTCTTTTTAACAAAGCACCTTCTTGTTCGGTCATTATTTTCTGAAAATTATCCATCATAATTAAAAAAATTTTGAATAAGTTGAAAATTTTAAAATGACAGTTTATTTACAATAGAGAAAATCATTTTCAAACTCTCCTATGAACAAAATACAATCAAATATTTTTAAAAGGTTTGCCAAAATATAATGTAAAACGAAAAAAACATACAACCAATACTGAAAAATAATTTTGGATATCATTGAATATTTCTGCAGGAGGAAGCCATCCAATTCATTTATGTAAATAGCAATGTAAAATAAGAATTTAAATTTCTATTTTTTTATTTCCAAGCAAATACAATGGAAAATCAAATACAAAAATGCCTGGAGTTGAAATCAGTGCAGCCAATAATTTTCTGAAAATTTATCAAATTCCTATGTCAGAGTCAGTGTGTCTATGGCCGAGTCTAATCCAATAAACATATTTACACACACACACACACACATATATATATGGATATATATGTTTCCTGAAAGGTTCTCAGCCTTACTAAGAAGACTTTAAAAAGAAAAGAAACTTCATGTAATTCCTATGTCAGAGTCAGTGTGTCTATGGCTGAATCTAATCCAATAAACATATTTACACACACACACACACACATATATATATATATATAAGGCAGGATGTGTGTGTAACGAATGCATGCCTGCAATTTTTGATGGATTTGCACCAAAATTTACATGCACATGCTCCAAGTTAGCAGGAAGGCCAAGACCAACTTTGCATTTCCCAACTCCCATCCATAGTGGAAATAATCAATTTTTTCATGCTTCTACGGCAGTTTTCATGTAGTTTGCGGCCATTTTCTACTGGCCAGAGTGAGAGCCAATAGCTGGCTGCCACGAATAGGCAGGAAGATTCTATTGGCCAGCGTTAGTGCCAACAGCTGACTGATATGAATGTTAACTAGCATGCTAGCATGCAAAAAAAAATCGATAGTTGCATTTGTCACAAGTGGGAAAAATTTAAATCTGCATGGCACTTTACTCCAATTGGCTCATTCGCTTGCTTAAACTCAACGTTGATTCTGATTCCGCAGAAGTTGGTTGGGTGTGAAAAAGTATTTGTTGTTAACATTCTTTTTTCATTCGGTTTTTCCAGTTATGAGTCCTTTTTTAAAGCTGATCGTTTTGTGTTCATTTTGTTTAGTTCTTTTTTCGTAAAAGATTTAATGTTTAGTATAGAGCTTAGAAAAAATTTGCAGTGTGAGATAGGCAAGAAGTAAGGCATGTAGCAACATCAGCACGGCAAAGGGCACTCCTTTAAAGGCAAGGAAGGGCAAAAATATTTTAAGTCAAATGATAGCAATTACTGTATGAGTCGTACAATTTTTGAATCAAGCACGGGCAACACCAGGCTATGCTACTAGTATATATATATATATATATATATATATATATATAGGATTCCTGAAAAGTTCTTGGTTTTACCAAGAAGACTTTAACAAAAATGAAATTATATGTAATTTTACTACACACGCACATACGTGTGTGTGTATGTTTATTGAAAAGTTCTCAACCTTACCAAGAAGATAAAAAAAAAATCTTCAGGTAAATCTTCTATCAGAGTGAGTTATCTATGGCCACGTCTAATCCAATACACACAACCACACACACTCACTCACTCATCTTTTAAACATGTCTGTGTATACATACACACACATAGCAATTTTCCAAGTATAGCTTAGATGTGGCACAAGCCCGAAAGTAAGGGGCACCCAGTGAGGATCGAATTCACTACTCATTCATAATTGTTCTAGCGAGACAAGCTTGCTAACCATTAAACCACCTCAAGGCACCCAATATGAGAAGTACTGAAAAGTTCTCTGTCCAACCAAGAAGCTTTGCAAAAACAAAACAAAAAAAAACATTCATTCAGATTTTGGAAAATGAGTCAGGTCAAGTACTTTTCCACTTCTTCAAACAAGACAGCCAGGTCAATGCCACTGTTGATATCAAAATGCTTGACATGGTGACCAATCCCTGAAATGTGAGGTTAACCCAGGGGGAAGTCATACATATTCCAGCAGGATTCTGCTCCCTCCACATGATCTACATGACCCAGGAGTGGCTGACCAAAGATTTTCACAATCATGTCTCCCCTAACATGTAGTCTCCAAGCACTAATGATTTGATTCTTTTTGATTACTACATCTGGGGTATCATTGAGAGAGATAGATAGAGACCATCTACTGGACCTATGATATGGAGAAATGCCGAAGGTTGCCAATGGCCAAAATGAACAACAACAACAACAACCTGGGCAATTCCATGGCCACATTCTTGAGGCTGATGGTAGTTTCAATGATTATTCTTTGTTTTCCTCAGTAGAGCATGTATACAAATTCCTTTCAAAAATATACATTTTTTTGCTTTTATTGAATGCTTTTCTTGATGTTATAATTTGTGTTTCAATTGGTGTATTCATTACATCCACCTTACATCACAAGTCCATTTTGACAGCATAAGAACCGTTCGCAGGAGAGAGAGAGAAAAAAAAAAAAAAAAAAAGGAGAAAGACAAAGAATATTTTTTAGATAGAATTTTTTTGGTGAGGGATAATAATGATTTTTACTAATACAATTTAACCCATAGCTGTGGCAAGAATGGTATTTTGCAAATAAATATAATGAACTCAACTGGAAGTGGAACTTCGATCTTCACTTTCCAATTCAAAGCTATTATCCATTATTCCACGCACACATTCAAGCTTCCAGCACCTGGTATTCCCAAGTGGTCACCCATCTAGATAATGATCAGGCTCAACATTGCTTACCTTCGATGATCTTACCAGAACCAGTGTTTCAATGTAATATGGCCATAAGCCCATTACATTTCTGGCACATCCAAGCAATTAAGCTTTTTATTTAATTTTGCTTGTGTTCAACCAAGTGTTTTCTTTTTTGAACACAAAGTGTGTAGAAACTGTCCAAATGTTCTATAATTCTGTGTACTTTCGGCTATACTTTTAGCTATTATCAAAGATGATTTGATTTTTTCAGTTTAATTGAGTGTGTGTCGTGTGTATGTTTTTAGTGTTATAGAGATATTTTATTTTCTGAACATGGTTAGCACTTTGTGGCCATGTTCATAGTTAATATTAAGTGTTGGCTTTTCCCTTTTTATCTATGTCCAAAAAAGAAAACACTTGTTCAAACACAAGAAAAATTAAATAGCTTTATCATAGTACCTTGTCTGTCGTTTTTAATGAAACATGCATAAATGAAGGATTGCTGCCTAAATACACAATATATATGTATATATATATATATATATATACGTAAGGAGGCCAAAAGCACTTGGGACAATAAAAATTATGGATAATTTTTATATTCCTTAACTCCTACAAAACATAAAAATTGTTAGAATGCTGGAAAAACATAATAAAAAATTAATTCAATCTTCCATGTTGGCCGTATTCAATCAAAGATGTTTGAAAGAAAAGTTGCTGTCAAAATTTACTATATATATATATATATATATATATATATATATATATATATATATATATATATATATATATATATAAAATGATATGTTTTAACTGTTTGTGACTTGAAGTGTTAATTCCAAGGAGAATATAAATCCAGGGAGACTCAATGTAGACTACAGAACATTATAATGATAATAAGAAGATGGAGTATATATGTATATATTAAGAAAAAATTTAAAGGGATAAAAATATATATTTTTAGCCCTTTAAACATTATTTTTAATGGATACTCATATTTGAGTAGACGCTCCATTTATTTATTAAACAGTATATTTATTTATTTATTTTCTGAATGTTCAAAAAATTTTGTTAAAGAAAAAATCTGTCAGAGAGTGTAAACTTGTTCTTTAATAAGATTTCTTGCACATTCAGGCTGGTAGAAATTAAATAAATATACTGCTTAATAAATAAACTAAGCATCTACTCAAATACAAGTATCCATTATAAATAACATTTAAAGTGATAAAAAGTAAACATATGTGTAATGTATTCACTATATGTAACACCCATACACGTGAATATATTATGTACATATGACACATACATTTAATAATGTATTAAAATTATTGCAGTCAAAATAGGAGTGAATCTGAAAGAGTATTATTGATTTATCTTTTATTCAATCATAGAGGGTCTGGTTTAGTTTCAGGCTCTTGATTGTATTGAAATTGAATGTGTCAATTTGTTTGGCAGAAGGCCTAAAAATAGTGTTAAAGTGCAGAATTAAAAAAAAAACAGTGTTGGAAGGCATGTCCCAGCTTGGCTGATTTCAAGTACAAATATCAAGTTGGCTTAAAAGTAAACCAAGGCATCATCAAATTTTTAGCAGGAAAAAAAAAAAAATTACCTGATGGATAAACAATTCTAAAATCAATAGGATATAAAAATACACTTATTTACAAATAGACTGTCAGATTTTATTATATCTTGAAACTTTTCCAAAGAGCATTTAACAAATTTAGCACAGGAGATAAAGAAGGAAATTGAACATAGAAGAGGCTGCACTAGAGGTAGTTTTGCCCAATACCACAAACTGCTGCTAAACCAAAACATTAACCTGAAAACTTGAATCATGCTCTAGAATAGCCTAGTCAGATCAAGATTTTCATATCATTTTTAAAAGAGGGCTCAATTCAGAGTAGAGCAATATTATTTATTTGAGGGTATTACACCAAAAACATATATATATATATATATATATATATATATATATATATATATATATATATATATATATATATATATACCTATTGGCCTAGATATTGAAAGTCTTACAAAAGAAAAACATACCATCTTACAGAAATAATGTTGGATTAAAAAGATCCATTAACTGTCTCTATGAGCAGTACTGAAGAAAAGGTTTCGTATCAACCTCCACATCAGTAAACAACACAGCATCGGGCTGACATTATTTCAAATAATGTAGACATCAAAGTGTAAGGCAGAAGTTGAGACATTAAAAACAAGAGAATTACTCTGAGAATAGAGGATACAGAAAAGATAATGCAGGCGCAATAAAAACAGACAAACAATAAGACAGCAGTGTCGGAGATGGTGAGAATGAAATAAACAAATCAATAGCACGAGCGATAGTAAAGTACATCACGAATGGTCAAGTCATAGCCGTAGTAACCGAGCAACAATGTACTTTGGCAAAGTACAAGTCAAGGGGAACAGATCAAAAGAAGTGTGTGTTGCATTCAATATATTAAAATAAGAGAATCACAAAAACAGAATGACACAAATAATAAAAAAGAGAAGGCAGATACAAAGTCAACCAAATGATGTAAAGAATTATACAAAACTAGCAGGGTAACCCAGCATTGCCTATGTATTATATCAAAATAACAACAGTAATATACAAGTTCCCCTTGAACAATATTAATAGTAGTCATATTAAAATCCAACATCATTTATTACAATTTAATTTTTATCACTATTTAAATATATATAATTTGCTTTGTCAAGATAATCTGGGTGTTGAATATTTTACTTTACTGAGTAAGTTTTTCTTTTTTCTTTCCTTGTTCAGGATTCTTTCTTGTCTAAAGGTGTTAAGTCTTCTGGCAAGTTATTTGTTGGTCACACCAACATAGTTGTTTTTTCTATAGTAGTAATAATATATATATATATATATATATATATATATATATATATATACACACATATATGAAATCAACTCACTGAAATAATAATAGTATATATATATATATATATGAAATCAACTCACTGAAATAATAATAGTGTGTGTATATATGTATATATATATATATATATATATAGAGAGAGAGAGGAAATCAATTGACCAAAATCGCCTGAAGATACCGAAAGGTTGGAACCAAGCAAGTGAAATCTGTTAATCTCCTAATTTTCTCTACCTAAAAGCTCTACATATTAAATTTTTATCTTTTTATATGTGTATTGACCACTTTTAATACTACTGTTTCTTGGTCTAATTCAACTCTGACCATTAATTTTTATATATATATATATATATATATATATATATATTTTCAAATATAGTTTTAAGATATGCTATTAGGTTGGTGCAAAAATAATGACGTAATAATGTTGTTTTTTGACGTTATTACGTCATTATTTTTGCACCAACCTAATATATTTATGTGTTAAAGTTCTCAATATCAGGGATAGAGCTTATGTAAATATAAAAGTGGACATTGAAGTCACCACCCAGATCCTAAACAGTTACATCATGTCTTTGATCCTTGGTCAAGGGTCACTGAATGGTACCTGCATTCAAGTCAGAACAGCATAGATACTAGGGTCGCAGGCAGAATTGTTGATTCATATGTAAATAATAAGTCTTTTTTTCATGTGCACTAAGCTAGTATGATTTTTAAAAAAAAAAGGAGCTCTGTGAATCACTAAGTGTCAAATAACCAGATAATAAAATAAATGATAACAATAAAAAAAAATTTCATGAACATAACCAGTTTATGTAAACAACAGTAAAGTACATATGACCTGAATGAATAGTTTAGCAGACACAACAAATTGGCCTATTTTATACAGTTTTCTAATAATGATTTAAAACTGTATAAAATACAAATTAATAAGAAAAAAAAAAAAGAAAAGAGAAATTCTTGTGATTAAAATGAATGTAGGCCAGGAATTTATCAAGTGTAAGTTAAATTAATTTTGAGGCAAACGATTTATTTTATTTTTTTTTATTTTTTTTTTTTTTGAGTTATTTCTTTCAGAGAACAGCTCTTCAACAAAGAACAGGGTTGGCTGAACCAGAGAAAGATGTCTGGAACAGTGGAAGCAAAGCCTGCCATCTCTGTGTCACCTTTTACTATTTAACAAATATTTCCTGTCACTGGAGGCTGGCATTTTTGTAAATGTGTTCTCAAAGTGTTACATGATTGTTTGTCTCATTTGCATGATAATCTCCATGATGTGAGTGACCTAAATTGAGAGATGACCCGATGCTGGTGATCTAGGCAAAAATCTAACACAGTCAAATACAAACTAGATTTCCTCAAAATAAAAAAAAAAGAAGGAAATCAATTTGTGGCACAAGTTAAATAGATTGACCCACTAATAAAAACTGGGAAACATTTGGGGAGAAATAATTTCTGTACTTAGGACCTTCCTTAGGCGACAACACTTTTCAGAATAAAAAAATACTGAATTTTTATTGATTGAAAAGGAGGGACCTGTTTATAAGATTATACAGTGTCAAATCAGTCCCTGACTTTTACAGAATTTTTAGACTTGGCTATTTTGAGCATGAAAACAGACATTTTTAATTAAAGAAAAAAAATAAATAAATTAATAAAAGTATCCAATTATTCTTCACTAGAGAAAAATTTAACCCCTATAGATTAAATATTTCAGTTCAGAATTCCCTGTAGATTACCTGGCTCAGTCATTGCTTGCCCATTTTCACTTAACCCAGGGATTGAACTCATAATTGTGAAATCCTCAAACCAACACTTTAATCCCTTAGGCTATTGCCCATAGGTTAAATCATTTTAAACTTTTTTCTCAATATATTATTTTATTAACCTCAGAATGGATCTGTATCAATAATAAAAAAACTTAGTGTTCTCATTTTAATTGTTATAGTTACAAGATTTTGTTATACCTCCAATTTCCATTGGGTGTCTTAATTTCATTTAATTTCAAATATCCCTGAGGAAGGTATGAATTAAACTCTTCTCCCTCTAGCTATGGGTTAATCAGTAAAACAATTATCACTAAATCATTATTATTAGTTTTTTTAAATTCTTACAATCTAAAAATATTTTCTGGTTTTAAATAACCTGCAAAGTGTTGATAAGCTATAAAAAATGAATGAATCAATAAATAAATATAAAAAAAAAACACAGAGAACAGCACAGGGATGGAACTCACAATTACTGTCACCAAATCCACAAACCAATGCTTTAATCCACTAGGCTATTGTTTCATGGAACAATATTTATAATTTACTGTCATATTTTTTTTATTGAAATTGACAAAATATTCATGAAAAATGCAATATTAATGTTGTTATACAATTTTTATGTAAATGAGTATTGAGCAGTACTGTGTAACCTCCATTTTTGTGCAGGACACAAAGAAAACCAAGATAAGTAAAAATAACAAAATAAACAAATAAATAAAATCTAATAAACTGATCAAAACAGGGAAGGTTATTAAAACTCTCAGATTGTGTAAGGGTTGCACTTATTTGATAGTCTGGAAGGAGAAAATTTCTTTTTTTTTAAAAAAAAAAAAAAAAAAAAAAAAAAGAAAATCTCCTCACCCCAAAATAAGACCTGTTTCATTTTTCCTTTTTTAGGATAAAGTTACATTTGCGTGAATAGGGTTTTCTATTTTGATTGCCTCTAGCCTGAACAGTCAAGGGTGGAGTTGGGTAGTCAAAGTGTATTTTTGATTAAAGTCTGTATAATGAGAATGGAGTGCTGGGTCAGGAAAGAGAGAGAGAGAGAGAAAAGAGAAAAATGTTGTTGTTGCTGTGGATGATGGTGATGATGATGAGGATAGCTGTAATGATGGCGATAAAAATTTAGTGTATTTAGGGGTAAGAGAGAAGTAGATATCTCAATTGTTGGTTGATTCCTTTCCACCTACTTCCCCTGTGTATCATATCAAAAGTTAACATTATCAGCCATAATGCCCAATTGGTTGCCTGCTAAAGTATAAAGGTATAAAGCAGAACATAGGCTATGCAAATGGCCAAGAAAAAAATCTAATAAATAAATAAAGACCAGTTCAAAATTATTTATCGCCTCAAAATATTTCTACAATCATCTACATTTCTTATTATTTAAAACATTATATGTAGTGGATACAAATGTTTGAGTAGACAAACCTGTGTCTGGCAGCCTGTGCATTTGAGAGTCCTAATAAAGTGAATGTACCTTCTGGTAGGGCTCAAACTTATGTTAGAAATGGATATCTGGTAGCACGAGTGAACAAACAAAACAAGTACTGCTGGTGAGGTAAAAAGAAAAAGAAAAGAATTGTTAAAATAAAATTTTTTGTATTGCAGATATAGAGGATTAAGGATGAATATTTCTCTGTGGGTGAGGGAAGTGACTTGGAGGAAAGGGAGAGCTGGTAGGGTCCGGTGTTGATGCTTGTGTCAGTTCATTTGACAAAAGTCACTAGTGGTGATGTTGATGGCATGCCTGCTTGCTTGTAACTATGCTGATAGTGCCAGGAGTAGCATTCTTAAAAACAGACAGGATGGATAATGACTCATGTTTTTTTTTGGCATGCCTTTTGCTTTAGCAGCAATTTTCATAATTGGTTCCTTTTATTTTGTATATATTTTATATATTTTTGAGAGGATTTGTTTTGTGAACTGGATGTGATGCTTGAAGCACCTGAACAGAGAGTGGCTTTTTTTTAAAAATTTTTATTTATGCTTTCTAGTGCTAACATCCAGCTGATAGGTTTTGATTTAGAGTGAATCAGAATGAGATCTAGTTTGAAGCAGAGTATAACACAAGCTTTCGCCATGTTGGGGAAATCACTGTCTAGTCCAGCATGTTTTTAGATTACTCTGACATGAAAGACTGTCACAGTCAAGCAAAGTTAAATTACTCTATTTAAAAAATGCACATCTCTTTTTCAGATCATATATTTACTAAAGTTTTATTTTTGTATCTGAAATGTAAACAAAGTAATTTTTAAAGAATTAATGGATTTTATTTATAATTCAGCCTTATTTCCTATTACTTCAAATGTTATATTTTAGTGGATATACATGTTTCAATAGACATTCCCCTTTTTTAACCTTTAGCATGCTGGAGGCAAAAATTGTCACTGTAGAATTCTCTCACTTTGCATGCTGTAGGTATATTCTGTCATCTTGAGAGGATTGTCAACTGTTATTTCCGGAAATAACAGTTAACAAGTGATTATTTATAGCAACCCTCTCGAGGTGACAGAATATGCCTACAGCATGCAAAGGGAGAGAATTCTACAGTGACAATTTTCACCTCCAGTATGCTAAAGGTTAAAGAGTGTAAATTTATATCTACCAGCTTGTGTATTCAAGAGTCTTAATAAAGAAAAATGAGCTGGAAGTGTGTTTTAAGACTCTTGACTGATTTGTTTTTTATGACTTATCAACATTTTGCAGGTCATTTAAAGCTAGAAACTATTTGGGGATTGTAAGAATTTGTAGAGATAATAAGGATTTATTGAAACAAGTCCTACTAATTAATCCATAGCTGGGGAGGAGAAGAGGTGGGTCTATACCTTCCCTGATGGTGTTTTTGTGCCTAAGTGAACATAACGAACCCCACTGGAATTGGAACTCAAATTTCCAATGCCAAGCTTTTATCTATTACATCACTTGCATATTCAAGCTTGCAGTACTTCATATTCCCAAGTGGTCACCCATCTAGGTACTGACAAAGCTCAATGTTGCTTAACTTCAGTGATTGTATGAGAACCAGTGTTTTTATTTGATATGGTCATAAACTTTAAGACTCTTGAATGCACAGGCTTGTAGACATATATTTACATAGTTTAAAAAACAGGAATGCTTTTGAACTCTGTCAAGGCTGGAAAATAATACATACAACGTACTTTCTCTTTCTAGCTAAGATTAGTGTGTGTGTGTGATTGATTACTTAATTTGTTTCTTACAGCTTATCAACTTTTGTGGATTATTTAAAGCTGGAACATATTTTATGGATTGTAAGAATAATTCTTTTTTTGTGACTGGATATTAACAATTTTTTGAAGACTGCAATTATTTTTTGCAGATACGTGTCCTACTATTTCACCTATAGTTAGAGAGAGAGGAGATGGATTCATACCTTTCCCAATAGCATTTGTATATAAGTCTAGTGCATGCGTGTAGTGTATCTGCATGCATTTATATCTGAAATTAGTATGTGTCTGCACGCATGAATTTATGTCTTAACTTAATGCACATGTGTGTGTTGGTCTTAATACACATAGAACAGAATCCCAAAAGAGTTCCAGGAAGTGTTTCTGCCATTTAATTTCAAAAAGTGTATCCTAATTATTTGGTGGAAAGCAAAACAAACAGCAAGAGCTCAACTTTGGTTCCTTGGCATAATTAATGATGTTTTATTCTGAACAATTCATTCATGAAAATGGAAATATAAGGAGGCATGTGTATATAAAGTGAGCTCAAGTCGAGTAATAAACTCTATTAACTACTTGCTTTTTTCTCAGCCTTCTCCAGATTCATGGGGAGGAATGGTTCATTACTCTACCATTCCAACATGTTGATATGAGCAGATGTAACACATTTGGGTGGATCATATTTCTCTTCGATTCATGATCACCCAAGGGTATTTGCATTCGAGCGAATATAACAAACCTGACTGTAATTAGAACTCAGCTCTCCAATTTCTCTTCCCAAACCGTTATCCATTAAACTACCTACAGATCCAAGCTTACAGCACCTGGTATTACCAAGCAGTCACCCATCTAGGTACTAGACTCAATGTTACTTAACTTCAGTGATCAAATGAGTCCATACTATTAGTAAAAAGAATTTCATGTATGACTCTTTAAATTAGTGGTTCTCAAATGGTACAGTGCACCTCATAGGTGCAGTGGAAGATAGCAGGTGAAATGGTATGATTGTTTGTAATCTCAGTATAAATAGTTATAAATAATTATTGGCCAATTTTATCAGTGTCATATTTTTGCATTATATCAATTATTAAGAATATAGTAACTAGGGTCTGCAAATTGGAGGAGAGAGTTATCAATGATAATGTTCTGACTTTGAATCCGCAGTTATCTCCCTTCAATCTTCTCTCTATTTTTTTATTTTTAAATGTACTTTTTATGAAATAAAATTTGAAGTGCAAACAAATTTTAATTCTGAAAGTGCAGCCTAGAGAAAAAAAAAAGTTTGGGAACCACTGCTTTCAAATATTAATATACAGCATTTTCAGCAAGATCATTTTATTACTTAATAATAATAAAGAACCAACCCCCGCCCCTATTTCATATAAATTAAAATCTTGTATCAATAATGGTGTGCCAATGCCATAGAAATTGACCGAAGCTATTCAGTCAGTTAAGTGCTGTACATGATACATGATTACCCAATCATGTATCTTTTGATACATGACTGATGAGGCATATTTTTTTCTTTTACTAGGTTACCATTTCTTTCTGTGGTAGACTGGTTGCCAACCAAGGTGAAAGAACCCAGTCTGTCCTGCTATTCAACCCATATCTTAGCAGATGAAGAGATGTATTCATACTTTTCCCAAGGGTATTTGTGCATAGGTGAATCCAATGAACTCGACTGGAATTCAAACTCAGCTCCCTTAGCTGATATCCATTACACCACAATGCACATCCTAAAATGATAGAAAGTTTTAATATTGAGATGCAATGAGACAAAAGTTTTGAAACAATTTATTGAGATTCAATAAACCAGAGATCCAGAATTCACAACTAAAATAGAGGCCAATAAACTGCTTAATTAATCAGTTTCCTTATGATTATGTTTTTCAGACTGAAGTCTTATTTGCGCAAGCATTTCTTGCAAGGTACTCATAACTCTATCTACTAAGTGATTGTCTTGCTTCAACTTGGTCTCAAGATAGACGGCAATGATGGCAAAGCCTTTGTCATTGTTACTAATCTTTTTCTTTTGAGAGGTTTTTCTATTTTGAGTCAGTGTTATATTAAAACATAGACCTTTTAACATGAAAAGATACTGAGCAAAAAGTGATTTATATAATACCATGTGTAATCAATGAATCAGATAACACTGACTGTCTAAAAATAGAAATAGAAATTTTTCTCAACAAATTAAATATAGCATGTATCTATACTTTGTGCATAATCCTATAAAAAAACTACTTAAAAAGTACAAGTTAAAATTAAAGTTGATAAATATTTTTAGTTAGATACTTTAAGAAAAATTCTACAGTTAAGAATATTATTAATCTTCATTATCTAATAATTAAAGGCATGACACAGAAGATATATAGAGTAACCAAATGACTATATTTTTAACACCCTGTGATTAAACATCTCTTCCGACATACTCATATATGAGAGAATAGGCATTATAGAGTTGATACACTTTTCACCATATATATCAGTCAATTATTTGCCATGTGTGATACACGCTTAGGCAATCATATATCTTTCGATACATGACTGACAAGGCAGATTTTTTTTTACTGCAGTAAGTTGTCATTTCTTTCTGCGGTAGACCAGTTGCCATCCAAGGCTATAGAACCCGATCTGTCCTGCTATTTACCCATAGCTGGGGCAAGAAGAAGAGGATTCATACTTTTCTCAAGCACATAAGTGAATGTAATGGATTCGAATGGAATTCAAACTCGGCTCTCTGATTACTCAATCCAGGCTGCTATTATTCCACCGTGCCTCCTATATGATATATACCAGTCATTAAAGGGTCTATAATATACGTTGCTCCAAGGCTTATGGCCACATCATGTTGAAACACCAGTTCCCATACTATCACCAAAGTTAAGCAAAGTTGAGCCTGATCAGTACTTAGATGGATGACCACTGGGGAATGCTAGGTGCTGTAAATTTGTATGTAATGGTGGTGTAATGGATAACAGCTCAGAAAGCCAAATTCCAATTCCAGTCAGGTTCTTTATATTGTTTTATGCACAAATACCCTTAGGAAAAGCTATGAATTAATTATTTTGACTTGTATCATTAAATCATTATTATCACCCAAAGATTCTTACAATTTAAAATATTGTCTGGCATTTAATAACCTGCAAAAGGTAAGTTGTAAAAAACAAATCAGTCATTGAAAAAAAAAAAAAAAAAAATTTTCTCAAGAAATTAAATGTAGCTTGTATCTACACTTTGTGCATAATCCTATGAAAACTGGCGGAAAAGTTAAAATCAAAGTCGATAAATATTATTAGTAAAAAATTTAACAAAAAATTCTACAATTATGACTATTATTAATCTTGCCCTATCTACCATATATACTCGTATATCATGTGACTCTTGAAGACCTAATTTTGGAGTTAATTTGACTACAGTAAATGGATATATAATTTGGTCAACAGTGTAGCTAGGGCCAGCAGTACATACCTTAATTTCATATTGCATGCATGACGTGACCTCCTTAAAATTAGCTTCAAAATTAGGTCTTTGAAAGTCGCATGATACATAAGTATGTATGGTAATAACTGAAAGTATGACACAAAAAAACATACGTATATATAAATAGCATCCAAATGTCATCAAAAATGAAGGCTGTTTTACAACAATGTGTTATTAAACATTTCTTCTAATTATTTACACTATTTACAATTGGACTATTGTCCTCACATTTTTTGCTGTTGTTCTGACAACATTTCGGCTGTTGTGTTCCCTGATTTTATCAGGTATATATCAATCCAGGTAACCTATAAGGTATTCCGAACTGAACCCTTTATTTAATCTACTGAGGTAGACTGTTCTCATTTCACTGCCCATGTCCAGGGATATCTCAGCTAGTTCTTATCTTTAGTACAACTCAGTTATTGCTCACCTTGTTTCCACTGAAAAAAATAAAACACATGAGCAGTGGAATGAGAACAGATTAAATAAAGTGTTCTGTTTGGAATTCCCTGTAGGTTACCCAAATCAATATACACATGAGGAAGGTTGGAGGGCATAACAGCCAAAATGTTCTGATAACAATAACAAAGATGAGGATAATAGTCCAGATGTAAATAGTGTAAATAATGATAAACTATTTCCATTTCAAAATTATAATAGTGTCAGTCAAAATGGAATAAAAAATATGCTGAGAAGGATACAAAATACAAAAAAAAAAAAACACTGTGGAGGGGGCTTAATCACAGCATGATAAAAAAAAAAAGGAGAGTAAAGATAAAAATGGAATTGGGGATCTACTACAGTCACTAACCTAGCTAAGTATAGGAAAGTTGGTTCACTGTGTTGTGCTAGACATTTTCTAACCAGAATCCATCTAGCACATTTACAAATCTACCATTCATCTGACTATCAATCAGGCTATCTTACCCAAGACACACCAACTGCTGCCACTGCTGCAGTACATGTGGTACCTCTAAAACCCTAATGCATTAAGGGAGTTGTAATTATGACTTTTTGAAAAACCATTGCTTACATGCTCAAGAAGAGTACTTGAAAACATCCACAGAAACTGAGGGTAAGTATGTTTTTCCATGTTCAAATTATCAAAACTCTTGGGTTGCCAATCATATGTGTCAGTTCTTCATAAAATTATTCAATATCTTAATCAGAATAATAATTAATGATAGGTTTTTCTCTTATTTTATTTCATTTTAAAATCATCAAAATAGCATAGAATTCTCTTTGAATTAATGTGAATAAAGCAGAGAGGATAACTGTTTTGCAAAAACAATTAAATCAGCTCAAGATAAACGGTACAGAAAAAGGAAGAATGAAGAACAAAAAAAAGAATCTTTTTCAGCAAACAACAGAAAATGCAATTTGAAAATAAAGAATATTGGTTGTTATTTAATGAGGATTTCAGAATCTATAGGAAACTGAATTGGAGTTTATTTTAATCAATATTGGAATTAATAAACCATAAATAATCAATGAAATCACAAGGTTGTTGACATAAAGAAGATTGACAGAGAGAAAGGAGAGAGGGGAGAGGAGAAAAAGATAGGAGTGGAGGAAACAGAAAGGAGAGAGGGTGCATGAGAGGGAGAAAGAGAAGTAGGAGAAGGAGAGAATGAGAGGAAAGGGTGGGAGAGCAAGTGGGGAAAGAAAGAAAAGAGAGAGAAAAAGGAGCAGACATTGAAAGAGCAAGATAATGAGAGAACAAGTAAGAGAGAGAGAGAAGAACAGATAGTGTGAGAGACAGATAGTGATAGAACAAGTGAGAGAGAGACAACAAGAGAAAAAGTGAGAGACAGAGAATGAGACAGCAAGAGAACAAACAAGAGAGGGACAGTGAGAAAATAAATAAGAGAGATAGTGAGAGAACAAGTGAGAGATAGAGAGCAAGACAGTGAGAGAATGAGACAGCGAAGGGACAAACAAGAGAGAGACAGTGAGAGAATGAGACAGTGAGGAAACAAACAAGAGAGACAGTGAGGGAACAAACAAGAGAGACAACAAGAGAACAAGTAAGAGAGAGGAAGCAAAGGAAGAAACAAAAGAGAGACTGTGAGAGAACAAACAAAAGAGAGACTGCAAGAGAACAAACAAAAGAGAGACAGCGAAAGAACAAATGAAAGAGAGACAATGAAAAAGAGACTGTGAAAGAACAAATGAAAGCAAGACAACAAAAGAGAGACAGTGTGAGAACAAGTGAGAGAGAGAGAGAGAAAGAGAGAGAGAAAGTGAGAGCTCAAGCAGGAGAGCGAGAGAACAGAAGAGAATGAGACAGCAAGAAAACAAATGAAAGAGAGACAGCAACTGAACAAACAAGAGAGAGAGACATTGAGAGAACAAAACTGACAAAAGAAACAAGAGATTGCAAGAGAACAATCATGACAGTGATTGAAAGAAGAGACCAATCGAGAGAGAGATACTGAGTGACAAGAAAGTGAATAAGCAAAAGAGAGTTTCTGCTTGGAAGTTGGATATACACATAATTACCTTAACCTTTATAGACTTGTTTGTACACTATGTTGTCTATTATTTCAAAAGATGGTTAAAACTTGCTGGAAATCAGCCTACACCATTTTTATGATATTTTTTTCTTAAATTTTGTATAACATTTTATTTATTTTATTTATACTTTCAATTCTGATTTTTATCAAGCTTCATAAGACTTTTGTTCCGGAATGTATTTATGTCTCTTTGTATAAATGGGATTTTTCAATTACATAATACCTCTGTGGGAATCAGTTATCCCACAATTCCCTTGGGGTTCTTAATAAAAGTAATTAGAAATCACATTTCAAAGATATTTTCAGTTCGAAGTCTTAAACATTTATTTTTGTCTCGTTCTTCTAACGGTTTATTCACAATCCTCTTCAGCAAGAGAGATTTTTTTTATTAATGCTTCTAAATTTTTCATATTTTTAAATGCCATATACCTTCAGGATGTAGGCGATCATGGTTTTCTAGAGATTCCTTTTATTATTATTATCTGTGAATTGCCATGACATATTGGGAAAGAAAATGGAGTGATTTCCAAATGCCTTTCTTCTTAGATCTGGATATTTCATCTACTAGACTGGTTGCCACTCAAGGCAAAAGAGCACAGTTTGCGTTGCTATTTACCCTAGCTGGACTTTGTGTTACTATTTAACCCATAGCTGGAGAGAATAAAATGGATTCACACCTTTCCCTAGAGATATTAACAATTTTGAATTCAAAGTTCTTCTCCAAGACTGGTTGCCATTCAAGGCAATATAGCCTAGTTTGTGTTACTATTTAACCCATAGGTAGAGAGAGTAAAAATGGATTTATACCTTCCCCTAAAGATATTAACAATTTTAAATTCAAAGTTGTCTTCATAGACTGGTTGCCAATCAAGGCATGAGAGCCCAGTTTGTGTTACTATTTAACCCAGAGCTGTAGGGAATAAAATTAAATGCATACCTTTTGGTTTAATAAAAATCTTTCAATTTTGGTTGCAGCTATTTTTTTGTAAAACTTTTTCTTCAAAATAAGAGTGCATCTTATATTCCTAAAAAATACAGTAATTTTTTTTAATCATTTCACCCCAAGCAAGGCAATAAATTCACTAAGGTACAAGGATTACTGAGTGTGAGAGAATATGAAGGGGAAAACACTATTAAGAAGAGAGAGAGAACAATAAAAGAGCAGGAATTATGGAAATAAAAGATAACGATGACATTGCATTTACATTTTTGAAGATCAAAGTTGACTGGAAATCTGGAAGAGAGTCCCACAAGCGAGAAGTGTGAGAGAAGAAACAGCATAAAACTTATGGTTACATCTAGCCAATTCAATGTAAAATGATGAGACCTATCTGCCAATCTAGTCAGTCAGTAGTATATGATACACAATTAAGATAATCATGTCTCTTTCAATTCATGACTGACAAGGCAGAAGATTTTATTACAATCATCTGCTGTTTATTTCTGCAACAGTAGACTGGCTGTCAACCAAGGCTAAAGGAGGGAAAATAGATGGATTCATACATTTCCCTAGGGAACTTGCACCCAAGTGAATGTAATGAACCTGACTGTAATTTGAATGCAACTCTCTGATTTCTCATTACAAGCAGTTATCCATTACAGCACACACATCTAGCAGAGCACTTAAACTCATTAAATCTAGATACCATAGAGGAAAGCTCATCAGAACTATTACTATGAAAGTATTTATAGAAAATGCACTGGGAAGTTACATTATGGTGGTAGTTAAGTGACTGAAGCCAAGATGCCAGGTCAGGATAAATAACTTTTTAGATTTTCTTTTGGGTTTTATCAAGAATCTCTGAATATGTATCAGAAACACCACAAATTGTTTCGGAATGCTCTGTATTCACCCAGCATGTTGAAAAAAAGATTAGAAATCCCTCTTGATGAAATAATATTTTCCAAATATTGAACATGGATAGAGAAACTGATCTGAGTCTAAATCAGATTGATTAAGTTAGAAGTGCATTGAGAGCAGAAAATATTTTATATCCAAAAAGGAACATTTGGGTGGTTTTGCATCAAGAAAGTTTTTAAAAACAAAAAAAAAGTAAAGATTGAAATAATATTTGTTGTCAATCCATCTTTTATTTTTTTTATTTTTTTGACCTTCAACAGAAACACATGCCTTATGCTTTTTTTAAGCGCCTTTACTTTGTTGAAGAACATGGAAAACATCAGATTCCAAACAAATGCAATCCCTGCTTTTCATGACAAATCACTAAATCCAATATTGTATTCTGAATTCTGTATCCTTCTAGACCAAGCCTTGCCAAAAATTACTATAAATTTGAGCACTACTTAAACTGACTTGTATGTTCATTAAAAAATAGGGAACAGTTTTTCGGGTGGTATAATTTTTGTAGATTAGCATTCATATACCTTTTTCAAGCCACAACATTTAGGTCTGCTTTATAATATAAATACAGTATGAAATCAAACCCTGAATTTTTAAAGAGTTATCTGCACCTTCTTTTTATTTACAAATGTCAAATTTTAAACATTAATTATATCTAATTTCTATGTAGATCAGAGCAGCAACACCAGCTAGGTGAGTTTGCCATCCTATACTCAACAGGAAAGTCTACGGTCCTTATACAATGTATGCTAAATGTTTTTATAAGACTGGGGGCATGAGTAATGTCCAGCTACTCATTTTCACTCACACTTGTCTGCTAGGTCAGCTAGCTATTCCCTGTTGCAGACACCTGCTCAGGCATATGTGTTTGTTCAACACCCACAGAGACCACCTGTGGTTTTTATACTGCAACTATGCTAAGCAGACCTTAGTTGCAGTTTCTGGGAGAGACTAGGATCAGAAGTTTGAACAAGGACAGTACACTTAAACTTGTGATTTTTATGCTAGCACTTCTGATCAGTTCTATCTAATCTGACTTTATTCACATGGCTCAGCTTAATCTGTGGTATGGATTCTGGACACTTTCTAAAACCGTTTGGTGTTGGTATTGCCTTCCCAGGTCAATAACATCAAGAAAACACCTTCCTGACAAATTGACCATGGTTAGATTTGAACCTGGGTCTCATGGTTAGAAAAGTAAATGTTCTAACCTCTTCCCTATGCACCCATATGCTGCATGAGTAACGTAACATTTATCAGTGTAGAGTTTGGGCTAAGATTTGAGCCCACTTCTCCCTTCACTCTGTTCTATCTGTAGATATTTTGAAATATGCACATCACAACAGTGATTTTCCAAGTGTAGCTTAGATGTGGTACAAGGCTAAAAGTATGGGGCACCTAGTGAGGATCAAAGTCACAACTCAGTCATAATTGTTTTAGCAAGACAAACTTGATAACCATTATACCACACTGACCTCTCTCATGGGCACATCACAATAATTGACAAAGTGAATGAGTGCCTGGACAATCCACTTTTCTGCAACTACTCATGGAGTAGCTTCAAGAAGCTGTTACCACCATAGTTAACCTTGACAGGAGTTCAATCAATCTTCATGCTGGAAACCTGACTGAAGCTTGATGAAAGAGGGGATCTGTTCCACAAATTGTAGTGAGAAATAGAGGCAGGGACATGTCCTGACATCTTTGACAATATCTAAAAGGAACCAAGTAATTATTTTATGACCTATAAAAAAGAAAAAAAATTAACTATATGTCGCATTCTATTATATTCTTCATCTATGTGCCTTGTCCCTTCAAGATGTTGGTGATCATGGCTCTTCACAACTTTCTCTCTTTTGTAGCTCTTAATAAATTTTGTCTTTTTATTATCTCTCCTAAACCCTGTTATGCTATTTACAAAAGCTCCTTCTCCTTCTATGTGCCATGTTCCTTCAGGACATGGGTGATCATAGCTCTCCACAATTTCCTGTCCTTTGTAACTTTTAATAAACTTTGTCTTTTTATTATCTCTCCTAAACCCTGTCCTGTCATTTATGCAAGCTGATTGTTTTCCGTTGTCCTTTTTTGCCTTCAATATGTCCAATGAGTATCAAATTTTCCAAGCCTTCTTCCCTCCTTATATGCCCTAGAAATTTCAACTGTTATTTTCTGATGTGAAGTATGTTGATTTTCTAAGCATAGCTTAGATGTGGTACAAGGTCGAAAGTATGGGGCACCCAGTGAGGATTGAATTCATTACTCAGTTGTAACTGTTCCAGCGAAACAAACTTGCTAAACATCACACGATGTCAAGATGCCCTTTCTGATGTGAAGAATGTGTCCTTTTTGTTTCCATTTTCTCTAAAACTTCATCTTTCTTTACATATTCAATCTATGGTATTCTCAGCATCCTTCTGTGTAACCACATTTTTATCACCTGAAGTCTCTTCCTCATCTATGGTCCAGCATTCACTGCCATATAGAAGGACAGATATTACATAATTCTTTTCTTTGTTTCGCTTGCTTAGAGTTTGTTTTTCATCTGAGAGGAGATTGTCCAGCATTGACTACCATATAGGAAGACTTATATTAAATAACAGGCCAGTACTTTTTTCATTTTTTCTAATGAAACTTTCCTGTTTCTTAATACTCTGCCTAGATTTTGGAAGGCATCTTTCGCTATTATAGAGGTAAATAAATCTCAATCGTTACTTACATGATAGATGTTCTGAAGAACAACCGACTCAAATATACTGTTTTTATCCTGCAATCACGGACAGATAACCATGAAATTGAGTGTGTCTATTCATAGAGCTGGTGAGGAAGATTTTTCTGACCTTTCTAGCATCTCTTTTTCAGACATGAAAATAAATTCACAAAACTGAAAGAGGCAATCAAGTATAATTGGAGATATAGATTGGGTGGGGGAGGGAATGTAGAGAGAAAAGAAATAGGAGTTAAGGGCATATGCTACTAAATCTGAAGAAAGAGAGTTATTGGCATCTTTATGTTAAAGGAAACTGCTGCTGAAGTAAGAAGATAGATAAAAAAAAAAAAAAAAAGAAACATCCAAAAATAATGAGATAAATAAAAATAGAGGCAAATGTAGAAAATCTGTATTTCACTAATTGGATTTTCTATGGTTTCTTAATGTTTTCATTGGCTTTTATTTTTCTCTCTCTAGTTTTTTTCTGAAAATGAAGGTCATGGGGGAAATTAATTCAACTAAATTAAGATTTAGGGTTTATGATTTTTTTTTTTTTTTTAGATATCTAGACAAAACGCTGTCTCTAAAGAAAGTGCAGTATAAAAATAAATTAAGAAAAAATGGAATTTTAAAAAGTACTATTTGAATAAATAGAATAGAATGGCCTTTCTCAACTATTTGAGGTTTGAGTCATATGGATGGTCATTTTCTTGCTAATATATACAATGCATTAAAAAAAGCTGAACTTATAGTAAATATTAAAAATATGGGGTTTATTTAAGAAAAATAAAATAACGTATTTGAAATAAAATGAAATTAGGTACATCAAAAAAATTGCTAAAAAAGAGGATGCATGATGAAAAAAATGCACAAAATTTAATCAGAAAAATCTTTGTGTTATTATTAAGAAGGAAAATCAAAGGATTTTTTGACGTAAAAATTATCTTTTTATCCTTTTTAGAAACTGGGAAATGTTGGTTAAAAACCTTGTTATTCTGGTGTCAAAACGGGACAATAAATTTCCCACACAAATTTATTGGAAATTTACTGATTTGGAAATTCTTGCAGAAATCAGATAATTGTTGGATTTTCAATCTTTCAGGATTTATTCGCAAATGCATGAAATTATTTGTTAAATTCTTTTCTCCAGAAAATTTTGGTAAAAAAACTTTTTTAAATCTTTTATCTCCATTTATTTAATTTTATGAAATGTTGAGAAATTCTTTTCTGTAACACTTAATGTTTATATTAGTTATAAGTACAAGTTCATGGAGAATTTAAATTATCAAATGTTTTTGATCAAACAGAACACACAATTACAGAAAATTTCCTCTGAAGTATAGAATAAAAAATGCAATAAAACTAAAATATTATTAAATTAAAAGTTTTTTTAATTACTTTTATGAATAAAATATATTCTGAATACTATTATCTTAAGAAAAATAATTTTTTTGAAGAATAATGAATTTTTACAATAATTGTTTTGATTTTTTGAAAATTTTAATTTGAATAATCTATAAACATTAAAATCTTTTAAAACTGTATTAATTTGTAGCAGCCAAGTGATATTGTTATTAGATTAAAACTGTATTTATTATTAATATATGGAAAAGCTTAATACAATTCAACAAACCCCAGTATTTTAAAAAGAATTTTGAATTTATTTTGTGTGTATATAAATGTGTTGATTTTTACAAATACAGACATCCATACACATTATCAGAACATAAAAGCAGTAACAAGAGTAAATTTAAAATTTATTGTTAATTTTCTTAACAAGTATCTTCATAAGTAAGGCTATACAGACAAAAATCTAAAATTCAATAAAATATTAGAATAATTAAAATATTCTAAGTTTTTACGGTTACTAGGCAGTTAAAAGTAATTATTTAAAAAACAACATTATATTTGTCATGCAATTTTTCTAGTTATTTTCTCCTTAGTTAAATTTCTCAAATATCAGATTGTCAATAAAACACTCAATATGTCTAAAAATACCCACTCCATCTTAAAAAAAGTCTTAGTTTAAAATATCACAATATTTTAAACTAAAAGTAATGTTTGTTTCAATTCAGATTAATTAAACTTTGAATTAGTTAATCTTCCTCAAATAAAGTTTCAGAAAAGTATATTTTATTTTTTAAATATTTTTTCAATAAAGAGAATTATGTTTTGTTGGCAAATCAGTCAATATGGACGAATTCATTGATTTTACTAATAAATAATAATAAAAAAAAAAAGATTCCAATCAGTTTAAATTCAGTTTAAATACACCAAAGTATTTTGCTTATTGGAAATGTTAAATTTAATCTATTGACTTGGAATTAAAATTAAAGCTTCAAAAAAGATTTTTCATTTTTTGAAATGCATTTTAAACATTAAGTATCAGTTTTATTGAAGGTACCTCAATAAAATCTATTTAAGTATATTGATTTCTTCTCAATACATTCATGATTTGTAATAAAATGATTCAATAATGAAAGTTGATAAGCTAACAAATTGCTATATAATTTCTCTTAATTTGATGTTATATATATATATATATGTGTGTGTGTGTGTGTGTGTGTGTGTGTGTGTGTGTGTGTATCAGTGGCAACTCCAGCATTTGGGCTTATCGGTCTGTGTAACATTCAAGTATATCTATTTCCAAGCAACAAAAATCTTTTGTAGTGCATCATCCTTGTTCTTGACTTCATATATATATATATATATATATATATATATATATATAAGGCACCCCTCAACTTTGCTTGATGATAGATGCACTTTGTGGCTGAATCTCAAGAACGTCAGATCTAATGACAGTTTATCCTGCCAAGGGGGATGCAGTTTCAAGTTTTGCCAGAGTGCACATTTCTTAAATATTCAAAAATAAATAAATATAGCATTTAATAAATAAATGAAGCTTCTATTCAAATATAGCTATCCACTAAAAATATCATTTAAGTAATAATAATAATAATAAATATATTATTTTTTTAAGCATTTCACCCCAAGCAAAGCAGGATGTCACTAGCCTGCAAAGGGTTACAGAGAGTAGGAGTGAGAGTAAAGAGGTGTGATAGAGGAAAGGATGAAGGGAATAGATCAAGGTATCTGGAGATGTCGATTGACATTACATTTGAATAATTGGAGATTATAGCTATCAAGGAAACAAGTAATAGGAAGGGAATTCCACAAATGGGAGGTTATGAAGTTATTGAAGTAGAAAAGACGGCTACATTTAACCGTTTTGACAGTAAAAGGGTGAGACTGACATGCCAACGTAGTAGCACATTTAATTTAAATTCATGCAGTTTGGGTACTAGTGAAAATAGCTCGTCGGATTAGTTACCATGAAAGTATTTGTAGAACAGACAGAGGGAGGTGATGGCATATCAGTGAGAGAGCGACTGTAGATAAGATGACAGATTAAGGCCAATCACATTGCATATCTGTCTCTGGATTTTATCAAAGACCTTAAGAAGAACAGCAAGGGTACCAGACCATATATGGCAGCAGTATTCCATGCAAAGACAAATGGTTGATTTATAGATTTGAAGGATGGACTCAGGCAAGAAAAACTTTTTGGCACTACACAGGGAAAAAACTTTCCTTGCAGTAGATGAAGCTATTGATTCAATGTATTTGTTCCATCTCAGATGAGCAGACAGTTTGAGACAAAGCAGTTGCAAAGAGGTGTTCTTGTGGAGTTGAGCATCAGACATTCTAATGGTAGGCATGGAAGGTTCCCTGTGGTGAGTAATAGAGAGCAGTTTTGTTTGTGAGGCATTAAAGTTAACCAGCCAATTCCTGCCCCAGTCAACAACCAATTGGAAATCCTTTCTGAGACTAATGACCAGGTTAGTTTTGTCAGCAATACCAGATTTGCTTTTAAGACAGGAGTAAATAGTAATGTTGTCTGCATAGATGGCTACTTGGGAACTGATGACATTGAAAAGATCATTAATGAAGATAAGGAACAGAGTAGGGCCCAGGATAGAGCCTTGGGGAACACCTGTATTTATAGGAAAGGAACTGGAGAATTTGTTAAGGACGACCTTCATTAAATGGTTTGACAGGAATGATTGTATTAAGTCAAATAACTGACCTGAAATTCCATATCCATGAAGCTTATGAAGGAGGCTGGCATGCCAAACCTTATCAAATGCTTTAGAGATAACTAGAGCCATGGCGCGAGCTTCTTCGTTATTGTGAGCACATCATTCACTGGGATAGATAGTTCTAGTTCCACGTGTCATTTTTAATGGATGTCAGTAGTCAGTGAGCGAAATAAAGGGTTCAGTTCGACATTCCAACCACCTGAAGAAGGCCGGAGCGTACAACGGCTGAAACATTGTGATAAATATGGCGACAAAGATAAGGAGAATAGTCCGAATAATGTAAATAGTGTACATAATACTTCATCTCGAAAATATAGACAGAGGCTGGATACTTGTTTCTGAGAATGCCTGTCTACCAGGGTGGCTAGAAAATTCTTATTATAGATTGCCATTCAATCCACAGTGTCCACCTGTAGTTTAAACTGCAATTATGATGAACAGACCTTAGTTTCTGGAAGAGAGGGCATAATCTGGTGTAATCAATTTTTTTGAACATGGTCAGCATGCGCAAACTCTTGGTCAGGATGTATTGAGACTTCATAGTAGCACAACCATCAATAGCTTCTAAACAATTTTATTTACCCAATTTCAATCAACAAACTACATTAAATTCTTACATTAGCTGCATGTGCACTATACTCCCTCTTGTATCATTTTTCAAAATTTAGTATGATTCGCACACATATAGGCCAATATATCATGAACAGTCAAAATAATATTAACATAAAGCAAATTTTAATAGATGACAGCAAAATATTATATAGGGCACAGTACAAAGACTTAAAATTCTGGAAGCCGTTGTAATACAAGGGAAGCAGGCAATATTAAATAGGGTATCTTTCTCCATAAGTAAAGTTTCCCAAGCTGGGTCATATTACCCACTGGTGGTTGATGACCAACAGAACAGGAAATGAAAGGTGATTAGAAATTTGAGTGGGCAATCTATGATTTTGAGTATTAAAAAGGTGTTTCAATATATGTTACCAAAAAATAATATTCAAAGGAAATATACAAAGAACCTGTATATTAAAAAGATACAAACAAACAAAAAACAGGAGGCTAAATGTGAATAACTGAATCATATTTCTAGATAAGATATAAATATCCCCCCCCCACTGCAAACAAGGTATATTTTGGTATTTTTTTACATAGTTTTCAATGGCTAAGTTTGACTTTATTCTTTAGTATGGTAGTATCAGCAGCCGCTGCTGCATAGGTCAGTGTTATTCATTACCTCCCTTTGGTAATTTTTACTATATCATGAAGTGTTTATGAACCAGTAACAAACTTTTCCAAACTATTTTAGCATGCTTTTGAATACTTACTATACAGGTGGGCAATGGAAAAATTTTCCTTGTGAAAGTGGGCAATAACAGAAAAGGTTGGGAACTGTTGCTGTAGGGGATGGTATACTAATGTGTGCATGTGTGTATATATATATATATATATATATATATATATATATATATATATGTGTGTGTGTGTGTGTGTGTGTGTGTGTATAAAATACATAAAAACTCTGTTTGACCATGTAAATGATAATACCTTTAAGTAACCAGAAATTGGTTCCAGTAAAGGAATGGACGAATTAACAAAACACATTTTTATAAATCTACTAAACTCGCAATTCATGATAACAGTTGTAGTAACAGTTGAAACTACACATATAAAAAAAATAACAATGAACTTTAGTATGTTTACCAATTTTAATTCTGACCGAAAACAACGTAGAAGTTGGAAAAACATAAAATGTTGGACCGATTTTGTTCGTATTTAACAAAACTTACTTAAAAGAATTCTTACCTAAATATACTTTATGTATATATATATATATATATATGTGTGTGTGTGTGTGTGTGTGTGTGTGTGTGTAAAATATTGTCTGATATTTCTTCTGCCACCATCAGCATTGATATTCGTGACTTTTAATAAAATTTTCAATTTTAAACAGAAACAATTCTTTTCAAAGAGGACAAACATCAATAAGAAACCAGTGTAATATAGTAACAAAAAGACAGTCTTGTTCACAATGAGAGTATTGTTTAGTCATCTTTTTATCCTACTGTCAGCACAAAAATAAAATGACACTTGACATTTTACATATTTACGTTCCCTAGACAATGTTTTACAAAAAGATTTTGTGAAGTATTACTGCTTTCAGATCTTTGGTACTTAACCTTCTATCCATAATACCAGCACATATACAGTACAATATAGGGAGACATGAAGGTGAGCTGAAAAGCTTTCAGCCTGACTTAAATGAGATTCCAAAAATAATTCCGTGTGGTCATATTTTGGAAAGTGAATCAGGCCTAGAACTTTTCAGCACACCCTTACTTTTCTTTCTTTATTTTAAATACTGTCTTATATTCTTTCCAATATATTGCCTATGATATCCTTCATTTGTAATAAAATTTTCAATATTTCAGATCTGTTAGGTCAGTTAATTTATGACATCTCAAACTTTGTCAGGTTACTTAATGTCAAATTTTGTAAAGGGCACTTCATGAGGATTGAACTCACTACTCAATAGTAATAGTCAACAAGACTAGGCACACCCATAACCATTACCCTATGCTGAGGTACCTGGAAATGATTTTACTATAAAAAATGTATTACAAATGAAATTATTAGGTTGGTGCAAAAATAATGTCGTTTTCTCACACATGTTACTATATGAGAAAACGACATTATTTTTGCACCAACCTAATAATATAAAAATGCTTTGCAAATAGATTTATTTTGTTTATGCATTACCAGGCATTTTAGGTAAAGTTGGTTGATTTTATGATAATAAAATCAACCAACCTTACCTAAAATCAAGCCTTGTTGGATTATTTAATGTCAAATTTTCATATGAGGCACTCAGTGAGGATCAAACTCACTACTCAACTAGAGTAGCCTCACTAAGCATTACTCTATTATTTTTACCATAAAAACGCATTAAAAGTGATTTTACTATGAAAATGCATTGGAAAAGATTTTACTGTAAAAATGCATTGCAAATGATTTCGATGATGAAAATGCATTGCACAATGATTTTGACTATGAAAATGAATTGCACAATGATTTTGACTATGAAAATGCATTGCACAATGATTTTGACTATGAAAATGCAGTCAATGATGTTAGCCCAGCAATGTTTTAATCAAATCACATTGTTTTGTTTAGATTAATTTTCTTGAAAGCCCCTATCTGCTGAGTTTTGTAGTCGAAATGCAAAAAAAGAGACAACTTCTAAGGAATTAACAGATTTATTTTTAATTTGACAATTTTATTACTTTAATCATTATTTTCACTGGATACCCATATTTGAAACAGGCACCCATTTTTATTTTAAACAGTGTGTATTACATCTATTGGTCAGTGCACTCATGATAATCATGTATACATTTTAAATGCTGTATTATGTTGTTTTTTTCATGCAATATTGCTGAGTGGTTAGAACATTGGCATTCCAATCATAAGACTTGAATCTCACTATGACCAATTTGTCATGGAGGGGTGAGTTCTTGATGATTAGGAGAGGATTTCACAGTGAAGCACCAGTGGAAAGTGTCTGAAAAACACACCAAGACTTGTGAGAATCCATTTCTAGTAGAAAGTAACAGATTATCTTGACTGAGGGTTTGTGTCTATTGACGGTGTCCAATACCTGATCACACCAGATTATGCACTCACTCATTCACTCTCCCAGAAACTATAACTAAGCTCAGCAAGTTCGCTGAGAGTATGAAAGAAATACAAAATCTGCCTGAGCAGGTGACTGCAACAGGGATTAGTTAGCAGGCAGCTATTACTTATTTATATTTCTTCTATCACAATCCGCCATGATATTCATGACTTGTTCAACGCTCAACTGAAACAACTCCCTGCAGTTAACGCAAGTATTCAATAATATTAGAAAATGCATCTGTATTAGTTTGAAGCTGTGAACTATTGAGAAATGCAGGTTTTACATTATGCAAACCTTTTCATTTTTGTTGTTCATTTCTGAATGACTGTACATTGTCTGAATAATTTACTTTTGACAATGTCATATTTAAAAGTTGGTCATTATATGAAATGTAGAAGTATAAATTGAATAAAAAACGAAAATTAAAGAGAAAGAAAAGAAACGGTGTTCAAGAAGGTGTATTTTAAATTGGGGGGGGATATAATAACAGTGAAGAGGGTCTATTCCTGAATTGCAATAAAATAAAATAAAATTGAAACATTGCATAAAATTACAATATTTGCTATACTTGGAAGAAAACTTAAAGAATATTTGAAGCTTGGCTTTAAATCGAATCACTTTGAGAGAATAAAACTTTTACAAGAAGTTCTAAGAATAATTTTTGCTTTTTTAAAATTATTGACAGTAGAAAAAATAATTTAGTTAAATATATTTCAAATTTATATGGCATATCTTTTTTTTTTCTCTTGAAAATATATATTTCAATAAAAAGTAGGAACGCTGACAGCTTCTGTAGAAGAGAGATTTGAAGGTGATGGAGGGAGAAAAATCAATAGTGAAATAAATTTATCAATGATTTGCATGAAAAACAACTGGTTGTGTTGTTGGGTGGGGGGCAATGATGTGGGAAGAGACTGAAAAAAAAATAAGGTGGGAGAGAGAGGATATTTGAAAGACAAAATGGAGATTTTGAAAAATGGAAAAATAAAACAACTACAGAGATTTACTAACCAAATAATAATAATAATAATAATAATAAACTCATAAGTACAGCTCACATATTATGAAGAGCTTTATCTATGTAAAATATATGCGATCTTAGGTTTTTTTTTTTTTTTGTTTTTTTTTTAAATGATCACTGGAAAATGTCATGAAGTCATTTCTGACCTTAGGTCTCTTGTTGGGACCTAGAAAGAAATGAGTATACACCAGAAATCAAAGGAAATAAAATAATCATATTAGAATTTTGCTTTATCATTATAAGTTAGTAAGTTAGCATGTGTGTTACACCCTGACATTACTTCAGATAAATAATAAACAATTTGATTTTGATTGCAAGGAAAGAAAAAAAAAATAAGATAAATCAAAGATTCTAATTATTTCACCCCAAGTAAGGTGATAATTCCACTAAAATGCAAAGGAAAAAGAAAGAAATTGAGAAGATGTTAGTAAGGGGAAAGGACGATAAAAGAACAGGTTTCAGAAAGACAGAAGATTGCAATTGATGTTGCATTTAAATTTTTGAAGATCGTAGGTGGCAAGGAAGCAAGAAACCTGAAGAGAATTACATGGGCAAGAAGTGTGAGAAAAGAAACTATTAGAATTCATGCAATCAATGTACCAGCTCACTAGAACAACTGCCTTGAAAATATTTATAGAAAAGACACAGGGAAGCCACATTACATTGGTGGGAAAGTGACTGCAGTCATGATGCCATGCCAGGAGCAAATTAATTAATAGCTGGAACAAAGAAAAGATAGAGGAAGTGTAATTCTCTTATGTGTTTAATGTTTGCTTTGGTGAAATGGAAAACCTTACCAATTCTGAATCTTTTCATTTGTACCCTCTTACTTCTTTAAATAATGATCTGCTTTTGTAATTATCATTGTTATTATTATTGCAATATTTTATTAAATGTTCTAATAATTAACAATGAAATAGGGTAATTTCCAAAGATATTTTGTAGTTGTGGAAATTGCAAGGAACTTAATTATTGAATTAAGAATTAAGATTAATTGGTAAATTCACATTGGAAAACCAAAAAATTTTCATAAGTACTGCTAATAATTCTTAACAATATAAGATATGCAGATGAGTGGAATGCTTGACTGTTATGTAATATCTGTCCACCAGGAAATGCTGGACAATCGCCTCACAAATGAAGAAGAGACTTAAAGCAGCAGAAATGTGGTTCTACTGAAGGATGCTGACAACACCATGACTGAACATGTGAGCAATGATGAAGTTTTAGAGGAAAAGGAAACACAAAGGACACCTTTACTCAGAACCACAAAGAGACAATTGAGATTTCTAGAGCACATAATGAGGAAAGAGGGCTTAGAACATTTGATGCTCACAGGACATATTGAAGGCAAGAGAGACAGAGGAAAGCTGAGAATAACCTACTTGTGTATATGGTTGACAGAACAGTGATTAGGAGGGATAACAAAAAGACAAACATGACTAAGAGCTACAAAAGACAGGAAGTTGTGGAGAGCCACGTCTTGAAGAGACATAGGACATAGAAGACTGCTAGTAATAATAATAGTAGTAAGAATGAGAATATATGTGGTGTTCAGAAGCAAAGACAGAAATTATGTGACTGACTGAACCAGGTTGGTGGTCACACCACAAGACAAGTGAACAACATTCTTTCCATAGAAGGAAGAACAAAGCAAATGCTTTATGAATCTGGCCAAAGAGTTACCTGAGCCAGTTGACATCAAAGATGATGATGATGATGATGATATGAAATTGAAGGCGGCTCCACATGGTGTAGGGTAGGCAGTTAGACAAGAAAGGCTAAGAAACAAAAGATTTTAAACCTAATGGGATAGCCAGCACAGGATTAGGCCTATTCAATAAAACCACTCATTATCATAACTAGAACATTTCAAAATGGCTGAAAAATATGAGATACAAGAAAATAAGGGGTAAATGAAAATAAATAAATAGAAAGGTGGGGATGAGGTTAAAGGAAAGACCCCCCCCCAGGAAAGATTACTCCCCCCTCCAAGGAAAGATCCCCCCCCAAAAAAAACAAAAAAAACAGAGAATATTTCAAGTTGGCAAACACTAAGGTTGAGAAATCAAAATTGCAGTCCTACTGATTTGTTTTTTGTGATATCCATAACCAGGATTAGATTTTGATTCTGTTAACAGACGTAGACAATGATGACTCAATAATCAGATTTTCTATAGATATTGTTACAGTTTCCTTCAGCAGTGATGTTTGTGCAAGGCTAATTCGTTCCTTGGCTGAGCATGTTCAAGGCTTCAGCACTTAGTGGTCTTGTGGCCAACAAAAATTTACATTTTAGAAAAAAAAAAAAAAGTTTAGAGGCATCAAAATAATTGAGAAAGAAAGATAAGAATATGGACCGAGAAGAAAAAGAGAAAAAGGAAAAAGAGCAAGAGAAAGAAATGAGGTGAGAGAGGAAGAGAAGAAAAAGAGAGAAGAGAGAAAGACAAAAATGAGAGGAAAGGAAAGAGTGAAGAAGGAAAAAGAATAAAGAAAAAGCTGAAAAAGAAAATGAGAAAGTGGAAAGAATTTAAAAGAGAGGAAGAGAAAGAAAAGGAAGAGGAAAAAGAAAGAAGTAGAAGGAGAAAGAGTAATAAAGAAAGGGGTAAAAAGAGGAAAAAGAAAGTGAAAGAAAAAGATGAGGAAAGGAAAAAGTGAAAGAAAGTGGATGAGGAAGAGGAGAAAAAGAAAAAAGAAGATGAAGGGAGAAAAGAGGAAAGAAGAAAAAGAAAGAGGAAAGAAGAGAAAGATGAAAGCAGAAAGAAAAAGAAAAACAAAAGAAGAAAAAGAAGAAAGAGAAAAAGGAATGAAAAAAGACAATAAAGAGAAAAAGGAATTAAGGGGAAGAGGAAAGAAAAAGAAAGATAAAAGTAAAAAATGAAGGATGAATGATGAAGAGAGAGAGAAGAAAGAAAAAGGGAGAGGAATGAAGAAAAAAATAAAAAGATATAAATAAATGATGAGAGAAGTAAGAAGGGACAGAAAGGAAGGAGATATTGAATTTAAAAATAATAGGGAATGAGGTGAAGGAAAATAAAACAAAAGTGTATTATGATGAAAAAGAACAAGAAAGAAAGGACAAGGTGAATGAAGGTGGGATGGGGAGGAATAAAAAAATTAAAAGAGGGTCAGGGAGAAAAATCAATTTTCATAGAAATTTATAATTCCATCTGCAGTTTTCTTGCAAGTGATTATTTTTTTTTTTTTTATTATTTTATCAATTTCTTTGTGATTTATGACTGGTATCACACCCCAAGGGGGATGGCATACTACTTGTACAACACTTCAAGATGCAAAAAGAAAAAAAAAATATATATTTTCTTGTATTCTCTTTTCCTTTCATTTTTTTTTCTTTATTTTTATTTTTGGTTAATATTATTCATTTATTTAGTTGTTTTTATGTTTTTATTATTACAATTTTTTTTGTTGTTGATGTCATTTAAATTTTCCCTGTCCCCAACTTTTGAATACCTAAAACAACATTTATTTCAATGAGAGATTTTTCTCTTCCAGTTATGAAAAATGATGCTGTAAATTCTAGAGTACAATAAATAACATTTCATTAAAAAAATGTTTGTAGAAAAAAAAACAACTTGGAAAAAAAAAACATAAGAAATCTAACAATATCAGTAATAATCAACACCAGTTTACATAAATATGCATAATAAATAGCATATATGTGTAGCTTAAAAATATATTTCCAAACTTGACAAAATCTGACCAAATATCAAATGTTTTTTTAGAGGGCTTTTTGGTCAGGCTGTGAGATTTTCATCATCTCTCTCTCTCTCTCTCTCTCTCTCTCTCTCTCTCTCTTATATATATATAGGACATTGAGGTTAATACTGTCCCCTCAAAATTTTTCCACTTTATTAGTGATTTTCATAACAAAAATTAAAAAATTTATATATTTTATTCCCATATATATATATGTGTGTGTGTATGTGTAAATAAAATATACATATATACAAATATGTACACACAAATATCTATATATATATATATATATATATATGTATATATATATATACTCCATACACACAAAGATATACATACATACAAACATAAAGACAAAGCTAGATAAATGCAGGTATACAAAAATATACATATATAGGCAAACATACATGCACATACGTGTGTGTGTGTATATATATATATATACACACACACACACACACACACAGATATATAAATACATACACAAAGATACACGCATATATATATATATATATATATATATATATATGTACATACACATACATACATATAAACAAAGATAAATGCAGATGTATATACATACATACACAAAGATACATGCAGATGTATATACATACATACACAAAGATACATGCAGATGTATATACATACATACACAAAGATACATGCAATATATATATATATATATATATATATATATATATATATATATATATATATATATATGCATGTATTTTTGTATGTGTATAAATATATATATATATATATATAAATATAAAAGTGAACATAGAAGTCAACACTTAGAGGCGACAGTCTGTTTCATGCTATATGCAATCGTCAGGCTACGTATGCTGTTATTTTCCTCGGCTATTTATACATATACGGGTCAGTGGTGCATTGTGGGTAGTCTATTATGGCGGTTATTTTACCGGAAGTCGTTTATTTATTTATTTGGGTTAAATTATTTTGCTTGTTTTTATTTTTTGTTTCTTATTTTATTTATTTATTTACTTATTTTTTAATCGGTGTTTTTTTATTAACGTAGTAAAAATTTGTTTATATCACTTATTTAATAGTTTTGTTTTGGTTTGAGAATTTAATTAAAGCTATTTGTTCGGTTTTGGGGTTGGTTGTTGTAGTTTATTTTAACTATTGTTTTGGTACAAACAGTTTTTTATTTGGGTTGATTATCTTTGTTTGTTTTTTCTAACGGTAACTTTATCGCTATTGGTTAGTTTATTTATTTACTCGGATGAATTTAGGTCAATTTATTTTACTTGTATATTTTCTCTTTTCGGTTTTTAAGTAACGTAGTATATATTTATTTATTTTTTATTTTTATTTATTTTTTTATCGTTATATAACAATTATAGCTATTTTTCGTCTGATTTTTTAGTCCAACTAATATTTTGGTCATAATGGTTTGCTACTTTGTTTATTATTTACTTTATTTATTTGGGTTTGTTGTTTTTTTTGTTTTGTTTTTTGTTATTATTATTATAATTATTATTATTCTATTTCGTCTATTCTAACAGGTGTGATTTGGTAATTTGGATTAATTAATTTTGTTTATTTTTATTGTTATTTTGTTTACTTGTTTATTTATTTGTTTTTATTTTATTTTTTCCGTTTTCAATTTTTTAAGTAACATAGAGATGAGCTTGGATCTTTTATTTAATAATTTATTTTGGTCTGGGAAAGTAATGATAGCTATTTTTTCCTCCAAGCAAAGTTTGCAAGTTTTTGATTGGTTGTTGTAAGCTGATGATCTTTTCCTTATTTTCCAAGATATTTTTGGTGTGATGTGCGTTTTGTTTTTAATTTCCCAGATATACTTAGAAAGTATTGTACTGTTCGCATATTTACTATTTGTGAAAGATGTTTTGTGTGTATAATTTCTTTGCTTCCAGGGTCCTTCAGTTACTCCTATGTATACTTTTTCTTCATTATCTGATGATTTTATCGGGGCTTGGTATATTACATTGTTTTGTAAACAATTTCCATTTAAGGGACATTCGTTCTTTATTCTGCAGTTGCACGTGGGTTTAATTTGTTCGTGTGGTTTGTTGTAAATTTAACTGTTGTGCTTTTTTATTATTTGTGCCATGTTCTCGGTGCAGCTGTAGCTGATTTTTACTGTGTTTTTGTTGAATATTTTGTGTAGGGTGCTTACACAAACACTTCCCGGAATCAAGCAAAATAAATTGGCCTAAATTCATCCAAGTAAATAAATAAACTAACCAATCCCGATAAAGTTACCATTGGAAAAACCAAATAAAGATAATCAACCCAAATAAACACGAATTAAAAAACTGCCAAAATAATAGTTAGAATAAACTACAACAACCAACCCCAAAACCGAACAAATAGCTTTAATTAAATTCTCAAACCAAAACAAAACTATTAAATAAGTGATATAAACAAATCTTTACTACGTTAATAAAAAACACCGATTAAAAAATAAGTAAATAAATAAATAAAATAAGAAACAAAAAATAAAAACAAGCAAAATAATTTAACCCAAATAAATAAATAAACGACTTCCGGTAAAATAACTGCCATAATAGACTACCCACAATGCACCACTGACCTTTATATGTATAAATAGCCGAGAAAAATAACAGCATACGTAGCCTGACGATTGCATATAGCATGAAACAGACTGTCGCCTCTAAGTGTTGACTTCTATGTTCACTTTTATATTTATATATATATATATATATATATATTTATACACATACAAAAATACATGCATATATATATATATATATATATATATATATATATATATAGGCGTGCGCACACACACACACACAAACCAACATGTGCAGTAAAGTATGTAAGTTGAATGGTGATAAACCTGTAATAAGCCAAAACTTTTATAGAAAATCAGCCAGAAAGAGAAGTAATCAAATATCATGCAAAAGAGAAAAGCTCCAGGAGGAGAAAGTTTTTGTCTGAATTACTTAGACATTTGATGGAAAAGGAATAAATACGGCCTTCTAGAAATATGAATTTCATAAACAAAAAAAAAAGCAGAAAATTAAAAGGCAAAAAAAAAAAATAACTATAAAAACATATCTTATAATACACTCTCTTGCACACCACTTTAAAAAAACTGCCAAAACTGTGAATAACATTTTGGTTATTTTTAAAAGCTTTTATTTTTTTCTCACTGGGTGCTTGAAATATCTGTGCATTATATATATATATATATATATATATATATATATATATATAAATATATATATATATATATATATATATTATATATATATATTATATATATTATATATATATATATATATATATATATATATATATATATATATATATAAAACCATTATCTTAAACTACATGACAATATCAATGGATTCTCTTTTTGAACATAATTTTTAAAGAATTCTATATGATGCATAAGGATTCTTCAATTTCTTTCATTGTTGAAATATCTGTTTTTGATAAATGATATGAAAACAAGTTTTTCCTGTAAAAGGGTTACAAAAATATATATATATATTTAGAGTAGTCCATCCATTAGACTGATTCCCATCCAAAGTTATAGAACCCAGCCTAACCTGCTATTTAATTCAGGGCTGGGAATTATGATATAACTTTATTATTAAAATAATATTACTTTTGCCTCTATGCATATCCATGGGTACATAGGCACGCACACACACACACACAGTGAAAAAACTTGCACCAATGAAAAGTGCATATAAAAAAGAAAAATCAAGAAGCAGTCAATTGCTGATACCCCCAGACAAGTGAACTGAAGGGTTTGTATACAAAACTCTGGAATTGGTATACTGAAAGTAACATCAATCAGCTAAGTGAGAAACCTTTTACTTATATTAATTATATATTATATGAATGATAAAAATATAGTTTTAAGGTATGCTATATTTATGGGTTAAAGTGCTCAATATCAGAAATAGAGTATATGTAAATATAAAAATGGACATTGAAGTCAACACTGAGCAGCGACAGTCTGCTTCATCCTTGAATGCAATCTATACCTAAAGACAATCTAAATATGACAATATATATGCTCCTGAAAAATTTATTCCAGTTGAGCTCTCTGGGAAGGAAGTGTGAGTTTGTAAACAGTAACTATTACTGCTAATAATGCAAGATTCTTCAGTAAAACAAATTGAGTTCTCTCTGTCACTCTGTGTTTATCTAAAAATAAATATGCTTAAATTCACCTTCATCTCTGCTGTGTGCCAACAGCTTAGAGGTAGAATCTCTGACTGACGCCAATTCAGTCGGGTTTCGATCCTAGCTAGAGGCAACCTGATGTCTAGCCACACTGATGAGCTGTAATGCAGCAAAACAGTCTATCTGTGGATGACTATATATATGAATAAATAAAAGAGTCCCTAAAAGAAATTATTTATTTGCATACAAGTAAAATATAATAAAAAACTTAACAGCAGTCATTGTTAATGAAACATGTATAAGAGAGGGATTGCTGCCCAAATACACAAAAAATACATAATTGATAAATGTTTCCTATTTGTTCTTTATCCTATCATATATGTATATATGTATGTATGTGTAAATAACTTCCACCTAAATGAATATGATGTCCATATCAAAGCGTATAAAAATGCCATCAAGAAAGTAGGTTCTAGAGTTGAAGTTATTTTTTGAAGGCATCATGTTTACAAATATTAGCCATACTTAAAGGAGTGTTAACTTTGACTTCTTTTGCACAAATCAAATCCTCTTCAGTTCACTAATCCTAATCTGTCCATGCTTTGACAGATATCATCATTTTGAGAAAAGGCCCGGACTGCAATTTTCAGTTTTTTCTTTATTTTTCTATCATGTTCTAAAGTTTGCGCTATCAAGATTATTTCTCTTGAAAATGTCATTAAAGACAATAAAGTTCCCAAAGGAGACAACAAAAGTAAAAAAAGCACACCCAATGAGCGAAGAAAACAAAAACACTACCCTCTCTGGAATGAGCTCATAGTGAGTGTTAGAGGCATAAGACATGTACAAGCTGAAATCAATGGTTGATTTGATTTGATTTGTTTAATGACATTAACTCCATATGAGTCATTTAATGCCAAAATTAAATTTTCTTGGAAGCTTTGATGTAATAAAAATATAATATGTTATTCTGCTTTCACAATTGAATACATGGCAGATGATACTCAGCTTTTGTGCATATACATGTTTGTGTGGACATAATGACTAGAAGCAGTGATATGTGTTTTTTATGTTATAGTTTTGTTGAAGTTATATTTTGGCATACAGTTTGGTTAAAGAAATTGTAGGATATTACTTGGATTAATGTCATGAAAGAGTTCTTTCATGTTGGTCATGTAGCTGATTTTGTTTAGTGGCTTATCAACCTCTTTTGTAATGCTAAAATCTAAAATTTTGTTCAAAATTTTAGGGCTTCAACTAGAGATAAAATGTATTGTTGGTCTTTTTTTTATATAAAAATGTATTGCTGGTATTTTTATTTTAAAAATGTATTTTTATACTTTCATAGTGTTTTTCTTTTGTTTGCTCATAACTGGGACCCTAAAGGGTGCTACCACCTCAGGTCAGATAAACCATAAAAAGCAAATCCCTCAATCATTCAGCTATTATAACAAGATACTGAGCCAATATAAATACAACAGAATTTTTATTGTATGAAAAATAAATAAATTGAAAAAATAATTAAAAATAAATGAAAATTCAGAAAATATTTATGAAAACAAAGGCTACCAAACTAATTAAAACAAGGCAATAAAGCCACTAAAAAGCAAGGAGTTACTGAGTGAAACAGAATATAAGGAAAAGAAAACAATAAAAGAAAAACAATTAAGAAGACAAAAGATAATGATTGAAATTGCATTTAATTTTTTGAGGGACAAAATTGATTAGAAAGCAAAAAGCCTAGAGAGGGTTCCACAAGCAAGAAGTGCAAGAAAAGAAACTGTTAGCAAAGAATTTATGGCTGCATCTAGCCATTTCAACTGTAAAATGATGAGACCTAATCTAGTACTGTGCTTAAATTGATAAAGTCTAGATACCAAAGAGAAAAGCTCATCAAAACAATTACGGTGGCAGTAAGAGACTGAAGCTAAGATGTCAGGTCAAGACTGATAACATTGCAGATTCTTCTTTTTATTTTATCAAGAAACTTTAAATACATAGCAGAACCACCAGATCAGATGTGTTAGAAATATTCAATAAATTGACGAATGGCAGACTTATAAATGTGTAAGATAGATTCTGGTGAGAAAAGAAAAACCTCTTCAGAACACTTACCATGAAAATATTTATAGAAAAGGCACAGGGAATCTATGTTACAGCAGTGGGAAAGTGACTGAAGCCAAGATGAGACAGATACTGGGTAATGTTGAGTATTCTTGCTAGCATGGTTGTTGAACATCCATGTAGTTATTATCGGCTGTATACAAGCGGAGCCAACCTTTGACAGAGCAAGGGGGAAAAAAAAAAACAATCTAGGAAGATTCCCAGAACAATTTTCTGAATAATCTCCTCCCCACCAAAAAAAAAAAAAAAATCTCTTTCGTTATAGTTAACAAAGAATTACAGCAAACAAACATTTCTTTTATTTTTCTCAAGTTTTTGGATGAATGCTCAGAAAGCATTTATCTCTTCCAGGATATTTTCCCCACTTTTTCTCAAAAAATATTTTATTATTATTTTTTTTTTTTTTTGCTTTGCTGACAATCTGAAAAATATTTCTTTAATGTGCAAAAGGCATTTTCAATGCGTGTCAAATTATGCAACTCTGTCCCAACGAAAGGTTTGTGCTTAATCTGGAAGAAGTGCAATTTAGTCATTGTAAAGAAGCTTGACATTCTAATATCTTGAGTAGGCTATCATAAATACTGAAGCTGGCCTGGCTTTGGTGTGCATGACAAATACAAACAGAATGAATACCAATCTAAAGGGGGATAAAAATAACAAAGAAGAACAGAAAAAAAAAAGAAATTTTCTGCTACACTGCTTAACTTATTTTGCGAAATCCAGAATTCAGATTTAAGTGATCCAAAATGTAACTACGGTTCCGTTCAAAGAAACTTGAAAGTAGTTATAAAGAAAGAATCCATACCTTATACATTGTTTGTTTTTTAATTACCATACAATTTATAAGCATGTCAAAGTTCAGATCAGTCCCAAAATTGAGCACATTTTAAACCTGAAGTGAAGAACCGATTATTTAATACAACTTTATTAATCAAGATTTTCTCATCAGAATCCATCTTGCACATTTATAAATATACCATTGAATGCTGTTGCCATATCTGGTCTATTACTCCTAGTATGCCTCTCAAGATCCAGAGAAGGGTCTGCAATACAAGTGGTCCTGACCAGGCATCTCATCTCCAGTCACTCTCTCACCAATGTGAAGTGGCTTCCCCTTGTCTGTTCTGCAAATATTTTCATGGCAACTGCTTAGAAGAGCTTTTTTTCCTGGTGTCCTGAATACATGAATTTAAGTGTGCTACTAGATTGGCAACTAGGTCTCACTATTTTATTGTTGATCTAGCTAGATGCAACTGCTACTTCTACTCTAACAGTTTCATTTTTTGCACTTTCCACCTGTGGAAGTCCCTTCCTATTTCTTGCTTCTCTGATAACTACAATCTTCAAAACTTTAAATGCAACGTTAATCACCATTGTCTGTCTTCTTGAACCCTGTTACTTTTTTGTCCTTTCCTAAATCCTCTTGGTCACTTCATTCACTTCCTATAACCCTTTGCGTCTTAGTGGCATCGTTGCCTTGCTTGGGGTGATGCAATTCTGAAAATGAATTCTCTGAAAATTTCTCGGACATTCAGGCCAGTAAATGTTGTTTAATACTGTTTATTATAAACAGAACATTTACTTAAATATTTGTATCTATAAAAAGAATGTATAAACAAAAAATGTTTTAAAATAATTGTCAGACTTTGTCCATTTCATAATATATATATATATATATATATATATATATATATATAGATATAGATGCATCATTAACTGAATATTAATTTTCTTTCCAAATATTCATTGCCAAATTATAGGATTATGTTATATGCAAGTATATATTATTTGATTAGAAATATGCTACTTTACTTGGCAAAAAAGCAAAGTTGTAAATTTTATAAAAGCAAGATAATATTAAAAATAAAAATAATGAAGATTGTATTTTCACACTGACACAAAAAAGAAATTTTATATTTCTGTAAAATAACATTTTTAAATTGAGTGTTTTGATGAGAGGATATAATCACTGTGAAACTCAGCTGAGGGACAAGCCAAGTAAACATTTAAACTATTACGATTAACTGGACCCATAGAAATTCTGATTTATCGCCAAATCACATTGAAATGCTGGTTCTTGCATGATCACCTAAGTTAAGCAACATCAAGCCTGGTCAGTACCTAGATGGGTAACCATTTGAGAATACAAGGTGATTTAAGCATGGATGTGAGGGTGGTGTAATGCATGACAGCTCAGAATTGGAAATTGGAAAGTCAAGTTCCAATTCCGGTTGGGTTTGTTACATTCACTTAAGTACAAATACCCTTGGGAAAGGTATGAATCTACTTCTTCTCCCTCCAGCTATGGGTTAATTAGTAAAACTTGTATCAGTAAATCATTATTATCTCCCACCCAAATTCTTACTATCTAAAAATATTTTCTGGCTTTAAATAACCTTCAAAAGGTTGATAAGCCATAAAAAATGAATGAATCAATCAATCAATCAAACCATAGAAATTCTGTGATTGAAAGACATATGGTCTTTATTTTAAAGGGGGGGTTGTAAGTATTCATTAAATACCAACACAATCATACATTGCATATTGTGTTATGATTTTACAAATAGATTTTTATGATATCTATTTACTTTAATCATGTAGGGTGGGGTCTGTGGAAATTCCACAATTTTTGCAAATTTTTATTGCTGAAACCAATCCTTTCATGTTGGTTGTTTTTTGTTTAACAGCATATCAATTTCTATGGGTTATTTAATGCCAAAATCTAAATATTTGGTAGGCAATTTTATTTTATTTTTGGAGATAATAATTGTCTAGTGACACAAATATTACTAATTAACCCATAGCTGGGGGAGAAGACATGGATTCATAACTAATCAGAATTTGATAAACTAACAAGAAATTATAATGTGGATATAAAATGGGGGATCAATTCTATTTTACAATCAATATATAAACTGAGCCCTTATTTTCTGGACAGTAGTTTCAATACATTTATATTCCAAACAATGTAAATAAATTTAAAAGACACAGGTTATTTAAAGCTAGAAAATATAGTGTAAGAATTTTTTTTTGGTGGGGAAATAATAATGGTTTAGTGATACAAATCTTACTAATTAACCCATAGATGTGGGGAGAAGAGGTGTATTCATACCTTTCCCTAGAGTATTTATGCATAAGTGAATTATAATGAACCTAATTGGAATTGAGTCTCAGCTTTCCAATTAACCATTCCAAGCCATTATCCATTACACCAACTGCACATCTAAGCTTATGGTGGCCACCCATCCAGGTACTGACCAAGTTCGATGTTGCTTAACTTCAGTAATCATATGTGAACTGGTGTAAGCCCTATTCATTTCAGGTTAGCATGTAAAAAAAAGTTTTAAAAATTATTTAAAATTCAAAAGAAATACTAAACAAAAAATATGCACATATGAATGATGTTAGTACATTGTCAAACTCAACATTTGTAAATAACAGCTAAGTGACTTAGGCTGATAACTCTGTAAAAGTCAGTGATCGATTTGACACTGTAGTGATATTATAAATAGGACCCCCTTTCTAAACTGATAATAAATCAATATGTTTTGATTCAAATATGTGTCGCAGCCTAGGGAAGGTCTAAAGAAAGCTAATGTACAAAAATTATTTCCTAAAAATGTTCCCTCTATTTATTATCAGTGAACCACTGTATTTAAGTAGTGTCCATTTTTACCTTAAAACTTATGAAAATTAAATTATTTTAATTATCAATATTTTTTATTAATCATGGCCTAGGGAAGATAAACAATGCTAATCTACAAAAATTATTTTCCCCCAAATTTTCCCTATTTTTTATAAGGGGACCAGTATACGTAAATAGTACCCAATATTATATTATCAAGATTAAAATGTTCACATATATATTTCTTTGTTAGCTACTTCTCTCCTGGTGTACTTATTTCTTTTTTAGTTCAACCTAACCCTGGGCAGAATTTTCTCCCCCCACCCTCGCTCTGTATAATTCCGGTTCAATAAAAAGTAAAATTAAATAAACAAATAAATAAAAATAATTACATAAAAAAAAAAGAGAAAGAAAAGCTGATCAAGGAGTGTTTTCAAGGGGTTTGTAGGAGACGGCACCCAAACTGGAATCCTGAAATCTCCAGACCCACCCTGTCGGCCGGCTGCTCGCCACAACCACACCCTGTTCTCAACATCTCTCCAGTAGGAGAGATAAAGTATGAAACTTTACAGCTAGATGGGAGGTGGGGGGGGTCGGTTAAAAAGAAAGAATGAGAGAAAGCTAAATACACTTTTTTTTTCATTTCCTTAGGATTCAATCCACTTCTCAAGCTTGCTTTTAAATTTACTTTAGGATGGGGAAAAAGAAAGTGAAATTGGAGATTGACCGGGGGGATGGGGATGGGGGAGATATAGGTTATTCATGAATGAACATTAAAAGAAACAGGTATAGTTACAAAGAAGTGTTCACAAAAAAACAAAACAAATAAAAGACACAAAATGGAGAAGGGCAGAGAATTATTATTATTATTATTATCAACATCATCATCATCCCATCATTATTGGCACGCTTGGAATAGTTCCGAAAATAGATTGGAGGAGAAAAGGCTTCAAAAGCATCAAACGAAAGCATCTAAAATGTAACAAGAATATTGAGAAGAATTATTGAAATCGTATTGAAAGGACTTGCTATATCACATGACAATGACATTATGAGCAGACTGAAAGATCAACATCATTATTATAACCACATTTAAATAATTATTTATATGTTTAAAAAACATTTTTTAAATGGTTTTCAAAAGGATTTATAAAAATAAAATATAAATTTTATAATTAATTAAGTTTTTTTTAACCATTTTTTTAAAATATAAATTATATTTTTAAAAAGTGGCTTAAAAATAAAATGATCAATTTTCCAAAGATAAAAAATAAGCATGCAATTTAACTAACATTCCTAAAACTAAAAACTCTAAAAGTTGAATCCCCATATTCATGAAGAAAGACTATGGAAAGGTCATCGAACCAAAAATATATACATTGGAAAAATTAGGATTTTGTTATTTTCTTAGAAATTCCCTTTCGCTTAGTCGACAGGAAAAAGAAGAGAAAATATTATTTTCATTTCAAATGTGTAATATTTTAAAATAAAATAAATGAATGTCATTTTTTTTAACTTATAAGTTTTAAAAAAAAAACGTAATTTTTATTTTTAACACGCGGCTGTGACTGCTAAAATTTCGTTAAAACATTAAAAATTCTATCGGCAACATTTAGTTTATTAAAATATTAGTTATAAATTTAAAATGTTTATTTTACTAAGAGATATGAAATAAAAATAAAATATTTATTTTAAACGAAAGTGTTATTTTTTGCCGTTTTTCGCCAGTCAACAAGCCAAAAAAAATGACTTTTTTCTCCAATTTTTTTGCTCTAAAATCCATCTTTGTCAATGTTTTCTCTTCTTAGACGTTCTTAAAATATTTTACATCTTGCGAATAAAATAAAATGATTTGAAATTTTAAATAATCTTATTTTCAGAAACTTTGACTTGATTAAAAAAAAAAAAAACGAATTCAAATTTGATATGTATTCAATTCAATGTGTCATATTAACAATTGCACAATTACTCGAAGTTCCTGCATTTAAAATAAAATTAATTTAAAGAAAGTCGTCAGTGAAAAATGTACCAAAGTCTGGAATATATGCGAATTTAAAAAAAAAAATGACCGAGAAATGAATGAATTAAATTTTGTCTTTAACTTTCTAGTCATGAATCAGCACATTTTTCAACCATGACTTGAATTCATTTTCAATCTCTCAGAATCAGGGCAGCCAAGAGAGGGCTGATAAAAAAAAAAAAAAAAAAAAAAATAGAAAAAGAGAAAGTTTATGGTTTTTTACTGTCTTTAAGGTTCTCAGTCAGTTAAATTAGCATAAAATAGAAAAGACAAAAATATGGGGAAAATTGGAATCAGTTGGAAGGAAGGAAGGAAGACAAAGAACAATTTTTGGTATAATGAAATTGAAATAGAAATGTTTTTAGGGTTTTTTTTTTTATTATTATTTTATTTAGTTCAAAAACTCGTTTGTTACCACACTGGGAAAGACAAAGACAGGCAGTGCAAGTCAGTTTTTATAACACAATTCAAGATTTAAAACCATTTTTTTTTTTTTTTTTTTTTGTTATTGTTTTTTTTTTCAGTAATTTTGAAACATAAGATAACAAAAAAAACTAACAGGTGAAGTTTACTTTTAGTTTTAAAAAGTTATGGTCCCAAACTTGACTAACGTTATGGCGCATCATAGCCTGAAACTTCGAAGTTATTTTAATTTTAAAGAAATTATAATAAAATAAAACTAATTCGGAATAAAATAATTTATTTAAAAAAAATAAATAAAATAGAAAAACAACTCGTGTTAACATTTTTTACGTAAAAAAAATAACATGACACACACGCGCGCACAGATGGTACGAACAGTGCATATCATTGGAATGAATATTTAAGAGAAAATTAAAAAAAAATTTTTCGATTTTAACAAGTTTTCCTTCTTCATTCTTTAAAATTAAAATAAACTATTTGTTTTTAAATTACTACAAAAATGAGATGTCATTGTGTGGCGTCGCTAATCTTCCTAAAACTAAAAAAGGATCATATTATAACTTTTTAGTTTTTAAAAATATAAAATTTTCTTCAATAAGGTCTTTGCAATTATTAAAACCACGTTAGTTTTTCAATAGTCGATTACAAACAGTTGATAAATACGAGAAAATATTAGGTTGGTGCAAAAATAATGACGGAATAATGTCGTTTTTTGACGTCAAAAAACGACATTATTACGTCATTATTTCTGCACCAACCTAATAACTAAAATTTAGTTAGACACTTTTTTTAAAAGTTTTATCTTTAAACAAGTAAAATTTTCTTGGAATTTTATTTTAAAAATATGGAGAGAAAGTAAATTTTTCTCATAAAATTGTTTTTTTTTTTAAAAAAAAAAAAAAAAGAAAGAAAGCAAAATCTTAAACTTAAAGCAAAATGAAACTATTTTTAAATCAATGCATAGATTATTTTAGTCAGTAAATACAGAATGTGTTTATTCACAAAAAACAAAAATTAAAAATGATTTTTTGGTTTTTGATTTACGAAGCTTAAGGTACAGCAACAAATTTAAAATAACTCGTCAGGATCGAACACAGTTGTAAGATTTTTACTTTACCCCACAGCGAGGTTACCTTTCTTTTTTTTTTTTTTTGAAAATTCTACTTTTATATTTTGAGAAAAAATTTTATTCAACGTTTATAAAAAAAAAAAAAAATTAAATATTTGCAATATGAGCTGTGATAAAAAAAAAAATGGAATTGCTCCAATGAATTTAGAACTTTCTCTGTTAATTACTTGTTTTGCCTGGTCCCCACCCCCATCCCTGGATCTTTACCCTTCCTTATCCTGACTTGTACCCCAACACCAGCAAGTCCAGATAGAGAAGCGTTTCTATAGCAAGGCATCAGCAACAAAAAGAAGAAAAAGAACAAAATAAGAAATAAAAAAAAAATAAAAAAGATGAATGTGAGGGTGGGTACAAGAATAAGCACATCACATGTCAACACAGTTTAAAGAATAAAGTGTGAAGCAAGGTAGCTTTTCCTATGCATCCTTTTGCTTTCAATGGTAAAAGGAAGAAGACTTTGCTGCTTGCTTCTTCATTCCAGTATTTAGTGATAATAGTAGAGAATTCTGCTGGCCTTGCTGTGTGATTAGCCAAAAGAAAAAAACAAAAACGGAGGCTTTATCTGGTTAGCCGAGGATGGTAATGATGAAAAACTAGCTCCTTTTCAACTTGTGTCAGGACAACCTTGTTGGATAGCAAGGAAGAAAAATAAACAACACATGCAATTTGGAAGCACCTTAAAAGAGTTATGTTGAGAACTCAAATCACTCCTCCATTAATCTGGCTTCTCTTAATTCTATCAATGATTGAATATATATATATATATATATATATATATATATATATATATATATATATATATGTGTGTGTGTGTGTGTGTGTGTGTGTGTGTGTATTGAGATATTTATTTCAAAGCTTCTTTCCTTTCAGATTTGAACCTAATCTTATTTGCTTAGAACAAATGTAATCTGGTTAGTAAAAGACCGAAAAAAAGATTTATTATGGAATGTCATGTTCCAAATTTGATGTAATTTGGACAAGTTTTGTGGCTTCATGTTTTCTTGAATCATTGAGAGACAGCGCCACACCCAAATTACAGGAACCCCTTGCTTTTTTGGAAATTTGCTTTACACCAACAACTTTGGCTTTTATGAAAGTACATCAGTACAGGTTACCAACCCACCTTGCCCTTATCTGGAACATGTAAAATGAAGAAGCAATTATTGTTAATTTCTATGGGAAAATATTTGGAGAATTTCCAGACAGTCCAATAACCTTCTCTGTCAGCCTGCCTCAGTGTCAAAGGTCAAGGGTGGAGGTGGATGATGTGGAATGCTTGAAAACATGACAATTTGTTTGACTGTTTAGCTTAAGATATTTTTTGTAATCCTCCAGTGTGGACGCAGAAAACACTGGTTTAATTTGGCTTCTGTGTACATCCGCTTTTGATATTAGCTAGACACTTTCTGCAATCACTGGGGCACAGTTAGTCAGGAAGAAAACATCAGACAAGGTTATTTTTCAAGTCTGGGAATGCTCAAAAAATTTTCCCATCTAAAGTAATAGGCCATGTGTCCCCTTGGTCCAGTGGATAAAAGTAGTGGTTGAATCCAATGACTTGACCCAAAGAGTTGTGAGTTCAATACCTGGCTACAGCTGAGGTGAACAAAAACTTGGAGAGCTGAGTTAAAGGGAGATAACTGATACTGAGACATCTGGAAGAGGCATGGCACGTGGAACTAGGACAATCTTTCCCAGCAGACGAAATAAAGGGTTCAGTTCAAAATTCCAATCACCTGAAGAAGGCCAAAGAATACAGTGGTTGAAATATTGTGAATATAGCAACAAAGATGAGCACAACAGGCTGAACAATGTGAATAGAGTAAATAATTATAATGCCTCATCTCAGAAATATAAACAGATCCTGAAGAAGGCCAGAGTGTACACAGCTGAAACAACATCAATATGGCAACAAAGATGAAGACCAACAGTCCGAACAATGTAAATAGTGTAAAGTAATATTAATTGTAACTCTCCTGTCCTATTAAGCAGATATGTGGGCTATGACCAAATCTATGAAAAAACAGATTGAAGGGTGTTATACACAAATGTGCTCAGGGTGGTACTTGATGTGTCCTGGAGAAGGTCACACATCAAATTCTGAACTATATTTTAAGCCATCAAAGATGTAGTAAAGAAGGATGCATCTAGCAGAACATTGCATCTGGCATGATGATGAAGTTGCCAGCAAATTAGTACTCTGGCAGCCAGGTGAGAACTTTTTACTGACACCTCATATTTAATTATCTGTTAAAATATCCATCCATCCACCTACTTTGGTTTTTTGGGGGGCTTATTTTCTTTTATGACATATCAACCTCAATGGGTTATGTAATGCCAACAAGATTTTTAGGATCAGTTCACCTGAACAAAATATGCATTCATTGTAAGAAATAAGTTTGTAGATCAGGTTTTGCTGAAGTCTTTTTGTAAAGAGGGTTTTGTCAAGAGTCAAATGTATTGCTGATAGTATTTGTTTTTTTCAAAAGTGTATTGCTGTTATTTTTACAATAAAAATCTATTTTTATACTTTTATAGTGTTTTGGCCCCAGTTTGGGGATTAACTATTTGCCTATAGCTGGTACCCTAACAGGTGCTAGCACCCCAGGTAAGGGTGGACCTGGGAATAACAGCAATTAAAAGGTGGTTCCATTCTTGTCCAAGACTTGCTGCCAGATATAGTTCGTTCTACATCCAGGACGTGTAAACTTTGGGCCGAATGCCTGTTGATGTCAATAGCATTCTGGATAACTACTTTCCAGTGAAATCATCTTGAGTTATTGAAATCTATCATGTTTTTGTTTTACAGATATAGTAATGGCACTCCCATGATGTCCATAACTTTGTACAACTTCAGGTGTACTCGGTTTTATATTTATATTCAAAGTTAAAACAATGAGTGGAAAAATGACATTTATTTTTGACTATTGTCAAGTGTAGAGAAATGAAATCAAATCCTGAATACAAAAAAATATAATTAAAATTATATCAAAACATTAGAATAACTTGAAAAAGGTGCATCAATAAGTCTGTAGCCTGACACACATTTAGGAGCTGTGTTGATTTGAAATTTTCACTGTATGGTATAGTGTTTGGTTTATGAAATTAACCAATTAATGTCCATTAAGCACACATCACCATAAACAAAACAAACAATCAAAATGAGCATGAGGGTTTGAATAACAAAGCATAAAATAATGATCATTTTTCATCTTCAAGATTCTGATAAATGCTGTGAGTATAACAACCAAGATGAGGATACTGGTCTGAATAGAAAAGCATATAATAAATGATAATTTCTCAGCTCAAAGATTCAGAAAAACGCTGTGAGAATGACAAACAAGATGAGGATACTGGTCTGAATAGCAAAGCTTATAATGATAATTCATCTCAAAGATTCCAACATTAATAACATCGTTCTTCTATATTACTGTATTACTCTCTTGATTTTCATTACATATGACTGTTAATCAGTCAAGTGTTTTAAAATAACATTGTAATTGTATCGTACATAAACTACTGAAAAGAAGAAACCCTGTCCCCCATTTGACTGTTTTGTGCCAGAGAGAAAAGAAAACTGTACCCAAGTGACAAAACAAAGGAAGATATCAGCCAGAGGACAAGATATTTTGCAAACATATGGTATGCATCAAGATGGAGCGGGTTAATTATTGAGTGCGACTGAAATAGCAGATGAATGAAAGCTGTGTCCTAGATAAGTAATAAGGAAATTAATGTAGGGATGTTTGCTTAATGGTGACTGACATCTACCAAGTTTAAGTAATGTGGCAGGAACCAGAGTGTCAGGAGAACTTGAGAAATAATGGCAAGATCAGATGCTAAGTGTTGAGCACATTACAGAGTTTCACAACAGTTAAGAGTGCAAATATTTGGAACCTGTTTGAAGTCAGTGAAGACACTTAGTACACTAAAAAGATATCAGATTTAATGCTGATAAAAGTTGTGAGATATCTTGATTGGTTTGGTTTCTTTAATGGCATATCAACTCCTTATGGGTCATTTAACCCCTTCCCCACCAATTATTTTGGAAAAATATTTCATTTTTTATTTGTTTTCAATATAGTAACTAAGGAACTGAGGCAACCTTGAAGTAACTGAACAATGGCTAACACCTCTACAAGACGTATGAGTTGACAACTGGACTCATTTCAAGCTCAGAAAGGCATAAAAAGAATCAAGATCGATGTATAAACACGTCTGTTGCTGGTTTTAAATGTTACATTCTGGACATGTTTATTTGTCTGTCTGAAAAAGACGCTTTTGGTAAAAACATATATACACATCTCTGCCAAGGAAGGGGTTAATGCCAAAATTTTCTTTTCTTGAAACCTTTGATAATTTTTTTTTTTTTTCAAAAAATGTCTTGCAGTAATTTTATATATTATTTTAATTTCTTTATATTTACTATGAAAATGCTTGTAATTTTTTCTAATATATTTTTGTATTTTCATGTTTTGTTCCCAGTTTAGGTGTTCAGTATTTGCCCATAGGTGGGACTCTAACAGATGCTACCACCCTAGGTCAGGGTAGACGTAGAAACAACAGCAACTAAAAGTGGTTCGACGCTCCTCAAAACCTTCTGATCAGAGCCTTGCTCCCAGATGTAGTTTATTGTCATACCAAGGACGATGAGACATCTTGAAAAACTGGCTTCTTGTTAACTTCCGATTATGCTATGATGATAAATATTTAAAGACAGAATTATAAATTTCATAAAATTAAGACACTGCTAGTTTTAATCCATGAAGTATTTTAATATTCAAATGCATCTTAAGTTAATGATTGAATAAGCTCATGGTGAGATCTACAACAATAAAATATCCATAGAAATTCCCCAGTCACATCATTAAATATTTGAGCTTAACAATATTAACAAAATATTGCAATAACAATCAAAAATATGAATACTGATCATTATTTTAAAAAGTGGGTAAAATTGAAGAGATTTGAAATTGACAATGTTTTCTATTTCACTGAAATAGCCATTATTAAACACTTCTATTTTTCCTACTTTTTTTATTTCATTCATTTTCTCACTGAAACCATGTAGTGTCTACTCCCCTCAATCAAAATAGAATAGTCCATTATTTATGAGGTATTGGCAGATGTTAAATACTTCTTTCTTTGCTTCTTTCTTTTATTTTCTCACTGAAACCAAGTAGTGTCTTTTCCTTTCTTATTACACAATCAAAATGGAATAGTCCATTATTTATGAGGTATTGGCAGAGTGTAAAGGCTGTGTGAATTCACAAAGGGAGGGACAAGCACAATTATAGGATAAAAAGCAAAGCAAAGTTTTTTGGGGTTATTTTTTTTTTTTTGCAGGAAACACAAAGATAGGTCAGAGATAGATTTCTGGAATATACAGTGTAACCCGGATATAAGAGAAACTTATATCCGGGTTACACTGTATAAGGGGAGCAGTCTTTCTTTTGGCAAAAATTTTACAATCAAGTCTCCTGACCAGGATCAGAATGTACACTCCTTGGCCTTTAGGCTAGGATCAAAGTGTAGTATCTGCCTTCAGGCAAACAAACTAGATTTTATTGCTCAGGTGTGTTTTTGTTTTCAAACAGAACACAACAAATAAATGAGGGATGCCTGGTCCTAAGGATTCTAACCCAGTGGCAGCACCTCCTTCACTGTACCACAGAAGGAGAGTCAATGGAATATCAATGCTAGCACAACCTTGCTTGTGGAGACCAGGCAAATATTTTGGCCTTGACCCAGGTGCATGTGTTTGGACTCCTCACTTTAAACCAGCCTTGTGGCATATCCCGTCACTGAGGGGTGGAGTGGGGGTAGTATTTTCTGTCTTTGATCAAAATCTTTGAGGGATGCTTCATCCTGGAGATTCTAACCCTGAGACAGAATACCTTATTTCACTAAAGGGGAATGGTTGGTGGATACCAACACTGGTCTGACTGGTTCTAATGTATGCATATAGAGAGCCCACATTAAAACTGACCTTATGTTATACCCTGCAACTGTGAATGTGCAGTTAGTGTACAGATATTGGCATGAAAAGGGGAATCAGTGTGCCAAGTTCAAATCCCTGGTTAATCTGTTGCATTTCATTTCACACAGATGTCTTTGGGAAAGGCATGAATCCATTTCTTTCTACCAATTATGGTCTAAATAGCGTGGTAAACTAAGATTTCTAGTCTTTGGAAAAGGTAATAGGAAACCACTCCATTATTTTTCCTAATAATGCATGGCAATCCATGAATAATAAAGTTAAGGAACTTGTGGAGAGTTATGATCACCTACATCCTGAAGAGAGCTGGCATTTTATTTTTATACTCTTACATGAATTACTTGGGGTGTGAAGAAAGCCTGTGTGTGTGTGTCTGTGCTTACTGATTTTCTATTGACATTAGTCCCCCTTTCTCTATTGCATCAAGGCAATATGATAAGTAAAAGTTACCAGGGATGAAAGGATATTAGAACAGACTCAGGATCTTCTGACTCCTTGAAGAAACCCATCCCTGATTATCCATGTCTTCAGGGTTGTAGCCATATTTGTCATGCTTGGCCAATTGTTGAGGCTATTTAACCTATAGTTGCAGGTTTTGAATTCAGAGTTGGTCTTCTCCAAGACCAGTTGCCACCATAGTCTATTCTGCTATTTAACTCATAGCTGGGGAGAGACGAGATGAATTCCTATATTTCCCAAGGGTATTTGCACATAAGTGAATGGAACAAACTTGACTGGAATTTGAACTTGGCTCTCTGATTTCTCAATCTGACACACATTACTTCACCTTGCTTCCTCTGATAAGTATGGATAATATATTTAGCAAAGGTCTTACCCATCTTATCCAAACTTATATGGGAGAGGTGCTGAAAAGTTCTCTACCTGATCTACTTCCCAAAATCTGTATTTCAATGGCAAATAGAAATTTTTTTTTTTTTAAAGATGAAAGAAACTTAAGAACTAATGTGCTAAGTGTGTTGAACTTAGGAGGAGATTATATGGAAAAGATTGCATTTTTTATGGCTCAAGGTCATTCTTTTAGATCTGTGTGAATTTTTCAGCACCCCTTAAGCAACCACTTGATGAAATTAGCTCCTGAAATCAGCCTTACTCCATCAAACTCAACTAATTTAAACTGAATGTCAGCAACTCCTTTACCCTCCTATTTGTCTGCTCTCCATTGACACTCCCCTTACCTCACTCCTTAGTCTGAGAGACTTGTAGAAGATTAAGGAAACACTCTTCTCCTTGGATATTAACAAAAAAAAAAAAAATTGGTGAGCAAAATCTTTATTGCTACCATATGATGATTTTAAACATGGCCAAAGAATGTTAACTGCATGGTAGTTCTTGTAGGTATAGCTCAATGGTAGAGCAAAGGGCAAATTCAGAAACTTGATAGCAACAACATTCCACTTAAGTGTTCTTTGAGGCAGAATACCCTAAATATTTAAACCTTGAAGGACATACAATCAAGAGATTTATGGCTTTATGCAAATTGATGAATGAAGGAGGTTTGAAACACTTCTTGTGTATGAGTAACATTTTTTATTTACCCATTTCCAGCCTGTCTTATGCATAGCAATTATTCAAAATGGGTGCCTGTTTATTTTGGATGCTCCCATTTCAAAAAATTCCTATGCATGAAAGAGGTTGTAAGTGGCTGTAAACCAGTAACTCAATAAAAGATATTACTTTTTATGTGTATTAAAAAACTCTTTTAAAAGTGACTAAAATACAATGGCCCAGTGTGCAACGTAAATTCATTGTAAACTGATTTGTAAAAGAAAATATGCTCATATAATATGATTTCTTACAATGTCAAAAAAAAAAAAATGTTGAAATTTGTAATCTGGAGTTCTCTTTTCATATGTTAATGCACACCAGATTATGACTTTTAAAATTTTAATTATTGTTTTTGACATTTTAAGAAATAACATCATACAGGCATATTTTCTTTTGGTTTCCATAGGGGGGATCAATTTAGTTTTAAAAAGTGATGATTAGAATTGTAATAAAACCTAAACATATGAAAGTGAATTTATACGTTTTCTTTGTTCTTGAGAATTGACAACAATAAATAATAAATACTATTTATTAGATTATTTATTGGAATGGTTGACAAAACATCAACTAATTGCCAATTGATTCAAACTATAAAATTATAAATAATAAGCATTTCCTTATAGTTGGTTCACATATTTTAATAATTTAGTAAATGTTTATAAATTTACGAATAAAAAATTGTTTTCACATTTATTTCTTTATAAATTGGAAAATGATAAATATTGCACTGCATTAGTTCAAATTGTACTAGTTTTTAGAATGTTGTAAATATAAAATTATTCTTGTAAATAAACAATCTAATAAATAAATAGAGTTTAATATTTTTGTTTTAAATTATGAAGAACAAAAAAATGTACAAATTTATTTTCATCATATGTTTAGGCTTTATTCTAATTATCACTTTTTAAAACAATAAAACATTGCTGAAGTGTAAAGGTAGTTTAAAAATAAATGTCCTTTTGACACCATATCTTATTGCAGGTACATTTGTACATGTTTGTCAAATTCACATTGCAAACTGGAGATCCCTATTAACCTTTATAAAATTTAATAAAGAATTTTTTTTTTTTTTTGATATTCATCATCTGGAGTGTTTGGTCTATAGTAATATGAAAAAGAAGTGTAAAAATAAGGCTGATTGTACGAGCTGCTTTGTACAAGCCATTTGCAGTTCTATATTGCTGATTTATTTTGTTACAGAGACATTTTTGAAAATTTACGCAAATTATCCAAGGATTCATTGGCAAGTAATCAGGTCTCAAAATCCTATGGTTGAAACCACAAAGGAAAAGCATGTAAAATTCCCACAGTGTTTCTCAAACTTTTCCCATAATCACCATAAATTCAAAGACTTGCTTCGTTGAGCAAGTTAAACATGGTGATAATTTATGTATTGACTGTTGTTTTTGTCTGTCCAGATGATTAGCTGATGGAAGGTGTGGCTGGTCTGGTGCCAGTCTGCCGGCAGCTATTTTAGGACAAAAGACTGCAAAAGATCTTTCAGTTAAAAGCCAAGTTTCAAAGAATTCAGCAAGCTGTAGCCTGCAGACAATAAACAGTGTCTGGGAAAGGAATCCATTTCTATCTTTGCATCATGCTCTGGGTGAACTATTTTGGACTCTCTTCACTTGGAATTTACATTTGCTTTGTCTTTTTTGTGTAGGGGTGGAGATTAGGGCGGGGTCATTTTTATTTTATTTTTCCAAAGTCTTTGGCAGGATGGCTGGGAAATTTGGGGAAATTTATTTACTTTGTGACAGATTAAAAGATTTCTATGAAACACACATACAAAAAAAAAAACAAGAAAAGAAAAGAAAGAAAAAAGACACCCTCACAGTTTAAAAAGTTGATGGTAAAATAAACAATGAGGAAAGAGAAAGAGATGTCAAAGAAAAGGCTGAAGGAATGTGAAAGACATTTTGAAAGGAAGTATAGGCAAGTGAGAGATGGAGAAAAAAGGGAGTAACAGTTGAAAAAAAATATGAAGGAAGAGAAGCAAGTGGTAGATATATATTTAACCCATCCCTTTCTTTCTCATTTGCAATATCATGCACATTGTAGCAAACCACCCACATCCCTTCGTATCCATTGGTGAGGTATAAGTTTCACTCAAAGCAGCATCTTCCCACAAACCTCTACTTTGTGGAACCAACTCCCAAGAGGATGCTTCCTCAATCACTACAATCTTAAGCTGTTCATGTCTATGGTTAACCATTATCTTCCCTACATGTCCCCATAAACTGTGCCACTTACTCTGTAACCCACTACCTCGAGTGGCTCTTGGGCTTTGTACAGAGTAAAAATCATAGTAAAAAATGCAAAAAATTTATGATAAAATCATTAGCAATGTATTTACATTGTACATATAATAGCCATATTCTATCAGTAATGCTTTCATTAATTCTTGACTGTTGACAATCCCTTTCTTCCTCATTTGGAATGCATTCCTATAGTAAAATCATTATATATATATATATATATATATATATATATATATATATATATATATATATATTAGTTAAACCTAGAGAGCCAGACAAACCTACCAAGGTTTCACCTAAGCGGATCGTTAGGGAAGGCTTCCCTGACAATCTGCTTAGGTGAAACCTTGGTAGGTTTGTCTGGCTCTCTAGATTTAACTAGGTCTTCTCTACTTACTGTATTGAGCACTTTATTTAGTTATTTTTCTTACTCATATCGGGGTACTTTCTTTTGCTTTGGACTTGCATGCTAGATGATTATTTTTGGCTAACGTACATGTTCTTGGTTCTTTCATTTTTATACCTTTTGTTTTCCCTTTGCTATTGGCTTGTTTATTCGCAAATCAAGACACCGAAGGTTTTCCAGACGAGTATAATTTCTTATAAAATTATTACTACTAATATATATATATATATATATATATATATATATATATATATATATATATAGGTGTCGGTTAACTGGTTAGAACATCTGTTTTCAATTATGAAACCCAGGTTTGAATCTCCTCATAGTCTATTTGTTAGGAAGGCGTCTTCTAGATAATATCAGTCTAGGGAGGTGATGCCAGCATGCAGCATCTTTGGAAAGTGTCTGAAAAATATACCATGGGTTCACTCTAGCTATGCGAGTGAAATTGTATAGACAGAACTATTTGGAAGCTAACAATGGTTTTGCTAGCACAAAGTTATAAGTCATCGTGACTGAGGGTTTGTGCATATTGGCCTTATTCAGACTGTTGATCAGATCATGTACTCTCTCCCAGAAACTATAACTATGGTTTGCTCAGCATAGTTGCAGTATAAACTACAGTTGGGCTCTGTAGGTGTTGACAAACACAAATGTGCCTGAGAAGGTGTCTGCAACAAGGATTAGTAGCTACCTACACTAGAAGATGGGTGTGCTAAGAAAACAAATATAGCTGGCCATTATATATATATATATATATATATATATATATATATAAAACATACAATATTCATTCAAATTTGCTACCAACTATTTGATTCATTTTTCTTCTTTTCCTATTTACATAAACAAATGCATTGTAAAGATGAAAAAGCCAATAGGGTTTTAGGGTATTCATTAAAAACAACAAAAACTATAGAAGTCACATGAGATATTGTTTGGCCTTGGGATTTTCAAGATTAATCCAAGTACATGTTTTCAAACGGAAAAGATTGTTGGAGGTTATAATGTTTTATATAATTGTGTATTATCAAAAACTGGAAATCCCTAGGGTGAGAACATTTAATAAATTTCAGGCAGAGAAATACTCTAGATTTTCAAGAACATTAAAAAAGAAAGTAAAATATTATTTTATAGCTTTGAGCAAATTACATTTTAAACACTTAGGTGATTACAGAAATCAGTATTATTTTTCTTTGCATGAGAGACCCAGGATAAAAAGTAAAGATGTCATTAAACAGTGTCATATCAAATTAACATTAATTATTGGATTTAATTAACAAACATTTAGAACCACATTTTGATTCCATTAACGATAAGGTATATATGAGTTAATCTAAGACCAGAAATTTGGGGATGGAGAACAATAGAAAAGGTGTGATATAAATTTGGGGATGGAGAACAATAGAAAAGGGGTGATATAAATTTGGGCAGGGAGAACAATAGAAAAGGGGTTTTATATATATATATATATATATATATATATATATATATATATATTGATAATATTAGTGGTAAACATATATATATATATATATATATATATATATATGAGGCATGGTGGAGTAATGGATATCGGCTTGGATTGAGGAATCGGTGAGCCGAGTTCGAATTCCAGTCGAATCCATTACATTCACTTACGTGCTAATACCCTTGGGAAAGGTATGAATCCTCTTCTTCTCCCTCCAGCTATGGGTAAAATAGCAGGACAGACTGGGTTCTATAGCCTTGGATGGCAACTGGTCTAGGAGAAGGACAACTCTGAGTTCAAAACCTGCGGAGGGTCATTTGGGAACCTTGTGGCATTCGGGGCACCAGGTCTCTGTATTCGTCCCTCCAAAAAGTGTGGATGGTCCTGCACGAGGCCTTCACCACTATAATCAAATCTCATGTGCCGGTGTCGGGCTGTCGGTTTCCTGGAAACTGATCTGCTTGACCCTTATATGTCGAATCTCGACAGGAGAGTCGATTATTATTATATATATATTAATGCATTTTTATCTCATTGCACTTGTGTGAAGGTTAATGAATAAGCCATAATCTCACTTTGAAATTTAAACTATGTGATTAAGTCCATTGACAAAAAAGGGGATTATGTTAAATTGGGTGAATTTTTGCCCTTTTATATTTTTAATTTTGCACACATATATGTGTGTGTGTGTATATATATATATATATATATATATATATATATATATATATATATATATATATATATATATATTCCTACATACATACCTACATGAGTTGAAGATTAAATGCTGATCAAATATGAATCTGAGGTAAGGTAAAAAATAAATAGGAATCTCGACGGGAGAGTCGATTATTATTATATATATATATTAATGCATTTTTATCTCATTGCACTTGTGTGAAGGTTAATGAATAAGCCATAATCTCACTTTGAAATTTAAACTGTGTGATTAAGTCCATTGACAAAAAAGGGGATTATGTTAAAAATAAATATTTGCATGCTTTATTTATAGTTAGGGTAAATATACTCATGGCAGAGCGACTAAGGGAGGAAAGACACTGATTTTCAATTGCCACTGTCTTGCAGTCATATCCAAACATGGAAACAGCTATGGAAATAAATCCAGATAGAAAACATGAAGTGATGCACAGATGGTGGTTGGTTGTCAACACTGACAACTTTCTGGCAATTCCTGCAGCCAAGCCATTGCCAAATGTAAAGCTTTGTATTTAGATCCTGTCAATATGACCAAGAAGGGGGCCATGTAGTCTGGGCAGCTCATGGCCTCCATATACCCTAACTCAGGTCTGCATTTGGGAGAGGTTCCTCCAGCCTCCCCACCAAAGGACTGAATTTTGACCAAACAGTTTGCTACATTTATCTCCCAAGATGCCTAATATGTAATTTCATCTTTGTTGTCATATTCCAGTCATTGTTCTCCCTGGCATTCTTCTATTAACAAGTGATAAGATATCCCTTACACAAAAAAATGGAAAGACTATTTTCTCTCAATCTCTGATAAAAATGAAACATTAAATTGATATAAGTTTTCCTATTTATTTTTTACCTTACCTCAGATTCATATTTGATCAGCATTTAATCTTCAACTCATGTAGGTATATATATATATATATATATATATATATATATATATATATATATATATATATATACACACACACACACACATATATATATGTGTGTGTGTGCAAAATTAAAAATATAAAAGGGCAAAAATTCACCCATTGGCCCCCTCTGCGTGTATATACCGGGTATAACAGTAAAATTGTCCAATTTTCAGATTAAAATTAAGCTTTGAAACATTGTATTTTAGAAATGATTAAAGATATCTTACTGGAATTCTCCGAGGTTTTTATAATGCTATTGGACTCTACTTTGACCAATAAGAATGTATAATTACTCTCCAAGCTTAACAGAGATGAAACTGATCACAAATGAAAATGACATGTTCATCATTAATTAATTATAGCTAAGGATCAGAAGCTCATGAAGGATTGAAATAAAATTCAATATATATATATATATATATATATATATATATATATATATATATATATATATATATATATATATTCCAGGATCATTTTCCAACTTATTCAGGATGATCTTTGCCCTCTCTAACATTCTAACTTTCTGTCCTGGAGTAACAAGGTGCCTCACACATTTCATGTACGTTTTTCATTTTCAGGTCTTTTTCACTGTTCTTTGGACTGTCATAGTTGAAACTCTTCTCTCACATGCCAAACATCTTATGAAATGAGTTGGGTCTTTTTCTTTTCTAATTGACCTCTTCAGCTCTAAGCTGAAATGATGATCCTTCTTCCTGTTTTGACCTCCTGATCCAGTTTTCCTCTCTACAGTTGTCTCTTTTGTAAACTTATTCACCATTCTCTTCATGGTTCTTGAATAGACTTTGAAGATGGTAGCCAGAGTATGAATGTTGGTACCATTACTGAAGACCAGAATGATCTTTTTCCTCTCACCATTGCTCAGTTGAAAAGACCTGTTCTATTTCTAGATGAATAACTCAAAGGGTTTTTCAGTGATTCTTACGACAAATGGTATCAAGAGAGCTAAACATCTTATCTGAAAACCTGGAAAAAAGAAACTCAATTAGTATAGTGCTGTTTTTAGATATGAAACATTTTGTGGGATGGATAATTATGTTGTAACACAATTTCGACAATTCTGCTGTTACACCCAATATATATATATATATATATATATATATATATATATATATATATATATATATACACACACACACTCACACGTTTATATATATATATATATATATATATATATAATGTGTGTGCTTATGTATAAAGTATAAAAATACAGATATAAATGAAATATATCTGTAAAGACAATATAAATAAAAGACAAAAGGAAAACTTATTTACCAACATGTTTTGTCCCCTGAGGAAAATCTCCACATTTAGCTTGGTAAAGTTCCTCAGGAGCCAAAGAAATACATTCATAAAGAAGAATTTTTTGAATATATAATATAAATCTATGTATTTATTTCATACACATTATATTATTAAAAGTGTATATTATTCTGAACACATACAGGCTATAAATATAAATGCATACGCATGATATATAAATAAGTTATCTTTTAATTTACAGATTTCACTTCATTTTGTCATGAAAAAATGTTCAGTGGGGAATAGACCTAGATAGTTTTAAGTACATGAGACATTATATTGTTATACTTGAGGCAATGCAAACTGTAAGTGAAACAAAAATCAAAACTAAAAAAAATCAAATATAAGTGAAACACATAAAAATGATTTTTTCTTCATTAGTAACTTGCTCAAAGGAAGAAAATATTTTTACTATTTTATCATTTTTACTAATTTCTGGTTTTCAAGTCATATTTTGTCATTTGTTTTTTATTTATTCTTTTTATATAAAACTGAATATTAGAATAATAATGCTAAATATTTAACAATATTGCTTGATATATTCATCATTTTGTGTTCATATATTATTGTTATTTTTGATATTATCTTCATTATTATTGTTTTGAGCCTGCTTGTTTGTTTTACGAGCTGCCTCCAAGATTCATGCTGAAATTGCAAGAGACTGCAAATCAACAAATCATAATTGTTATTACACTTGGTTGGATGACATAACTTACATTCCTGGCATTATTTATCTTCATTGTATAATGTCATATGTAACCTCCATTAAAATGTTTATGTGTAAGTACAAATAAAATTTATGTACAGTTAAAATATGTAATCAGATTACTTTTTGGAGTAATCTATTTTTCTTTTGGTGAGTCTAAAAAATTAGAATTATGTCACAGGTGTAAAAATCCAATAAACTCACAAGAAGGACCTTCAAAATAGAAAAAAAAGGAATCATTGCAAAAATGTGTAGGGTTTGGTGAATTTTTTTTCTAATCAATTCATCCCAAGCAAGACAATAATGCCACTAAGATGCAAGTGAAAGAGAATAGAAAAAGACTTTAGAAGGAACTGGAAACCTAATCCTAAACAGGAAACAAAAGATAAACCTCTACTTTGGTTCAAAAGACTGAGGAGGAGTGTGAACCGGATGACAGATAAATGTTTCTACTCCTATTCCAAAGTGTTTGAAGTATGATATAATCTTAATACAATGCTATCTAGCAGCATTAAGTGAAGCCATTCATAGACAAGGTGGCATAATCCCACAATCTCTATAAAAGTCTTCTTTCTGCAATGTATGTATTAGTAATAGTGTTGTTAGTTTGTTTGTTTTATATGCTGCCTTCAAGATTCAACCTGAAACGTCAAGAAACTGCAATCGTAATTGTTGTTACGATTGGTTGGATTACAAAGCTGACATTTCCAGCATCATTAATCTTAATTGTATGACGTCATATGTATAGTTGTTTAATCTTTCATTAAAATGTATATGTGTAATTACAAATAAAATTTATGTACAGTTAAAATATGTAATCAGATTACTTTTAGAAGTAATCTTTTTTTTTCTTTTGGAAAGTCTGAAAAATTAGAATTATGTCGCAGATGTAAAATCCAGTAAATTCACAAAAGAACCTTCAAAATATGAAGGAAGAATTACAAAATATGTATGGTTCAGTGAATATATGAGAATGTCTATTCAAATTCAAGTAGTATAGGGTCATAATCTGTCAAGTTGATAAAAGTTGGTATAGTGCCTAGTGCACCAATAACAATTTGGATTGTCTGAGTTTTGAAATGCTGCATCTTCTGAATTTGACTTTCTAGATACTTGTATTTATTTAGTTCAATTTGACTAAAATATTTGCATCAACAGTGATTGTTACCTCAATGAGTAAGTACTTTTTTTGCAGCAAATTTTTTACAGGTTATATATCTCTAGCTTATTGGCTTTTATTGTTCTGTCTGGAACCGAAAATTCCACAGTACAGATAGTTTTTAAAGTCAGAATATGAGAGAGGCTATATAAGTAAAAATATAAATTCCAACATTTATAAGAAAGAGGATAGAATGATATACAGTTTGTAATAATGATAAGAAGCCATTCCAGAAAACCATAAAAGTGGTTTTTCTTTTGTGCAGTTAGGACAATTTTACAGAAATAAACATATATATATATATACCTTTCCACTTTGGTAGAATGTGGTACATGTACTTTTAAGTTTATAGCAGGAATATGTTATTGCCAGACAGAAAAATAAAATTGTGTGTGTATGTGCATATGTGTGTGCATTAAATAGCACAAGCACATGTTAGTCACTCACACATAATATGCACATATTATATATATATATATATATATATATATATATATATATATATATATATATATATAAGGGGGAGGGTAAAATATTTTGGAAAGGACCAGATTCAAGAAATTTTAAGAAAATACATGCCATTGCTCCACTAAGAGGCAAGCCTAAATTAACAACTAACTGAGACAATAATTGAACACCCTGTGCCTATATATATATATATATATATATATATATATATATATATATATATATATATAGGTATGGGTATGATAAAAGATATACATATATGTACACATACTTTCATGTACATATAAATATATTTATTCCTCAGATGTTATAAATACAGTGCTCAATGTTACATAACAGAGCTATAAGTATATATTAGTGAATATATATAATATCCAATGTTGATAGTATGACTGAGTTTCATGCAGTCGTGCAATCTTCAGGCACTGAATGTATTCTCAGAATATATTCTGAGAATATACTCAGCACTTGAAGAATATATTCTGAGAATATTCACTAATATATATATATATATATATATATATATATATATATATATGAACAAAGACAAAAGGAAAAATTATCTTATTCTTAATAAGGTCCCTCAAAGGATGAAATGAGTTTACTAAGTTTTCCTTTTGTCTTTGTTCATATTATCCGTCTACAGATATATTCTATCTGAAATTTTATATATATATATATATATATATATACACACACACATGTGTGTGATGGACAGAGAATTAGGTATTCTTTTATAATATAGATTTATAGTACAGAATCAGTCCACTCTTTAACACTAGAGATATATCTTTCACTTCAACCATGAACACTAGTCAACTACAACTGTTTGCATCATACTTTTCTCTCTTCCAATAGCTTAAAAGCCGACAGACAGAGAACAACCGATGGTGAAGACTTGAAGAAAAAAAAAAAAAACATAAATATTGATTTTGAGTTGACAATAGACTTCAGATCAAGTTGAATATTTCTCCGTATATTTTTTGTGGACCAAGAGAAAGTGGAATGTGACGTGGAGCGGGTGGGGGTTGGCAGTTTGAGAAATAAAGAAATTCGCTGAAACCATTTTATATGATTTCTTGTCAAATATACAACCTCAACAGAGATGATGAAAATAAATCTTCCACGAGGTAAATGTGAGTATGAATTATTCTGACTGACTTTAGTGAATATAACACCACAAAATTTCAAATTGTTTTTGAATTCCTCATACAAGAGGGGAAAAAAAAAAACTATCAGACATTTCTTCCATGTGTTTTATTAAAATGTTTGCTTTCAAATTTAGAAAGTAAAAATTTCTATATCACTTTAAATCATTTTCAAGACAAATACAAATTACATTTGTAAAAACAGTATTTCCTCTCATATAACACATACCCATAATTTAGCAATGTATACTGCAGAAAAAATAAATTCTACTAATCCACACATCTCATTTCTTTAATATTTCAGTATTATTTTGATTTGTAATCATAATTTAATCATTTACAGCCCTATATATTTCATGTTGTTTCATCAGGAGAGGAGTGTCAAATATTGGTATCATGTAAACTTGTTTATAATAATGAATTTAAATTGTTCCAAATTTTATATCCATCATTTAATATCAGCTGGTTATTGTCATCTAAGACAGTCACCCCCAAAGTAACACTCTAAGAAGCTTCCTGTGTACTACTGCTATCATATAAAGTTATTTATAACAATGAATTTAAATTGTTCTATTGTCATCACATATTTGTTTCATTCTGTGGTCAGTAATTTATAATTTTAATTTAATCATTTATGAACCAATATATATCTCATCAGGAGACAATGGTCAAACAGGTGTTCAGGTGTTAGTGTAGTACTGTTTTTAATATTTTAACCTTATTTTGATATGTAATCATAATTTAATCATTTATAATCATGCATATTTCATTCTGGGGTGAGTGTGTCAAACAAAAATGTTTAGTTGTTAGTTCAGGTAGCTTTGTCAAATAATGCAAATGACTACGAAACCAAATTAACCTGAAAACTAAAGTCATATTCTTAAATAGCATCATCATCAGACTGAGACTTTTATATAGATGTGATGCATGGTGTCAAACCTAGTCAGAAATATCTAAACTGTCAGCTGTGTACGATCGATTTCTATGATCAATGGTGAAAAAAAGCTTTGAGTGAGTAAAGTTTAAGAGTCTTCATAAAGGTTATCTCCTTCTTTGAACATTGTGGGCTGGCACTAGAGACTCACAAATAAAGGAAAGTAGCAAATAACAAAAGCCACATCTCTTGAGGACTACTGTTGTAGAGTAGGACACTGTGTACTTCTTGCTCTTTCTTATTACTGTCACAATAAACCGCTCTTAAATATAAATATGCCAAGAAGCCATATTAGAATAGGATTTGAGTAGTATTTAATTCACTCAAGTTATTCTATTCTATGCATAAATATTTAATAAACCTATTCCTCTTTGTTTCCTCTGTTCCTTTGATACTCTCTCTAACTAAGGTCTTCCTTACTCTCGGTTATTTTGAACAATGACTACATTACAACAACTACCGACAGCAGCAATAAGCAAAATGGATAACACATGTAAATAGTGTGTGTGTGTGTGTATATATATATATATATATATATATATATATAGTTGTAGAGTGGATAAATGAAATGGACAAATATAAGCAGGCATGTGCGCATATGTTGGTGTGCATATGCAGGGAAGCAAATAAATATTTGTTAAATTCATGTATGAGGTGTAAACGCAATAGTGCTCGATGCAGTTACATAGAGCAAAGATATGTATTAATTATTACATATGTACCTACGTTTTGGCATGCGACTATAGTTTCATTGGGTGGTGTTCCAGTTCATCAGCAGGGGGTCTAGACTGATGAACTGAGAACACCACCCAGTGCAACTATAGTCGCACACCAAAATGTAGGTACACACATATGTACTAATATATATATATATATATATATATATATATATGTATGTATGTATGTATGTTACATAATAAAAATTGACTCTTTTTGAAACTGGATGTTTTCCCCCAAGTGTAGACTATTTTCTATGTAACTAAATTTTATTGACAATAATGAACATGGTTGTTTGTAATGTCAAGTGTATGCAAATAGAAATACTTTTGCCTTTTTTTGTGGAGTTTGATGTTTGACGTTCTGGTGATGAAACTGATCAAATGTACTGCTCAGTTGTTATAAAAACTTGAGTTTTTTCTGAAATTATGGATTTCCTAGATGCTCAGGAAATTCATGTGCCCTCATTTCAAGAATTTCAGAAGCAGCATGAATGAATTTATTGAAAATGTACTCTTGAACTCGTCCAAAGATCAGTATTTTTTTTTTTTATTGAAATTAAAAGATTACTAATAAATATTTCAAAAATACTTCTATTGAAAACTAGGGTTTGTTTCTGTGAATTCTTCTGGTGGTAAATCAATTTGAATATAATGATAGTAATGTTGATTTGAAGTTTCTTGTCCCCCAAAAGTTAGCCTTTAGGTTGGTTTCTGTGAAGGTCTCTGGTTGGAAATCAAATATATTGATAGACAGTTGATTTAGTGTTCCTGGCCCACAAAGTCGATTTCATCATGAGACAGCCTTTACATTGGTTTCTGTGAATGCTACTGGTGGGAAATCAGTTCAGAACTATTGATAGTAAGTTGATTTGGTGTTGCTTGTAAAATAAAAGTCAGTTTTTATGAGACAACATTTATGATGTAAATTCTTTTATAGCTGGACGAAAACTTAAATGCCAATTCCAAAAATCAATGTTTATAAATAATTTGTTCCCAAGTTTTCACTGTTAAAATGTTTTATCTTGATTGGCTTTGAAATTGCAGAGAAAAGTACACCAGCCATTGTAGTTGCTTTACGACTGAAGAAATTTGCAGTAAAAGTATTTTAAATACACACGAATAACGACAAACAATAATGTTATCAAATAGTAATTGTCATCAAAATGAGTTGGCCACAAAACACTTTGTTTAAATTAATAATTTTAAATTATCCACTAATTATAATCAAAGTTTTAGGCCATTTTTATAATGTAAATTTATTTATAACAATGAATTTATGACAATGAATGTAAATTGTTGCAATTTTTATATCCTTTGCTTAATGTCAGATATGTGTGTAGCATCAGGGTTATTGGAGCACAAAACTGAATCAAGATACCAAGTTCAATTCCAGCTAAGGTCACTGCATTCACATTTGTATAAATACCTTTGTGAAAGAGGTGCAGCTATTTCTTCTGCCCTCCCAGCTATAGATTAAATAACAAAGAAGTCTAAGCTCTCTAGCCTTCATTGGCAACCAATCTAGAAAAAAAAAGAACTCTGAATTCAAAACCAGCTGGGCATGGTGCTGACAACTCCACACTGTAAAAAGCAGATTTGCTAAAGAAAAAAAAGTAAGCATTTATTTAATTCTTTTCCACCCTCCAACCTCTCTCTCTCTCTCACACACACAAGCAGAATGTGGCAAGCTTCTTACTGCTCTGTTGTTACTTCCATGAAAAGTGCTGGGACAAACTATATCCCTTGGGTTCACCAGGTCTAACCATCACAGCTAGGACCCACCATGCCACTTACATTGTAGCAAACCACCCTCATTCCCACTGTATTCTATCAGTGAGAAGTAAGTTCCACCCGAACAGCTTCTTCCTATGAACCACTGTTTTGCGGAACAGTCTCCCAAGAGGATGTTTTTCCGATCACTACAATCTTAACCTGTTCAAGTCTAGAGTCAACCATCATCTTTCTCTCCAATATAAACTACCCTTAATGCAACCCTCTATCTAGAGTGGCCCCAATGCCTTGTATGTAGTGAACCTTACATTGTAAAAAAAAAAGACAAAAACAAAAGCACTAACAGAATGACTCTGTTGCCCTATATTCCATAGGGAGTGAGACAGATACTTCTCTCACAATTAATATTATCAACAGTTTATTGCCACCTAAGACAGTCATCATCACAATAAACAACTTTCTCTATTAAAAAGTAAACTTGCTTATGACAAGGAATTTACAACAATGTAAATTGTTACCATTTTTATATCTAAGCAAACTACATTATCTTAAACTTTTGAGGGATTTTAGAATTTTGGCCAAGGTTAACTATGTTACCTTAAACCTTACCAATGGAAAGTTTGTGACCCCAGTAAAACCCCCAAAACAAAGGAAGCCATTTATTATAATCCCCAAAAATGTCATTAGACAATTATGATTATCAAAATCAGTCAGTCAAAAAATGTTATTTAAAATGAAATTTTAAAAATTAATAAGTTCAATGCTATAAATTTTGTATTAATTTGTATAGATGCTCATAAAATGTTATCTTAAGAAGCTGCTTATTATAATTACCAATAATTTTACTAGACAATTACGATTATCAAAATCATTCAATCAAAAAATGTTATTTGAAATGAAATTTTGAAAATTAATAAGTTCAAAGTAATAAATTTTGTATTAATTTGTATTGATGTTTATAATAATGAATTTAAATTGCTCCATTTTTATATCCTTTCTTTGATGTTATCAGCTGGTTATTGTCATCTAAGACAGTCACTCACCCCCCAAAGTGACACTACAAGAAACTTCCTCTGTACTACTGCTATCATCTAAGATTGTTTATAACAATGAATTTAAATCGTTCCAATTTGTATATCTTTTTAATGTTATCAGCTGGTTATTGTCATCTGAAACTGATCATGATAAACAACTTTCTCTATACTACTTTTAATTCGTTTACTTTTACAAACCCAATCACATGATATGCTTGATGGCAATACAATAAAAACAAAAAGAAGTGGTTTTAAAATTACGGGTGGATAGATTATATTTCACATTCATGTAAGAAGTCAATGCTATTCGAGATATTGACCGCTAAAATGTCTTTGGATGCTTTACTGCTTAAGCAGATAATCAATTATTGGCTCTCTGTGATTAGATTTGCACTGCTAATGTATCAGAATCACTCCTTGTGGCATGAAGGTAGATCAATAATTTAATGTTAAGTAATTCAATATAAAATAATATGCACTCATCGTTTTTGTGTTGTTATTTTCAATACAAAAAAGGTTAATACTTCAAGTGATAGTATTAGTTATCAAATTTAGAAAACTGCACGTTTTGCTCATTACATTACTAATAAAAGAAATCAAGTGAGAAGAAAAAGAAAATCAGAGACTTTTCGGATTTATTTAACAGTGAATCTACTTTCTCGTATTTTTTTTTTTTGTACGTGATCAAATTCTTGCCACTTCAATGCAAAATCTGTATCTCAAATTAAAATTCAATTTCAAAATCTATTTTCACTTTACAAATTTTAGACACCAAGATACGAACACTGACTTTTATTAGCACAAACTTGTCTTTGTAATCCATGATATCACAGGTAGGATTTATTAAACAAATATGTTAAAATGTCCATCCTCATTCATGGGTACCTATTTACTGACACAAGTATTAGAAATATGTATAGAGACACAATTCAAATGATTTTACAATAGGTGGCATGGTGGAGTAATGGATAGCAGCTCGGACTGAAGAATCGGAGAGTCAAGTTCAAATTCCAGTTGAATCCATTACATTCACTTATGTGCTAATACCCTTGGGAAAGGTATGAATCTTCTTCTTCTCTCCCCAGCTATGGATAAATAGTAAGACAGACCAGGTTCTATAGCCTTGGATGGTAACTGGTCTACTGCAGAAAGAAATGGCAACCTACTGCAGGAAAAAATCTGCCTCGTCAGTCATGTATCAAAAGATACATAATCGCCTAATCGTGTATCATGCATGGCACATAACTGACCGTGAAGAAATACCTCCCATACCTCCCAAATAATGGTAAGACATTAGCTAGAGGAAGAGACCATTGCCACTGTGGTATTTCTGCCACACCCTGTATAATATAATTGAATGCATTTCAAATTATTACAGAATTATTTATTAAACATATGTGGAAACTCCCCAAATACATAGAGCAAATATTAAAAGCCCCAGAAGAAATGGGATGCAAGACTGAATCTCATTGTGTTCACCATCTTTGTTCCATAATTTAATTATATATAAGTATTTTTAAATGTCTATATGACAATTCAATTTGCAAGAAAAGAAAATTTGGTATATTTGGAGAGCAATTGTTATTTTCAACATCAACTTTTAGAAACAATGGACATTTTATGTCTATTACATTTAATGAATATCCTTTCACAAATATAGTTGTTGTGGGTGGATAAATTAGACAAGAATAAAAATGGGAGAAAAGTTGAGACAGTAAATCAAGAAGCAAAGATTTTTTTTTTAATCATTTCACCAACAAAACGACTAAGACTCAGGGGTTTACTGGGCATGTGAGAATATAGGAGAAGGAGAAACATTATTAAAGAGTGGGAATAATAAAAGAACAGGAATTAAGACAGAAGATAATGATTGACACTGCATTTAAATTTTTGAAGATCAAACTTGACTTGAAAGCAAGAAGCCAGAAGAGAGTTCTACAAGTGAGAAGTGCGATAGAAGAAACTATTAGCATAGAACTTATGGTTACATCTAGCCATTTCAACTGTAAAATGATGAGATTTTACCGCCAATCTAGTAATGTGCTTAAATTCATAGTCTAGGTACCATAGAGCAAAGCAATATTTATTTTGTAAATACAAAAATGTGGCACAAACCCAAAAGGGGACACAGGGGAAGGCTGATCTTCAATCTGTCTTATCTTAAACTTAGCTAGCCACAATTACTGATCCAAACATATCACGGTATTCCTTACAACAAAACAACACATTCTTACTACAATCACCATAATACCGCAAAGTCTCTATGAAATCCTAACTAGTTCCCATATGTACAATTTGTTTAGGGTTAGGGATAAAATAACATTTAAAAATGACCCCCCCAAACAATATTTACAATGATTACAACAGAGGAAAGTTAATCAGAACAATTACCATGAAAGTATTTACAGAAAAGTCACAGTGATTGGAAAGTGACCAAAGCTGAGATGCCAGGTCAGAACCAATGATATTGTGGATTCTTTTTTGGATTTTATCAAAGATCTCTAAATATTCGGCACATCATTCAATCTGATTATACATCAAAATTATAAAAGAAGCAACGTTAATCTTACACAAAAAATACCCATAAATCCAAGAAGAATAAACATGTCAGCATATACCTGCTGGGTTTATATTTTTAAAAATGCCAGCTACTGCAAATCAAAAACTAAATTTTATCAAAGTGAAGTGTTATATAAGGAACATCTGATAATACCAGAATGGTTCTCTGCTTCGATGTTGTGGAATGTCTAGCCAATAGTGGCCTGACTTTTTATTGATTGGTTCTACAGAACCAGGAACTTTTATGCAAAGAAGTTTCAGAGCACATAATAAATAGTAACAATAAGAAATGTCAGGAGATCACCTCAGGTCCTAAATATAGATGACAGGTAGTAAAAGTCATTGACCAAAACAGTGACAGTCATAAACCATGGTGTAAAATATACTCTGTGTATTTGGGGTGAATATTGTCAAGACTTATATGACATGATTTGTAATTTTGTAGAACCTTTTTAATGTAAAAAATCAATTTTCTATTTTACTTTTTAAATTGGTAGGGAATTTTTTTTAATCCATTCACCCCAAGCAAAGTGATAATGCTACCAAGATACAAGAGGCTACTGGAATGAACTGAAGTGCACATAGTATTAGGTTGGTGCAAAAATAATGTCGTTTTTTGACGTTAAAAATTACGTCAAAAACCGACATTATTTTCACACCAACCTAATATAATTAATGTGCAGATATATTTAAAAAAATTACAAATGAATTAATAAAATAATAAAAAATTTGTGCGGCTTCATTTCCAATAACCATCACACATGAGATCACTGTAAACTATTTCAAACTTCCAGCTTCCCAAAGAATACCAGGATGTAGACTATTACACAGATACCACATTGGTTCTTGATAATAATTGTGACGGTCAAAAGTACTTGAACAAAACAATGACAAAATATGAACTTCGGACAGTTTATCCACAACTTAAAACACAATACTCAACACCTTATTTGAAGGGTGGAAAAATATAGGAAAAAATGAAACAAACATATTAGGTTGGTGCAAAAATAATGTCGTTTTCTCACATATGTTACTATGTGAGAAAACAATATTATTTTTGCACCTACCTAATATTAGGTTGGTGCAAAAATAACGACGTAATAATGTCGTTTTTTGACATTAAAAAATACGTCAAAAAACGACATTATTACGCCATTATTTTTGCACCAACCTAATACTTTGTCATTCATTTCAACATATTTCTATTTCCTATCTTCTTGACTTTCTTCTTCCTCTTCTTATGAATCTGAGTAATTTAGAATATACTTCTCTATTTCTCTTGTTTTTCTTTTTTGTCTTTTTCTTGGTAGTCGGGTTAATTTCCAATGCTTTCTCTTGACTTTCTTTTCTTTTTCTTTCCTTTTACTTTTTTTATTGATTTCTTATCTTTTTTCCTTTTTCATTATATAAATCCTTTTTAAATTCCAAAAATGGAAAGTAAAGTAGTGTTTCATTAATCACAATTTTGAATAAAATCATTTAGTACCATCATTGTTAGCCACCTGAAGAAATGTTTGATTTTAATGTTGAAACAAAATGTACAATTTCGTAGTGGATATTTACATGTTCTAATGCAACAGTGAATAATATATATATATATATGTTGTACTGGACTCACCTGTCATTTTCAATATCTGCACATATCATTTGATTATTGTGGCAAAGGTTTATGCAGGACCAACCACACTTTCTGGAAGAGCTGAACACACGAAGCTGGTGCACAGTATGCCTCAAGGTCCCCAAATGACCCTCTGCAGGTTTTGAATTCAGAGTTGCCCTTCTCCTAAACTGTTTGCCACCCAAGGTTAAAGAACCCAGTCTGTACTGCTATTTATACATAACTGGGGGTAAAGGAGATAGATTCATACCTTTCTCAAGGGTATTGGTATGTAAGTGAATGTAATGAGCTCGACTGGAATTTGAACTCGGCTCTCCCATTCCTCAATCCAAGCCATGATCCATTACTCCACTATGCATGCATGCATATATATATATATATATATATATATATATATATATATATATATATAATATAATAATATTTTTTGTTTTTAAACAAAAAATATTTTTAAACAAAAAATATTATTATAATATAAGCTCTACTTCTGTATGGAGCACTGTTTTTTAAAAATAAAAACAAAAATACTAAGGAACCCCGGATTATGCACCCAACATGTTCTTTTCTATTTTCTGCATACCTGCACAAGGATACATATATATATATATATATATATATATATATATATATAGCCACATAAATTATAGGAGTTACTTGTTTCTACTTTATATATATGTACACACACACATATATATATTATCTTAATTATAAATAGAGAGAAATATAAATTTCAATATGATGATGAAAATAAGCAAGAGTCAAAGTTCTGCTATTTCTGAATAATTTATTGGCTAAAGTCTGTTTTTTATGACTCAAGTTATTGAAACCTTGAAATTCCTGTTTATCTCACGTTTGACTTTCCCTCCCTTACTTTGTCAGCTTTGCCATCATCTAATTTACATTTCTTCGAACTACTATCTAACTTTATTGACAGAACATTTCATTCAGTCAGATTTCAGGAGTTTATTTATTAAGATAACCGAGAACATTTATTGTTAACAAACCAAAACCTGTTTTCTGTATTTAGCTCATTGAAGAAAGTGTAGAACTATAGGCAAAGAGGGTTAATGTTTCTTTTTCTAACATTAGTATAAATATTAGTTATGGGAGAGGGATATATGCACATGCACACTGTAAATATATTGATACTTATAATTTTATTAAAATGCATTGAAAACAAGGAAAAAAGGAATTGTCAATGGTCAGGAACTAATATCAGTCTTACTATTAAAATAAGGTAATTATATACATAATGTAAATATATCATTAATGATTTTACTATAGGAATACATTTGAAGTCAGGAAGAAAGGGATTGTCAGGAATGAATGTATGTATTACTGATAGAATAGGGTTATTATATGTATAATGTAAATGCATTGCTCATGATTTTACTATAGGAATGCATTGCAAATGAGGCAGAAAGGTATTGTCAGTGGTCAGGAATGAATGCATGTATTACTGATAGAATAGGGCTATTATATGTATAATGTAAATGCATTGCTCATGATTTTACTATAGGAATGCATTGCAAATGAGAAAGAATGGGATTGTCAGTGGTCAGGAATGAATGCAATCATTACTGTCAGGATAAGGTTTATTATATATATAGTATGCATAAATTTCAATCATTCTATGATGGAAGTGCAAGTTAGAAAATTGATTTGTCAGTGGTCATGAATTAATCTAATGTATCATAATATTCAATACTAATATCTTTTTAAAACCTGAATCATACAGCCTCATCAACTGGCATTGTGATTATCGCAATTGACTTAATGTTTGAAACCTCATTCACAATCACAGCTAAAGCTGACTGTTTTAACTTGGAGGCTTACAAATTTGAATTTTCCAATTGCCATTTTTAAACAAATAAAAAAAGCCTACTGATGATGGATTGTAAATGTAATCTACAGGAACAAAAAAAAAACAAAACAAAAAACAGACATAAAAATCAGTTCAAGCAAAAAAAGAATAGAGAAAAGAAAAGGATTTGTTATCCCCGAGTCTGCTTTCACATGTGATGGCATACGGTCAAGAGACCAACCTGCATACAAACACTGCACTAGCATTAAGATTGCCACAAGCTGACTGAGATAAAGATCTATTGACTGCTGATTACTTGGACAACAAAAATTCCATATGAACTCTGTCTGAGTTGGTCTTTGCTTTCTTTGTCAGCTTCTTGCTATTTGTAGATGAATCCACATTTTGGTTGCAAGGATAACAACAAAATTCTGAGATTAGCATTAATTGGCATTATGCGATTGATGTTTTGCCTTAACTGCTCATAGCTATTAATCTTAATAAATGTGTCTGGGAAAGAGTTTTACAAATTGTATTTTCGGTGATGTTCTAAGCCTTGCTTCACGTAAAAGGAACTTTTGGTGAAGAGTCTCAAACAGGAATTCACAATAGCAGGGATTTTAGTCAGAGAAATAAACAAGGGAAGCAGGAATGATTAATAAACAAAAAATTAAAAAAAAATGAAAAAAATTTTAACATCAAAAGCTGGAATTTAAGAAAAATTAGGAATTGTATACAAATATTTTAAGTTTTCTATTAAAAAAGGAAAAGAAAGAAAGGATAAAAAGAAGAGAAAAGAAGAAAAAAGAAAGAAAAAAGAAATAGAAAGGAAAAAGAAGAAAAAGACAGAAAGAAAGAAGAAAGGAAAAAGAAAGCAGGAAATAGAAAATAAAAAAGAGAAAAAGAAAAGAAAAAGAATGAAATAAAAAAGAAAAGTGAAAGAAAGAAGAAAAAGAAAGAAAAAGAAAAAATAAAGGAAAAAGAAAGAAGGAAATAGAAAATAAAAAGAGAATGAAGAAAAGTAAAAGAATGAAATGGAAAATAAAAATAAAATGAAATGAAAAAGCAAAACAAGGAATGAAAGAAGAAAAGAAAGAAGAAAAGAAATGAAAAAAATGGCTTTCTCCTGTGTATTCAGTTTCTCATTTTCAAAAAAATGCTCATTAGAAATTTTTGTACACACCCAATAGTTTATTGTATTTTATTCACATATTTACTGTTAAAGTATATTGACATTTTGCTTCTTTACTCACGAAGCATGAAATGACATTAATTACATAATATCCCCCTTCTTGAAATTTGCAACTTGTCTTCATTTTGTCCTCCACATGGCTGTGACAAATATTTGCATTCCAGTGATGTAATTTAGTCTCTGGAGAATCTCCCTTATTCTACTCTTGGCTTACACACATCAGCGTAGCAAACACATTGGCATTAAAAGTACTAAAACGATTTTAAAGTATGTTGAAAGCCATGTGAATTTTAAGAAAAAATATCATGAAAATAACACAGGAAAATCTGTCTGTTTTTTACAGAAAATAAACAGATTCTTTATACTAGAGTATTACTTGATATGCAATGATGTCTTAATGTTGGGAATATGCTTTTGATATTGTGAATAATATGTTTTGCTATTTTTAGTCATCCATACTTGTCCTCTGAGAGACAATATTAAAAAAGCTTTCATCACACATGGTTAAGAAAAACTGAATCAATACCCACTTCACATTTGAATAAATCTGGCAGGTAAACATATTTTTCTTTACATTTTAAGTAAAAAAAAAAGGTATTATTTTTTTCAATCTAGTTAAGTAATTATTAAATTAAGTTTTTCTAAATCTCATATTTCTTTTATGGCTTCTTTATTTTTAGAAGATAATTAATTACAGGATTTTAAGTTTTCTATTAGCAGACATTAATCAGAATGTAATTAAAATTAATTTTGAATAAAGTCTAAAAACTGTTTTAATTGCACAAAAGTGCTTTTTTTGTCATACTAATATTATATTTCCATGCAATTGAAACCAAAATTAAAACTTGAAATAAAATATTTAAAGTATTGAAATGAGTTTTAAAATTTTTATAAAAGTGCCTGCAAACACTACAAAATTTCATAATGTCATGAATAACAAGCCTTCAGATGAGTAACACTATACTTATACTACTTATACTATTTATACTTATACTACTTATACTAGTTATACTATTTGGACATATTTTTTGTGGTTATGTATACAAAATATGAAGGCTGTATCTACCCTACACTGTTAGATATGAACATAGCATTACATGTTTTGTGCATTATGTAGCAATGAACACTGGTCTTTATGTATAGAGAATATTTTGGTTCCAACCTCTTTGAGATGATTTGTTCTCATTAACATTTAAACAATGTCTTTTATTGATGTGCAGGTTGCATAAGTGTTATCAGTACAGAATATGAAATCAGCAAGTGGTTTTCCTAGTTTATTCCATTCACTTTGCACTAATGCCCTCAGGAAAGGTAGATGTAGAAATCTCTTCTTCCCGTCAGAAGACTAGGTTACTTAGCCTTGAATGGTAGTCAGTCTAGAAAAAGGACAATTCTGAATTCAAAGCATGAATAAAATCAAGGAAACCACTCCGCTATCTTTTTCAAGAAATCATAATAATTCCTAGATACTATTGGAGTGCCATAATTGTATACATCCTAAAAGAATATGGTATTAAAAACAGGGAAATATTTTAAAAAATGTTAAAAAACATGACCCATGTTCTTAAATAGCTGCATCAAATTCAGACTTTCATATGGATGGTATGCTTAGTACCAAATCCATTCAGAAATATCTAAACCAGCATCTCTCAACTAGTGCGCCCAGGTGCACTAATGCACCCTGAAAGGTAGCCAGGTCTGCCCCAAGTAAACAGAAGAGTAATTTATGAAATGTTCTTATATCTAAAAATCTTCATTTAAAAAAAAAACAAAAAAAACTAGAAACACCAAGCACATGGCTTTTGTGCCTAAGTCAAGTTTGTCATTTGATATTTTAAATTGGATGCTAAATTCCCTCATTTTAAAGGAGTGGATAATCCTTTTCCTTTTGCCTACCTCAAGGGATTTAAATCAGTCATTATCAGCCTCTCTAAAAAAAAAATAAAAAATAACAGAGTCTATAAATTTCATTGATGAGGAAATGAGAGCTTGTTTATCACAAATCAGGCCAAACATTTAAAAAATTGCCAAAGCACATCAAGCTTGAGTTTCACACAAGCATCCTTAAATATACAATGTAATGTCTTAAAAATAAATGCTTATTTCAGGAAATTATTATTTTCCTATTTTCAAATTTCATGACTAATTTCTCCTTATTAAAATTTAAAATGCGTTCCAGAATTTTAGTTATTCTACAAGTGCATCCTGAAGTTTCCTTTAATGGCATATCAACTCCATATGGGTCATTTAATGCCAAAATTAAATTTTCTTCTGGTTAGCTTACAAGTAATAAAATATAATACGTTATTCTGCTTTCACAATTGAATACATGGTAGATGATACTCAGCTTTTGTGCATATACATGTTTGTGTGGACATAATTACAAGAGTTGGTGATATGTGTGTTTTATTTTGTAGTTTTGTTGAAGATATATTTTACATATATATTTATAGTTTGTTTTAAGAAATTGTAGAATATTATATGGATTAATATCATGAAAGAGTTCTTTCATGTTGGTCATGTAGCTGATTTTGTTTAGTGGCATATCTATGGGTTATTTAATGCTGAAATCTAAATATTTTGAACACAATTTTAGGGCTACAACTAGAGATAAAATGTATTGTTGGTAATTCTACTATAAAAATGTATTTTTATACTTTCATAGTGTTTTGAATTTGTTTGGGTTTTCACTATTTGCCCATAGGTAGGACCCTAACAAGATCTACCATCCCAGGTCAGAAACAAAAGCAGTGGTTCCACACTCCTTGAAACCTCCAATCTCTCGATCAGAGCCCTTGCTGCCAGATGTAGTTTATCATCATATCCAGCACTCTGAAGTTAAAAAAATGGTTGAGAAATGCTGATCTAAATTGTCAGCTGTATACAATTGCTTTCTCATCAATTAATGTTTTTTTAAAAGTTCAATTCTTAGTTCAACAGTAACGAATATTTTCAAAGAGATAAAATGAGGAAAATGAACAGTATCAAATCTTATCACCTCACATTTAAAAAAAAAAAAAAATTTCATATAATTATAAAATAATTGTCAATAATTATTTGTTGAAATGCATTTACTTCTGTTTTCTCATAATGAAATTAAACAATTAAAATTTTCTGAATACAGCAGCAAGTTAGGGATAGGGAAGATGTGTTTTTATTATTTTAATTTTATTCACACTTTATTCAATTTAACAATTTTTTTTTTTCTGCTCAGTTACTCTAGCATCAAAATATTAAGAATTGGAATATACATTACCACACTAAAAATTAATTCTGTTATTCAAAGGAATATAATTTTTTTTTTTTTGCCTTTCACTGCAAGTGAATATAACGGATTTAAATTTGCTAAGAAGAAAAAATACCAACTTTTTTTTGATTGTTTTATCATAAAAAAAAAAACTCAAAATGTCTTTTCTGTTTTTTGTTTTTAGAATGAGGTTCCCCTTTATAAGGCCCGAGAGTCACCCAAGGTAGAGGGTTACAGAGTAAGAGGCACAGTTTATAGGGATATATGAAGAAGATAACAGTTAACCCAAAACTTGAACAGGTTAAGATTGTAGTGATAGGCTAAGCACCCTCTTAGGAGTTGGTTCCACAAAGAAGCTGGTCGTGTGGAACTTACATCTCACCAATGGAATATGAAATGAATGAGAGTGGGTTGCTATAATGTACGTAGCATTGTGGGTCTTATCCATGAAGATTAGAACTGAAGATGGAACTAAGGAATGTAGTCTGTTGGAGCACTTTCCATGGAAATAGTGATAGAGTTTGCAACAGTCCTTTATGTGCTCTCTCTCTCTCTCTCTCTTCTGGATGTGGTTGATCATGGCTCTCCACAACTTTGTTGCTGAAAGCAATGTTTGTCTCCTTACTATCTGCCCCCACCCACCGTCCTTGTTCTGCTTTCCATTTACACAAGCTAATTAGGTAGATCACTTGCACTTTCCTGTTGCCTCTCTTGCCTTCAGTATGCCTTGTGAGTGTCAAATTCTCCAAGATCTCTTTCCACATTATGTAGCCCAGAAATTTCAACTCTTTCTAATTCTAAGTACCATTGTCATTTCTGTTTCTATTTTCCTTAAAAATTATTGCTCACATGTTCCATAGGGTTGCATTCTCAGCATCCTTACATCTGTTGCCTCAAGTCTCCTTTTCATATGTGAGGAAATTGCCCAGTATTCAGACATTTAGAAAGTTTGATATTACAGCAGTTCAGCATTCTTTATACTAAATTTCTGTTTCTTAATATTTTCTTTAGTTTCTGTAAGTTTAAAAGATTTTAGAAGTATTTTAATTATTAAATTTTTAATGGATAAAATAATGCAAAATATGTTTCTTTACTTCCTATAATTAGAATCGGAAGTCAAACAACAAAGAAATTGTTGCTATTTAAGTGAAAATAAAATCAATAACCCTACAACACAATGCACGTTTTCTTTAGGTCTTTTTCCCCCCCGCAGAGAACAAAGAACAATAAATCGTTCAAACACAGAAAGAGAAAGAAGCCTGGGTTCTGGGGAAGTTAATACCCCCCCCCCTGCCCAAGACTCATATGCTTGTCTACTCGAAGGTTGTTCAATAAAAGAAAAAACAAAAAAACAAAAAAACAAAAACAAAAAAAACAGAGGTCACTAGCTCTGAAGAAAATGTTTATATATTCTATTCATCTTGCAATGAATACCGCTTCGGCTTCTTGGTAGAGGATGGAAATAAATAATAGTCTGCCATGAATTTTGAATAATTTTTCATTGAAATGTATTTTTTTTAAGAGATACCAAAAAAAAAAAAATGAATTTATATTTCATTAAGATTAAATTCAAATCAAATGCCAAGTTATTTGAAATTAAATAAAGAATTTTTAATTATTTAATATTTATTAATTCTTTTTGTTATTTCTTATCGCAGCGCTCGAGTTTGACACACTTCGATCGTGAAATGTGGCCTTGTGCCAAACTAAGTCAAAGTGAATAAAATGCGCTCTCTCTGGTAATTAAGAATTACAAAGAAAATTAATTTTTAGTAAAGGTTATAAAAATTACTCATATTTTGAAAAGTATTTTTTTTTAATATTGCAAAAATTAAATCCAATTGTTTATTTATTTTCGGTATTTGTTTCCAAGAATTAAGAAACACCAGTGTTAATGCCAATAATGCTGACAAAAAGGTTTTTACTTCTCGATTGGAATAAAAAGGAAGAATTTTAACAGAACATAACGGTTTTTTTTCGATTTTTTTTTTTTCTTTTCTTTTTTTATAACTGTAAGAACGACTGAGAGAAAATAGGTTGCTGGGTTTTCTTTCCTCTCTTTCTTTTTCTCCGCATCAACCTTGTACAAAAAGTGAGAGCGGTCGGTAGTGGAGGTGGTGTTGGGGGGGGGGTAAATGAAGGTGGGGTGGGGGAGACAGGAAAAGAAATTTTAAAAAGATAAAAAAAAATTAGCAGGATTTAACGAAACATACAAACAATAAAACAGACGAACATTTAAAAAAAAATGAAAAAAAATTATTGGAAGGAGGTAAAAAAAAAATACAAAAATTCAGGCATTGTTACAAGGTGCTGTCTGAGAAAGTTTCTGTGAGGATTTGGCCTGATTTTAAAGCAGACAAAAAAAAAATGGTGCGCTTCTTTTGTGTGTGTGTGTGTGTGTGTGTGTGTGGGGGTGTGTGTGTGTGTGTGTGTCCTTGTTGGACAGAGTAAGTCTGGTTGTCAGGGTAAAGGAAGGGGTGGGTAGGAAGGCTCTCACTGACTCAGCACAAAGAAAGCTTTGTTAACTTTTCTTGATTAGAGAAGTTTGGGACAAGCAGCAGCAGCAGCAACAGTGGTGGTGGTCCTTGGAGAGCTTGGGGGAGGAGAGATGTTCATAGCCAGCAGCACTGACACCACCGCCGGCTTAGCTGACATTATTGCATTATTATTATTATTATTATTAATGTGATTGAGTATGCCCACTACCGAACTGAATCTCCCAACAAGCAATACCAACCGAAAATCATGGACAAGTTTCGTTACGATCAGAAATGCATGATACAATAAGCGAGGCAATGTTCAAATGATAATAATGAGAATTTTTATTTTCTTTCAAAAAAAAAAAAAAAAATAATAATTTGCAATATTAACAAAAATAATTTGCAATATTAACAAAAATAATCTTGATAATACAGTGTAACCCGGATATAAGAGAGATTTTCTCTGGTCCCAAATTAGAGCCATACTTACCTAAACAAAATAGAACAAACCCGGATATAAGATACTTCTCCGGTCCCGACAACTCTCTTATATCCGGGTTACACTGTATTTTAAAAAAACCAAAATGAATTTAGAAAAACCTTAACTTAAGCTACAATTGATCATCATTATTATCATTGTTTCTTATTGTTGTTGACCAACAAAGTAAGTGCCTCAGAAACGTAATCCGTTTTTATCAAAATGAATTACTTTCGACTTTAGAGTTTGTTTTTTTATTATTATTATTTTTGTTGTGGGAGAGGAGACATAAAGCTAAATGACAGAGAATTAAAAGTAAAACTCACAATAACAGTGAAAAATAAATTTATATATTTTGAAATACTGCTAAGAACTACAAAGGACAAGAAATTGTGGAGAGCCATGATCACATATGTTCTGAAAGGATACAATACATAGAAGAATAAGCTTCTATAAATGGTTGTCAAGACAGGGATTAGGAGAGCTAACAAAAAGACAAACACTGCTAAAAGCTACAATGGACAGGAAAGTGTGGAGAGCCATGATCACACACCTCCTGAATGGACAATGCACATAAATGAAGAAGAATGAATTTTTGTAAATGGTTGGTAGGACAGGGATTAGGAGAGATAACAAAAAGACAAACACTGCTAAAAGCTACAATGGACAGGAAAGTGTGGAGAGCCATGATCACACACCTCCTGAAGAGACAATGCACATAAATGAAGAAGCATGAGTTTTTGTAAATGGTTGGTAGGACAGGGATGAGGAGAAACAGCAAAAAGACAAAAACTGCTAAAAGCTATAATGGACAGGAAAGTGTGGAGAGCCATGATCACCCACCTCCTGAAAGGACAATGCACATAAATGAAGAAGCATGAGTTTTTGTAAATGGTTGGTAGGACAGGGATTAGGAGAGACGGCAAAAAGACAAACACTGCTAAAAGCTATAATGGACAGGAAAGTGTGGAGAGCCATGATCACTCACCCCCAGAAAGAACAATGCACATAAATGAAGAAAAATAAGTTTTTGTAAATGGTTGGTAGGACAGGGACGAGGGGAGACGGCAAAAAGACAAACACTGCTAAAAGCTACAAAGGACAGGAAAGTGTGGAGAGCCATGTTCAACTATTTCCTGAAGGGATATGACACATGGAAAAATGAGCTTATATAAATGGTTGTCAGGACAGGGATTAGGAGAGATAGTAAAATGACAAACACTGCTAAAAGTTATAGAGGACAGGAAATAGTGGAGGGCCATGACCGTCCACATCCTGAAAGGACAGCAGAGAGAAGATTTTTTATTAGTCACTACAATGATAAAGTTGCATTTATTTTTAATATTAATTTATGATTACTTATAAAATTTCTCTATTCTGATATTTAAATTTTAAAAAACTTCTGCATCACTTCTTCATTAAAGTTGTAGCTGTCCCATGATGAGCATATGAATCTAAAAATATATTCACCTGTCACAAAACTAAATATTCAAACCGACCTCGGCTTTGTGCTTTACTAAATCATTTCTAACATGTCTACACGGCAAAGATTCAAATTGCCCATTTCACTTCAATGTTGATTTATCATATTTGTGTCAAACTTATGAACCAACTTTATTGTTATGACGATTGTAGTAAACATGTCTTGATTTGTCTATCGGCTACAGAAAAGCAATAAGATGACGAGACAGTCGGCTTGTGCTCTAGCAACAGTCAGCAGAAGTGTATCAAGACAAAGAAAATCAATACTGACATAACTAAAGCTGAGACGATTATTGGCAGAGATCTATCACAAACATTGGACATTAATTGGAGCTAAAAGATAGGGCAAGTACTGATAGGCACATTCATTGATAGTGCAACCTAAACTATGAATTCACAACTAAATGATCATCTAAAAAGGCAAGAGATTAAGAGGAAGAACCTCCGCTACAATCAAAATCCTAGCAACTAAGAGGATTAAATTTGACAACTGGTTCTACAACCAATTTTATGTCAAATGGATAAAGTTGCTGATCAAGGCTTGTAAAGAAATGTTACCTCCAAACTAAAGAGATATTTTCACAAAGAAATCTGCCTATTTTTTAGATTTAATATTGAAAATAATGGTTCTTCCAATCATCCATAGAAATTCTTAAGAGGATAGTATAAGAATGGTTCTGTGAGCCATTAAAAGAAATTCTCAAGTGGTTAAATTGGAATTGCTCTATCTGTTTGATAGAAGAATTCAAATTTAACCAATTCAAGGAAACTCTCAAGTGAATAGATTAAAAAGATTCTATCGTATGTGCAAAGAAATTCTCAAATAGATTGCAATGTTTCTAATGAATATTTAAAAAAAAACTTATTTTTTATGGGAGGCAGTGGTTCTATGAAACACTCAAAGAAATTCTCATGTGGATAGATTGGAATGGTTCTATTGAACTCTCAAAATATTTCTATTTGAAACTTCTTTTTAAAATTTAAACCTTTTCACATTCAGTATACTCAGACCTGCCCAGTAAATATTGGCCCTCAAAGTCTCACTGTTTGTGTGACTTTCTGCATTATTTGCAATGTTGTTGTCATATATTATTGGAGAATATACATGGGCCAGGTTATGACAGGTTGAACATCAAAAGCCGATATTTACGGGGTTTGATTGGGTGGTTTTGAATTTTAAAGGGTTAAATAATCAGGTGATGATAGTTGTTTATATGTCAAAAGGAAGTAATAATTACCAAGGCAGATTTTCAGAGTTCAATCCTCATTTGGTGCTCAACAATTATGGCTTTTTTGTCAAAATTAATTAAACTCAGTCAATATATAGAAAAAAGAAAGGTAAACAATTAACCTTTAGCATTCTGTCGGTAACTATTTTCACCAAGCAAAATGTTTGTCCTGCCAATGCAAGTTGAATTTAAATTTCTTGGTTGTGTAGTCATATCCTTCTATGGCAACACCTAAATCATTCTGGACTGATAGCCAGGCTTCTGCAATTTCAAATATATAGAACTAATATATAAATTATTATCTTTTGAGGGGATTTCTTATACAGTATAAGTGGAAGATTTATTTAAAGATGATGTAGAGTGCTAAATGTCAAAGGATACATGCATTTTAGTTTGTTCATAATATTGTGAGATAACTTTTAAAATTTAACCACCATATTTAAACATAAATAAAAACAATTAAAAAACTAGAGTAATCTAAATACCCCAGTAGATTTCTCAAAAAAAAAAAAAACTAATTCAGAAATTTTTAAAATAATGGGACAGACAAAAAATTACTCTGGCTGACCATGAGAATTTACAATGTACTGGACATATCATTACATAAATGAACCAATATTTTAGTATAAAATGAAAGACTTAATAGTCAATCAGTTGATCATTAATATGTGATTCCTCACTAATGGAGACATGGAATAGCTTTAATAACCACTTACTTAGTTTCCTTCTCAGGAGGAACACCTAAGCTACTTTCAGTTCTGTTAACATTTATCCCTTGAGGGCTTGCCTTAGATTTATGAAAACCATAAGTACATTGAACACCTATTACCAGAAAGGATTTATCTTGAGATAAAGAAACTCTCAGGTGGGTTTCAGATAAAAGGCCTTACATACACATTCCTTTCTTTCTTATGAACACATTCCTTTAAAGTAGAACACAGAATATCAGTTTAATTGATAATTAAGTATGGTTGCCAAGTACAAAATACTATATCAGATTTTATATATAGATATATATGCATTGGGATGAAATATAGATAAAAAAAAAGGGATTAGAATCTGATAAAATGACGGGAAAAGGAACACGTAGGAAACATTTATAAATTTAATATTTTGCTTTTATTTACCAGAAAAAAAATATGAAGTACAAAAACTTCTGATATTTTTCTTTTTGTGCTCTTTGTATTTCACTGGTTGTAGCAGACCTCACATGCATCTGTCCTGTCAAGCAACCTCAGTGTGTGTATATGTATCACAATCTAGTTGGTCTATGCAGGATTTGCATGATTCAAAAGTTCTTTTAAAGGACAAAATGCATTACAAAGTATATTTTTCCATTTCAACATTTACCATCATTGTTCACATACATACAAACATATATATCATGGTTCATATATATATATATATATATATATATATATATATTATGGAAATAAAAACAGCAAGATGAGCTTTACCATTCATGATTAAAAGGAAGAAGAGAAAAAAAAAATTTTGACCAGCTGACTGGTTTCGGCCTCACTCAACAGAGCTGAAATCGAGGGAAGACTAAATATTGCAACATAAAACATAAAAACATGAGAAGCATGTGATAAAATAAAGGTAGAAAGATCAGATGGAAATCATGTCAAGCCCTAACAGGCATTCCCTCTGTTTACAGAGGGAGGGCTGCCTGAACCTGACATAGATCATTTCTAATACCTTTAAGCGTAACACAGAATGAGCATGACTAAGGATGGAAAATGAGTCAATGCTGAAATTTGTGGCAAAACTTGGGTTGTTTATAAGGTGCTCAGCAATGGCGGAGCCGTATGTGTTCCTGATCTTGTCCCCAGATTGGAATGTACCATTCCTAATTCTTCTGGGTATGTGCTGGTTAATCCGTGCATCTAAACATAAGGTAGTTCTACCTATGTAGTTGGCTCTGCAACTTCATCCAAAACACTATATTACATTATTAATATGGTGGGGAGGCAGAATGTTCTTCCGAGCAGACACCCAAGGAGACTTGGTAGAAAAAACAACACATGCATTGGTGGAAAAAAAATAGCAATTTTTAACCGTTGATTTGTTCAGCAAATTTACCACTTATTGAACCAGGGCAAACGCAAATACACAGGGCATTTAGAAGCCATACTCAGTCTTGCTTTAGAGAAATTTAAAATTTTCTTTTTCATGACCGACTTAATAATATCTAAAGGGTACCCATTATTAGCTAGAACCTTAGTAATTGCTTCCAGCTCTTCATCTAGCTTAGATTCTGAGCAGATCATCAAAGCTCTGTGTGTAAGGGTACTAATAAGGTTTTCTTTGTGTTGATTAGGGCAAAATGCATCCCATCAAATGTATAGTCCGGTAAAAGTTGGTTTACAATAGACTGATGTAATGTAACTGGATGTTGTTTTAGTTAATAAAACATCCAAAAAAGATATAATGGAATTAGTTTCAATTTCCATAGTACACCTTAATGGCAGTTGCATACAATTAAGAAGTGAAAAGAAAATTTTTGCCTCCGTTATATTTTCAAAGAGGCAAAAAGTGTCATCAACATAGCGATAGTACATTAGTGGTTTGGCAGTTTCAGAAAATAAATGATTTTCATAGAAACCAACAAAAATATTCGCCAATGCGGGCCCCAGGGCTGAACCCATGGAAACCCCATCGATCTGTCTGTACATTGTGTTACTAAAACTGAATTCAACAGACATCACAGCAAATTTTAGCAACTCAACAAAAATGTTTTCAGGAATGGCAGGTGGAGATATCCGGTTACAATATAGCAAATCTGTGCAGATATCTATTATTTCTGAAATAGGGACACGGGTAAATAAGTTGTTAATATCAAATGAACACATAAATTTATTAGTTGAATTACAGTTTTAAATATCTCTTGCAAAAGAAAAAGAGTCTTTTATGCAATGACAACTGTAATATTCTAATACAGGTTGTAATAGTGTATCAATCCATTTGGCAACTTTCTGTTGAGCTGATCCCACCAGAATTGGTCTGTGGGATACCTGCCTTATGGGTTTTAGGCAAACCATATAAACGGGAACAAATTGAGCCCGATGGTCTAATGTTACTAGCTATATCAGAAGGTAGGACACCACTTTTTAACCATTTGACTAATTTTCTCTGAAATTTATTTTCTAGTGTCACTCTTGAATCAAAACTGTTCACTGGACCTAATTTGATAAATCTTGATGAATCACTTAAAATTGTCATCATTTTATCAACGTAATCACATTGATTGAGTACAACAACTCCTGAACCTTTGTCAGGTCTCGTGATTACTAATGATTTATTTTGACGCAGTGATTTAATTACCGAGTAGTGTTCTCTGCGCCATTTGAATTCAAAGTATGAAATAGGTGTTCTGGTATAACAATGGGCAAGATCATTAAGTTTGGCCTTGAGGTCCCTAACTTTATTGTCAGAAACAGGTTTAAGTCTCCATATTTGGGCATTAAGAATTTCAAATTCTTAAAATATTTCTTCACACCTGACAACAACTGGTGATATAGGGAAGTCCAATCCATAACCCAGTCTTGTACTTTCAATTGGTTGGTTGGTTGGGTTTTATGGCATATCAACCACTGTAGGTCATTTAATACCAAATCTAGTTATATATACATACATACATACATACATATATATATATATTAAATATATAGTACTATTAAATGTATAGCTGGCAACATTATTTTTTCAAGAACATATAGCTGGCAACATTATTTTTTCAAGAACATATAGCTGGCAACATTATTTTTTCAAGAACATATAGCTGGCAACATTATTTTTTTTATAAAAACGGATAGCTGGCAACATTAATTTTTATAAAAACGTAAAGATGGCAACAATATTTTTTCAAAAACATAAAAATTTTTATAAAAAATATAAGAGGCCTTGCTGTTGGACATAGTTTATTGCCATATCCAGGACGCGGATGTCGTTTATCGCCATACCCAGGACACGGATGTAGTTTATCGTCATACCCAGGACACTTTCAATTGGAGGCAAGTGGTAGGAAGACAGATTAAGAACATTCTCAACAATATCAGAAACGGCAGAGCAACCAAATTTCTTGAATATTGAATATTGCAACTTGTGGAACCAAGTTGACAGTCTTTTACAACTTTGCTTGTGTACAATTCCAACATACCGGGAAAAATGGATTTTATCACAATATACAAGATTGTCCATGGATTCCCTCCAAAGGTGTAAATATTTGGTCTTGTAATATACAGAATTGAGAGTTAATTTGTTCAAAAAGCTCTTGATAAATGCCCTCTCTATCTTCTGTCCTGGATGTAAATGGGCCTTTTTTATTTTAAACAAAATAGACAGAGGACAGACCTTATTTTCTAAGCAAGACTGGAGGAATGTTATATTTTCATGTGTTGATCTTATTTTGCTTTTAATCAACAGTAATGAATTCAATCACCTAATTAAATCCAAATTGTACTGTGTCTTAAAATATTTAATTATTTTCTTGGTTGTACATATATGAACAATGATGGTGTATATATATATATATATATATATATATATATATATGTATAACCTCAGCTTGAGGAACCAGAGAGCCAAGTTTGAATTTCAGTTGAATCCCCTTACATGCTAATACCCTTGGGAGAGGTATGAATTTTTTTTTTCTCCCACCAGCTATGGGTAAATAGCAGGAAAGACCGGGTTCTATAGCCTTGCAAGGCAAATCATTTACCGCAGAAAGAAATGGCAACCAACTGTGGGAAAAAAATCTGCCTCATCAGTCATGTTTCAAAAGATACATGATTAACTAAGCATGTATCACACATTTTCAATTAAAAGGACACAACTCTCAATAGCTCATCTTCTATACAATAAATACCAATGTCACTGGGTCACATTTTTTCAATTAAAGGGACACAACTCTTTACCTTTCACTAGCTCATGTTACAGAAATTTTGGATTATCAAGTTTCCATTACTGCAATTGTTTTTTGGTGATTTTTTGCAACAAACTTTTTTGTATGATAACAATTTTTATAACTTGGAAATAATTTGGGAATAATCAAAATTAATTGTGAAATTCAGCAAAAATCACACATTAAATTGTCTTTATATTAAGTGCTAGCAGAAGAATTATTGTTGAACTTTTAAAAATTAAGCTTAGATATTTAATGCAATGCTTGAAATGCAGTAATTTTTAGTTCTTCAAAAGCTTATGGTTGTTTATTGCATATGGCAGCAGTTATGGCTTGCAAAAAGAAATCTCAGCCAACAGAAGACCAGATAGCAATCAAAAGAGCCAAAGTAGCAGCTAGAAAAAGAAAGACTTGTTGAAATGAAAACAAAGATCAAATGACACCCAGGAGTGCTTCCAATGCTGAGAATTTGCAATAACTTAAGGACTCTCAATCTCCTGAACAAGGCAAAGGCCCAATCAAGAGCTCTCCACAGGAACTAGCTTAAATGCTGTCCAATAGTGCAACTTTTAAGCTAGCCTATATATATATATATATATATATATATATATACACACCATCATTGTATATATATATATATATATATATATATATATATATATATATATATATATATGTATATATATATATATATATATATACACACACACACCATCATTTTTTTATATATATATATATATATACACACACACCATCATTTTATATATATATATATATATATATATATATATATACACACCATCATTTTTTATATATATATATATATATATATATATATATATATATATACACACCATCATTTTATATTTATATATATATATATATATATATATATATATATATATAGAGAGAGAGAGAGAGAGATGGTGTGTATATATATATATATATATATATATACACACACACACCATCATTTTATATATATATATATATATATATATATATATACACACCATCATTATATATATATATATATATATATATATATATATATACACACCATCATTTTATATATATATATATATATATATATATATATATATATACACACCATCATTTTATATTTATATATATATATATATATAGAGAGAGAGAGAGAGATGGTGTGTATATATATATATATATATATATATATATATATATATATATATATATACCATCATTTTATATATATATATATATATATGTGTATATATATAATGATGATATATATATATATATATATATATATATATGCACCATCATTATATATATAAGGAATGAGTAAGTGTATATTATTTAAAAAGGCAGATAAAACCTTGTGTTACGTGAAATTTCTAAACTCTGTTCATCCCTAGAAAAGTAAAATTGTAAGAATGTTAGAAAAACTGAATAAAAAAATTCTAAAATTTTCCTTGTCCATCACATTTAATGAAACATGTATAAAAAAAAGAATGCTGTCTGAATATACAATATTCGAGATATAGCCATTGTGGACATAGGAATCAACACTGCATGGTCATTGACATTTCACACTGATTTCTCAATACCATCTTTACACAAAGAACACTTGATCTGTACATGGCATTCAGGTCAAACATACAAAGATTTTAGTTGGTTAGCAAATGCAGATTGCATTTCTGAAGATTTGGTGTAAATGTAAACAAAATAACAGCATAAAACCCTTGGCAAGTAGGTTCAAGTCTAATGTTCTGTCTCTACCTATGTGAAATAATATATATATATAGATTCACATGCTGTATATCCATAGCACCATCAAATAAGTAGACATTCATTCCCTTAGATTGCCGGAGAGAGAGAGAGAGAGATGCTGATGAGTGTGTTGTTAAAAAAAAGAAAAGAAAAGGAAACAAGACATGGTAATATTTGAGAAAACAAATTGAAAATGAACCAAATCATAGCAGTTAAGAGATTCCCAATGTTCAATCAGAATGTAGGACTTGCTGATTTACTGAATTTGTGTATCAGAACAGAGACATTATTATATATTTCTCTAGAGTTGCATGTTGAGCATTATCATTAGGCAATAAATATAGGAACCCGTGTGATATTAGGAAGTAACAATCAGCATGTGAGACTATCTTGAGCTTTCTGGGTCAGAAGACAACCTGATACAAGACGAGCATATGAGCAATTAGGTTCTGATATATAATCAACAGGAGACGTATATCGTTGATAATCGACAGAGATAAGATCTTTGCATAGAGTTAGCCATTCAGTCAGTACAGAAAGACGTTAATTAGGCTATCAGAAAAAAACATTAATGTTTCTTCACAAAGATAGTCATTTTTTTTTTTCTTCCACTCTCAGACTCACTGGTAAAAAAAAAAAAAAGAGAAAGAAAGAAAGAGTACTAAACAGTGCTTCTTATTTGTTTTTAAACTGATCATGGCTTTGACTTCTTTATCAAGGGTCATTAAACTAGGTGTGACTGTTCACCTGGCATAGATGCTGACATGTTAATTAAAGAAGATTTAAGTTAGGGATTTGTTTGCTTATAAAATCATATGAATATTCGGCACATAAAATCTAAGTGGGTATTTAGCTGAAAGGTTAGAGCATTAGCATTCCAACTAGAAGACTTGGATTCAAACTATACCATGGATAATTAATTAGTCAAGGAGGCAACATTTTGCTATCAGTATAAAAAGACAAGCCTAGCATGTGACCACATTGAAACACCAATACTCATATGATCACCAAAGTTAAGCAACATCAAGCCTGGCCAGTAACTAGATGATTGACCACTTGGGAATACCAGGTGCTGTAAGCTTGGATGTGCATATGGTGTAATGGGCTTCCAGTTGTATCACATTAAAACTCCAGTTCTTGTATGACCACCAAAGTTAAGCAACATCTAGCCTGGCCAGTAACTAGATTGGTGATCACTTGGGAATACCAGGTGCAGTTAGTTTTGATGTGTGGGTGATGTAATGGGCTTACAACCATATCATATTGAAACCCCAGTTCTCATACAACCACTAAAGTTGAGCAACTGATTACTACCTAGATGGGTGATTGCTTGGGAATAATGTAAGCTTGGATATAAAGATGGCGTAATGGATAACATCTTCGAACTAGAAATTGGAGAGCTGAGTTTCAATTCCAGCTGGGTTTGTTATATGTACTTATGAGCAAATACCCTTGGGAAAAGTATGAATACACCTGGAGATGGATTCATGCCTTTCCCAAGGGTATTAGTAAATAAGTGAATACAATGAACTCAACTTTCCAATTCCTCAATCTGAAGTTCTATCCATTACTCCACCATGCCTCCATCTTACACTTTAAAAATATTTTCTGGCTTCAAATAACCTGTTTAAGATTGATAAGCCATAAAAAAGAACAAGTCAATCAATCTAGCCAGCATGTGGCACCTTTGGGAAATAACTAAAAGCTATGCCACAGTTTGACCCAAGCCTTATGAGTGAAATTGGGTCGATAAAACTGTTTGGAAGTTGTTGATGGTTGTGCAAGTAAGAGGATTAATTAGGTAAAAAAGCTCTTTGGTTGGCAATCTATCTAGAGATAGCATCTTACTAATTAACCCATAGTTGTGGGGAGAAGAGGTGGATTCATACCTTTCCCTCGGGTATTTGTGTAAAAGTGAATATAACAAACCCAACTGGAATTGGAACTTGGCTCTCTGATTTACAGTTCCAAGCTATTATGTCCCAGTAACCAGAACATAAAAAAAAAAAAACTCACAATGACTGAAATTCTTAAAAAAAAAATATCACATGAGTTTGCAATCTGCCACAGGCAGAAATAACACAACATGATGGAAATCTATAATTAAATCATCTTTATTAACCAAATTTGATATGACTAATCATTTCATGATCTCTGCAATAGGTTCGGTTCTTAACAGTGAATTTCATTTTTTGTTTTTTTTAATAATTTCACCCCAAGCAAGGCAAGAATGCCATCAAGACATAAGTGATTATTGGGGGTGAAAGAAAATAAGAAGATGCTTGGAAAAGGAACAGGAAACCCAATTCTAAACAGGAAACAAGTGATAAACCTTTACTCTTGCTCAAAAGACCAGAGAGGAGTGTGAACCAGGCAGTAGGCAAACCTATCATCTCCTATTTGTTTGAAAACTGGCTTCACCAAAGCCGTTAAATCAAATCTTCACTTTGATGAATGGTTCACTGGACCGAAAAATCCAAACTTAGAAAATTCAAGGGAGATAACTTTTATTTCTGAATGGTGCTTTTTTAAAAATTATGCATTATTTAAAAATTAGAATTTGTTAATTTGTTTCTTCCTTATTAACAATAATGAAGGATTGGCAACAATTTAGTTTATTTAAGAGGATTATTTAATGTTGAAGACAGGAAATTACCTTTTTTCAGGTAATGAAAATAAAATATAAATTAAAAAATGATTAAAATATAAAAATTAATATAAACGAAAAGATTAATATAAATTAATACAGAAAATTTTTTTAAATATTTTGTTTGAACTGTTGTCCTTATCTTTATTGTCATATTCCTAATGTTTCAGCTGTTGTATACTCCGACCTTCTTCAGGTGATATACATTGGAATTTCGAAATTCCAACATATACCACCTGAAGAAGGTCAGAGTGTATGACAGCCAAAATGTTGTAAATATGACAATAAAGATGAGGACAACAGTCCAAACGATATAAATAGTGTAAATAGTTACCATACCTCATCTCAGGAATATAGACAGATATTAATTTATTTATGCATGCATTTTGGATAGGGCAAATATCTAAATTGTCTGTTTTTTGACATTTTTTTATACATTTTGAAATATTCCTAGAAGAAAACCAAAATATTAAACAACATTATTACATGAATGAAGACCTCCATGAAGAATGTATGAAGAAAAAGATCTTCATTCTTGTGGATAAACAAACTTTTTAAATGATATATAATTTAAAAAAGCATTATTCAGATAAAAAAGTTATCTATTTTTGATTTTTCAGTTAAATGACCCAAGTGAAAATTTGATTTTAACAGTTTCAGTGAAGCCAGTTTTCAAGCAAATGACATTTACCTCTCCATCTGCGATAATACATCAAGAGACAATTGTGGACAAGAATATTCTCTTGTAACATTTTATAAAACTCTAAACCATGAGAAGCCAAAGTTGCTTAATATAAGAGCCACATACAATAAAGTTCATATGTTTGGGAACCACAAGATTTACATATACAGTGTAACTTGGATATAAGAGACCCGGATATAAGAAAACCCCGGATATAAGAGAGATTTTCTCTGGTCCCAAATTAGAGCCATACTTACCTAAACAAAATAGACCAAACCCGGATATAAGATACTTCTTCTCTGGTCCCAACAACTCTCTTATATCCGCGTTACACTGTACATATATACATGCAAGAGAACCACAAAATTTACACATACATTTTTGTTAGACAGACACATTTTGTTACAAATTCTTTATATAAATATTAAGAAATGCATGTATACAATAATATTTATTCATGTATAGAGTTTTTTAAACAGTTAATTTATACTGATTTCAGTAATCATATATATATATATACACCAAATGTTTTCAAAATCTTGACACTTTTAAGCCAAACTTGTATCCAAAGTGTACCAGCTAGAACTGCACAATTCAACATCTTGTGTTATAGTGCATTAATGTACATGGTGTGAGTGTGGTCCTCTTGACCCCTTACCTATGACCTCAGTCTTTTGACATTCTTATGTAACCCTTGCTGACCAGAAATTTCTTTAATCTCTTTGCCTCCCACCATTCCTTCCCTTGGGACTAAAGAAAAATGAGTCACTCAGATCTAGGATTAAAATTAGGATTTAAATTCTTAAATACTTTTATTAACCATGAACTTACATTTTAATCCAATTCATACCCATTAAATAATTATAAAGTTTGAATTTTTTCTTATTTACTTTTTATGTTAACTGTGATGAAAAAAAGGAGCTCAGCCAAGATATTTCCATGAGTTAAATGTGGCTCACAGGCCATAGTTTGGTCATCCCTGCTCTAAACTAAAATGGAGAAATGTAGTTCTTAATGTATAGACAAAAGTTAGTTTTGAAATATGGGATGGTAAGTATATATCATTGTTCATGCATATATATATATATATATATATATATATATATATATATATATATATATATATATATAATTTAAATAAAAACAGACCACTTTAAGGTTCCATGTAATAAATTATTTCACCACAGCCCTTTTAAAAGGACTGTGGATCATCAGACTTTACTTCCAAACAAAACATGAAAAGAAAATTTACACATTTTTGATGGGCCATATTAAACATATGTAAATTAACGAAGTGAGGGGGGAGAGAGAGAAGACATGAGTAAGTTAGCAGATAATGACACATTTAAACGGTTAACTTAACAGAAGTTATATATTGAAATCTCTGAATTTTATCCTCCTTAGGTTTACCCATACGGATTACCTAGTTTTTCATAAATTAAATATATATATATATATATATATATATATATATATATATATATCATTGTTCATATATTGAAAGTAAATTCTATTGATGCCACTTGTTGAACTCAAGTTACCTTTGTGGTGCTGCAGAGATTTTGAAGAATGGACCAGCAAAAGCAAGAAATTGACTTTCTGTACTAAAATCACATTCACAATTCCATATTAAATCAGAGAGATTTCAAGACTGGACCAGAAGGAGCAAGAACAATAACCAATAAGTGAGCCATGGTGTAGAAAAAAAAAATACTGAGTGAAGATGTTGAAACAAACTTTATCAATGCAAATGTAGAGATAATTCCCCTCTTTTGATTAAGAGGCTGAGGATGAATGTCACAACTTGTTTACTGAGAGGAGCACAAATACATCTGAGAATGACAAAGATCAAATAAAATTGACAGTAAATTTTCCTTCCAACCAGCAAGGATTCTGACTCTCTCCTGTCATTCTTCTGCAGATAATGTGTGGCCTGGAACTACCTGACAGGTAGTCTGTACCCCAGACAGTTGTACTGGAACTACTTTCAATGTGAACTTTCACTATTTACATAAGCCTGTAAAGGAAAATTTCTAATGTCTGGTCCAGTGCTACTTGTTCCAAAAAGTTTTTCTTTTATATATCTATTATTTTTATTCTCTTTTGGTCAAGTGGGTGGCCACATTGAAGACCTCAAATCATAGACTCTACTGATGGTCACAAAAAACACTAAGAGATAAAATTGTTTACCATCCTCTTCTATGATGTAGTTTCACAAAAGTGCCTTTAAAATAAATGTAGTATCAAAAACAAGGTTTATTTTTCTTTGGAGGAATAAGTTTGCATTTTGTTACTTTGAATGAAGTGCCTACATATATGTGGCATAGCAATTGGGGTGGGGGGGTTATCATGCCAACTGAAATGATATTGGTAATTTAACACGAGTGTGCATCATCATTCCCATGTTGTTTGAATTTTTAAAAAGAGGTTCATGATCAATAGGTTTTTTGCAAGTAGGTCTAAGGTGTTGCAAAATTTACCAACTTCCTTGAGAACACTTATTACATTTGTGTATACAGAATGAAAAATAAAAATTGGAATATACTCTAAAAAAACGATATCAAAACTTGTTAGCACAATGACAAAAAATGAGAATGGAGACCAAAAATATACAGTTCTATTTCAACAGCCAAATTGATTATGATAAAATGCCCAAGTAATATCTTTACTAGTTCAATCCCTGTCACTTCACTGATGGCAAGATGATCAAATTTAAAATATAAATTGTTTGTCCATTTAAAATACTACAGTTAATTAAATATATTCAATTTAAATACAGAAAGAGCAATAAAAATGACTCCAAAGAGCTGGTTTATACATTTTTCCTGTTATCCAAGGGTTATTGCCAGATAGAAAGGGAAATTACATTTACATTTAAATTTCACTGTTTTTAAAAGAAAAAGGGATGTCTACTCAAACATGTGTATCCCCTAAAGATAACATTTAAGTAAGATGAAATAATTTTAGATTATAAATAAAATTAATTAATACCTGAGAAATTACTTTGTTTATGTTTTAGATACCAAAAACGGTTAGCAGATATATGCTTTGGTGGATCCAAAATAGAGATGTGAATTTCTGAAAAAGTGAATCTTACTGGACTGGGAAAGCTTTCTGTGACTGAGTGGTCCAAAGCATGATTGACCAAACACTGTTCTCCTCTATAAAATTTGAATCCAACAGGAAGGCATATTTCTTTATTAAGACTCTTGAATGCACAAGCTGGTAAACATAAATTTATACTATTTAAAAAAACAGGGATGCCTATTAAGCACGTGTATCCATAACAGTTAAGTAATATGAAATAATGTTGGATTATAAATAAAATCTATAATTTCTTCAAAATGAATATATATTTCAGGATATTAAAACAAAAACGTGTTAAAAATCATTACACGATTACAATAATGTTTCAAGGAGACACATTTATGGTGTTGAAACATGATTGTAACCATGTAGCAATTTTTAAAATGTTTTTGTTTTAATATCCTAAAATAAATAATATTTAGCTCTACTCTGTATTAAGCCCTCTTTTAAATTAAGTGTTACGGACAGTGGAATTATACTCCATTTGTTCTCATTTTACCTGGAGATATAAGATTTCTCAAATGCACAAGTTGATAGACATAATACATTTTTTAAAATAAAGATAAAACATTATTTTCAAATATGAGTGTCCACTATAATAATGTTAGAAGTAATAGAAATGTTGGATCAAAAATGAATCCATTAATCATATATATATATATATATATATATATATATATATATATGAAAAACTAGGAAGCCCAAGCATCAAAATGAAAGGAGTGAGGTAAGACATGCTTTATTAAGTTAAAGGGTTTTGAAGATAGTAGACTGAAGCACCATGATCAGCTTTATCAAGCTCTAAAGCAGAGATGCCATCAAACTCCTGCTTTAACAAATTTCATCTGTCAGTGTGGCTTTGTCACAAGACTGGGCTAATATGACATTTAAGAAAACACAAATGAAATATGTCTTTCCCTTACCTGATTTTCTCCACAATAGCCCCTGCTAGTATGACTAAGCATAAAACGAAAGCTGCCATTCAATGCTGACCCTCATTTATCATTCATGATAGGAGAGCTGACCATATATATATATATATATTGATTTCATTGTTTGTTTTTTACAGCTTATCAAACTTTTACAAGTTATTTAAAGACAGAAAATATTTTTTTAGTAAGAGTTTTTGGGAGATTTTAATAGTTTGCTGATACAATTCCTACAAATTAACTTATAGATGGGGAGAGAAGGGATTCGATTTCCTTTCCCAAGGATATTTGAATATAACGGGAATCAGGGCTCTCCAATTTCCAATTCTGGGCTGTTATCCATTACACCATCTGCACATCCAACCTTACACCTGGAATTCCCAAACAGTCACCCATTTAGATACTCACCAGGCTTGACATTAATTTCAGTGATGATACAAGAACCAATGTGTATATATATATAATTATTTATATATTATATGTGTGGTACTTATTAGAAAGCACTCAATCACGATGACGATTCCCCTCACTCCCATAATAACACCAATACACGCAATCTACATAAACCCAAATTTAAAAAAAACTTAATCAGTTTGTCTGATGATCGCAAAAGCGTGAAACCCAGAGTCACAAACTTACATCAATCCAACTGAATATATATATATATATATATATATATATATATATTTTAAATAAAAACAGACCACTTTAAGGCTCAATGTAATACATTATTTCACCACAGACCTTTTAAAGGACTGCGGATCATCAGACTTTACTTCCAAAACAAAAAATGAAAAGAAAATTTACACATTTTTGGTGGGCCGTATTAAGCATATGTAAATTAACAAAGCGAGGAAAGTGAGGGCGGAGAGAGAAGACATGAGTGAGTTAGCAGATATTGACACATTTAAACGGTTAACTTAACGGAAGTTATATATTGATATCAAAGGGGTAGAGAAAAAAAGAAAGAAGGAAGTTATGAGAGGTCACTAATTTTCTTTGAAAAAATGTCTAGAAATATATATACACCCATACACATACATAGTCACACATATATACACATATACATACACACACATACATACATACATACATACATATATATATATGATAGACAAGGAAAATTTGAGTAATTTTTTTTTTTTTACTATTTTCCCCCAGTATTCTTATATTTTCTTGTTAAATGGGGGGGTAAAAATTGTCCGTAGTGTTATTTGTCCCAACCACTTTTGGTCACTTCTTAGTCATTTTCAAGGTATTTGTTGTTGAGTGTTGTTAACTTCTTGTATTCGGCAAACATGAGTATAACAAAAGGATTGCTTTGTACATTAAAATCAAATATATTCACATGTTTTATCAATAAAGGTTGTGAATCACATTATATAGACAAAGATCTAATGCATTCAAGCTTTTTTAGAAATAGAAGATCACATTATACACAAAAATATGTTTATGTCTATTATAGACACAAATAAGGGATTGTATAATAACAGGAATACATTGTACAGAAAGTGTACATTTACATGTACAGACCTGAAATTCTAAAATCCAAAGTAGAAGCTGCACTGGCAAAACTGAACAGAAATAAGGTGGCAGGGCCAGACAGAATTGTAACAGAATGTTGACAGCCTTAGATGATTTTGGAATACATAAGATTACAGAAATAATAAATGAAATCTATGACAGTGGGGATATCCAGAAGATCTCAGTAGATTTATTTTCATAGCACTGCCTAAGAAAGCAGGTGCTAACGAATGTGAACTCCACCGAACAATCAGCCTAATAAGCCACATAACAAAACTCATCATCTGTATTCTGATGAATAGAGTGTGCAGTAAAATCAGGTCAGAGATAGGACAAGAACAGTGTGGAGTCATTAAAGACACCAGAAGAAGGAATGCAATATTCATGCTCAGAATGTTATCAGAAAGAGCAATACAAATGCAGACAGACACACACCTGTGTTTTATGGACTATGCAAAGGCGTTCAACAAAGTACATCACAAAGATCTGTTAAAGCTGTTCAGCAATCTTGACATATTCAGGGAAGACATTAGAATAATCAAGAACCCATACTAGCAGCAAAAAATGAGTTCAGCAGATATACAAAAATAGAAAGGGGTGTAAGACAAGGATATGTCTTCTTACCGGACTTATTCAACCTATACAGCGAGAATTCTGAGAGAACTGGAAATCCTACCAGGATTCAATACTGGTGGCCACAATCTTAAAAACGTAAGACATGCAGATGACACAGTGCTGATAGTGGACATGGAAATAAAACTACAAAAACTCCTCCAGAATGTAGGGAAGGAGAGCGATAAGAAAGGACAAAGCATTATCTACAAGAAGACTGAATGCTTCAGCAAAAAGATGAGCCTGAAATGCGATTTACAGGTCAGAGACACTAAAATCAAGCAGGTGCAGAAATTTAAATATCTGGGAAGTGTTCTGACAGGATGCTGAGATCCAAAGATATATTGGGATGGCCAAAGACACATTCCAAAAGCTAGGCAGAGTTTATTATGAAGCAAGAGGATTTCATTGATAACAAAGAAAAAAGTACTGAACTGCTACATGATATTTGTCCTCCTTTATGGCAACAAATGTTGGATGGTCTCCTCAAATATGAAGAAGAGATGCAAAGCAACAGAGGTATTGTTCTACAAAAGGATGCTAAGGATACCATGGACCAAACATATGAGCAACGATGAGGTTTTGGAGAGGATGCAAATAAGGAGGAAGCCTATATTTAACATTATGAAGAGGCAGCTGAAACTTCTGGGACACGTAATGAGAAAAGAGAGCTTGGAAAATCTGATACTCACAGGGCAGATAGAGAGAAAGAGGGACGAAGTAAAGCAATGTATGACATACTTAGCAGGATTAAGCAAGTGGATGGCAGGACAGGGTCTGGGAGAAGCAGCAAAAAGACAAAACATATTGAGTACTACAAGGGATAGGGGGAAGTAATGAGCCATGATTGCCTACATCCTGAAGGCACACGGCATATAAAAGATGTCCAAAAAAGTTTATCCCACCAATGAATTTGTTTGAATTTCATAGTTGTGTTGTCATATCCTGCTATGGCAACAGAAAACACCTTTGAGTAAAATTAACAATACAATTACTGTTATTCAGAAAAAATGCAGTGAAAAAGAAAGTAATATTAATAATGCAAAGTGCTAAAGGTTAAGGATATTTTAAAATGTGTGTAAAAGTTCCCAGCACAATATTTTTCTTAGACAACTAGAAATCGAATATAGAACAGTAAGCTAGTCCTCTTGTATGGCAGTGACTGCTGGAAAATCTCCTCAAAGATGAAGCAACAGAAATGTGGTTCTACAGAAGGATGCTGAGAATACCATGGGCCAAACATGTGAGCAATGACAAGGTTTTGGAGAGAATGTAAACAAAGAGGAAACATACTTAACAGCAGGAAGAGGCAGTTGAAATTTTGGGGGCACATAATGAGGAAGGAGGGCTTGGAAAATCTGATACTCACGGGACAGATAGAGGGATAGAGGAAAGCAGCACATTACATACTTGATGGGCTTGAGCAAATGGATATGGACAGGCTTTGGGAGAAATAAAATTAGACAAAACTTATTAAGAGCTACAAGGAACTGGAAGATGTGGAGGGCCATGATCGCAGGACATGGCACATAAAAGAAAAAGCTAGTTAAATTTTTTTCTTTTTTTTTTTTTTCAAATAAAAAATGCTAGCTATATTTAGGATAAAAAATTTGACAAATTAATGCAGGGTGTCCTCATCTTATAACATAGTTCCATTCGTATGATGTGTCATACCGTCATTTTCCATGCAAGTCATAACATACCCTTTATTTTCTGTTAATAGTCACTTCAATCGCTCACCTATACTAATGCAATAGTAAAGTAATAATTTAGGATGTAACAACACATTTCTATGACATAACATAATTAGGACATGGAGGACGTAAATATAATACATATAGTGAAATGAATATAATACATATAATGAAATTCAATTGTTTTAAGCTGCTTATATATTTATTGCCAGTGATGTCATTGGCCATAGGTAGATGAGATAACAAAACTTAAGATCTTGTCTCTTTTGCAGTACTCAAAAGTACTCGCAAATCTGGAGGTAGAAAGAAAAACAAAAGTTTTTCTTTTTTATCTGGAATTCACCAACTTATAGTTTAACAAGAAAATCTCTTACAGAGAAAATCAATATGCATACACATACATACATGTAACCAAGAATTGTCATAGGTCGGGACTGTTGTAACCTGGGGACATACTGGAGTACTTGTTTTTTTTTGTTGGTTTTTTAAACAAGAAATATAAAAGCAAATTTCTGGAACATGTTTCTTGTTTAAGGTAGTTGTAAATTTTCTCTATCAGTGACACTGTTCAAATGCAAGTAAAAACCAAGATTTTAAATCCTGATTTTCAAGACAGGTAGGCAATTCTCACTTCATGAATTTTCTTCTAAATTGGCTTTCTGCTGTACTCAGCTCAACTTGAAGAAGGAGGATTAGTTTGTGGCTAAAATAGTTGCATAGCAGTCAGTGTTCAAGCCCAAGTAAAAACCAGGCTTTTAAATGCTGATTTTATATAGATAGGTAGACTTCCCTGACTCAGACCACGTTTATTCTGCGACAGACAAAGCTAAACTCAGTAAATATCTACATAAAATAACATTTGGTAAAGATTTTTATATCAAAATTCCCCACAAATATAACACTCAAATTTACAGTACTATGCTAGACAACCACTAACCATTGGTACACAAAGTGCAATGCTGCATCCTGCCACCTGACACCTGTTGAGGTCACTTAGTGTGTAGGTGGATAAACAAAATAAGTATCATCCTGTGGTGTTACTGTGAAGACTAGGGTGGAGTCAAGGTAAGATTAGTCTGGTCTTAATAAATAAGTATACTTTGTTCTTTGTTCACAATGATTGCATATGTGTTTGCGTGTATATAATAACAATAACACAGATCATTAACACCTAACAAAACACATAGTCCAGTAAATTACACATGTTTAAAAGTGAGCAGATTTTGCAAGTGCTCAATATTGAAAAGGAAAGCAACAATAGTTAAGAGATAAATAAAATTTAAAATGTAATCATTTCATCCCAAGCAAGGTATAAAGCAACTAAAATACAGAGGGTTACTGAGTATGAGAAAAGAAAAAAAAAGCATTGTTAAAGAGAGAGAAAAATAAAAGAACAGGAATTAGGAAGATAGAAAATATCAATTGACATTGCATTTAAATTTTTGAAAATCAAAATTAGATCTATCGAACTTTCTCAGAACGACTAGTATATCTGTAAAACTTGAAGTTGGAAGATAAATCTTTTGGAGTTTTATCTGTCTATCTTGACCTGGCAACTCTGCTTCATTCACTTAACCACTGTCATAACATAACTTCCCTGTACCTTTTTTATAAATACTTTCATGGTAATTGTTCTGATGAACTTTCTTCTATGATACCTAGACTTTATGAATTTAAGTGCAGTACTAGATTGGCAGGAAGGTCTCATCATTTTACAGTTGAAATTGCTAGATGTAACTGTAAGTTATATGCTAACAGTTTTTTCTATTGCATGTTTCACTTGTGGAACTCTCTTCAAGCTTCTTGCTTTCCAGTCAAGTTTGATATTCAAAAATTTAAATGCAATGTCAATCGTTATCTACTGTTTTCTTAATCCTTGTTCTTTTAATGTTCTCCCTCCTTATTAATGTTTTCTTATATTCTCTCACAATCAGTAACCCCTCAGGTCTTAGCGTCTTTTTGGGATAATGATTAAAATATATAGATATGTATATATGCACACACATAGATGTGTACACACACACACACACACATATCCATACACACATCTATGCATGAAGAGAGAGATGTAAAATGAGTGTGTGTGAGTGTGTTAGAGTAGATACCCGTTTTAAGTATTCCTTTATTAAATATTACTCACTATGCAAAAAAAAAAAAACACCTGAATTCAGGCTGATTACTATTTTTTAACAGAGTCCTTTTCTTTATTAATTGTAAATTGCCATGATTTCCCAGCTAATATAGTGAAGTGATTTCTGAAAAGATATAAAATGATTTTTACCATGAAAATGCATTGGACAATGATTTTTACTATGAAAATGCATTGGCCAATGATTTTTACTATGAAAATGCATTGGACAATGATTTTTACTATAAAAATGCATTGGAAATGATTTTTACTATCAAATGCATTGGACAATGATTTTTACTATAAAAATGCATTGGAAATGATTTTTACTATGAAAATGCATTGGCCAATGATTTTTACTATGAAAATGCATTGGCCAATGATTTTTACTATGAAAATGCATTGGAAATGATTTTTACTATGAAAATGCATTGGCCAATGATTTTTACTATGAAAATGCATTGCCATATCTCTTGCCATCTTGACTAGTTGCCATCCAAATCTCAAGAGCCCAGTGCAACCTTATATTTCATTCATAGTAATATAAGAAGTTTTTTTGGTTTATTAAATATTTATAAATATTTCTTATTTTTAACATTAACTTATCTTGGACAATATATTAACACTTTTTCATCCATTATGTTTTGCTATCTTCGGAATAACTTCCTATTTCCAACATTTTTATCTGTTTCCACAGGTGTTTTTTGCAATCTTCAAGGAAATTGAAAATCTTTTCATAAAGAGAATTCTATGATGACATGAATAGATGGTAATTCAAAAATGAAATATCTGCTGAATATTGCAGACAAACAAAAATCTCACAGCTCCTATAGTTTTTACCTGGTCTCAAAAGAAACACATGGTATAAGCATTATCATCATGAAATATTAAACCTTTTATTAAGCAATTCTAAATACGTTTTTAATCAACTGTTGTCTAATAGAAAATAGAATTTATTCAAATTAATCAATTTATTATCTGGAAGAATCTCATAATTGAGAACCTGTTTCTAATTTGATCATACCTGCTTTGAATGCTTTGGTATAGTTAGTGATAATTCATATCACTTATTTTAAAGTCTCTGACATTCCACATTGTTGTGAATTATCCACTTTTCATTTCATTTCCAGTCATAGTTTCAAAAACTAAATAACTTTGTCATGTGGAAACTACATATCAATGATGCCAAGTGCAGTAATTGTCTCTTCAGACCTTATTATTGCAAAGTCACCTCCTTGATAAATTGACCATGGTGAGATTTGAACATGTCTCTTAGTCAGAACCTTAACGTGGTAACTAGTTAGCCATAGTATCTTCGCCATAGCCTGCACAAATAATATTTTTAGATTATGAATCTCGCCTTTTTTCTTTACTTAAAACAATAATGCATTACATGCCAAAAATGTAGCTTGTTTTCACGATGTTCAATGTTGATAAATTTAAAAAAAAATACATTGACATATTGACAGAATGAATTACCCAATGATTTTTACTATGAAAATGCATTGGAAATGATTTTTACTATGAAAATGCATTGGCCAATGATTTTTACTATGAAAATGCATTAGAAATGATTTTTATTATGAAAATGCATTGGAAATGATTTTTACTATGAAAATGCATTGGACAATGATTTTTACTATGAAAATGCATTGGAAATGATTTTTACTATGAAAATGCATTGAAAATGATTTTTACTATGAAAATGCATTGAAAATGATTTTTACTATGAAAATGCATTGGAAATTATTTTTATTATGAAAATGCATTGGCCAATGATTTTTACTATGAAAATGCATTGGAAATGATTTTTACTATGAAAATGTATTACTGAATGGTTTTTATGATAAAAATGAATTGCAAATTAATTTTTTAATAAAAAAACATTACTAATGATTTCACATGAAAATACATTGAAAATACAGCACAGTAGGATTTATTTTACAAATACATCAAAACTTTCATTCTCTCTAATAATCACATAGTTTGTGATGTAACAAATACAAAAAAATCATATATAGAAATGCATTCAAAATTACTTTCACACAATAATTGTTTGGCAATATAAAAATTCATTACAATTTTTTACAATAGAAGAGACAAAAGCAATCTTTCTGAACAAAGTTACTTTGAACTAAACACTCTTCATGCCAAAACAAACTTTGTGACAAAAGTAATATTTTTAGTAGCAATCCTTTAATTAAAATGGCAACACTGGTAGTCAATAAATATGACAAACGAATCAATGTTGACATGTCAGCATATAATTTCTAAAAAAGCCTGTGAAATGATAACAGAATCAAAATGTTTAGCTTTAGTCCAAAATGAATGAACCTGCCTGACAAAGTGGCAGATGTTTACAAATTGTAGCATGAAAAAGAACATATTGTATTCAGCAAAGACGTGAAAGCGGTTTTGGAAAGATTAGCTTCGAAGAAAGGTCCTTTTATTTGTACATTTGAAACTGCACAAAGAAAGATTGATAAGTGGGTCTGGGAAAGAAACAAGAAAACAAGAAGGAAGCTTCATGCCACTTAATAAAGAAACAATTGTTGATAAAATGCCAAAGAATTATTTTCAAACAAATAGATAAAAAACAATATCAACCAAAATTCCAATCAAAATCTATCACAATATAGAATCTGTGTATTCAGTACTTCAAAAAACAAATGCAAACAGAAAAATACAGAACACAACATATCTAGACAAATGGTAAAATACAAAGACAATATTTTTTTGTCTGAATTTCTAGGATGAGGAGCTATCATTATTTACAGTCAGACTAATGTCCTCATCTTTGTTTTTATTATCACAATGTTTTGGCCTTTTGGTATGAGGAATTGTCTTTGCATTATTTACAGATGGAGTTCTTTTTTTTAATAATTTCAAGGCAATAAAGCAACTAAGATGCTGAATGTGAAAATGAAACATTATTAAGGATAGAGAACAGCAAAAGAACAAAAATTAAGAAAAGAGAAGAAAACAAATGACATTGTATTTAAATTTTCGAAGATCAAAGGCAATAAAGTCACTAAGATACAAGAGGTTACTGAGTGTTAGAAAATATGAGAAAAACTATTATTAAGGAGAGAGGACCAAAAATGAACAAGAATTAAGAAAACAGAAGATAACAATTGACATTGCATTTAAATTTTTGAAGATCAAAGGCAATAAAGCCACTAGGATGCAAGGGGTTACTGAGTGTTAGAGAATATGTGAAAAACTACTATTAAGGAGAGAGGACAATAAAAGAACAAGAATTAAGAAAACAGAAGAAATGAATGTCATTGTATTTAAATTTTTGAAGATCAAACTTAACTGGAAAGCAAGAAGCCGGAAGATATTTCCACAAACAAGAAGTGTGATAGAAGAAACTGTTAACATAGAACTTATGGTTACATTTAGCCATTTCAACTGTAAAAACTGTAACCTATCTGCCAATCTAGTACTGCACTTAAATTTGTAAAATCAAGGTACTACAGAGGAAAGTTCATCAAAACAATTACCATGAAAATATTTATAGAAAATGTATAGGTAAGTTATGTTATGGCAATGGGAAAGTGACTGATACCAAGATGCCAGAGCAGGACTGATAATATTACAGATTCTTCTTTCTATTTATCAAGAACTTCAAAAATACATAGGAGAACCACCAGATCAGATGTGGTAGCAATATTCCATGCAATTTATATTATCAATATTTTTTTTTTTTATACTATGATCATAATGTTTTGGCTGTTATGTCTTCCAGCCTTCTCCAACAGGATACAAACCTATTTACATTATTCAGACTATTGTCCTCATCCTTGTTGCCATATTTATTACAACATTTCGACCATTGTACGCTTCGGCCTTCTTCATGTGGTTGGAATCTCGAACTGATCCCTTTATTTTGCTCACTGGGGTAGACTGTTCTAGTTCCATGTTTTAATGAATGTCAGTTGTCAGTTACCTCCTGTTAATTCCCCTCTCCATGTTCTCCACTACCTTAACCAAGTATTGAACTCATACTCTTTGGGTCCTGTCACTAGATTTAACTAACGCTTTTATCCACAGTGCCATGTATCCTTGGGGACAACTGACATCCATTAAAACATGGCATGTGGAACTAGAACAGTCTACCCCAGTGAGCAAAATAAAGGGTTCAGTTTGACATTCCAACAACCTGAAGAAGGCCGGAGCATACAACAGCTGAAATGTTGTAATAAATATGGCGACAAAGATGAGGACAATAGTCCGGATAATGTAAATAGTCGACATAATACCTCATCTCAGAAATATAGACAGATACTGAAGGACCGAAACGTTGTAATAAATATGGCGACAAGGATGAGGAAAATACTCCGAATAATGTAAATAGTGTACATAATACCACATCTCAGAAATATAGACAGATACTGAAGGATACAAACCTGCATTCCCCTAGGGGAAACCATCATTAGATCTGATATGCTTTGACCTCTTGGAGAGTGCATCTTTTTTTCTATTAAATTTCTTGAATATTGTTTAATAAATAAATGAAGCATCTACTGAAATATGAGTATCCACTAAAAATAACATTTAAGTAATATGTGTATTTTTTTTTAAAAGAAATCTCTCTTCAGGATGTAGATAATCATTAAAAATGTAAAGATCATGTAGCTCTTCCCAGCTTCCAATTCTTTAACCCCTATTTTGGGAAAAACATTACATTTTTAGACAAATTTTTTATTTGTTTTTAATATGGTAACTAAGAAACTGAGGCACTTTGAAGTACCCGAGCATTGTCTAACATCTCTACCAGGCATATGAGTTGACAATTGGACTTGTTTCAAGCTCAGAAGGGCATAAAATGAATCAATATTGACGTATAAACACATCTGTAGCTGGTTTTTGAATGTTATGTTTTGGATGTGTTTATTCATCCATGTCTGAAAAAGACATTTTGGTAAAATGTATATACTCGTCTACACCGGCGGAAGGGGTTAATATGTTGGCATTGTCATGACTGTTTATAATAATTTGAATTATCAATATTGAGCAATGCAAATCGAACAGTTTAATTCAAAGCAAAGCACAGCTCTTGCATTTTTGTTTTGAAAGAGATAAGGTAAATATCAGATAAAAAAATAGTGTTGATCTTGTAATTCTGTCATTCATTTGCTGCAGATTAAAGTGAAATGATATTAGCCAAATAACATCTTTATTTTTAATTATTCAGTAGAAATAACAAACTTTTTTTTTGTCTTTTGTTCTTTGTCCAAATATGGAAACCTATGAAGTCATGATTAGAGTTAATAAACAAAATAATCTCATACAAAGAAAAAAATTAAACAGTACTAACGACATTTAATTTCTTTTTCATTGGTTAAGAGTTCAAGTGGATTTTTAATGTCATATCAATTCTTTAGGGTCATTTTATGCCAAGACCGATTTATTTGGGATTATATTTAGGGAAATGGACAATCTTTGTTTTGTCTTTTTATATTTTCAACTGATTTCAGGAATGTTATAATTCTGTTTACTTTAATATTTTCAAATAGCATCAGCTAACAGAGATGTCATTCTACTCATGAATACTGAGAATATCATAAACAGAGTTTTTTTTTGTTTTTTTTTAAATAATGTTCACCCAATACAAAGCCCAAGGGCCATTCAAGGTAGAGTGTTACTGTGTGGTGTTGTATTAGCATAAGAAAGGGCAAGATAGCAGGAAAGATAGCTAATTCTAGACATGAATTAGCAAATAATATTTCAGGTGGAGACACTTAGGAGTATAGAGTTGAAGTAAGCTTCAAAAGGACTGGAAACCCAATCCTAAACTGGAAACAAGGGATGAGCCTCTACTCCTGTTCAAAAGACCCAGAAGTAATGTGAACTGGACAACAGACAAACATATCTACTCCTATTGGGAAAGAAAAAAAATAAAATAAAATAATTACTGAATAAAATTTCAGATCTCATGCTGAGATGTCAGAAGTACAGTTTGTTTGTTTGTTTGGGTTTTATGGCATATCAACCACTGTGGGTTATTTAATGCCAAATCCAGTTTATATGAATTTTAAATGCCTATTTTGTATGGAATAAAAAATGTATAGCTGGCAACTGTTTCCAAAAAAACAGTATAGCTGGCAACATTATTGTTTCAAAAAAAACAAAAAAAAAACGTATAGCTGGCAACATTATTGTTTAAAAAAAAAAAAAAAAACGTATAGCTGGCAACATTATTGTTTAAAAAAAAAAAAAAAAAAAAATGTATAGCTGGCAACATTGTTTCAAAAACTTAGAGCTGGCAACATTATTTTTCTGAAAACATTATCTGAGACCTTGCTGTTGGATGTAGTTTATCGCCGTACCCAGGACACGGATGTAGTTTACCGTCATACCTTGAACATGTGTAAAACTTGGAAAAACTAGGAGTTCACTATTTGCCCATAGCTGGGACCCTAACAGGTGCTACCACCCCGGGTCAAGGTGGACCTGGGAACACCAGCAATTAAGAGGTGGTTCCACACTCCTCAAAACCTCCTGATCAGAGGCCTTGCTGTTGGATGCAGTTTAATGTCATACCCAGGACGCGTCAGAAGTACAGAGTTGAAGGAACAGGAAACCTAATCCTAAATAGGGAACAAGGTATAAGCCTCTATTCTTTTTCAGGAAATTGTGGCAGAGTAAGAACTAGACATGAGAACATGACTAATATGGAAGTTTCAAGAAGAACAGTCCCTATGAAGAAAGTGCAGATAACAATAAAAAAAATGACAGCTAAATTATTTGAGACACATAAGGGGGAAAGAAGGCTTGGAGAATCTAACACACACACAAGACATATCAAATATAAGAGATGCAAAGTTAAACAATGAGAAACATATTTCACAAGTGTAATAAAGTAGAAGCATTGTACTAAGTTACTTCATCAATTACTGTCATCCAGTGAGTGTGTAAGCATCCCCTGGAGCCATAACAGAGTATCTTCTCCATTTATGTACCATGTCCCTTCAAGAAGTTGGCAATCATGACTCTCCACAATTTCTTGTCCTTTGTAGCTCTTAATAAATTTTGGATTTTTGTTATCTCTGCTAAACCTTGTTCCAATATCTATTTACTCAAGCTCGTTAGATAGGTTATGTGTTGTTTTTCTCTGTTCCTATTGCCTTCAATCTATTCTGTGAGTATTAAATTTCCAAGCCCTCTTTCCACATTATATGCCCTAGAAATTTCAACTATTTCTTCCTGATGTTAAGTATAAATGGCCTTTTTTGAATTCATTTTCTGTGAAATTGTTGCAGTCTATTTTCTGTATTTTTGAGCCCATTTTTTGTAAAACTGTTGGTCACATGTTTGAACCATGGCATTCTCAGGATACTTCTTTAGAACCACATTTCTGTTTCTTCAAGTTTTTATCTGTGAGGAGATTATCCAGCATTCACTACCATATAGAAGGACTGATATTACATAACAGTTCAATACTCTTTTCTTTGCTTCTAACAAACTTTTTCCTTTTTGTTTAACTTACTTTAACTTTCGGAAGGCATCTTTTGCTATCCCACTGCATCTTCAGATTTCAATGTTGCACTTTCCGTCTTCTGTTAAAATACTTCACAGATAATTAAATTGTTTTGTTTGATTTTGGTATCTACTGTTTGTGATTTGCATGTTGGGCTGTTCCTTTTATACTCAATATAAAACAAGCAATGAGAAAACGATTCAACAAGTGGAATAAAGTAGAGATATAAGCCAAATGATAAATACAAGAGATTTAAATCTCATATTTTATTCAACTCCTGATTTCATCAATTTCTGGCAGCCAGTGTGAGCCCACATCTGTCTGTGGGCCCAGAGCCCTTGTCTGAAACATGGTGCTTACATTCTTGTCTATCAATAGTAATTTATACTGTAATGGCTCCTTTTAAGAAAATGGCAAAAAAAAAAAAAAAAAAAAGGAAATGGCCAATTTCACAGTATTGTTATAACCAGTATGTAATGAGTTCTCTGATTGATCAATAGACAAACCAATGACAGCCCTGCATTATTTCTACTTTGGTAAACAATTTAGAAACTTTCTCTCTCTTGATGACTAACCTGGAGAAGTGAAAATGTACCAAACTTCTTTCTGACAAACTAAGTGGAAAAGTCAACATACCATTTGAATAAATATCTCTAATTATTAGAGATACATATTTGATATTTCATGTTATTTTAATTTCATATTTCTCTGTTGTGGACTATTAATAAAAGTGGACACACATTGTGCATAACTGTAACATTGTCTGCAATAATACATCTGTCATGCAGGTCATTTCCAGGCTTGATAAAACAGTTGCAGCCATGTGATTATGCATTTGAGTTCACCTCAGGTTAACTCTGTACCTTGTTCCCTTAATGATCTGGTGGGATACTATGCCCAAATTCTATTCTGGCATGACACTGCACAAGTTTGAGCAAATGGATAGAAGAACAAGTGTCACAAAGACAAAGAAAAAAAGAATTGATGAAAGCAAATAAAAACAGGAAGCTGTGGAGATCCGTGCCAAATAACAAATGATAAGATTTCAAAGCAAACAGTTGCTTTTGACAAGAATTGTGCTAATCCTGTTCCAAAGTAGCATTTTTAGATTGAAAACTTATCTTAGATGTTTGTCAGTTAAGTGTTCTTTCAATGAAAAGTGTTATTGTTTAAAGTCTTACAGAGGACATTGAGTTTGAAATATGCTGTATTAGATAAAAAAACAATGGAAAAAAAGTGTTTTTGTTTCTTTTTTAAACTATTAGGTTGGTGCAAAAATAATCACGTTATAATGTCGTTTTTTGACATTAAAAAATACGTCAAAAAACGACATTATTACGTCATTATTTTTGCACCAACCTAATATTAATGCAAAGAAGATTATTTTAGTTTATATAAGGTTTCCTTTATTTTTTCATAACAGGCGCTTTCAATGCCATATTTAGAGAGTGAACATAAAAAAAAAAAACTCTTTGATAAATAAAAATACTTTTGGTCAACAATTTGTAGATTGGCAATTTTTATGAGAATTTTTTTCTTTTGCATTTGTTTTATCTGTAGTTGGTAAGTTACATTAATGGCTGGCCACTTGTATTTGAGGATACCCGTCTACTAGGGCGGCTAGCTAATCCCTATTGCAGACACTTGCTCAAGCACATTTTATGTTTGCTCAACACCCACAGAACCCACCTGTCCTTTATACTTCAACTATGCTGAGCAGATCTCTTAGTTACAGATTCTGGGAGAGAAGCATGTTATCTAGCGTGATCAACAATCTGAACAAGGCCAGCACACTCAAACCCTCAGTCACAATAACTTATGACTTCATGCTAGCACAGCCACTGATGGCTTCCAAAGGTTCCATCTACCTAATTTCACTCAGAAGGCTTGGGTCAACCTGTGGTATGGTTTTCAGGGACTTTCTAAAGGTGCCACATGCTGAAATCGACCCCCCCAACACACACCAGAATGATAACATCAGGAAGTCACCTTCCTTCCAAATCAACCATGGTGAGGTTCAAAGCTAGGCCTCATGGTCATAAAGCAAACGTTCTAACCACTTGGTCATGTGGTGAGTAACTGTTGTTAAAAAGACATATTTCAAATGTTTTTTTAGTGTTTCGGCCATTGTGGCCTTCTTCAGTGAATTTTGAAAGAGGCAGACTGCTCTGGTTCTGCAGTCCAAGTCTGGAGAATATCTTGTTCTTATTTTTAATACTGCTCAGTTATTGTTCACCCTGTTTCCACTGAGTTTAATTACTACTTGCACCCAAGGATTGACATGGTTAGTAGAACAAGAACAATTTACCACTGTAGATTAAATAAAGCCTTCAGCTTGAAATTCTCTGAAGGTTATTCAGATTGACAGACGCCTGAAGAAGGCAAAAGGACACAATGGCCGGGATAAAAATGAGGAAATTATTTTGCATGTAAATAATAACTCCTCATACCAGAAATTTACACAGAAGATAAGCTTTGTTTTCTGCTAATGACTACAGTTGACTACACAAGCAATAAAGTGCTGAGTAAACTTCAAAGACACTTTTAACATATCCTTAACATTATGCAAAAGTTTGTGCTGGAGAGAATTTGTCATGAGTTTCTTAGTGGTTGGAAAACAACTTAGCTTTGAGATCTGTAATATAACAACTCTAAGTAGATGAAGCTTTATTTGACTTATGAAGCTTTATTTGACTAATTCAGCTTTAGTTCAGAAAATGTTCATTTTATTATAGTGGATGATTACAAGCAAGAGGGAAGGTGGAATGTGATTGTTTTATTACAACAAGGTCGATCTCTGAGCCACATCTGCAGAATATATTAATGGCTTTTTAAAAAATCAGATTAAGTTGCTATTGATCTGATGCAGGGGGTCATTGTATCTAGGGATGCAGAAAGATGAGCAAACAAAAGAAAAGGGGGAGAGTAAAATCAGAAATTGGACAGATCTAAACATCAGTGAATCTCAGATGGTTAAGGATGGCTGGAGATTAGCTAGTCTGTCCTAAGTCATCTCTAGTATCCAAAGACCCTGATCAAGAATGGTTGGCTTGTCCTAAGTCATCCCTAGTATTTCAATAACCATGGTCAAGGATAGCTGGAGATTAGCTCTGTCATCTCTCGTATCCTAATGACCCTGCACTGAGTTATAGGATAAGTTAAGTGTAAAATCCTAAGAAAGAGAAGGTAATTCTGAAGTTGTCAACATTCTTATTAAAAATCTCTTTGTCATTGATTCCTAATGATCTTTTGTTTCCTGATACATTTCTGAACTGCACGGCAATCTAATCAACAAAGAGCAGGTGTTTTCTGGAATATTGCAACCCAATCTTTCGATTAGCCAATCCTGTTCACCTATTGCAAAGATGGATAGAGGAGCAGCAAGTGTAATTGGAAGCAATATCAAGTTTTCAAGCAGAAAGTTCTTTAAAGATTCAGTTTGTGGCAAATTCCTCACTTTACATTTATCTTGTGTAACTAACAAAATGCTTGGCAAGATATTTTCTTTATTTATTTTAAAGCATTATTTTTTTCAAACTGAACAATTATCCTGCTTGTCAGGTTGTTATAAAATAATTGTATTTCTACAAATTTAATATCACTCAGCTAAAACTTGCACAAATTTCACACATGATTGAGTTAGTTTCTGTAAACACAGCCTGGGTCCGAGTTGCTGGCTACAAAGACAAATTTATTTGATGATGTATAAACCTGTATCTTTGTATACAATGGCTCAGAAATATTTTCCGGATCTTATATGTGATATCAGATAGGCTAATGTTTACCCAGATATGGTAGACTTACTAATCCTTTTAACTCTCTTAACTTCATAATACTAAAATATAAAATCCAAAGATGAATCTGCAATGTCATTGATTCTGTTTTGACATTTTTGCTCCAGTCACTTTCCCACTACTGTAAGGTAGCTCCCCTTTGCCTTTCCTACAAATACTTTCATGGTAATTGTTCTGATGAGCTTTCCTTTATGGTATCTAGACTTTATGAATGTAAGCACAGCACCAGATTTTATGAATTTAAGTGCAGTACCACATTGGCAGTTAGGTCTCATCACTAGATGTAACTGTAAGCTCTATGTTAACAGTTTTTTTTTCTCTTGCACTTCACACTTGTAGAACTCTATTCCAGCTTCTTACTTTCCTTTTGGTTTCAAAGTGGCATATTTTTTTCAGAATGTAACACAAACTAATATATGAATGTTAAGAATCTACTTAAAACCAAATGATTTTCTTAATCTCTTTTTAATCACAGCTGCAATTAAAATAATCTTATGTATAATTTTTTTTCTCTCCTATATGATGGTTAAATCTTAAATAAATTCAATTGTTTCGTATTGAAATTTGCCATGAAATCTTATGAAGCCATTTTTAAAAAAATTTGTTTCATGTCAAATTTTTGTTAGATGAGGTATTTTAACCACTGTATGTGGTTGGTTCAAGTTAATATTCCTTTTTAATTAGCTCTACCCTTCATGGCTAAGACCAACCATGCTATACAGATTGCATCAAACCACCCACATTGCATCAAACCACCCACATTCCCTTTGTATTTCATTGGTAAGATGTAAGTACTGATCAAGCAGCTTCTTCTCACAAACCGATGCTTTGTGGAACCAATTCCCAGGAAGATGCTTCCCAATCATTACTATCTTAACTTGTTCAAGTCTCGGGGTTAACCGTTATCTTCATCACAAACTGTGCCTCTTGCTCTGTAATCCTCTACCTTGAGTAGATCTTGGGTCTTTTACAAGGTGAATATCAGTGTAAGTAACTTCACCCCAAGCAAGATGATAAAGCCACTAAGACACAAGAGGTTACTGAGAATGAAAGAAACTGTATGTGCATTATAAGGGAGAGAAGACTAGAAAAGAACAGGATTCAAGAAGACAAAGATGATTGATGCTGCATTTAAATTTTTGAAGATTATAATTGACAGGAAAGCAAGAATCCAGAAGAGAGTTCCACAAGTGAGAAGTGTGAGAAAAACCTATTAGAATAGACCTTATGATTACATCTAGCATTTCCAACTGTAAAATGAAGAGACCTAGCTGCCAATTTAGTATTCATAAAGTTGTAGTGCCAAAGACGAAAACTCATCAGAAGAATTGCCAGGAAACTATTTATAGAAACAAAACAGGGAAGCTATATTATGGGAGTTGGAAAGTTATTGAAAACTCCTCATTTTTGTTGTTTTTAGTTTTTTCATAACATTTTACAGATCATGTACCTTCCAACATTTCTTGAGAGTCTGCCAAGCACTTTAATGGACAAATTAGCACAGATACTACAATTTTAAATAAATTTTCAGCTGATAAAAGAAATCAATTTCTAATTACGTTTGTCAATCTCCTTCAACTCTATCATTATCAGCTCTGAAAAACTGTATTTAGAAGAAGGTAAGACTCCACTCCCCTTTATATCTAATATTATTGCATTATATAATCAGGAGAGTTAGATTGTTATTAAATATTTTATAAACTTGGGCAATATAGGAAAAAACCCACAATGTACGTTACTTGTAAGGTAGGATTTATGAAATCTATCTTTTTTTAAAAGTGTTGGTAGCCTGTGGTGTTGAAATAAAACATTAGCTTACCAGAGACATCTACTTCATATTTAAGACTTCCACATTTACATTTAATATTTCAGTATTATGAAATTAGACTTGGTTTAAATACTGCAGTCTATGGTTTCTAGGGAAACAGCTGACCTGATATCTCAAAGACTTCCATATTTCCATTTAATATTCCAGTATTATGAAGTTAGATTGCAGTCTATGGTTTCTGGGAAGACATTAGCCTAGCAGATATCTCAACTTTACACATCTGACCTGGGAAAAATTTTTTAGCTATATTTTGCGGGGAAAAAAATGTAAAGGCAGGTTCTTACATGCCATGGAATATGATATTCTACAGAGGTTAACGATGCTTGTTTTAGTTAAATTACTTGTAATAACTGAAAATATCACATAAAAAAAATGACATCCTTTTTCCATCCACTCTCTTCCACATAATAAGCACCAGCCTAACATTATCAAAAAGGTTATTTTCTGCTTTGACCAAAGAGATCATTTTTGTGAATCTTAAAAATGAATATTACAAAGAAAAATTCTTTATGTCCCATTTTCTTTCTTTTCAAATTCAGCAATAGATCAATGCCAGTTTGACATATTAAAAAAAATTCTCCCAGAAATTATAATGCATTAGAAAGTTAAGATGTCCTCCCATTCCAAATTATTCTAAACTGAGGAAATATTGATTTGCTTTTCATAGTTTATGGTTTCTCTGCCAATAAATTCACATTGTATATCGTAGCCTTGCCTCGTGGCTGTACTGTAGATATTAAAAGTACACAATAGAATACGAATAAGAATATGAATAAACTACTTTTACCAGCACAAATCAACAAAGACGGAATTAAAAAAAAAAGGAAAATGTGGAAAGTGTGATGAATATTCATTTTTAAATTTATATCATTCAGAAAATAAAATCATTTTCATTTTTCTATATCTGTCTATATTTTTGAGATGAGGTATTGTAATCATATACACTATTTACATTGTTTGGACTGTTGTCCTCATCTTCGTTGCCATATTCACAATGTTTCAGTCATTGTATGCTCTGTCCTTCTTCAGGTGATTGTAATTTTGAAATGAAGCCTTTATTTCGTCCAGTGGAGTAGATTGTTATACTTCCATGTGACATGCCTCTTCCGGGTATCTCAGTATCAATTAGCTCCCTTTAACTTAAATCTCCAAGTTTTCACTGCAGCTGTAGCCAGGTATTGAACTCACAACTCCAAAGAGAGTTGATTTAAAGGGAGATAACTGATACTGAGACATCCAGAAGAGACATGGCACATGGAACTACCCAAGTGGATGAAATAAAGGGTTCAAGTTCAAAATTCCAACAACCTGAAAAAGTCTGGAGCATACAACAGCCAAAACGTTGTGAATATGGCAGTGATGAGGACAACAGCCCAAACAATGTAAATAGTGTAGATAGTTACAATACCTCATCTCAGAAATATAGACAGATGTTGAAGGTGAATATGGCAATAATGATGTGGACAACAGTCTGAACAATGTAAATAGTGTAAATAGTTACAATACCTCATCTCAGAAGTAGAGACTAATCCTGATGAAGGCTGGAGTGTACAATGGCCGAAATGTTGTGAATACAGCAACGAAGACAAGGGCAACAGTATGAACAATGTAAATAGTGTAAATCATTTTTCTATCTTGTCATTTTAAGCAACACACACATAAAAAGAAAGTGGCTTCTAACCATCATAAACTAATTGAACAATGAAAATTATATCAGCGTCTATCATTAAGAAACGGAAACAAAAAGAGACTCCTTCACCAGATTTAAAAAATTAAATTCCGGCCATATTTTCTCTAAATGTTATGTTTTTATAGTGTAGGCAATCACGGTTCTTCACAGCTTCCCACCTGCTGCTCAACACTCACTTTCCAGCCTTGTTAGAATTCAAAATCATTTACAAGACATTTTGCTCGCAAACTCTAAAAAGATCAGCATTAAAACCCTTAAAAACTGATGATGCTTGGTGATTTAATAATTAATTATGAAATTATGAAACTAAATCTCTCACTATCTTCAGGTCCATACCCTTAAATAGTGGAGGAGAGTGTCACAGCCTTAAAAGGCTAGGTGGTGCTGCTGCAGTTTCTGTAGCAAGTAGATTTTTAACAAGGTGGTGTTGCTAGTCCCATGTCCAACCAGTTTCAAATTTAGACTTGTCTTTCTTCTAGACTGGGTGCCAACCAGAGCTAGAGAGCTCAGTCTGCTCTACTATTACTATTAATATTATTATTGGGATGTAATAAATATCTAATATTAAATCTGGAAGATTCAATTCTTGTGTTACACAACAGAAGTGTAGAGTGATTGCACTGAAATTGGTCACCTATGTTGATGTAAATCTCAGAATGAGACTGTAGATCAGTTGAAGGGAACCTGAACCATGAAAGCACCACATGAGATTGGATTTGTTCATTCATTTATTGGCTTGAACTTTAAAAAAAATACATCAACAGTCATAGGTCAACTGAGGTTATAGAATCATTATAAACTTCATGGTTTTGTCAATGGCTGCATATTAAATGCTATGCCAGGACTACATACAATTTTGAATTCAAAGTAGTTCTAGACTGGTTGCCAACAATGGCGAGAGAGCCCAGTCTACCCTGCTATTTAACTCATAGATGGATGAGAGAAGAGCTGGACAGAGATGCTGATAGGTTTGCATCCTGTGTCTCTGATGCATAAAAATCTTAAAGGATGCATTAACTTTCCCATTTGTGTGTCCTATGGTTGCACCAAAAGTTTCCCATATTCTTTCAAATACTTTTTACTAATTCTTACTTTCTTTCTTTCACTTACTCTTTTCTTCTTTCATTGGGCAGTAAGATGTGTGGGTGGCATAAATAGGCAACAATGTCGCCATACCAGAAACTTTCTAGGTTCGTTATTCTTTTTAAATTTATTTGACACACCTGAAATCATTGTAGTTTGCTGACCATTACTTTAAATACTGTTTTTGCTTGAAATTTATTGATTCAAATTTTTTTTTAAAAGAAACAACTTTCTTTGTCAATTTAAAAACTTTTATGTTTATCTTTTATCATAATTCTCAAAAAAATATAGTTTCTTAATTGAACTGTGATTAAGTGCAAATACTGTTTTTGTTTTGAATTTATTAATTAAAAAAAATAATTATTTTGTCGATTTAAGTGATTCGTCATGATTAAAATTGTTTTTTTTGGGGACAATGGTAAATATAAAACTTTATCTGTTTCCCTGCAGTTTGACATGAAAATTTATTAAGAAACTTCAGTTGGAACCCGCTGAATTTCCCAGGGACACACCCTGTGAGCCCAGGGACTCTTCTTGGTATGTCCCTTCAGGATGTAGGCAATCATGGCCTTCTACCTCTTCCTGTTCCTTGTAGCTCTTAATAAGTTTTGTATTTTTGTTATTTCTCCCAAGCCATCTCCTTGCTCAAACCCATTAAGTATATCATGCATTGCTTTCTCCTATCCCTTGTCCCTCTTTCTCTCTATCCACCCTGGGAGTATCAGATTTTCTAAGCCCTCCTTACTTATTTTATGCCCCAGAAATTTCAACTGCCTGTTCCTGATGTTAAGTATAAGTTTCCCCTTTGTTTCTATTATCTCTAAAACCTTGTTGTTGCTCACATGTTTGGCGCATGGTCTTATATTAAAAACCTATCAGCATCACTGGATGGATACATAACTTTAGCAAGGTATGAATGACTTCAGCTGGAACATATACAGGAGATAAACATTACTTTTATATACAAATTTGAGTCAACTCTAAAATCAGCATTAAAATTCCTTGAAAACTGATGGCTCCTGATGATTTAAGAATTCATTCTGAACTCACAAAGCTAAATGGAATTAATCAAACTTTCTCAAAGACAGTAAGGAGTGTCAGAAGAGAGAACGAAGGAAGAATGGGAGAAAATCTGAGAGGGTGTGGTTGACGTGATTACTTGCAGGAGGTGAGTTGGCCATGGCTGAGAGATATGAATCAAGTAGATAGGCAACAATGGGCAGTACTGAACTGAAATGGCTAGATGGATGGACTAATTATGGTCAAGGTCACAAGTCAGTTTATTGACTCACTCTCAAAAGAAAAAGAAAAAGTTGGTCACCAAACCATCTCCATAAATAAACCAGATCACTTGATAATGATATCTTTTCACTTTTTATATAATCATGATTAAGTTTGTTGCCATTTTAGAAACCAATGGAGATGAACAATATAGACTTTTTTTTGTTAAAGTCTTAACACAGTTTAGGAAGATCAAAGTAATGATTAATGAAGAATAAATTTTAAGGCAAGGTGGGTAGTAGTCTGTTATGCGATTGGGCTGAAAAACATTACTTTTATGGGTACTTCATTAAGTTGAGATTTTAAAGATATTTTTTCTCTCTATACAAATAAAGTTTATTTTAAAAGAGTATAGTACCTGTCAAAAAGGATTGAATTATTTAAATGTAGAGCTGTATATCTACCTCAGATCAGTCGATGTATGTGCCCCACCTTAGATCAAAACATTGCTTCTTCTGACTTCTGCATAGAATCAAAGTGTAGTATCTGTGTGCTCCATGAAAGGTGTTATACACACACACACACACACACTATATATATATATATATATATATTATATATATATGCACATTTCATTACATATGACAGACAAGGTGCTTTGATTTACCTTTTTATACAATTTCTCATGTGATCTAATAATTTTTTTCTTTTCGGATGATAAATTATATAAAAACTGTCTGAATGTTCTTTTTATCTGAACGCTTTCAGCTATACATTTAGCCATTTTCAAGGTTGAAATATATTAATTGTTAACAAGAAATAGATTGTTGTATGTATTTATAAAATGTTTTCATTTTTCACAACACGGTCAAGATATTGTGTCCATGTTCATAGTTAATATTATTGAGTGTTGTTTTTTTTTTTTTTTTTTTTTTTTTTTTTATTAATAAGGCTTCCATTATTTTCAGCATTTTTTAGCATGTAGATGATGCTATTATATTTGTGTTGTCAACAAGTATGTTACGAATAGGGTCTGGTAGGTCTCCATGAGTATTTAAATTTATTTGACATGAAGACTTATACTACACCTTGACCATAGCTCAATTAGGTCTGATTTAAATGATATGTATATGATATGTAAATGATATGTATATGATGAAAATATAACCTAAAAGAAAAAGAATTTAAATGAGATGGACTTGATTATATACCCAAAACATATATTATGAAAAAAAATTATTTCCAAATTTAGAATTCGCAGCAACACCATTTCGTGTCAATGTATAATCGTATTAACATAAAAATAAACTTAGTCTAATGAAGTCCTAAAAGATGAAACAAGACAAAAGGAAACATTTTCCACTTTGTCATACTTTTTTCTTCTATCTACCTATCTCTCTCTATATATATATATATATATATATACGCATTTATTTCCCCACAATCTCTCTCCTTGTTAATATACTTAATTCAGTGGTGGATATTAGTCACAGGTTGAGGATTATACAGTGAAAAATTAAGATCAAAATTCAGCTTTTTTTTTTTTTTTTTATATCAAACTATGAATTATTGATTGATCCTTTTATGTAGTTGAATTTGAGAAGAGAGTTTTACTTTGTAACAACAGTGTTTGTTTTGTAAAAACTTTGAGACTGTATATTGGATTATATTGAATACAATTAAATGTTTGCTTATCTGAAAGACAAGTTATTTTCTTGTCTTTTTGAAAGCAAGCAGATGTAGCTGAAAAATATATGTGAAGATTAGGTAACCTAATATAACAGAAGAAGATACTTTGAAAAAAAAAAAAAGAAAGACGTTCTTTCAAAAAGAGACTTTTTAGATATCCTTGCAGCAGCAAATACTTTGGATAAATTACAAGGCACAACAATTATTAATTTTTTTTCCAACCTATATAAAAAAGATGCTACCTGAAATTTTTTAAAATTGTGGAAAGAAAACTTTAAAAAGTGAACTTCCTTTTGTCAAGAGCAAGCAAGGTTACTTAGCATTGCCCATACTGAAATAATGACTATAGTTATTTTTAACTTTTGTTAATTTTAATCTAGATTTAAGTGAACATTTTCTATAGCTTTGCAGGTTATTTAAAGCCAAAAATATGACTATGACAAACAAGTGCAGTATGTGTTTCACCCCAGATCATGTCAGAACAGACTGCTCTCAGTGTCCTTCAATTCAGGGTTGATTTCATGGATGATCTCTTAGAATGTCACATTAGTAAGTAAGGAAGATCAGGTTGTTATTGTAGTCTGCATATTATCCCAGATCATGCGAGAATAGACTTTGTAATCAATGTCCTTCAGAGAAGCCAGGTGCCGGGTTGACCTAGAGAATGACCTGATGGCTGCTGAGTGCAGATCTACATGATTGGTCCACCTCTAACCAATATGCTTCAGAAATGTCTAATGAAGCTAATGAATCGATGGGCTTGACAGAAATTTTGGACGAGGCCAAAGTTCAAGTATTTATCAGAATTTGAAGATTTCTCAAAAGATAATATTAAAAAAAAGAAAGAAATTATATAGTATTTTATAAATTGAATTCACTTAAAAAAAATTGTTTCATTTGCTATGTTTTTAATGTGGAAAAAAACATACAACAGGTAAATATATAAACACCAACCAGAGAGGCAGCAAAGGAAAGTCTCTTACAATGAGATGAGATAAGGAGTGAAATAAAATGTAATTTTATGCTAGGGAAATTTAGTCTTGTGTTCTCATTAAAATATACAATGCTACTTTATTGCACTAGTAACCGTCATTGTTAAAATTGGCAACAAACCATTGTTAATTTATACTATTTACACATGGACTATTGTCCTCAGCTTAATATTTATAACACTAAAATAGCAATTTATTCAAGTATTTGGGATATTGTGTTAATTAAATATAGGTTTCTGTAGCCTATATCTAGATTTATTTATAAATAAATATTTAGATTGCACTTCAGTCTATTTGCATAATAAAATGTCAAAACAAGTTATTATGGTTTATTTACACAAATTTATATGCAGACTGTTGTCCTTATCTTTGTTGTTATCATAACATTTCAGCTGTTTTGACCTTCGATCTTCATCAGGTGCCTGGACATGACTGCTGAAATATTGTGATAATAATAGCAAAAATGAGGACAATAGTTTCTGCATAAATAATGTAAATAATGTTTTTAATTGGGAAAATTATTGAATTTAAAAAAAAATTGTTCAAATAATTTGCTTTTAAATTCTTTATTTTTTAATTTTTTGTGCTATTTTCAAAAAATTAAATTTATACACTTAAATAAAAATAATTATTATTGATATTTTTTGCTTATACCTGGGACCAATGAGAGATCAAGGATTCCATCAAGAGTGGATGTCCTAAAAAGATTTTGGGACTGGTGGTTTAGCCTGATACCAAGACATAAGTCAGAACTACTTAAATTTACTGATTCACTTGTAAAAAGTAGGAAAGAATTTTTTTTAACATTTTGTTTTTGTTAAGATTCATTAGACATTTCTGAAGCATCAAAATTTGTCAGAATAAAAAAAAATATTGATTTTTGTTAATCATTTTAGAAAGGGGTGCCCTGTTTATAATATAAATACAATGTCAAATTGATCCTTGACTTCTTAAAGAGTTATCTGTACTTTTGCTTATATTTACAAATGTCAAGTTTGCTTACATCACTGATCACCATCATAATGCAGCTCCCCTGTGCCTTTCAGGTGTATCTCACTCTGGGTAAGCTACATACATTTGACGAAGGCTGAAAATCTAAAACATGATAAAAGCAACAAACAATAGTCCACATGTAAATAGTGCAAAGAATGATAACTCCTTATCTGAGATTTTCAGATAGAAACAAAAAAGTTATTATGAAAAGATTTTTCTCAAACTTTCAAACTCAACGATGTGCTTGACAGAAATTTTGGATGAGGCCAAAGTTCAAGTGTTTATCAGAATTTGAAGATTTCTCAAAAGATAATATTAAAAAAAAGAAAGAAATTATATAGTATTTTATAAATTGAATTCACTTAAAAAAAATTGTTTCGTTTGCTATTATGAAGAAAGTCTTTTGTACGATGTAGTTGAACACATCAATCTGTTGCCCCATCAACTGATACATCTGTGTGAGATGAAATATCAAAGAAATAAATTAGTTACAACATAGATAGATAATGTGTAATATAATCTTTTGAATATAAATCTCTGAAATGCTAAGATTACAAGATGGTAAACAAAATTTGGGTAGATTACTCGGCCGAGACAAGAAGTACGTCAACCTGCTTTGGGAAGTATTTGAAAATGATGCCAGATGTTTAAATATTAGAAAAAGAAACAGTTAAGAAAAAAATAAGAACTGGTGGAAGCTATAATCAATTTTTGGAAAATTGCTAAATAGATATTAGGAAATAGTAATTATTTATAAAAGTATATTTAGTAAAGATTTGAAGACAAAGTTGTTGCTTGTAATTTGTTACAGGAGGACTCGATTACAGCATGAAAACATAACAGTGAAGAAATCCCCAGAATGGACTGTATTTTTATTTCTGTACAAAACAGAATTTGTATGTCAGCTTCTAAAGTTCAAATGAGGAGGCAGAGTTCGCATAGCACATGAGTTTAATATTTTAGTGATTTTTCCTAACTTGAATCAACAAAATAACTACTACGTCCAGTGCATGACACCTTGGGAATTGACTCTCTCTTGGTAGAAAAAAAAAAAAAATGGTCACCAAACTATCTTCATAAATAAACCAGATCACTTGATAATGATATCTTTTTTCTTTTTATATACAGTCACCTATCATGCAACTTTTGAAGACCTAATTTTAAGGGGGTTGTATCATACACAAGATATAAAATTAGCATATGTACTGCTGAGTCAAGGAGACATGGTGGAGTAATGGATAGCAGCTTGGATTGAGGAAGCGGAGAGCTGAATTTGAATTCCAGTTAAATCCATTAAATTCACTTACATGCTAATACTCTTAGGAAAAGTATGAATCTTTTTTTTCTCCCCCAGCTATGGGTAAATTGCAGGAAAGACCAGATTATGAAGCCTTGGATGGCAACTGGTCTACCACAGAAAGAAATGGTAACCTACTGTGGGGAAAAATCTGCCTTGTCAGTCATGTATCGAAAGATACATGATTGCCTAAGTGTGTGTCGCACATGGTATATATTAGGTTGGTGCAAAAATAATGTCGTTTTTTGACGTTAAAAAATACGTCAAAACCGACATTATTTTTGCACCAACCTAATAACAGACTGATTGCTGACTCTGGCTATGCCATTGACCAAACTATATATCCATTTACTGTAATCAAAATGTACAGCTGTATTTAAAATAAACATTGCACATTACACAAATATATACAGTAATCATGACCAAGATTGTTGTCATCTTAGAAACCAATGGAAACAAATAATTTAGTCTTTTTCTTTATTGGAGTCTTAACAAAGTTTAGGAAGATCAAAGTAGTAATTAATGAAGAAAAAAATTTAAGGCAGGTTAGGTGAATGTTAAGATGAAAGTAGTCTGTATATGGTTTTATATGCAGTAACAACAGAGCATATGTGTCAGCAATATTCAAAGCCTGGACAAATGGCAGACTTATTGTCACCAATCTCGTACTGCACTTAAATTCATAAAGTCTTGGTACCATAGAGGAAAGTTCATCAGAATAATTACCATGAAAGTATTTATAAAAAAGGCACAGGGAAGCTACATTATAGCAGTGGGGAAGTGACTGGAGTCGGGATGCCAAGTCTGGACCAATAACATTGCAGATTCATTTTGGGGATTTTTATCAAGAATCTCTAAATATATAGCAGGAGCACTAGAAATGCTGTAGCAATATTTGTAAATAAATATACATAATTGTATACATACTGATATCTGATTTTTTAAATTTTACATATTTGAAGTTTGCTATGGGTCATAAGAGATAATCTCAAAAGAGAAAAAAGGAAATTGTGAAAAAGTGGAACAGAGATCATAGAATAATCAAAGAAGCAATTGAAAGAAACTGCTGAAAGAGAAAAAAAGTGTTAAAAAAAATAAGGTTATTGAAGAAGAAAAGTGACTTGGAAGAAAAAAATTTGAAGATGATATTGTGAATGAAAACAGAGAGAAAAGATGCAGAATATTAAGAAAACTGGCTAAAAACGTGAAAGTAATCAAACTGCATACAAATTGGGTGAAGAAGCACATGAAAACTGATTTCTCGACAGTAGGTTTTAGTGATTAATATCAAGCTACATTAAATGAATTCGATGGCTCTGATAGAAGTTGGGTCCTTCATGGAAGTAGTTAAGCAACAAGAATGAAACAACAATAGCAGGGTGGTGGAGTAATATCTTAGATTAGCTTTGAAGGCAATAATATTAGATAATTGTATACTCACTGATATCCACTTTTTTTAATTTCACATGTTTAAAGTTTGCTACAGGTCATAAGAGATAATCTCAAAAGAGAAAAAAAGTATTGTAAAATACTAGCCATATATATATATATATATATATATATATATATATATAATGGACTCTCCAGTTGATTTATTAGTATGAAGATCCAACAACCACATTCAGTTTTTATGTTTGTGTCATATGTGATACTTGAGTCCCACTAGTGACCTGTATACACATCCAAATATTGTATAACAGTAAAGATTTCAGGACATAGCAACAGGATGCTTTTTGCCATTGACTTTTGTCTCTTATCCAGTCAATACGACTGATTTCAAAATTTAAGATACTATTCTACAGCTATTTTTATCCAGGGCAACTCACTGGTTAGTATAAGACACATTGACAGCAGAAAGCTTACTCTTTAGCTTTTATATATATATATTATTATATTATTATTATATTAGCTCCTGAATTAATTCCAGTTGAGCACTCTCGGGCTGGGATACGGGTTTGTAAACAGTGACTATTATAGCTATATAGCGAGACTCTTCGCAAGCCGAATTGAGTCACTGTCGGTCACTGGGCGTGTTTCCTAAAATAAATACGCCATAAATCCACCTTCATCCCAACCGTGCGCCGACAGCTTAGTGGTAGAATATCCGCCTGATACCAATTCAGTCGGGTTTCGATCCTAGCTAGAGGCAACCGGATGTCTAGCCGCACTGATGAGCTGTGATACAGCGAAACAGTCTGTCTGTGGATGACATTATATATATATATATATATATATATATATATATATATATATATATATATATATATATATATGTATATGTATATATATGTATATATTATGCAGTGTTACATTAGAACATGACTATATTCACTACAAAACTGTACATCTTGTTTCAACATTAAAAAAACCTTTTTTAACGTTTAATCAGGTGGGAGAGTCATAATGCTACTCTGCATGTTCTAATGTAACACTGCATTATAAATATTTATAAATATTTATGGCTCTACTTTTGTATTGAGACCTGTTTTAAATTATGTTTTGAATGCTGAAATCTTACTCATTGTTCTTTTACATTTGGATGGATATATATATATATATATATATGTATATATATATATGTGTGTGTGTATATATATATATATATATATATATATATATATATATATTCTCATCCTGTGGGATGACATGCCACACTTCTCACCAGCAGAAAAGCTACTGGGGGACCTGGTTTAGACACTAGCCAACTACCTGTCCAAGCACCAGATTGTATTGGGTTATAATGTTAGAAGTAACAGGCCTAAGCCTGACTTAACTTTAAACACTAAATTTTTATTTTTCAACAATATCTCAAAAGAGATAGAGGGTTTTTATTGTGATGTTAATTAGCCATAAATACATCCTATTTCATTAATACTTCATATTAGTTTGAAAGTAGAGAAATAAGCTTATAATAGTTTGAGGCAGGGTTTTAGAAGGCTGACTGTTCTTCCTGATGCCCAACTTAGACACTTGTGATAGTCCAAGCACACTAAGCAATTTTATCAAGACACCATCTCTCTCTCTCTCTCTCTGAAGGTTGCTATTCAAGGCTTGAGACCCCATCCTAGCCTATAAGCTAACAATAATCTAGTTATCAAGGAACACATGTCAAGTGTTGTCATATGGCAACTGCTGTAAACTATGTCAAATAAATTACCTGCAAGTTCATCACTAGCATTTCAGAATGTTAGAAATTCTAGCCTCACATTAACAACAATAAACTGTCATTTATTTCAGGAAGTGGCTTGCTCTAATAAGATTTATGGTTTTTATTTATTTTCACCAGAATTAGCTATTCTGTGCTGTTCATTATGATTATTTCAGTGTGTATTATGTAAAATGGTAATCACTTGAAACATATCAGTGTCATCCATAACATTTGACCTTTCTAAGAATAAGCAACAATATTCTGAAAAGCCTTCTGCAGAATTTCAAGCTTCAGTCTCTGATCAATTCATGACGTGATGAGGCTTCCCTTTCAACAACAACCAATTTGTAGAACATGCTCTCTTTCAGATTAACTCTGCCCATTATGGCTAATCAATACATGTTTTCAGCACTTTTCTGCAATGAAAATAGATTTTAATAAAAACATCTTCCATGCTAAATCAAGACTGAGTGAAGTAGACATTTTGTCATAAATGTAAGTATTAAATTGTGTCATAAGTGATTTCCTTTTGGGATTTGGATTTTTTTTCATGGTTTATTTATGGTTTATCAACCAAAGAGACACAGTAAGAGCAATGGATTGTTGCTTGGATCGAGGAATCAGAGAACTAAGTTCAAATTACAGTCAAGTCCATTACATTCATTTACATACTAATACCATTGGGAAAGGTATGAATCCATCTCTTCTCCCAGCTATGGATTGAATAGCAGGACAAACTAGGTTCTATAGCCTTGGATACCAACAAGTTTGGAAAAAGGACAACTCTGAATTCAAAACTGTATATAGCTTTGGTGAAGCACATACTATCCAGCTAAGGAAAGGGTCATTCACATTGACTCGATGATACCGACTATGGTTGACTCCTTTTTTATCAACCCTTTGTGCATTATTTTTAAAACTGAAACATATTTTGGGTTGTAAGAATAACTCTGTTTCTTTTTAAGTAAATATTGCATTAGCAACTTTTTAAAAATAACAATTATTTCCCCAGGTACAAATCTTACTATTCAACCCACAGCTGGAGGGAGTAGATGGATTCATCTCTTTCTAAGTGCATAAGGAGAAAACCATGAGTAACAATATAATATTCTTATCATATCACCCCAAGAAAGGCAATGAAGCTACTTAGATAGCTTACTGAATATGAAAGAATATGATAAAAAGAAAAACATTATTAACAAGAGAGAACAATAAAAGAACAGGAATTAAGAAGACAGAAGATAATGATTGGCATTACATTAAAAGTTTTGAAGATCAAAGTTGACTAAAAACTAAGAAGCCAAAAGAGAATTCCACAAGCGAGTAATGAGAGAAAAGAAAATGTTAGAATAGAACTTATGGTTACATCTAGCTGCCATTTCAACTGTAAAATGATGAAACCATCACTACCAATTTAGTACTGTCCTTAAATTCATAAAGTTGAGGTACCAAAGAGGAAAGATCACCAGAACAATTATCATGAAAATATTTATAGAAAAAGGTACAGGAAAGCTACATTAGGACAGTGGGAAAGTGACTGAAACCGAGATGCCAGGTCAGGACCAATAATATTGCAGATTCTTCTTGGGATTTTATCAAGAATCTCAGACCAGATGTGGCAGTAATATTCAGTGCATAGACAAATGGTAGACTTATAAATGTATAAAATAGATTCTGTTGAGAAAAAATTGTCTAGCACAACAAAGTGAACCAACTTTCTGAGCAGCAGACTTAACAAATGATTCTATATAATCTTTCTACTTCATGTCAGTGAAAAACGTTAGCATGAGAAGGTGCAATGAATCAGTCTCCTGGAAGTTAGCATTAGACATGCTGTTGGAAGGCAAAACAGGTTCTCTAAGACAATTAAAAGAGAGCAATTTTATTTTGGAGGCATTAAAATTAAAAAGCCATTTCTTGCCTCAGTTAACAACAGATTGTAGGTCACTTTTGAGATCAGCTGCCAATTTCACCTTATCAAACTCAAACAAACTTATTAGCTATGCTTGAAAATCGATTTTAAAAGTTAGTGGAAAATAACTTTTAAATCAATCAGACAGTATGTATTCGAGAAGTAAATCAATTAGTTTCTATAATAAATCAATCAATTTCTATTATAGAAAGATTCAGACATTGTTTTTCCTTTCAAAATACTTAAAATAAACAATCTCTGAAAAATTATCTTCGAGGTCATCTTCTTCATGACCCAGCTTTCTAAATCAAATATTTAAGGTTGGCTTAAGATTTTTAAACATGCATTATTTTAAAAATGGTACTAGCAACCTTTTCAATAATGTTAAAGCTGCTTGTGTAGCAATACTGTAATCCCTTCCCACACAAGAGCAAGATTGTAGGTAATCAGAATTTAATAAACAACACTTTTCTTTTTAAAAGAAGAAATTTAAATTTGCACTGACTACTGAACAATGTAAAAATGTCATACTTCCTTTAATTTACTATTCATAAATTTAACTGAAGTATGTGTGCCATGCCTTCAGCATTTTGCATCATCTTTAAGATATCAATTTTTAATGCCATAAATTTTGAAATATCCAGTTGATATCAAAATCAATTTTGATAATAAAAATTAACAATTTCTCGATATGGAATTTGAGATTTAAAAAAAAAAATTAAACATCCAAAAAAAAAAAAAAAATAAAACATTTAAAAAAAATATCTGAATATATTTTTTGCATTTCTCCTCCAAGGTCAGTAAATTTCCGCTAGTGAGCTTGACTATTGGTTGTTACTGATCTCAATCCGAGTCACCTCAGAGATCCATCACCTCTTAGTACCCATTGTATCCCACCTCAGTGAGTTTGGACATGGGTGTGCACAGATTTGAAAGGTGTTAAACTAGAGGACGAAGCTAGTAGATGTGCTGACTTGTAGCTGGGGGCAGTGGCAGACTAGTCAGAGTGTCAGCTTAACCAATGGCAAGTGGGCTCCTGATGGTATGGGCTAACTATATCAAATAAAAATGCAATAAAGAAACAAACACAGGCAAATGTTTAGTAACAAAAAGATATAAAAACTTTATAAAGTCATCCGCACACTACCAGTTACTTAAGTCCAATGTGAAAGGATATTTTCAAAACTAAAAGATCATAACAGTAAAGAAATTCACTTTCTGAGAAGAATTTGGAATTAGACATGTTACTATCAATCGAAAAGGAATTGTTAGATGAATTGAATACAGAAGCAATTATTGGCAGATTCACACTATCATCTATTGAACACAAACGATTGCTCTTAATATAGGGGGGACAGCATTCAATGCTCTATTGTGCTTTGGAATGATCTGTTCATATGTAAATTGTGCAGAAAACTACTTAAAAATATCAACCAATTACCATATATACTCCTATATCATGCGACCTTTGAAGACCTAATTTTGAAGTTAATTTGCCTACAGTAAGTGGATATATAGTTTGGGCAATGGCATAGCCAGGGCCAACAGTACATATGCTAATATTATATCTTGCATATGTGACTCCCTTAAAATTAGCTTCAAAATTAGGTTTTCAAAAGTCGCATGATACTTGAGTATATTTGGTACTTAAAATTAAAAACAAATAAATTATAACATTCTGTATTTACATTTGCTATCTACTGCCAGTAATATGTACAGTACATGTATACTGTAATTATTAAGAAACATATGTTCTTTCCACAAAAATTTTAATTGTACCCTTTTTTCTATATGTATTTTTTGAAAATGTTATTTATTTGTTATGAAAATTAAATGATAACATTGTAGATTGTAGGTGCCACCCACCTTATCTCCTGGCAACCACATGTTTCTATATAAGTTTTTTCTATATCAGTTTTCTTTTTTTCTTTTATATTTTAGCAGAATGTAAGCAGTGATGACTTTATACTGATTGCCTCTCTTCATTATCTGTGAATTATCACACATTCTTGGGAGATAGCATTTTCATGTCTTCTCTATTGTTTGAAATTCAGAGTTTTCCTTCTTTCAAATTGGTTGCTACCTGTAGTGAACTGGTAAATGGCTGGTTGATATTGTTTAGCAGCATATCAACCTCTATGGCTTATTTAATGCTGAAATCTAAGTATTTTGTACTTAATTTTATACTTTCAATTTAAAGGAGTGTTTTTTTTCATATATAGTTACTAGATCATGAAATGTTTTTTTATATATAGTTACTAGATCATAAATGTTTTTTCATATATAGTTACTAGATCATAAAATTTTTTTTATATATAGTTACTGTTGAAACTTGACTAATGCATGGAATAATAATGCAACACAAAATGTACTTAGAACAAAATGTATTAAAACAAGAAGTGTACACAATATTTACATATAGTCTTTTGTATATTCCTGGGAAGACCGTTCCTGGAGAATGTGTTGACTGAGTCGCAGTCGGGCAGAGTCTCTGGTTGAATCTCTCGATTCCTTCCCGGTACCAACCATATTTATATGGTCAGTACTCCACTATGCAAATTAGGTGGATCCTACCACAACAGTTACTAGATCATAAAATGTTTTTTCATATATAGTTACTAGATCTTAAAATGTTTTTTTTATATATAGTTACTAGATCATAAAATGTTTTTTTTCATATATAGTTACTAGATCATAAAATGTTTTTTTTCATATATAGTTACTAAATCATAAAATGTTTTTTTCATATATAGTTACTAGATCATAAAATGTTTTTTCATATATAGTTACTAGATCAAAAAATGTTTTTTTCATATATAGTTACTAGATCATAAAATGTTTTTTCATATATAGTTACTAGATCAAAAAATGTTTTTTCATATATAGTTACTAGATCATAAAATGTTTTTTTTATATATAGTTACTAGATCATAAAATGTTTTTTTTATATATAGTTACTAGATCATAAAATGTTTTTTCATATATAGTTACTAGATCATAAAATGTTTTTTTCATATATAGTTACTAGATCATAAAATGTTTTTTTTATATATAGTTACTAAATCATAAAATGTATTTTTGGCAATTTTACTATAAATGTTTTTATGTTGCTTTGATTGTCCTTTTATTATAAAAATGTACTGTTAATTTTTGTTTAGGTGGAGGTCACTATATGTCCATAGCTGGGACCCTAACAGATCATTAGGTAGGTTATGAAATGTTTTCCACTGTTCCTTTTGCCTTCAATATGTCTTGTGAGTGTTAAATTTTCTAAACCCTATTTCCTCAATATGTGCCCTAGAAATTGCACCTATTTCTGATGCTAAACATTCTGCATATCTATTATTGATAAGATTGCGGTTGCCAATAATGAATCCTGGTAGGACTTCAAATTCTCTCAGAATTCTCTCACTCTATAGGTTGATTAAGTCCTGTGTGCAACTAATTCGGTCAGAGTTCTTGTAGCTTCCTTTCTGTGTCTGCTATCAACACTGTGTCATCTGCATATTTTATATTGTTAAGATTGTGGCTGCCAATAATGAATCCTGGTAGGACTTCTAATTCTCTCAGGATTGCTTCAGTGTAAAGATTGAATAAATCTGGTAAGAAGACAAATGCTTGTCTTACACCACTTTCTATTTTTGTGTATTTGCTGAATTCATTTTCTATCCATATACAGGGGGTTTACCCCCAGTATAAATTCTGAATTATTCTAATATCCTTCCCAAATAAATCAAGCTTGCATAGAATTTCTGACAGTTATCTCTGACATACTTTATCAAAAGGGCAAGGAGATACTCTCTCTAAAAATGAGACAGCAACCTTTAGTAGAAATTGCAACTGCTAAATGTACCAATTTCTCTTGGATTGCAACTGAAGAACATTATGATTCTTGACTAACCCAACCCTGCACAAAATACTGCCCATGGGCTATGAATGGCCTACAAGATTACCCAGTATGGCCTGTGAGGGCTTTTCAAAATAGTAAATTTTTTTTTTGTAGTTATTAGAATAAATTTGGTGACTGTTCACACATATAAAATTCAGTTTTGTGGAAGCATTACATTATCCAACCAATATTTCTATTGGCCACACTTTAAGCCAACCCCTCCCGTTAAAACAACTGTAATGTGACACTGACCTGGGCCCTTGAAAAAAAAACAAAAAACAAGAATAACATAATGGATTATAGAGAAGGAAAGGTTAGCAATAAGCAGGCAATCCCGTAAGCCAGTCAGAGTGGAAATGTTATGTGGAGGCCTTATGTGCCATGAGGTGCCAGTCAGATAGATTGCCAATTCATTTACCTGTTTCAGTTTCTTTTCTGAGTAGATGTATAGAGTTATGCATGCCATTTAAGGTATGCAATATTACAAAACACCTACAAATACAATGTCAAGATTTATCATTTTCTAAGGAAACTGCCATTCTGGAACAAATCAAAAACACCCTACAATATAATCCAATGAGAAATAAGCATGAAGACATTACAAAACTGTTTTGTTCATTGTGCTTTTTTTTTAATCATTCTGACTTAGAGAAGCTGAATACATTCAAAAGTGAAAATGAAGCCATTTTAGAAGCAAACATAGAAAGTATAAAGAATTTCCATTAATAACAATCTACTGTGCAACAATGAAAATGAAACCTGTGAAGATATAATTGTTGAACAAATTACAATGAAACATCAAAAGGCCAGGAAGATGATGAGGACAACACACCTGTTTATGAAGGAGTGACTAACCAGGAAGCAATGAAACTTGTAGATGGAATATAATTTCATTCTAGACAAGATGATAATAAAAGCTGTTATCTTCAGTAGATGTCGGAAGTGATTTTGTTCATATGCATTTATGAGATAATGTCAGGATATAGTTGATAAATTTTTCAAGATTCAATGAGCATAAAAGATTATAGTACTTCAAGAAGTTCTTAAATCTTTATGAAAAAAAAAAACTACTTTCTAGACATTTTTGGTTAAAAATTTACTGCATATGTAAGAGCAAAAGAAAATTCTGTTTTATAAATCCTATACACATCACATGTTACAAAAACAGTTAATATGACAACCATTTTCAATGAAATTCTATAATAAAAATTATTTGCAGTGCAATTACATGCAATTTACAAGGCATTTCCATAGTAAAATATTCTCCAATGAATTTCTATCTATACTTTTAGTATTTCATATGTCACAGGATAAGCATTTCTCAGAGAGAAGCAAATTTTTACTGCATTTGTTTAACAAATCCTGTGTGAAAACACTGATTTTAAAAAAAACTTGTTTATATGCTTATCTTCATCAAAAAATGTTAAAATTGCATGACCCATATAAATATCAACCAGCCACATACTTTTTTTTCTCAGCTACAATATAACTATGCATATTTGCCAAATTCTAAACACCCGTGGGAATATTTTCGCAATCACCTTAGCATGGAATGCAAACATTAACTTCATTAAGTATAAACCTATTAAGAAATAGAAAGATTTCGTTAGAAACAAAGAAGGGGGGGGGATGAACTGTTATGTAATATCAGGTCTTCCTATATGGCAATGAATGCTGAATAATTTCTTCAGATGAAGAATAGACTTGAGGTAACAGAAATTTTGCTCTCTGAATTTTGCTTAGACTGAACATGTGAGTGACAAGGAAGTTTTCAGGAAAATGAAAACAAAAAGGATGCTTATACAAGGGTAAGTCAAAAATTACCTGCTCTTTCATCATAACATATCTTTAGGCTTGTCAGACTGCCTTCTGCTAAGGCATGCTTGTAGTAGGTACTATTGTGGTCACAGGATTGAAATCTGAGCTTGGTCATGCCAGTTTTCTTGCTGCTATTACAGTGCAAAAGTTATGACCAAAAATGTGGATAATATTTTGACTTAGCATCAGAAAGAGTTGAAATTTCTGGGAGACATGGAGAACTTGACACTCACAGGACATATTGAGGGACAGAGGGAAACATTGTGTATCCTACCTAAGAAGCTGGTGTAAATGGATGGTAAAACAGGGAACAGAAAGGAAGATCAAAAGCCAAACCTTACTAAGAACTACAAAGGAAGTTTGTGTAGAGTTTTTTTTTTTTCACCCCAAGCAAGTCAGGAAGCCACTAGGATGCAAGATCAGATAGGTGATAGAGGAAAGGATGAGGAGAAGGGTAGTGGATAGATCAAGGCAACTGGAGATGTCGATTGACATTACATTTGAATAGCTGGAGATTATAGCTCTCAGGGAAACTGGAATAGGGAAGGGAGTTCCACAGGCAAGAGGTGCGAGACAGCTACATTTAGGAGTTTCGACAGTGAAAGGGTGAGAGTGGGATGCCAGCCTCGTAGGGCGCTTGAACTCATGAAGTCTGGGAACCAGCGAATGCAGCTCCTCGGAGCAATTGCCATGAAAGTATTTGTAAAACAGACAGAGAGAGGCAATGATGAATCTGTGAGAAAGTGACTGTAGAAGAGATGCCAGAACAGGGCCAATTATATTGTATATCTGCCTCTGGAGCCTATCAAGAACCCCGAGGCATACAGAAGGGGCTCCAGACCATATATGGCAGCAATACTCCATGCAAGTGCGAATTGTTGATTTGTAGATCTGGAGGATCGATTCCAGGGAGAAAAATTTCCTGGCACGGCACAGGGAGCCAACGAAGCAATTGACTCAATGTATTTGTTCCATCTCAGGTGAGCAGTCAACGTGAGACCGAGCAGCTGCAGAGAGTTGCTCTCGAGAAGTTGAGCGTCAGACATTTTAATGGAGGGCAGGGAAGAATCTCTGTGGTGATTAATAGAGAGCAGTTTTGTTTTTGAAGCATTAAAGTTGACCAGCCAATTCTTGCCCCAGTTGACAACCGATTGGAGGTCCATTTCGAGACGCAAGGCCAGGTTAGTTGAGATCATCAATGTCCTGAAAGGACACAGCACATAGATAGAAAAATAACATAACCCATATAAATGTTGATATGCCATATACTTTTTTTTTTAAATATACAATATACTTATGTATATTTACCAAACTCTAAAGATATACTGTGTGAATATTCTTGCAAGGAAGCATGTAGGCCAAATGGTAAGCCCATTAAATTTGAGATGCATAACTAAAAGAAAAAAAAATATCCAACAGTTTCTAAATATTGTACAATGTATGTTTTTGGTACTTGAAAAATAATCAGATTAATCCTCCACGTTGCACTCAAATTAAAAAAAAAAAGTGAGAAGGATAAACTGAAAAAAAAAATGTTATAATACCATATTTCTCAAATACCTAATATTTTTATTAGTCATTAGCATTTAAAATACATCAAAAGCTGCTACTTCAATTTCATTACTCATTATATATATATATATATATATATATATATATCAAAAAATCAGTATCACCCAATGCAAGGTAGTAAAGCCACTATGGCACAAAAAGTAAGAGGGTGTAGAAGAATTAGGACCAGAAACATTAATAATGAGTGGGAATAGGAAAGATTAATCAAGAGGATAGTAGATAGTGATTGACATTGCATTTAAATTTTTGCAGATTAAAGTTGGTTGGAAAGCATGGAGCCAGAAGGGAGTTCCACAAGTGAGAAATTCAAGAAAAGAAGCTGTTAGCATAGAAGTTATGGCTACATTTAGCCAGCTCAACTGTAAATTCATGAGATCTTGGTGCCAGTCCAGTCAGTCAGTTATGTGTCATGCGTGATACACGCTTAGGTGATCATGTATCTTTTGATACATGATTAATGAGGCAGAGTTTTTCCCGCAGTAGGTTGCCATTTCTTTCTGTGGTAGACCACTTGCCATACAAGGCTAGAGAACCTGGTCTATCTTGCTATTTACCCATAGCTGGGGGGAGAAGAGGAGGATTCATACCTTTCCCAAGGGATATTAGCACATAAGTGAAAGTAATTGATTCGACTGGAATTCAAACTTGTCTCCCCAATTTCTCAATCCGAGCTGCTATCCATTACACCACCATACCTTGCCAATCTAGTACTGCATTTAAATTCAAAAAGTTTAGGTGTCATAGCAGAGAGCTCATCTGAACAACTACCATGACTGTGTATAGAAAAGACACAGAGGTAACCTTATGACAGTGGGAAAGTGACTGAAGCCAAGCTGCCAGAACAGGAGTAATAATATTGCTGATTCTTCTTTGAATTCTATCAAGGTCCTCAAAGTAAATAGCAGGAGCACAGGATCATATGTGGCAGTAATATTCTAAACATGGATGAATGGTAGACTTATAGATATGAAAAAATATATATGAACAAGCAGAAATGTGATACAGAAATCTGAAGGCACATTGGAATAGTGAAAGATAACTTCCAAAAGCCAAACAAAGTATTAAGAAACAGAAAAAATTAGAAACAAACAAAAGAGGGCTGAACTTATAAGTAATAGCAGTGACAATTTCCTCACAGATGAAGAAGAAACTTCAGCTAACAGAAATGTGGCTGTACAGAAGGATGCTGTGAATATAATAAATGAAATATGTGAGCAACAAAGAATTTTTAAATAAAATAGGGAAAAAAAGAACACTAATACTTACAGATATTTATCAACTGTAATTTTAGTATTAGGTTGGTGCAAAAATGATGATGGTTTTTGACGTTAAAAAATACGTCAAAAACCGTCATTATTTTTGCACCAACCTAATACTAAATATAGAGCTACATTGGATGAAGTCTGATGATTGGACTGGAGTTTGGGTCCGTCATGAAAATAATCAATTAACATGGAAGACAACAGAAAAGACACAAATATTTTATGAAGTAAAATGATAGGAACATTCAAAGATGATGATAGTATCAAAATAAATTATATCAAGAGAATTGTTTTTTAAGTTCTTGAATAAGATGTTTTTATAAATTCACAACCAAGATGTAAATTAAATAATGTTCCTTCCTATTACTCACACTGTGAAAATTTTTTAAAAAATATCAAATTAAAGGATTGCTGCCCCACCACCTCTCCAGATGAAAATTTGTGGTCTGACATTAAAAGAGATCTATATGAAAATTCAAAACAATATTTAAGCAAATAAGATCTTTGGAAAGTAATAGAAACTGAAAAAAAATCAAAAGAGTAGAAAAATCAAAGAATGAAAGACTGAAGAAGGTTATAGAATGTTAAAAAGCACAAATAAACGTGTAAAATCCTAATTCATTCAGGTATACGAGGTACTGCAATCTGATGGCCTATTTTTGTTAAGATTTATTTACAAATACAAAATCTTTATTGTACTGTTTTTATCTGCCCTCTGAAACAAGTTATTATCAATATTTTTAATAGGGTTATACAGTGTAACCCGGATATAAGAGAGTTGCAGGGACCAGAGAAGAAGTATCTTATATCCGGGTTTCTCTTATATCAGGGTTTGGTCTATTTCGTTGAGGTAAGTATGGCTCTAATTTGGGACCAGAGAAAATCTCCCTTATATCCGGGTTTCTCTTGTATCCGGGTTTCTCTTATATCCGGGTTTGATCTATTTCGTTTAGGTAAGTATGGCTCTAATTTGGGACCAGAGAAAATCTCCCTTATATCCGGGTTTCTCTTGTACCCGGGTTTCTCTTATATCCGGGTTTGGTCTATTTCGTTTAGGTAAGTATGGCTCTAATTTGGGACCAGAGAAAATCTCCCTTATATCCAGGTTTCTCTTATATCCGGGTTTGGTCTATTTCGTTTAGGTAAGTATGGCTCTAATTTGGGACCAGAGAAAATCTCCTTTATATCCGGGTTACACTGTATATAAGATATCTTGTTCATATTCTGAAAGTTTTACCAACATTATTTGTTTCAACATGAATTTTATTGTACAAATGCATTGATAAAATCTGACATAGTGTATACTGCAAGAATGTAGTACAGTAACCTCATTTTGGATAACAAAGCAGTGAGAATTGTTAACATGTCAAAATAAAATGTCACAAAGGAATGTGAAATAAACTGTGAGTAAGAAATTTAAGTTTACCATTGTAAAAAAAAAAAAATGTTTTGAAGGATTCTTTAAAATAGAGGAATTAAATTCAATAAAATTTCACCAGAATATGAATTTTGTCAGAGATGATATGATGAACTTTTAGATAAATAAAGGAGTATCAATTGAGAGGCCAGAACAAAAAAAGAGGAGATATTGAAAGAAAATGAGTCCAATGAGGAGTGTTTAAGTCAAGGAAGAGACTTTTCAAATATATCTTAAGAAATAATCTTTCTTATGGTTTAAAGACAGTCTGTAACTATGTACACTTCATCCCATAGCGGCAATGACTAGACAATGTTAACTTGCAACACTGTAGTCCACTATGTGTTCAGATGAGCTTGACCAGTTCAGACCTTTATGGTTAGAAGACATCATGCTATTTCCATTGTGTTGAATCATATTTCCTCTGTATTCCAAATGTAAGGAGAAAGTTTCACTCAACTTCTTCTCCAAGAACTGTTACTTTCTTGAACAGATTCATGCATGAATGCTTCACTGAACATGACAATCTTAACCCCTCTTCCAGTTATGGGTCAATTGTTATTGATCCTCTGTGTTCATATAATTTTCACTTCCTTCCACATTATTTTTCATTCATATCACACACTTTATTCATTATAACTATTTCAACAGTAACCCTCTATCTTAAATGTCTCTCGAGCATTGTATTGAATGAAATTCAGTATTAAAAAATCCTTTTGGTTTTGCCCACCTCTCCAGACATTGTGAAAATGCCTGAAATAAAACAATGAAGGTTCTTGTTAAAGGATCTTTTAATTGTTTCCATGTAAAAAAAAACCCATACTGTTGCTATTTAGGGTCTGATCCATGAGTCAGAGTGATGGATCAAATCACCAATACTGGACCTTCGAAATGATGCAATACAATGAAATGCAGGTATTGATTTAGAGCTGCTAGAATCTCAAATCAATGACATGGGTTATTTGACTATTTCATTTACTATGACTTATTAACCTTTTGCAGGTAAAGCCAGAAAATATTTTTTTTAGGTTGTAAGAATTTGAGGGGCAAGAGATAATAATGATTTTAGTATTAGGTTGGTGCAAAAATAATGTCGTTTTATCACATATGTTACTATATGAGAAAACGACATTATTTTTGCACCATCCTAATAATACAAGTTTTACTAATTAACCCACAGCTGTGGAGAGAAGAGATGGATTCATACTTCTCCCAAAGGTATTTTTGCTTAAGTGAATATGACAAACCCAACTGAAATTGGAACTTGGCTGTCTGATTAAAAATTCAGAACCATTATCCATTACACCACCTGGTATTCCCAAGTGGTAACCCATCTGACCAGACTTGATGTTGCTTAACTTTAATAATCATATGGGAACCAGTGTTTCAATGTAATATGACCGTAAGCCTATGGATTATTTTATTTATAAGATGGTACAAGCCAAAAGTGCTTTTCAAATTGGCTTCATTCTTTTCGATCTGTAAGCGAAAACTCTTGGTAGATTATAAGGATTTAAACTGGAAAAATAATTATTGGAATCAGTATTAAATAGATAGAATTAAAAGATTTTCAACATCGCAATTAGAATATTGGTTTTATAAACTAAAAGAAAACCGAGCAGTTTAATATTTTCTTATAGATGTTCTATCAGGCACCGAGAAGCTGGATTTTAAACTTGCATGCAAATAATATATTCGCCAAATTACCTTTAACATATTCATTGCAAAATAGATTAATTTTGTTTTTAATAGAACATTATTGATTTTTCAATTTTGTGTCTTTTCACGAGATGAATGCTTGGAAGCAAAATAGTTTTAATGCCAAATAAAAATCATCAAGATGACATCATCCCCATCTGACTAAATATATTAGCAAATTTCTAGCGAGGAAGAAAAATTTCCACTTGTCTTGTACAATTGTAACTGTGCATCTTTTTTTTTCCTTTTTTTTTTTTTTTTTTTTAATCTTCTTTAGGAAGAGTCTCAATTCTATCATGTACATAAATATAGAAGTGGCAGGGGAATGAAGATCTTCTCAGTGAAAATCCATTATAAGTATGATCCAATGATTACATGAAGCTGATAGCCTAAACAAAATAAATGGAGGACAAAAAAATAAATTTAAAAAGGCAAGCAAGCAACAATGTTTATTGAAAAGTGAAGCTTGAAGCTATCTTGAATTATATATCATGAGTTACACTAGTCATTTAAAACCCTGGTTTGTATTTATAACTATTAGGCTATTGCAGATTTTACAACATAACTAACTACATTTTACTACCTTTAGATAAAAATCAGTTTACGGTTAATGTGTTTTAATTATTCGATCATTGTAATAAGCTGATATTTATATATTAAGAATTGATTCTTATTCTTTTATATGCTGTGTTCATTCAGGATGTGGATGATCATGGGTCTCCACAATTTTTGCTCCTTTGTAGTTCTAGTCAAATTACTATCCCTCTCACTACCTGTTTGCACATTTACATTAGCTGAAAGAGGCTACTTGATGTTTCTTTCTGCTCCTCCAATATCCTCTCAGTGTCTAATTCTCCAAACCCTCTTTCCTCATTTTAAAAATTTCAACCAACTCTTAAAGAAATAATTAACAAAAAAGAAATCTAAAAAAAACAAATTCGCCATTTTCCTCTGCCCCTTTCCTTCAGTATGCTTTGTGTGTTTCAAATTCTCCAAACTCTCTTTCTTCATTGTAGAAATTTCAACTAAATCTTAAAAATTATTAAAAAGAAGAAAGAAATCTAAAAAATAAATACACCATTTTCCTCTGACCCTCTTGACTTCTGTATGTCTTGTGTGTTTCAAATTCTCCAAACCCTCTTTCTTCATTTTAGAAATTTCAACCAAATATTAAAACCAATTATTAAAAATAAAGAAAGAAATAAAAAAACAACAAATTCACCATTATTCTTCTAGCTCTCTTGCTTTCAGTATATCCTGTGTGTTTCAATTTCTCCAAACCTTCATTCCACATTATGTGTTCCAAAAATTTCAACTCTTTTTGATTGTAAGTACAAGTATTCTTTTTTCCCCATATTTATTAAAACTTCCTCATTTCTTACATGTTTTCTCCATGGTATTCTCAGCATCCTTCTGTAGAACATCATACATTTTACAAGACTGATGATAAAAGGCTGTTTTTATTTATTTGATGGATGAATTTAACATTCTCTTCTTGATAGATGAATTTACAAAGATGGATCAATAAAAAGTTGCTAGATTTTCTTTGACTATGTCATTGATATTTATCCTTGTGAATTGACAAAAAAAAAAAAAAGGAGATGATGAGATAAAGGTGAAAAAGAAATATTTAGTGTCCATAAAATGCATTTTTTGTTCTCATTAGGACATGGAGTTACTGATTTACCTAAATATTTTCAAAACTGGCAACAAAGCCTATAATTCTTTGCAATCTATCATCTAAAAATGTTATCACTTGTGTCAATAAAGCTTTTGGCAAGCAATTATACCATTTAAGTATTGCATATTTTACAGTTAAGTTACAAAAATAGAAGTGGCAGCAATGTATGACAACAGTAACAGCAGCAAGAATGTTATGTTTAAGGCTTGTAGCGAAACTGAAAGGCAACAGGCTGTGGGTTCTGCTGAACTGACTACAGTTCGCCGTTCTAAGAGGCAACGAGTGGCATGCGTGATATGTAAGCAGAATAGTGGATGCTTACGCAAATGTAGCAACAGTCCCTGGATAAATGAAATACTGGACGAACGAGGAAAGAAAAGAATGGCCTACCTTAGAATCCGAAACGAGCTCAAACACGTTTCGCCTGCAGAGTGCCGGAAGTTAACAGTAAAAGTACGAGCATCCTAGTGGGGTGCTATTTGTGAGTCACGGACGTGTAACGTATGCAAATTTTAGCCAGTTAGAACATAAAGAACAGATATAAAACAAGCAAACTTGCAGGTGGGGGGGGGTCTGGTCTTTTCTTTTTCTTTTGTTCTTGAAATGGTCATACAGTTCGGGTGTGTGTATCGTCGGAGACTAAGAAAGACTATAGGAATCTATCTTCCTCCTTATACTTGGGACGGCAGTGTCAAACTAAAAACCAACTCTTTTCTTTCAAGGCTCCAAGTATGAGATTCAAAATTGTCCTATAGAAAAATGACCTAGTGGATTAAAGGAGTCGTTAATGAATTTACTGGCATAATAAGTGTGAATTCAATCCTTGAGTTTACTAACTTAGTCATAATGAGAACAGAGTGAGCAATAATTGAGAAGTACTAAATGCAGCAAGATGAGATACCCCTAGACAGGGTCAATAGAATGAGAATAATCTATACCCGTAAATTAAGTAAACAGTTCAGTTTGAAACTCCATGAAGAGTACCTGGACTGAGAGATCCCTGAAGAAGGCCAAGGGAGTACAATAGCTGAAACGCTGTGATAATAGCAACAAAGATGACATCATTAGTCCAATTTTAAATAATATAAATATTAGCTCTTCTTCTATGTGCTGTGTCTCTTTAAGACATAGGTGATCATGATCTCCACAACTTCCTGTTCTTTGTAGCTCTTAATTTGTAGTCATCATCATTTCCCACTCTCTGTTCTGCCACTCGTTTACACAAGCTCATTAGGTAGGTTACTTGTTGTTTTGGTCTGCATCTCCTATGTCCTGTGTGTGTCAAATTCTCCAACCTCTCTTTTCTTATTGTGTTTTCTAGAAATTTGAACTCTCTTTCTCTTTCTAAGTATAAGAGTTTTTTTTGTTTCTATTTTCCTTAAAGGTTAGAGTCACATTTCTGTTACCTCAAGTCTCTCCCACCCCACATTCACTGCCATATAAGAGCACTGATATTACATGACAGTTTTGTACTCTTTTTTTTTTTTAATTAAATTTTCCCATTTCTTAATACTTTAGTTAATAAAAAAAGAAAATGAATTTTCACCTGATTTTAAAATATTTCAATTGAAAGAGGCTACTAAAAATATTCTAATTCTGGTTATCTACCATTGTTCATTTCAGCATAACACTTGCAGTAAAAGCAGGAACTCAAATTTTCTTCCGTCCCATATCCATGATATCAGTCAGTTAAGTGCCATACATGATACATGCTTGGGTGATTGTGTCTGTTTTGCTATTCAACCTATAGCTGGAGGGAGAAGAGATGGATTCATACCTTTCCCAAGGGTATTTGCACGTAGATGAATATAACAAACCCAACTGGAATTTGAACTTGGCTCTCCAATTTCTCATTCTGAACAAATACCCATTACACCACAATAAACAGCCCATGATATACCATTCGGAAATAAATAACAACTGATCCAATTATTTGGTATTCTTTTGGATAAACAGTGTACCAAAGAAGTGTCTTCAAGGGAAAAGTTTAACAGAACGAATCATTAATTTTTGCAGTAATGAAATCTGAACTCTGAGTTACTTTCTTTTAGGCTCGTATAAAATTAATTATTATTGGAATCTGTTGTAGCCTACAGGGCCAAAAAATCTTTGTTTTTAATTAACACTGAGTATGTTAATAGCATAACTTATGGTTAATGAGTCTTTAAACCTTTCATCAAGAAATCGAATATATAATTCAGTTTGATGCTTGAAATACAAGGTCTGATGAAAAGTATCGAGGATGTTGCTATGGTAATGGAGCAGATGTATGTAAAGTGAAGCCGCTTCATACAGATTGACTTTGAACTCTGTCACAAATGCACACTAAGTTATAATACTCTTTCCCATTTCTGTTGTTTATAGCAGTGCTTGAAAGGAAAGTGTGTAGAGTGTGGTCATTTCACCATATTACAGAAGTTCCATCAATAACCATGGCTTGTTCAGCAGTTTTTGACCAAGCACAAGATTCTCCAGGTTCGACAACCACCATATTCACCAGATCTTGCCCCTTACAACTTTTCCCTCTTTCTAAAAATCAAATACTGCTTGAAAGAAACATGATTTCAAGACATCAAAGAAATCCAAGAGAGTGTGAAGAGGCAGCTGCTTGCTATCCCAAAAACGAAGTTCCAGAAATGCTTCCATTAATGCAAATGATACTGGATAAAGTGTGTGACTTCAGAAGGGGACTACTTCAAAAGAGATTAAATGATGAACTGATACATGTTGTAGCTTTCTTTTTATAGCACTAATGTCCTTACAATCCCTCCTGTCAGCCATTTTCACATAAGGTAATTTACTTGCCATTCCCCTCTGCTATGAGGTTGATGTCAGAGGTCCTTTGACATTACCAGAAGTCATCAATATATAAGTGTCCTTTTTGTTTTCATTCTCCTTAAAACTTCCTTGTTGCTCACATGCTCTATTGTATTCTCAGCATCCTTCTGTAGAACCACATGTCTACTGCCTGAAGTCTTTGTGGGAAATTGTTCAACATACTACATAGCAGTATTGATATTATGTTCAACAGGACTTTTTTTTGTTTTTAAAGACATCAACTTGCATAAGTTCATTAGGTAGGTTGTTGTTTATGTTTGCATCTCTTACCTTTAATATGGCCTGTGAGTATCAAATTCTCCAACCCCTCTTTCCTCATTATGTGTCCTTTAAATTTCAACTCTCTTTCCGATTCTAAGTATAAACATTTTTTGGTTTCCATTTCCCTTAAAAATTCCTTGTTACTCATATATCTTGTCCTTCTGTAAAACTTTATCTCTGTTGCCTCAAGTTTCCTCTTCATCTGTGGGAAAATTGTTCAACATTCACTGCTACATGAGAGAATTCATATTATATAGTTCCCCACACATTTTTTCTTTCAAATTTTCCTGTTTCTTAATATTTTGTTTGGCTTTTGGAAGGCATCTTTCCCTATTCCAATGCACCTTCAGATTTCAGTGTCACATTTTCAATTGTTTATTAAAACACTTGATGACAACTAACAAAATGTAGTGACTCAATAAAGTCACTGTGAAGGAGGTAATGGATAACCACGACATTATCAGTCTTAAGAAAATTCATGGCTATACATCATTTTTTTATCAATAGTTACACTGTTAAGGTATCACAGATTCAAAGTCAAATATTAATGGCCAAGATGCATTAATACTGATGACCAAGATGATTTCTAATTCAACTTACAGTTTATTTCTAAGAATGAAATTGCAAACCACATAATCCAATACTCAGATCATTCTGCTCTTTATTCTTATATTAATTCAGTAGATGTTATACACACTATTATTTGCTAAAATGAGTAATAATTTAAAATGTAAATCAAATCAAAAAATAAATTTAAATTAATTAAATTCATTCCTTCATTGCAAATAATATCTTAAATGTTTCCAGCACCCTCACAATTTTTTTTTATTCATATTTATATTAGGTTGGTGCAAAAATAATGACGTAATAATGTCGTTTTTGATGTATTTTTCAACGTCAAAAAACGACATTATTACGTCATTATTTTTGCACCAACCTAATACTAATATTGAGGGTTACAGTTTCTATATTTGTCTGTGTCTGACAATCATACTCAAATGATATAACCCACTTAATTAATTTTTAGTATGAAGTCTCAAACACGTCCAGTTATGAGGTTGATGTCAGAGGTTACCAGAAGTTATCAAAACATATTTTGGGATCGTAAGAATAAACCTTTTCTTTTTTTTTGTGAATGAATATTAATAATTTTATTTTATAACAATGATTTTTCCAGATACATCTTACTATTTAAAGAGTTGGGAGATAGATTCATACCTTTCTCAATAGTATTCACATGTAAGTGAACTAGAATTCAAACTCAGTTCTGTAATTCCTCATTTTGAGCTGCTGTTACACAACCTGAACATCCAAACTGATCACAAATTAGGATTAAAGCCATTGTGAAATTCACAAACATTTTGTAAGCTGCATATATGCACTTCGCCAGGGCTAAATATGGTCTTTGCATTCTGAATTGTCCCTCTCCTAGACTGGTTACCAACTAAAGCTGAAAAGCTCAGTCTCCTTTAATATTTAACCCATAGCTCGGCAGAGAAGAGATAGATTCATACCTTTCCCAAAGTGGATGTAACAAGCCCAACTGAAATTTGAATATCGTACTCTGATTTCTCATTTTGAGTCACTATCCACTACACTACCCACACATCCACACCAGGGGTCATCAAAGAAAATAATGTGTGATTATTTCTGCTAAATTGTGTATTCTAGTCTGAGGAATTTTTTTATACCATATATACTTGAGCACAGTGCAAATTTTTTTGTGCAAAAAATAGGGGATTGTATTATACATAAGGTAATTTTTTTGATGAGGTTAAAAATTATGTAATTTTGGTGACCAGTTGCACTATACACAGGAAAATTTTTTCTGGAAGGTTAAAATTCATGCATTTTTGGTAACCATAATGTAGCCCTACATTCTCACGGTACCCTTGGTTAACCTTACAGTACATGTAAGCTTCTTTAACCTGCCTCCCCTAGCCTTGATTCTTTCTTTCTGTTGCTACATGAACAGTAGAACGTCATGCTTAAAATCTACAAATGCCTTATATAAATGAAGAATTGACAATGTATTTTTTTCCTTTCTCCAATTTGCATTCATCTTTGTTCACACGTGTTTACATCATTGATGCAATGCTTTTCCAATGGCACCCTTTTTGTCTGATATATATATATATAAGTCAGTTGTATTCCTTATTGTGTCTTCTTCTGTTTATTTATATTTATTAGTATTTATTATAATCTTTAGATTCGATAATATTATTTTATCTGCTACATATTCTTAACATATTTTGACATGGTGCACCACAATATGCGGTAAATGATTGCATAGAGTGAAATACCAATGAATTTTAATTTTAGTAGCTTTATTTACAGTATATAATATTATCAATTGGAATCAACAGATTTGAGGAATATTATAAAAGTCTATCCGACTATTCATATATAAATTATACACAAAGTATTATCATACATGATACAGGAAGAAATTGTTCATGGTACATTGAAGAAAATAATTTTTTTATTGAACATTTATTAACTACACAGCACTAAATTATTTATGAAACAAAAAAGACAATTTATTTGCTATATGTTCAGGATGATGCCCTGTACCGTAATATTTGACTACAGTAGGCCTACTAGTATTGCTCAGAAGCTAGGGACGCATTATACATTAGCTATATGAAAAATTACGTTTTTCCAAAACAATTCAGAGTCACACTATACATGAAGTAGAGGCTTATACATGAGTGTATATGGTATTTTCAAATTATTGGGGAATCTGATCAGACAAGGAATGTTTCAAAGTGCAATGCAAAATGATTGGCTGAAAGTGATAGGTCTGGAGAATACGCTGCTTGGAGAAAAGCTATATCTCATCTTGATAAATGTTTATTGCATTGCACTTGAATCATGCAGACAGGTATTGTCTTGCAGCAAAATCATTGGTTGGTTGTTTTTTTAATTTCCAGTGCATAATTCAAAAAACTGCTTTGTACAGTAATGGATCCTTCAGGTTGCAACAATTCATAATAAAGTATTTCTTATTAATCTGACTAAACTAAACTCTCTCCTACCAGAAGTTGTTTAATTTTGAATTGAATTGCTAAAGATTGTCCCAGATTGTAACAAGATTTTTTTTTTTTATCTATTTTAGATTTTTATAATAAAAACATTTTTTTCTGCTACTGAGCAAGGAGAAAAAGAAAAGATTTGAACACTAACCAATGCCCCCTTCTGGAAGAAGAAATTTTCCTTAGACAAGAACTGACTGATTATAAAGGGTGTTCCAATAACTTGGACCAATTTTAAATGTGAATAAAGTTTAAAATCAGTCCAATTTATTGGAACACCCTTTACAAGTAACAATAAAGACACTTCTCAGATTTCCCTAGCATCAAACAAAACATGGCACTGTGAACTTTTGCATCAACTTAATTTGATTTAGGTGGTGGATTTTGCAACACTTGGTACATGAGTAAGAATTTATACACAAAAATTAGTTGGGGGTGGGGTGCACACCTGGCATGAGACTGGAAATATGCAATTATATAAGCTATATAGCAAACAAACTTCTTCAGGCTTAGCACAGTATAGCACAAAGCCAAATTATGGCAAAGAAGATTGTGCTGCATCAATTTTTCAAATACGTACCTGGCTGTCTAGAAAATCAATATTGAGAATTCTGATTTTACTTGGAATTGGTCACAGATCCCGACACTGGTAAGAAGTACAAGGCCACAGTTGTCTTAGTTTAATTGGTACATGAAAATATTTATAAGTATCATATATTTTTGTAGACAAAAATTGTATGGCATATTCTTTATATTGATTGCTGGTATATGTTTCAGGACTTCTATTTCCTTCGTCAGCCAAAGGTTTGCATTGTTATTTGATCTAATGAATATAGATATATAGGCATAGCCAAATAGAAATTCACAACACATTATTTTACAATTAATTGCTTTACAAGACATTTTAAAGATTTTTATTCTTTTTTATTTGTGAATGGTCAAATTCAGAAATGTCAGCCAAAGAAATTCCAGACTACCCTGCTATTTAACTCACAGCTAGGGATAGTTGTGACTGTGTTACAAATTGAGTGTTGGAAAAACTTTTGTAGTATATAATTTTTTTTATTTTTTCATTCAAATCTATTTTCTTAGAATTAACAACCTAAATGGCTTTAAAAGTTACTTAAAAGAAATTATATTTAAAAAAAATAAAATAATTGATTCCATTTTTCAGTTCAAATGCCACAGTGCAATCTAGACTTATAATTCAAAATTCTAAGAAAAAAAAAGATAAACTTTTTCTACATGCCATGTTCCTTGAATTATCTCTTCCTGGTGTTAGATATAAGTTTCCTTTTGTTTCCCTTTTCTCTAAAACTTTGTTGTTGCTCACATGTTCCGTTCATAGTATTCTAGAGGCTTGTTCTGTAGAACCACATTTCTGTTGCTTCAAGTCTCTTTGGGGAGATTGTCCAGCATTCATTGCCATATAGGAGGACTGATATTATGTAACACTTCAGTAATCTTTTCTTTGTTTCTAAGAAAATCTTTCTGTTTCTGTTGTAGCATACCTATGGATGATAATGGGTATGTTCCCATTCATATAAATACAGTAGTAAATACTGTATGTTGGTCTGCAGTTGGAGATTCATTGTGGAATTCAGTTCACTACTTTTTCTACACACTGCTGGTGAAAACTTATATGTGTTGTTCGTGTCCAAATTATTATCGTTCATTACCAACCTTTGTGCGATTATTCTATTCAGTAGCCTTTCCTAGGTTACAGTCAGTCAGTTATGTGCCATGTGTGATACACGCGTAGGTAATCATGTATCGAAAGATACATGACTGACAAGGTAGATTTTTTCCTGCAGTAGGTTGCCATTTCTTTCTGCAGTAGACCAGTTGCAATCCAAGGCTATAGAACCTGGTCTGTCCTGCTATTTACCCATAACTTGGAGGGAAAAGAAGAGGATTCATACCTTTTGCAAGGGTATTACCACATAAGTGAATGTAATGGATTCGACTGGAATTTGAACTCAGCTCTCCAATTCCTTACTCTGAGCCGCTATCCATTACTCCACTGTGACTCCTCCCTAGTTACAACAGTTTCTTAATACTTTGCTTAGATTTTGGAAGGCATCTTTTGCTATTCAGATTTCAGTGTCACACTTTCTGCCCTCTGTTAAAACACTTATTTAAATTGTCGTACTTGTTTGATTTTGCTATATCTAATTTACAAACTATTTACATTATTCGGACTATTGCCCTCATCTTTGTTGCCATATTTATCGCAATGTTTCAGCCATAAAAAAAAAATTTTATTATAAAAATCTAAAATAGATAAAAAAAAATCTGTCTATATTTCTGAGATGAGGTATTATGTACACTATTTACATTATTCAGACTATTATCCTCAACTTTGTTGCCATATTTATTGCAATGTTTTGGCTGTTGTATGCTCCAGCCTTCTTCAGGTGGTTGGAATGTCGACCTAAACCTTTTATTTCACTCGCTGGGGTATACTGTTCTAGTTCCACGTGCCATGTTTAATGGATGTCAGTCATCAGTTATCTCATGCTAATTTTCCCTCTCCAAGTTCTCCACTGCCTTAACCAGGTATTGAACTCACAACACTTTGGATCTTGTCACTGGATCTAACCAATGCCTTTATCCACCGTGTCATGTGTCCTTAAGAACACATGGCACAGTGAGTGAAATAAAGCGTTCAGTTCAACATTCCAACCACATTAAGAAGGCAGGAACATACAATGGCTGAAATGTCGTGATAAATATGGCAACAAAGATGAGGACAATAGTCCGAATAATGTAAATATTGTACATAATACCTCATCTCAGAAATATAGACAGATCTAATTTACAATTTGCATGTTGGGCTCTTCCATTTACTAATAACCATGCATTATCTTCTTACAATTGATGATTAGTCTTTTTCTTCTTGATTTCCTTCACTACCTTGTGTAGGATTTCTTGTAGTTCAAAATTATAAGAGAAAGAAAAGAAAAATATAAAAAATAGAGGAGTAGTGCAATAATTGTATATTTTACAAGTACAAGTGATAGGGAATCTGCCTGAAGTTTGATATTTTTCTATTTACTGGAATTTGTATTGACTCTGAAGTTGGAATCAAACCTTCAACCTTGTAGCCTAGAGCCATATATACTCAATTGTATTTACGTAGAATCTCTGATTGCCAACAAAGGCTTATAAATATTGGTTGTAAAGAGAAAATCTGCATGATATTTGAGATAAGCTTTTTTTTTTTTTTTTTTTTTTTTGCACCTAACTTGATACATGATACAAACGTAATCAAATACTTTTCAATAGGGAGCTGAATCAGTTGGTTTTCTGTAACACTTGATCAATGGTTTTAAGTATTTTTATAACAGCCCCTTTAGACTCAGTACATCAGATGCTTTACTGACATAGCACTTCAATTCCAAAAACTCACCCTCAACCCCTCGGCATGACTAAAATTGCTTTCAGAAGCCAGATGACAGTTGTGAGTTGATTTGTAACTCGGGAACAAAATGGAATATAACACATGCATCTAACCTCATGCAGTTATGGTGAAATCAATTTAATTTTTTTTTCTTGTTTCTCTCACTAACTTAAACTGGCAAATGTTCACCTTAAGGGAAAAATATTAACCCTGAGAACACTCAACATCTCAGCATTTCTGGATAGACAACATTATCACAATGGTAATTTGTTTTGTTCTCAAAGTTTGGCAGAGAATAAGAGAAAAGGATTGAACAATAATAATAATAATAATAATAATAATGAAAAAAAACAAAACAAATGACAAACTGCTGTGCATTGAAAAGACCTAAATGAATTTAGCCAAAAGCAACTTTAAATGGATTCCTGACACAAACTTTCCTCAAAGAAAAAAAAAAAAAATTTACAATGCTTTGTTCTATGAAAAGTTATTTTTGGTTCTTGTGCAGAAAGAGAGAGAAAGAAAAGTTGATGAGTCATCCATCATTGTGTCTATGCTGTCATAAAAATTAGTTGAAACACAAAAAAGAAAAAAAATGAATGTAAAGATATATTCAGTCAGGTAGATCTGAATTACTGTCCTCATAAAACTATAAACAGCTGCTATTCAAAGTCGAATTAAAAAAAAAAAAAAAATGAACCAATGTTGAAATGATCACAAATGCACCAAATTACATCAGTAAATTCAATATAAATTGATCTTGAGAGCTTTTGATTTTTAAATATTTAACGAGAAAATGACTTGTAAAATGTTCATATGTAAATAACACATAATCGAGTTAACACTTAGAGAATTCATCTAAATTCCAAGTAAACATGATAAATACAATAAAATGAACTAGAAATGATTGCTTTTATGTGAAAATATTTTTGGAGTGCAGTTAATATAGACTTTATATATGAATTCTGAACTATTATTCATTCTAATGATTACAGATATATCATATAGACATAGCTGGATAGAAATTTGTAAGAAATTATTAAACAATGAATTTCTTTACAAGTTATTTTAATACTAGCTCTTTATATAACCTGGAATACCATGAGTAGGATGTCTTAGAAATACACCAAAACATGTATTAATTCTTGTGACAGAGAAAATACTTCAAAGACTGAATGTTATTTTTGGTTACAAATGATTGGTAAATTATATTAATACTAGTCTAACCCATGAAAATTTCATGGTTTTCCTATTTGAAATTTCTGATGAATTCTTCAGTTAATAACAAAATAAACTCATGGCAAGTTCTACAACAAAAAAAAGTATCTGTAGAAATTCCCCTATTGCATTGTTAAATATTTGAGCTGAACAAGTTTAACTTTTAATATTCTGGAGGTGATTTTACTTCCAAAGAAAAATTTTATTCTGCCATTGCAAGTGACTCAGATAAATGAATGATAGCATGTTTGAATTTTGAAGTTGTGTTGTCATATCCTGCTATGGCAACAGAAAATGACCATGACTGACATTAAGTATTACAGTAGAGGAGCCTTGAAAAATAATGCAGTGGGAAGGAAAGTTGTGAATAATGCAGAGTATTAAAAGTTGACAAAATATTACAATAACAAACATAAATATGAATGCTGGTCATTATTTTAAGAAGTAAGGGGATACAAATGAAAAGATTTGAAATGGACAACATTTTCCATTTCACTGAGAAACCATCGAAAACACTTTTATCTTCCCTTCTTTCTTTCATTTTCTCACTGAAACCAAGTAGTGTCTTTAATATGTCTTTTATTTTCTCATGATCAAAATGGAATAGTTCATTATATGGTATTAGCAGCACTTCTAGCTTTCTTTTTTTCACTGAAACCAAGTAGCTTCTCTGATATGTCTTTTGTCTTTCCATGTGATCAGGACGTAATGGTCATGCAAACTAATGAAGGAAGGGACAAGCACAATTATTATATGATGGACTTATTTATTGCATTACTTAATATTTTATCATAGAAATGCATTGCTGGTGATTTTATAATAGAAATCCATTGCTAGTGATTTTACTATAGAAATGCATTGGAAATTATTTTAATATTAACTTTTGATGTAACCTGTGATATAGATAGTTTTTATTAAATAAGTATGTAAAAATTTTCACTATTTACATTATTCGGACTATTGTTCTCATCTTTGTTGCCATATTTAACATTTCGGCCATTGTACACTCCGGCCTTCTTCAGGTGGTTGGAATGTCAAACTGAACCCTTTATTTCGTTCATTGGGGTAGACTATTCTAGTTCCATGTGCCATGTCTAATGGATGTCAATTATCAGTTATCTCCTGTTAATTCACCTCTCCAAGTTCCTTAAGGGCACATGGCACAGTAGATAAAGGCATTGGTTAGATCCAGTGACAGTGTGAGTTCAATACCTGGTTAAGGCAGTGGAGAATTTGACTATCTGAAGAAGGCTGGAGCACACAACAGCTGAAACGTTAAATATGGCAACAAAGATGAGGCTAATAATCCAAATAATGTAAATAGTGTGCATAATACCTCCTCTCAGAAATATAGACAGATAAAAATTTTCATTCATTTCAATGATTACATATATAACAATACCATAAATACTAAAGGTGACTTATCATGGTATAATAGCAAATTAGACTTTTAATAATTAGTAGTGAGTGTGATTTTTGCTTGGTGTTGATACTTACAGCCTTATATGAAACTAAGCTGGGAAAATAACAACAGAGTAAATAGAAACCAAAATATTCATAGTATCCATAGTACATTTGGTATGTGAAGAGACAGTGAGCATAAAATAAATAAGTTGACTATTTAAAATTTAGGCAAAATATTAACTTCATAAGTATGTCCATGCAGTAGAAAGGTTATATTTTGGCTACCCGCACAGAGGAATTTGTAATATCTCACTCTTACCGGTGGAGATTAGAAGGGTTACATTTTGGACACCCTCACAGAAGAATTTGTCATAGCCCATTTATTTTTTAAACAATTAATTTTTGTCTACGGGCCTGAATATTTGAGAAATGTTATTAGAGAAAAAGATGCACATTCATTTTCTTTAATAAGATTTCTCGAATATTCTGGCTAGTAGATTAAAATGAATATACTGTTTTTTAAAAATTAACAGATCATCTACTTAAATATGGGTATCCACTAAAAATAATGTTTAAAGTGATAAAAACCTGTTGGACTAATAAATAAAAAAATGCATTACTTTTTCTGAGCATTCTATAACTAAAAAATATTATACAGGATGTCCCTAAAGTCTGGACACATAGCAAAACTCATTAACTATATTTTTTCTTACCTCCACAGATTATACATGTTTTTGCTGAGAAAAAAAAAGAATTGACCTCTTTTTATTGGGTATGCTAATGTAGAAGATGTACTCAATGACAATCACAGATGCAACACACTTGATAGAATGCATAAAGAGTGAATGTGCTAAAACTGATGGCAATGTGGAGTTATTGCATTGAGTTCACATGAATCTTGCAAAGTGCATCAACCTTTGCATCACAAATTGTGGAAATGATATTGAAGATATTATTTGATAATATTCCAATTCAATAAAATGTTGTTGAAAATATAATTTCTTGAAAATATGTATTTTTGCCTATTTGCACCCTGTAAATTAATTGTTAATTTCAAACTAAAATGCAACTAATAAAAGAAGTAAATTAAACAGAAGTAATAAAAATGCTTTGTCTAAGAAATTTTAAGAAATTAAATTATTAACAAAATTTACATTTTAAGAACTTTTTAAAGCAATAAATAATCTTGAAATGGGATATATCTGCATCTAATTCAATCCTTTATCTCTCAACTTTCAAACTAATATGAAATATTAATAAAACAGGATATGTCTACATTTACTTCACAATAAATATATGGCAAACTTGGACCTTTGTGTCTGAAAAAAAAAAATGGAGTGTCAAAAGGAAGGTTTTTCCCTTGACACTGCTATTATTTTCACTACCTTCACTCCTCAGCAATATCTATTGTTTTAAAAAGTGATGATTAGAATTGTAATAAAACCTAAACATATGAAAGTGAATTTATACATTTTCTTTGTTCTATCTCTGTTGATTAAATAAAGGGTTCAATTTGAAATTCCTTGAAGGTTACCCGGACAGACAAGCACTTGATGAAGGCCAGAGAGAATAATAACCAAAATGTTATGATAATAACAACAAAGATGAGGACAATAGTCTGAGTTTAAAACTATAGTTTTGAAACATGAAAATTCAGTTTTGTTAAATGATGACATTTAATTATTTACATTATTTGGACTGATATCCTCATCTTCATTGCCATATTCACAACATTTCGACCGTTGTACACTCCAACCTTCTTCAGGTGATTGGAATTTTGAACCAAACCCTTTATTTCATCCATGGAGGATAGATCACATGAAGAAGGCTGGAGCATACAATGGTGGAAACGTTGTGAATATGGCAATTAAGATGTGGATAACAGTTTGAATAATGTAAATAATCATAATACCTCATCCCAGAGATATAGACAGACATGATATTTAAGGTAAGTAAAACATAGTGTTTTTTTTTTAATGTCATTATTTTACTTACTAGTGGGTTCGGCTTGAAATTCCAATCACATGTAGAAGGCTAGAGCCTACAATGGTCAGAACATTGTGAATATGGCAACACAGTTGAGGACAACAATCTGAACAATGTAAATAGTAGTTTCTTCCTTTTAAATCTCATTATGTTAATGACTAGTGACTGAAATAGCTGTCAAAATGTCCTTGTAGGGTCTCTTGGATGTTGTTTGAAGGAAAAATAAATAATGGAATTTTCTTTTACAGTTTAATCAGGATTGATATTAAAGTTGCTTTCTCTAACTTCAGAAAATTTGTTGAAACCAAAAATTAAGCGTTCTAACATTCCCCACCACCCCCAAAAAATATTTGCAACTTATTTAAATATATTATCATAATATTTCCATTAAGAACTTGTTTTTGCTTGTCCAATTTTCTAATCCACATATATGAAATATATGGGGAGAGCACCTCAGTGTGATGTAATGGTTAGCAAGCTTGTCTTGCTAGAACAATTACGACTGAGAAGTGAATTTGATACTTACTGGGTACCCCATTCTTTTGGCCTTGTGCCACATCTAAGCTACAATTTGAAAATCACCAAATATAAGAAAGGGGTGCTGAAAAGTTATCAGCCTAACCAAAAAGGGATATTTTTAAAATTCTGATTTTGTCAAGCTAAGAATTTTTCATCACCCCCTCACATGTGCAAGTGAGCACATGAGCAAAAGAGAGAAGATGTGATGAAAGTTATCAGCCCAACCAGCAAATGATTTTTTAAAAATTCTGATTTTAAGAATTTTTTAGCATTCTTTATATATATATATATATATATATATATATATATATATATATATATTGTTGTGGCCTTGTTAGGGCCAGAAATAAAGACACAAAGAGAGGAACTGAGCTAAACAAATATATTAACAGAAACAGTAATACAAACATATACAAACGAGAGTGTTACAGTAAGAATGTCCACTCTGTCAGAGTTGACTGCTGGAAACTTCCCTCCCCAAAAGGCAGTACCTGCTCCTATTTATAGTTCGAAGAGTCCATGCATGTGTGGGTAAATTGCCATAACATATATATATTTATAAACAAATAAATAAAAAGAGAAAGCTTTTATTTTAGATGAAAGCAAAAGTTGAGCAGTATATTACTAGAGGATAATGTATTTAAGGCAAACAGATTTTGTAAATAAAGTGCAGATTAAGAAACAAAGCAATTGATAGTAATTAAATGAATACAAAATTGAAAGACTTATCTTACAACTTTGAGTTTTGCAGAAATAGCTTCACTTTTCTTTGATTTATCTGACACCTGAAGAGCGTAGTTATTTCTGTTTGAGTGTCTGGAGATAAGACTTTAAACTTTTATTCATTTATTTACTATATATATATATATATATCTCCATTGCATCACCCACACATCTGCACACACTGTGTGTGTTATATATTATATTTTTTAAAAATATTTCTTTTCTTTAATGTGCGTTTTTGTTAAACAGTCTAGCCAATTTAAATTCTTTTTCTTTTTGTTTCTGTTTCCATCACTTTTGTTGTTAAATATCCCACATTGCGATAATAGAAGATTGGCTAAGAATGGTGAAATATTGTAAGAACTTGGACGCAAATTAAAAGAGAAAAAAAATTTACTAAGACAAAAATGTTTAGAAAGTGCTTTAACTGCTAGCTCCTCCACATTAAATTTGCATCCAGGTTCTTATGTTTCATCATTCTTGGCAGATTTTCTATTATCACAATCTGGGATATTTAACAACAAAAGTAATGGAAACAAGCAAAAAAAAAAAAAAAAAAAAAAAAAAAAAAAGAAGAAAAAGAGAATCTAAATGAAATTGGCTAGACTATCTACCCAAAAGACATATTAAAAAAAGAAATATTTTAAAAAATTTATATATATATATATATATATATATATATATATATATATAACAGATACACAAAGTTTATGTGGATGTGTGGGTGGTGCAATGGATAACAGCTTGGAAAGAGAAATTGGGCAGCTGAGTTAAAATTCCTGTCAGGTTTGTTACACTCCCTTATGCACAAATATCCTTGGGAAAGATATGAATCCATCTTGTCTCCCCAAGCTATGGATTAAATATTACGACTTTTATCTGGAAAAAATTATTGACTTGAAAAAGAGAAAAAGAAAATTATTCTTGCTCTCTTAAATATGTTTTGCATTTAAATAATGGACAAAGGGTTGATATACTGTAAAAAGAAAAAAATAAATCAGTTCATAAAAGACAGTGTGTATAGAACATTTTTCATAGAGTGCATGGAAACTACACTGATTCTAGGCTGAGTGCACAAATACTTCACTGAGACAGAAATGCTGATTTATCAATAAATAACCAATAATTTTTAATTAGTTCTATGCTAGTGTTGGAATAAAGAGTACAAAGACTAAATAAAAGGATTAAACTATAATTTGATTACTGGCCTGTCAAGGAAAAAAATTAAATTTAAAACCTTTAAGGAAAATAAAAACAATTTTTATTGAAACCACCCACAAAAAACCCTACCTAGTTGTAAATCAAAAATTCCAGATTATATATTTATTCATGGAAGCAGTTGAAACTATACACTCTCAGTCATGGCTTTCCAGAAGTTCATTAAGGAATTGGTAAATAAACTGTTTTTATTACTGTATGATTTCACAAACATAACAATCAAAATACAACTAATACAAATCCAATATTGCTTGCAATAACAGCAAAAAGAAGCCATTGTTTATCAAAATTACAATTCATTTATACTTATGAATAATGTTTAGAAGACTAATTAGTGGATTGCACATTTGTTTTGATGTTATTCGGAAAGAAATGTTTCCAACAAATGACATTTCTAAACAATTTTCTTTTCTTTGTAATGAAGAAAACTAATCAAAAGAAAGCAGAAATAAATAGAAAAAATCTCACTGGAATTTGTAAATCTAATGATTATTCCAATCATTAAAAAGCTTCTTCAAGACAAATTTCAATTTGTCCAAATCTCTTAGATGGAGCATTAGTATTATTTTATTTTGACTAGTATTTCTTTCATCTTATTTCTCTTGCTTTTCCACCAAGTAGTAATAGTCTTAATTTGTCTTAATTTCTTAGATGAAGCCTTGGCAATT
>OZ010609.1:57499375-57584375 GCA_963932145.1 Acanthosepion lycidas | reverse complement strand
AGAATGCAGATTTATATTTTGGTAAGAGTCAATAGCAGCACTCTAAAGAATTTTCCATCTAAGTAATTTACTTCCTCTTTTAATGTGTGGCATTCTTTAGATCAAAGAAGTACTTGAAATTATTTCTATGTATGATGAGTAAATTTGATAAATTGTTATGTATAAAATCCTTTTTGTGTTCATAGACCAGTTTTTTTTTTGTTTTTTTTTATTTCTGCAAGTTTCCACAATATATTGTAAGGAACAATTGTGCCAGCTTTTTTATAGCTTCAAAATTTTTATTTTTTTGGATATTTTTCGTTCTGCTCATATCCATAATAGTTTTTGGATGCGGTTGTAATTATTTTGATATTCTTGTATAAATTATTTTGGGTAGTAGATGTTAAAATCTTTTGTCTTTATTTGTATTGTTTTTTTACAGATATATTTTTACTTATATCTAAATTCTTATACATATATACACACTCACAAACAAGTGCTAAAAAGTTTAAAAATTCAAAGCAAGTCCAAGAAACATTTCCAAATAAATATAAAAAAAAAAAAAAAAAGTAGATAGGTTCACTTATCGTCCAGTTCACACTTTTCCCTGGTCTTTTGAGCAAGAGTAGAGGTATATTCTTTATTTCCTGCTTAGGATTGGGTTTCCAGTTCATTTTAAAATCTACTTCAATTCTGTACTTCAAATTACTCCACCTACATGTTGAAATTTATATTATTATTCGGTTTATTATGGTTCTTTCTAAAGTCTTATCCTTCTCTTTCACTTCCAGTAGCCCCTTGCGTCTTAGTGGCATTATTGCCTTGCTTAGGGTGAATTGATTAAAAAAAAAAAAATATCTGATTTGGAATTTTTGGAAGTGGCACAAGCTGAGGACTTTTCAGCACCTCCTACTGTGTCAAGTGTAAATCAAGAAGACCAACCACACTGCTTGTTCTAGAAAAACACAATTAAAAATGATTTTTAGATAATCAAATTTTACAAAAACAAAAAAAAAAGATGCAAAGTAATCCTCTTAAAAACAAAAATTCATTAGAATATTTTTCATTCTTGCATCACATTCTTTTTGTTCTTTTCTTAGACTAATTTCTATCAATTTACACTTTTGGCAGTTCCAGTGCTAAAAGATATGGCTCAAATATAAGTAAAAAATGCCAAATCATACATTACTTTTTTGTTTTAGATATCTGAAAATTACTTTCTTTTTACCATATTTGTTTCCATAAATCTTTACATTTGGACTCCACCCTGTTCGAAATCCTAGATCCGCCCCTATTATAAATAAATTAATTTACCTTGTTTAAAATTTTAAATACTCTTCGGCTAAAATAATCTGTCCGCCTCCATATTTTTTAAACTTTGAATTTTCATTAAATGAATTATTTCATCATTATTTGTTCTAAACTGAAAACTCTGAACATATATTTAATCTTTATAAGATAATTTGGTAGAGTTGTACAATAGGTGGTGACCAGAAATAAACAAATTTATTCCAAATTGTTTTTCATAATTAACTACTCCATTTCACAAATATGTAAAAAAAAAATATTAAATTTTATAAGAGTTTATAGAGGGATTATATTTACTATGTTAATTCATTCTAAATTGATCCCCGCACTACAGAAGCCAAAACAAGTATAAATATATGACAAGATTTCTGAAAATGTTCAAAAAGAGTTTGATTTTTTTCTAATTTGTAATCTCCTCACAGATGAAGTGACTTGAAGCAACAGAAATGTGGTTCTACAGAAAGATGCTGAGAATATCAGGGACCGAACATGTGACCAACAACAAAGTTCTAGAGAAAATGGAAAAAAGAAAACTTATACAGGAAGAGACAATTGAAATTTCTAGTGCAAATAATGAGGAAAGAAAGATTGGAAAATCTGATACTCACAGGTTGAAGGCAAGAGGGACAGAGGAAAATAATGCATAACCTACTTGGTGACCTTGAATAAATGGATGGTGGAACAGGGTTTCGGAGATATAACAAAAAGACAAATTTATTAAGAGCTATACAGGACAGGAAATTGTGGAAAGCCGTAATTGCCTACATCCTGAAAAGACAAGGCATATAGAAGAACCTGGAATGCTTAATGGTTAGCAATAGATAAAAAAAAAAGAACCATTTTATTTCTGTAGGGGGATCAATTTCTAATTAATTTATATTGCAAACTGAACCCCCTATTAACTTCTATAAAATTTAATTAAAAAATTTTTTTTTGATATCCATAATCTGGATTTTCAATAAGCAATGCAAATTTAAAACATTTGTTTTATAATTTGTGCCCAGCAGTATTATGGTATTATACACACTTTTATTCATTTTTTGTTTTTATTATGATCTAACAAATCTTATTCATTGAGTAGACTTTTTCGTAATCTTATACAAATTTTACTTATTGAATACAGTGAAAAAAAAAAAAATTACATATTTTGCTTGTGGTGATTCATAATTAAAATTCTGGATTTGAATATATTTTCCATTCAATGTATCTAATACCAAAGATATCAATGTTATTTGTATTTATTCTTGAAAAAGTAAAATTTTGAAGTCAACTTGTTAAACAAAAATCTGCAGAAGTGTTTCTGGACATTTTTTCTGATGATCTAGAACTAATACTAGAAATTGGTAAAAGAAATGAATCTAATTTTTGGTGGCAGTACTTATTACATCATACCCCAACTTTCACATTGAATGCAATGTTGATTTTTTTTTAAAAAAAAAGTGAAAAATCAACTTGCCCTTGCAAAGGTTCACTGATTATTAAATACCTAACAGATATTTTTTGGTTTTGAGTTAAATATTAGCCAAAAACATTTAAACTTAATCTAAAACAATCAACAAATTAAAAGATTAAACTTATTAAAAAATTAAAAAATTAAACTTATTACAAACTTGCTTTATTCTTGATGCTGTGTATAAATATTTACAATTTTTATACTAGAATAATTTAATTTTTGACTTGGGCTTGCAGAAAATAATTTTCTTTTATAAAAAATTAATGGATAATGATTAGAAAAACTGGTCACCTTTCAATAGGCACTGTAAACATAAATAACCAGTTTTTTTTCCATACTACAATAGATTAAGCCCTCCAGATTATGAATATAATTAAATAATTTTTTTTTTTTTATTAAATTTTATAAAAAGATAATAGCAGTCCAGTGTGCTATATAAATTCATTATAAATTGATTCTCCTAGAGAGAGGTCAAAACATCACATGATTTCTTAAAATGTAAAAAAAACTTTTAAAACAATTTGAAATTCATCATCAAGAATTCTTTCTTACCCAGGATCATGATATTTCTGATAATGTAAAAAAAAAAAAAATAATTTTAATTTTTTTTTAAATTACTATCAATTAATTATGCACTTCAAATTATATTTAAAAATTTTTACTTTTTTTTAAAAAAACATTTTAAGAAATTATGCAATCTAAGTGTATTTATTTTTCTTGGTTTCCAATTTACATAGCAAACTGGAACCCCCCACCAACATTAACGTAAAATTTATATAACTTATAAAAATGTATAACTTTTATAAAATTAAAAAAAAAAAAAAATTTTTGATCTAAGTGCTTATCTTATAGTAACATGAAAATTGTTTTTAATTTTTAACAAGAAAATGATTATTTCTAGTCTCCACACCTATTTTAAAACACTGAAGTATTTATTTTTTTATTTCCAAACAGCAGTTTTCTGCTAAGGTAAAGTACTACTATAATTAAAAATAAATGATTTTTTAAATTAGTTTTTGCTTTTACAAAAATTCCTCTTGTTATTAAAAAAGAAAAATGAAATTGCTATTTTTCAATGCTAAAAAAATTAATTTTATGAAATCAATAAATAAATTACAGCAAAATATGAGTTTTCAAAATATTACAAAATAATTGAGTAAATAATGCTGATTTTTACTAAAATGATTTTTTTTTTTTTACTAATTTTGCCACGAATCAGTAATAAAATTATTATCCGTTTTTAATTAAATGGGGGTGGAGGCGAATTTTGATTTTATTAATAAAACTAAAACTAAAAAGCCATTGGTTTGTTAAACTGGGTACTTTAAAAAACAATAATTAAGGAACCTTTTTTGTTTTTATAATCTTTTTTTTTCTAGGAATTAGCTGTTCAACTGTTTTGATCTTTTAGTTAATATCCCTCACTTCAACTTACTGCTTTAGTAACAGAATGTAGCAAATAGTATCCAAAAACCCCCAAAAAACTCTCACTTGCATGTAAGATATATGCAAATATCACAAAAACTCGAAAATGGGCGGGAAAGAATCAAACCAGTCACACCGAATACATAATTCTTTATTTTGAATCCATTTTTAAATCACCTCCCATCACATATCGCCGCTAACACCCTCATCTCAATGTCTTAAATTTTAAACAGGCTTTCTTTCCTCTTTTTCCTTCCTTCCTTCCTTCTCTTCAACCTGAATAAAACAGCGGTCTCCGGTAGAGATTTATTTTGAAACACGAAATTTCTTTTCAGTTTGTTTTTTTTTACGAATTTCTTTAAATTATATGAGTAATGAATGAGAAGTATTTGAGTTTATTTTTATATATTTAAAATAAAGTTACTATTGTTTTGTTATTCTTTTTGGCGCAGTCTGCTTGGCTCAGTGAGTAATGCGTTCAAGACTTCTTAGAAGGACAGAGAATTAAAGAATTTAAAGAAAATAAAAAAAAAAAAAATTAAGTTACTTCATTTGATTGGCCAGTCGGCAGGTGGTTGACTTGTCGTGTTTGCACCATAGATTGTCCCTGCCCACACGACTGTACATTGTTGGTGCTGCTACCCCCCCCCGTACAGTATTATTATTACTATTATTATTATTATTATTCTGTGGCTGCAATCAATGGCAACCATGGCTGGGATCCTTCTGACGAGGACAACTGCTAGAATGGTAAACAATCTCAACTGTCGACAACGGTGTTTCCTTATTGATCGGCTTTGTCACAAACGCCTTCAACCAAGCCATTTCACACACTCTATATCACCTACCCACCAAGGAAGAAAAGGAGGACGAGGAACAGTCGGGGTGGCGGGCCACTGTCACTGCTGCTGCAAGGGAGACCTGTCAGCCAGTGCATGCCGGGCTGTGATTAGAATTTCAATTTCGCTAATTACCATATTTTATAAATCTGACAGGAGTCCAATTCCTTGTCCACAAGGACAACTACGACTGCTACGATGATGGTGTCAAGTACGTTGCCATAGCAGCAGTTGCTCGCTACGGTAGTAGTGGAAGAAGATGGGGGTGGGTGGGGATAGAGAGAAAGAGTCTAGTGAGAAAAATGGTTCCAGTACTACTGAAAATGAAATGGAAATGCCGGCATTATTGGTTTTATGTTTTTCGCTTCTTGAACATTACGGACAGATTTTTTTTAGCTCCTCCCCCTCTAAAAAAAAAAAAAAAAAAAAAAATGGGGGTCCGTATACGATTCTATTGTTATGTCTATGAAAAACTAAAGGAAAAGTAAAATATGTTTATTGTTTAGTAATGTTTAGTTTAGAGTAGATTAAATTTTATTTACTTTATCCTTCAAACTAAAAAAAAAATAATCTTGAGAATGAAATTGAAATGAAATCGTTGGAGTAAAAAATGTCGAAATCAAATTAAATTTCAGTTTATTTTGTTATCAGCGCATCCATGCTTGGTACAGCAAGAAAGTGTCGTTGGGTTGGACTGGGCATTTTAAATGAGGAAAGAAAAAACATTTTTAAACCCTTATTTATTTTTATTCTTTTCTTTTTTGTCGGGTAAAAAAAGTGATCAGATAGTCGTTATTGCTGCCTTTATTAGTTTATTATTACTAAAATAAAAATGTGATCGACGCATCGCTGTAAAAGAAATGCCGTTAAATTTTAACGGCATTTAAAATAAAATTTAATTTTTAAGAATCAGAGCAACAACGAATGAATAAATATTGACACTTACAGTCAAGAAAGACTGAAATGACAATTGATTGAATTTTGTTCGGGTGCTTGGCCGTGATGATTGACGGACGACAATACTTGAAAGAGCGGGTAAAAAAATTACTCTATTTCCCGCCATCTAAGGCACACTTAATTTCTCCAAAAATCACTGTGTCTTATGCTGAAAATGGTTGGTTTGGGGTAGAAACACCTTAAACACACTCGTTTGACACACTTTTTAGTCCCTTTATTAATCCAGAATGGAATATGTGATTATAAATGATTAAACTGTGATTACAAATCAAAATAAATGTAAAAATATAAAAACTGCAAGGAACACTTAAACCTCGCTGTCTAAAAGCAACCCCTTATGACCCTACAAGAATTGATTATTTTTTTTTTTTTACAGTATTAAGTATTAACCCCTTTTTTTTTTCTTTTTAGTCGAGTTCACTCCAAGCAAGGCAGTAAAGCCACTAAGACACAAGTAGGCGTGGAAAAACTAGAAAGCAGAAACATTATTGCATTAAATTTTTGAAGATTGGTTGGAAAGACCGCAAAACATTTTGGAACGTAAGAATATTTTTTTGTTAGTGAATATTAACAATTTTTTTGAGAATAACAATAATTTTTCCAAATACAAATAAATCCTGCAATAACCATAGATGGGAGGAAGAGACGGACTGACATAACTTACCCAATATAAAAAGTGAATCTAGAAACCGTACAATGAAACAATTATAAATGTTTAAATTATGATTACAATTCAAAATAATGTTGTAAAAAATAAAAATTTGTATGGATATTCATTATTATTATTTTTTTTTTCTTCTAAATATTATAAAGTTATAACTAAGTATGCATCATATGACAGGAAATACGGTAGTTCAATTAAGTTGCAATTAAAAGTGTATTAAGAATTATAAAAAAAATTGATTAATGTGAATATTTTGTAAAACATTTCTTCCATTTTGCTCATCGACTTTTGTTGTTCACAATAAATCTGCTTAAATACCGTATTTTTCGTTGTATAAGACGCATCCCTATTTTGAAGACAGATTTTTTTTTTGTCGAGTATCCAATGAAAATTGAAATTACCGACATTAACTGCATTCTGATTGGTGATGTGCATTTCACATTTGAAATCCACTCTATTGTTAAACACATTCAAGTGCGATAAACTATGCATTCCTATTTATAAACATACATGGCTTGTGCATATCACACACACGCGCAAGCATATAATACACACACACACACGGTAGATGAAAATAAAGTGTTTAAGCGGAGCGGCAGCTCAAATACGAGTATCCACTAAAAATAACGTTTAACTTTAAAGATTTATATATATACAGACAGACATACACTGTGTTAGTGTTACCGTACGTGTGATTTAAGCCAACTTCATGTATAGCACGACGCATGAATTTTTTAACCACTCCAGAAAAATTGTGTAGTGTATATTTGCAAGCTGTCACTGAATGCATGACTTTTTAATCCTCTTAAAAAATAAAAAATAATCTGTGTAAGTGCGACACCCTATTTTGTTGTGTAAAAAACTGATCATAAAATTCGCTCTAGTATACACAGAACTTTGGTGTATAGGATGCAAGCAGATTTTTACATTAAATTTTAAGGTCAAAAGTGAGCCTTATACACCGAAAAATACATTGTGTCTGTTTGTGTGTATATAAGGGAGAGAGAGAGAGTGCTTGTAAGTGGACACTGAGGTCAATGTCGAATAGCGACAGTCCGGTTTCATACTTGAACAACGCAACCTTGAGATGATGAATTAAATATATAGATTATAAATGATTTATAACCTGAAGATTGCATTCAAGCATGAAACAGACTGTCGCCACTCGACGTTGACCAGAGTGTCCACTTTTATAGTACGCTCTATCCATGATACTGAGTGAAACTGAACACTTATAATCGATGTTGTGAAAACGTATTCCTAGCAAGATTAATGCTCGACAAACGTACATATAAGTTTTAGATTAAAATAAAATTCTTTTCGTTTTTCATTCAAAATACTCAAATTTTACGAATCCGTTTTCACAACATCGCCCACGTGACGACGAAGTGATCATATTTAAACGGAACGCTGATCTTATAAAAGATTTCAGTTATCTGTTTGGATTGGTCTTGCTCTTATGTCCATCGTCTTTTTCATGTTGAATTGAATATGGTCTAATGTTAATTATGTTTTATGAATATGTTCTGAAGATGGTCTATTAGACCGAAACATCCGACGTTGACATAACATTAAAACAGCATAATTGCATAAAAGTATTTTTGTTATATTTTTCTTGATACTGTCGGATAAAGCTAGTTGATGTTTTCTTTTCAAAGTTGTTTGGTTTGTAATCAAAAGTTTAAAAAAATCTTTAACTGCTTTCGGGAAAAATATTTTAAAAGGGAAATATTCATTTTTCTGCCTATCTTTTGTCATAGTTGTGACTTTTTTTTTAATACCGTGTCCTTTCAGGACGTAATCGATCCCGGCTCTCCATAGATTCCTGTTCTTTATTATTGCCATGCGTTGTTGGGAAAGATAGCGGAGTGGATTCCCGTTGCCTTCTCTATAATTTTGGAATTTAGTGTTTTCCTTCTGGTTATCACCAAAGCTAGATATTCCAGTCTACCCTTCTATTTAATTAACCCATAACTAGAAAAAGTTAGTTTAAAAAAAAGAATTTTTTTTCTTAATTTAAGATGTGTTCAAACGGGACAATGGCCTAGTGGATTAAAGCGTCAGTTTGTGAAATTGTTGACATCGTAATTATGAGTTCAATCCCTGGGACAGGCAGTGTGTACTTGAAATCAGTGAAAGCGAGGCGAATGTACTAGATGAGATATCCCTAGGCATGATCAGCAGAACGAGAACAATCTACTAAACTTTAAAGGGTTCAGTTCAAAGGTTAAACCAGATCAAGAAGCACCCGAGGAAGGCCGAGGGTCATCGGCTGAAATATAATGATAACAATAACGAAGATGAGGACAACAGTTGGCGTGTAAATAATTATAACTTCACCTCACAGAAATTCAAACAGAAATTAAATATTTTACTTTTAAAAGATTACACAATAATATACATTTTATTTTATATAATTCACACAATCCATTTATTATTATATTTGTACACTAAATCTAATTCCTTCAATGTGACTTTTCAAGACTGGACGATTATGGCTCTCCACAATTTCCTGGACTTTGTAGCAAAATTTGTTTTTTACTATCTCTCCTAATCTCTGTTCTGCCAACCATTTACAAAAGTTCCTCAGGATGATTATGTATTGTTTTCCTGTTCCTTTTGTTTTCAATATCCTCCGTGAATGTCAAATTTTATAAACCTTCTTTCCTCGTTATGTGCCCTAGAAAGTTCAACTGCCTTTTCCGGGTGTTAAGTATAAGTGTCCTTTTTGTTTCCATTTTTCTTTAAAGCTGAGTCGTATTCATGGTATTCTCATCATCCTTCTGTAGAACCACATTTCAGAGAGACTAAATCTTTTTGTTTGAAATAGAAATTGTGTTTGAAGATTAGTAAAGCTAAGGATAAAAACAAAAGAAAGAATCAAAATTTATTTTGTGAGCATCGTTGGAAATTTTGTAAGGAGCGGTACTTGGAGATTTTTAAAGTTTCAAAATGAGTTCATTTTAAGAATTTTTTTCTCTAAAACTAAAAGTAAAATTTCCTAACTTCTACTCGGTTCCAGACTGCACTTGGTAAAATTTAGTCAAAATGACAAATACAGTATTTATATTCGGACAAAATAGTGATAACTCCTCATCCGGTACATTCAGACACAAATAGCTACAGTGTTGTGTGAGTATTAATCTTCACACACTCACACACACACACACACATACACGTTAGAAAAATGTCGACGAATTCCTATCGTCATTTTTAAAGTAAATTAAGAGAAAGTATTGGACAGGTCTGAATTTCTGGGATGAAGTGTTATTATTTTGTCCGAATACAAAGCGTAGTGTAAAAAAAAATAATTTCAAATTTAATTTAATCTATTTTAGCTTGAAATTAAAATTAAAAGCTTCAAGAAGGATTTTTCATTTTTTTAAATTCATTTTATCGCGTTTTTTGTGGGGTCCCTATAAGATTTATTTACATTATTCAGATTGTTATCCTCATTTTTGTTGTTATCACGTTTCGGCTGTTGTGTCCTCCGGCCTTCTTCGGGTGTAACATCGATCTGTGTAACCTACAGGGAATTCTGAGCGGAACCCTTTTTAGTACGCCTGTTCTCGTTCCACTTCTCATGGTTAGTCCTTCCTTCGTATTTTATTTAGAACTTGCGATAAAAACAACAAAGATGATGACAATATAGTCCGAATATAAATCGTGTAAAAAAAAAATAGTAACTATTTCTGTTCCTAAGGTGGAGATGTACATTATTAGGCTAATTAGCCAATGCGACCAGAATTTCTTTTTACATTTTTTCATATCACGATTATTAAGCAAATCGAGATTATTACGAATATGTATTGATAAAAAAAAAATCATAAATTTTATAAAGTAAATTCGCTATGTAAATTGATTTCCATACGGAAGCCAAAACAAATATTTAATTAATTAATTCGTAATCTAAAGTGCTTCTTATGAAAAAAGGACACTACGAATTTCTTTCTTTTTTTTTTTTTCCTTTTCAAGAAATCACATCGTATGAGAGAGTCTTTGTTTCTTCCGTAGGAGTCGGGGGGGGGGGTGCAACTTACAATGATTTCAATTAACATAGCAAATTGGACCCCTGTATTTAACTTTTATGAAATTTAATTGAAAAAATAACTTTTTCTTGATATTGACGATCTAAAAAATTTTAAGAAAAATTATTATTTCTGGTCGCTTTTATTTCTCTGCCCGTTAAACCTTTTCAGAAAGACAACAGATACTACACTATATAATCCAGTATGTTTATGTATCTTACACCGCCTATGGGGGCAGGATGTGATATTTACTACCCCCACCCGCTATCCATCCATCCATCCACCCACCTCTTCGCAGTGGTGGGATGTAACACAAGGTCGGATTAAACTTTTAAATGTGAGGCGTCCATACGCGTACATATGGACCAAGAACATAAACTGCCCTGTCCCTGTGACCGCTGTCACCCTGTCGTCAGTACCCACCTACCATCCCACTGGCTGGATTGGGGAGGGAGGCGCTGCGCTACAGGGTTGGAATCTCGAGCACCAGTCAGTTTCCCCTCCTTATTCAGGCTGTGAACAGCCTGAAGACAAAAACACACCACTGGCCGCCTCACACACTTTGATCCACAGCCACTGACCCAGCAAGACACATTTTGGTATATAATAAACTTTTAAACTTGAACAGTAGAAAGCAAATACTAGACTTTCTAGCAAGTATAAAAATAGGTTAGTTTTTTAGTTTCTTTCCTTAAAAAAATAAAAAGAAAGAAATCATTTCAGAAATTTAAATTTTTCAGATAATATTTCCACAGACCATAACTTTTAAATTAAACTTTTAAAAACTGTTTTATCCTTTTAAAAAATATATTTTAAAATTATCGACAATCTTTTAGGAGATTAGATCGAAAACCTGACCGTTTGAAAAAAGGAATTACGCCACTCGTTTCCTTTGATAGTTAATTTCAATATATCTCCGTTTCTTTTTAAAGTATGTTCAAGTTCTGTGCCTAAAAAACTGTTTAAAAACATTTTCTGTTCTTTATTATTACGGAAATAAAGGTACTTACTTGTGGGTTATCTGTCACCACTTCTTAAACTGGGGATCTTTTATAAAGTTAGAACTTAGATGTGATATTTAAAATGTTTTTTTAATTATTTTTTCTTGTTTTTTTTTTTCAAACTGCTAAATGAATCTTTGGGATAGTATTTTTTTTTAACACATATTTACAGAAATGAATAAAAGGATTTCATGTGCATAGGAACAAATATTGTTGATAATTCTTGTAATCATGTAGGAGCTATGCCAGAATGCTAGTCAAAAAATGATTGCTCTCAGCTAGGTCCATGGGTGAGAAGAAAGTCTGATGTCATGGACGCACGAAACTTTCTATGACCCCAGAATAGACATTTAGAAACATTCTCGTTGGGGGTAATATCTGCATATATGCAAGTTTTATTGAAAACAACTGACAAGGTGTGGTGGTTGAGTTCTTTTTTATATAATTTCTCATGTGTTCGTATAATATTTTTCTTTTCAGGACATAAATTATATAAAAATTGTCTGAATGTTTTCCAAACACTTTCGGCTATACTTTTTGTTTTAGCCATTATCAAGGATGAATTTTATTTTATTTTTAACTGAATATATGGATTGTTTTATGCATTCAAGAGTTATAGGAATGTTTTATTTTCCAAATATAGTCAGCACATTGTGGCCGTGTTCATAATTGATATTATTGGGTATTGGCATTTTTCTTTTTTTTCTTTTTTTTTATTATTAATAATGCTTCCATTATTTTTAGCCTTTTTGTACATGTGGATGATGCTATTATTATATTTGTATTCAATGAGTATGTTACAGATAGAGTTTGGTAGGTTTCCATGTTTATTTAAATGAGACAATTGAGCTATGGTCAAAGAGATGTAACTTGAGTCTTCTTGTTAAACATGTTGCAGTATATCCAATATAATTATTTACAAATTTAGATTGGTCAGGAACACAAACTCCTTAAGAGACATGTAAATTCAGAAATGATATTGCTTCTCTGTAATGTAGATCTTGCATTTATTATTTGTGTCGATGAGATTAGTAGAGGTTTTAAATTTTTTGTAATAAATAATTTAATTTTCTTGTTTTTATCGACTGGAGTTGTGTATTTCTTTATGATGCTTCTAAGTGAAGATTTGTCTTCCTTATTGTTACTATGCATTTGATTTTTGTAGAAAACGTTAATGTTAATGTTTTTTTAACTGTGTATATTATATCTACTGGCCTATGCACTCAAGAAAACTTAATAAAGAAAATGTGTGTATAATAAAAGCCCTTATCATGTTTTTTTTTTTGTTTTTTTTTTATTGATCATGTTAAAGAAATCAGAAAAAAGAATAAGATGTTCATAGATAGAAAATGAGTTCTACTGCATTTGTTTGCTTGCTGAAGGCAGGCAACTGTTGCTGGTACCATCACTGCTACTGTTTGTGATGTCTCAGTTTTATTGACCAAAAATTGTTAACAAAATAGGAATAGTTAAAAAAAAAAATTTCTTTTGATGTATGAGAAATCAGCGAGCTGAGATCGAATTCCAGTCAGGTTCGTTACATTCATTTATGCTCAAATATCCTTGAGAAAGGAATGAATCTCTTCTGCCCCCAGCTATGGGTTGAATAGCAAGACAGATTGGAGCCTATAGCCTTGGTTGGTAACCAGTATACCACAGAAAATAACAGTCTACTGTGAGAAGATCTTCTACCTAGTCAGTCATGAATCAAAAGAGACATGATTGCCTAAGCATGTATTGGGTATGGTACTTAACTGACTGATTGGAGATAAGGAAAACAGATACTACACTTTGATCCCTGTTCAGTGATCAGAGAGTGAAAGAAAAGTAAAACTCGAGTAGCACTGGCTGCTCGATCAATGAATACCAAATGTTTCGACGCAAGGAAATTGCTAATATTACAATTAGTATTGAACAGTAGGACTGATTGAGTCCTATAGCCTTGATTGGCAGTCAGTCTATGGTAAAAAAAACCCAGAAAACCTCCTGCCTAGTCAATCATGAATCAAAAGAGATATGATCGCCCAAGCATGTTTTGTGTAAGGCACTTAACTGACTGATTAAAGATAAGGAGAACAGATACTACACTTTGATCCCTGTTCGATAAACAGAGAGTGAAAGAAAAGTAAAACTTGAATAGCACTGGCTGCTTGGTCAGTGAATACCAAATCTTTCCACACAAAGAGACTTAATATTACAATTAGTATTAGAGATAAGTTGAACAGCAGAACTGAATTGAGTTCTATAGCCTTGGTTGGCAACCAGTCTACTGTAGAAAGACATGGCAACCTACTGCAGGAAAATCTTCTACATAATCAGTCATGAATCAAAAGATACATGATTGTCAAAATGTGTGTCACATATGGCACTTGTATATATAAAGCTGTTTGACACAAAGCCAGATGGAAACAAATAGGAGAGGATGTTTGTTTGAGACTACTCTTTCTGGTGAAGAGGTTCGCTCATGCCTTGAAGATCAGCATGAAAAACGTGCTGGCTTTATACCTGGGCTTGAACATTAATAACCCACTAGTGAAGGTTAGAATATGGAACTATTTTAATAATGCAGCCTACACACAAGCAATACACAGAAAGAATAATATTTATACAGAAAAGGAACAGAAAAACAAGTTGTATCATTTTGTACTATCAAGTTAGTAAGAAAATAAAGCTGAGAAAGTTACCAACATTCCAAATAAAGAATGTTTGTAAATCTTATCAATTCAGGGTATAGGGTACTACTTTGTCTTCTATGTGCTGTGTCCTTTCAGGATGTGGGCAATCATAGTTCTCCAAAACTTCCTGAATCTTGTAGCTCTTAGTAATGTTTATCTTTTTGCTATATTTGCTAATCCCTGTTCTGACAATTATTTACACATGTTCATTATATAGGTTAGTCACTGCTTTCCTCTGTCACTCTAGCCTTCAACATGTCCTGTAAGTGTTAAATTTTCCTAACCCTCTTTCCTCATTACATACCCTAGAAATTTCAATTTTCTTGCTGATTCTAAGTGTCCTTACTATTCACAATTTAATTAATTCCAAAACGTCAAAAAAAAAAAAAAAAAAAAAGAAAAAAGAAAAGCACATGAGCATGTATCTGCTGCATGATTTCAACTTGGCATTTGGTTTTGTTGATTTGAGGTATTAAATCAAAAAGCCTGAGGAATTATTGGCTCTCTGAGAACTTATGAGTGATTCACCAATTCCAGTTTGGTAAATTCAAACAAAACAAACTTTGTAATGAATGACCATCAGAGCTGGATTAGGATGAATTGTACCAGCCAATTAACAATTGACTATCTGAGAAACGATGCTGTAATTTAACTGCTGTCTGTCGATCATTCTGAGTCACTTGGCTACAAAGTTTAAAAACACAGAAATTAAGTGCTGCATTTTCTGACAGGCCAAAGCATGCTATTTGAACATAGGCATCTCTTCCATTTCTTCAAAGCAGACGGGTGCATGGATGAATAAGTTTATGCTGGGCATTGTTGACCGAGAGCAGCTTAATCCAAAAATGACTATTATAATTCCAAAGTGAATTGCATGTAGCTGAAAAGTATGGCTGATGCAGTTATCAAAAACTGCCTTTTGGAGGAGGAGGATGAAGAAACTAGACAATGACATCATCCTCCTGGAAAACTTACAGTTGAATTATGAAATTCTATCTTGTTTATCAGATGACACCATTTCTGCTTGCTGAAAAACCTTCTATTACAAAGAAATCAATGACTGACATGAATAGTGAACTTCGTTACAAGGCAGTATGAAATAAAACCTTCTGTCACCAAATAATTAGAAGGTAAATGCAAAATACAATTAGAAAGTACTCAAAGAGTGTATATTTCTGCTAACATCATTGTAATTAAAAGCTGATTGAAAATCAGTTCATTAACATAAGTTTTGATTTTCCATATATTTTAAAGTATTGTCTTAATATATGAAAAAATCTTTCAAATGAAAAAAACGTTGATTCAAAGCAGAATTTAATTGTTATTTTGTTCATGTTTTGATGAGATATCATTGAAAACTTTTGGAGATATTGCGCAGATAGACATGGGTAAATGTAGAATTTCTGTCATTTAAATTGGCAAAGAAAACCAAAATAGACACCCTGAAATACAATCTGTTATGACTAAATAAACAGAAGATAAATATATGAAAGTATACAAAGAATGCATACCAAGGCCAACACCACTGTCACTAAAAACTGAATGGAAACCAGTTCAGTGATACGATATGGGGAGAGTAACTCTAGGTTTTGACTTTTCTATATATTTTAAAGTATTGTCTTAAGAAAGATCTGAGAAGTGGAAAAAATTCTTTTAGAACTAAACCAGAATTGTTCTTTGGTACATGGCTCATCCTTTTACAAAATGGCATTGAAATTTGAGAACTTTTGGAGATATTGTATGGATAGACAAGGATGAATGCGTAACTTGAATCATTTTCAATAGCAGAGAAAACCAAATAGATACAATGAAATACTACTGTTTACAATGAAATAAACAGACAATAAATATGGGAGACATCAAATCAAGATCTTCCTTACAAGAGAGAAACAATAATGAGATTAACCTTATTAAGTTTAATATAATCCTTCTGGTAGAAGTAGAGAAAGATAACCAGAAGATTATATGAAATTTAATATTTGATCCATTCAGATTTGGTGGTACGTTTATTATGAATAAATAATTTCAAATTGTTTTCATGAGAAATAATAACTAAGTAACTATGTTGTCTCTCATGAGACCCATATATCATCACTAAAATTTTGGTTATGCATATATTAGGAGACACAAGGTGCTACTCTATATGTTCCTATAGTTTCCATCTGACTTGGAATAATTAGTTCTCATCCAATGTCCAGTATGAAGGATCATTTTGCATGACACCATTGAAGTGAAATGCCACAAATCAAGTCTGTTAGATTTTACCATTGGCCACACCCAACATCCAGCTGCTAATATCTTCACTGTAATGTTAGCAAAGGTTATTATGCCTTGCCAAAAGGCAACCCACGATTTGATCCCAGATCAAAATATGGTTTTGAATTTAAGAGTTGTGCTTCTATAATGGTTTGCCAATCATGACTAGAGAGCCTAGACTACTCTTCTATTTAACCTATAGCTTGGGTGGTGCAGAAAGAGATTGACTCATACCTTTCCCAAAACTATTTGTGTGTAAATGAATGTAATGAACTAGACTAGAATTTGAATACAACTGATTTCTCATACCAAGCCAACTGCAAATCCATGAGATATTTACACACGATAGATGAATACATAAGAAATAATGTTCATGTCAAAAGTTGTTAAAATTTGTGAGTTTAAAAAAAATTACTTTGCTATGTTTTTGTTTCAACATTCTCCACTGAAAGAAATAAATATACAAAAAAAATTCACTGCTTTCCATATTTGTTTTAAATATGTTAGTTTGTTAAATGTCAAGTGAAATGATTTTAGATATAGGATTTTGGTTCTTACCAAAAAAAAAAGCTCTATCAACTGTGTTGTATGATACCTATGGATGATAATAGGTATGTCCCCATTAATATAAATACAGTAGTAAATACTGTATGTTGGTTTGCATTTGGAGATTTGTTTCCAGCTGTGCTGGTAAAACTCTCTGCCTCTAGGCAGAAAGGATCCCCAGACAAGGCTATGTCAAAGGGAAGAGTCTTGTCTAGGGGAAACAGCTACCCAACTTCGTTTTATACAGAGTCTACAGGAAATTTTCAGCCAAACTTATGAACTTGAATACCCCACATTAAATTTGGCCTTGTGCCACATCTGACCATGTGGGGTGGTTGGTAGATATCCTGAAGATTCATTGTGTAATTCACTTAACTCACTTCTAGCAGTGACTCCTACTTCTACATGCCACTGGCGAATCTTATACGTGTTGTTCGTGTCCTAAGTATTATCGTTCATTACCAACTTATTCTATTCACTAACTTTCACTAGGTTACAACTGCAAGCCAATTTGCCTGGTCTTTGAATAAATGCTGATAGTTTTCTTTGTTTTAAATGATGTAAGTCATTCCCTTGTATGATTTACTTATTCTTACTTTGAAAGGTGACACAGGACAGAATGTTCATGAGATGACCAAATCTCAAAGGAGATTATGCTGATTTTAGTTACAGTAAAATGTAATATGCCAATGAAATTGCTGTTCCAGTTTACTAGTTTTAAATGAATTAAATAAATTCTATTTTGAATGTTGGTTGATATTTTCTTTTTAACTTAAATTACACAGCACAAAGAGCAAAATGTAAGGCTGTATTTTAGCCAATTAAATAAAGGAAGAACTACGTGAAAGCATACACATTTACACATACACACAAACTACATGTGAACATATCTAAACTCACACGTGCACACACACACACACAGAGAAGAAATATTCACATTCACATAAAAAACAATATGAAAGCATACATATTTACACATGCACAATACATGAAATTATGCATATTTACACACATGCAAAGATTTTTAAACACTCTCATGCACACAATATATGGAATATACATACTTATATATTTTAGGTATTTATATAAACAGATATATGTGCAAAACTAAACCATGTAGATGAAGTTTTATGAAAGATGTCAAACATTTCTTTACATCTCAATTTGAAAAAAAAAAATCAATAAAAAAATGTTTGTATCTTTTAGCTATGAAAAACCCCAAAGGCAAATTTTTATCTGAATTTAAACAGAATTGCTCAAGATCTTTTTAAAGAAACTGGCATCACACACAATAACCAACCTACTAATCTTCATAATATACATTTAGCAAGAAATAAAATAGTTGTTTAATTTATCTTCCCATTTTGGAGTTTTGCAGATATGGTATATGCTTGTCAGGGAGTTTGATAGTAAAACTGAATTTATTTACAGAAATCATATTTTTCTTAAAAAACTCTACTTAATTTTATCTAAAAAGATAGCAATATTTGATGTAAATTTATTTGAAATTTGTTCTTTTTTTAAAGACATTATTGTATGATGTAATCTAATTTGAAATTGGTTATGTACATTAGATAAATTTAATATGATTGTGAGTTTTCTGTTATGGATAAAATTGTGTTTAATGTAAATGCAAATATATTGAAATGTGTGTAAAGTAAGTTGTTAATACAGTGAAAGGTTCTATTTATATTTTATTAAAGAATTAAATATATTTGACTTACAACCAGACTTATTCAAACCTGAGAGAATTGGAAGTTCCACCATGATTTATTATTGGTGGACACAATCTTAACAATATATTATGCAGGGACACAGTGTAAATAGCAGACACAGAAAGGAAAATACAGGAACTTCTTCAGAAGGTAGTAAATGATAGCAAGAAGAAAGGACTATCAATTATATGATAACAGAATGTATGGTTATCCACAACTGAAACAACCCAAGATGCATACTATGAACTGGAGATGTCAAAATCAATCAAGTAAAAAAATTTAAATATCTAGGAAGTGTTTTAAGAGAGGCATCAAAATCTAAAGGGGCATTGGGATAGCAAAAGGTGCCTTCCAAAAACTAAGCAAAGTATTAAGAAGCAGAAAAATGTTGATAGAAATGTTGTTCTACAGAAGGATGCTGAAAATACTATGGGCATAAAAAGATAGTTGAAATTTCAAGGACATAATGAGAAAAGAGGGTTTGGAGAATCTGACACTCACAGAACATTGAAAACAAGACCAACAGAGAAATGCAGTAAGTAACCTAACAAGCTGTAAATAAACGCCCGACCAGGGACGAGGAGAGGGTAATGTAAGGACAAACCTTATAAAGAGTTACAAAAGACAAGATGTTGTAGAAAGCCATGAATGCTCGCATCCTGAATTATTAAAATCACAATTGGTTGTAAGTACAATATTGGATAAAAATAAATGAAATATAATTTTTTATTTTTTTTTTTTCTCTTATTTTCTATTTTTTATTCTATGTTTAATTTTTTATATTGATTAATTGATTTGTTTTCTTAGAGTTTATCAAACCTTTTACAGGTTATTTACAGCCAGAAAATATTTTGTAGGAATTTTTTTAAAGATAATAATGATTTACTGATAAAAGTCATACTGATTAACCCATAAGTGGAGGGAGAAGAGGTGGATTTCCCAAATGTATTTGTGATTAAGTGAATATAAGGAACCTGAATGGAATTGGAACTCAGATTTCTGATTTCCAACTTTGAGACTTTATCTATTTCACCACCTGCACATCTAAACTTATAGTATCTGCTATTCCCGAATGGTCAAACATCTAGGTACTGCCCAGTCTTGATGTTGATTAACTTTGGTGTCTCAATGTGATATGTCTGTAAGCCTTTATTTTTTATAATATGAATTTATAAAATTTAAAGTGCCATTTAGAAACACTGTCCTTTTGGTTTGTAAAGGAAAAAAAATCTGAAAAAATTGACCTGATTAATTGTGTTTATGTTCCTTCTGATAGAAGAATATTCCTGCCGACCAGCAGACATGATAAAAATAATGTTATCCGTTTCACACTAAATATTATCCATTAGAAAAAGAAAAAGCCGAACTGATAATTTCCTCTCAAGGCACAGACAATATATGTTGTGAATGATATTGATCTTTGTGCTGAATCAATTTTTTTTTTTTTTTTTCTTCCTCTGTTGATTCCAAATAATCATTCAGAAATGCATATGCTTCTCACTATTTTGTATTGCAAACGGCTTGTTTGGACAAGAAACCAATCTTTGCAATTTCTACCATAATGTTCTATTTATTGTGTTTTCAACTTCTCATCTTGGACTGGAGTATACTATTGGAATACGTGGGTAGCAGGTTAGAAAGAGAAATTGGTAAGCTGTGTTTGAATTTTGCGCCGAGTTTGTTACATTAAAAAACAAAACAATTTCAACTAAAACACCTAAAAGAAACACATCTACATGCCCATATATATATATATATACAGAAGTAGTGAAGTTGAATCTATAAATAAATATCCAATATAATAGTAAAACAGTATATGTTTTCATTTCCCACCATGGGTTAATTCACCTTACACTGTTCAAAATCAAGTAATCTTGAGAATGAATATGTAATTTCTTATTACTATATACATTATTTTTAGTGGGTACATGTGTTTGAATTGCTAGTAGGACTTCTCGATCTAGGCCAGTTGTTATTAATTTCACTCTCTAATAAAAAAAAAACAAAACAGGGATAGCAACTCAAACACGAGAATCTGCTAAAAATAACATTTATATATATATATATATATATATATATATATATATATATATATATATATATATAAAATGATATATATAAATATTACCAATTTGTGACTGGTAGGGATAATTCCAAGGAGGATATTAATCTAGAGAGAGCTCAATGTAAACTACAGAGCATTATAATGATAATAAATCAAGAAGAGAAGATTAAAAATCCATTCCAATTATAATTTATTTTGTGAATATTTCTATATATTCATCTCTTTAGACCAAAAGCTTTTAAAGATTAAGAATTTTTGGTCTGAAGAGATGAATATATAGAAATATTAACGAAAATAATTAATTATATATAGAAACATTAATGAAGTAAATTATAACTGAAATGGATCTTTAAGCTTTTCTTCTTGATTTATTATCAGTATATATATATATATATATATATATATATATATATATATATATATATATATATATATATATTACATAACAAGGAAATAAAAATTACCTCATGAGTATAGACTATTTCCACCAACATCAATATGTCAGCTTTATTCACCTCAACTGTCTTGTAATTTGAAATTTAAATTTAATATTTGCAAGAAACAGTTGAAAAAATTGATACATAGCTAATCTATAACATAGCAGACAATACAAATAAACAAAATAAAACTGCCAAGTGGCGGATGTTGTCTAGCTTATATATATATATATATGAGTTTCATTAAAAACAACTGATAAAGTACTATGGTGAAGTTTTTATTTTATTTTTCTTGTGTTCTTATAATTTTCTTCTTTTCTGGACATAAGTTATGTAGAAATTGTCCGGATGTCCTGTATGTGCGAGTGCTTTCAGCTATACTTTTAGCCATTATCAAGAATGATTTTATTTTTACTTTCCATTTTTAGCTAATATAAAAATATCATCTACATAGCAGACATATATTTTGGGTTTAGTAACTTTTTTTTTTTTAAATACCTTGTTTTCTATGTCGAATATGTGATACAGAAGAAGCATGTACTGAGTGAATTTCTCATACTTACTCCATTAGCTTGAGCGTAAATTTTGCCATTATGGCTGTAGAAGGAGATTTCAGTTGTGCAGGCATGCAATAATTTTTTGAGAATATTGGGTTTGATGAATGGAGGTGGAATTGTATTATTTTTATATACAGAATTAAAGATTACATCAATGGTTTCATCAACAGGGATGTTTGTAAATTAATTTTCTATGTCAAGTGAGGCTAAAATGCCTTCATTTGGTTGTGTAGTTTTAAGGATTTAGAGAAATTTATGAGCTGATTTGATGCTATAATTGGTAGATAGATATGGAGTAATGATATCATTGAGGAGTTTTAACAACTGGGAAATAGGTGTTGGGCTCTGTGAAATGATGGGTTGTAATGGATATCTGGGGTTATGTATTTTAACATTTCCAGATAGGTATCCTTGTTGATAATTTCCAATGATTTTGTTGATTTTCAAGGATTCTAAATCAGCATTGTTTGATGTTATAAGTTTGTTAACAGAATTTTTTTAGAGTCTCTGTGATGTTTTTATTTAATTTTGTAAATTTAGACAGATCATCAATGATGTCTTGTAATTTTTTTATAATAATCCAATACAGGGCAATTGTAAAGTAACACCCCATTTTAAAATACTTATAATTTATTTATTAACTATAATTTTTACAAGAAATGGATATGAGAGAAAAGCGTTTAGCATGAGGTTTTAATCAAAAATTCTATATGGACACCAGATTTCGCTACTAGCTTCCCAAGTCACCCAGGAAACGTGTCAACTGATTTTACCAGGAACTCTTGTAGTATGGAAGACTTGTATTCCTTTAATCAACCCCAAAGAAAAAAGTCACAGTGTGTTAAGTCAGGACTTCTGGTTAGCTACTTATACATTAAATAGGAAGTTACTTTTGATCACATTGTATATACGGTTAATACAAATAAAATTTGTCACTTAGTTGATTGATGTTATATTCAGCACCTCGACTTCAGAGTTTCATAGATGAACTTTTTTGTAATTGTTCAGTCCACTCATCAGGAGGTTTAGGACTCAGCAATATAAACAAACAAATTAACATACTTAGTTACATGGCCTATATGTCTGTAGGCCTAATCATGTAGACAGAGTTAAATGAAAAATATATAAGATTTCTTTACACCTGAACTTGAAAAGGGACTAATAAAAAAAGTTTAACATTATTAGCAATCAAAGTTTCACAAAGGCAATCTCTGGCCTGAATTCAGGCAGAGAAAAATCTATTTTGTGCTCAATTATTTTTTTTTTCATGACAATATGTGAATTCAAGTCCTAAACGTGTCAGTTTTTCACCATTTCAATTTACAAATAGTAAATCAAATTATTTTGACAGATAACCTGCTAGATACAATGGATTAAAGCAGTGTTTCTCAACCTTTTTAAGCAACAGCACACCCAGGAGTGAATCACGGCACACTTAGCAAAATTTTTAAAGGGTATACATCATTTAAATGTTCTGAAATAAAACCATAGATTTGAAAAAAAAGTACACACAGAAATCTGAACTTACTTTATTTCAATGTTTCTATTCAACTATTTGTACAGCTTATTTAGTGTGAAACCTATGCCTGGTGTTTTTTTGTGATTTCTTCAATGTTTGGTCGAATGTGCAATAAGCAGACAATCATTTCTTCTTCAGTTGAGTGTTGTTCTTTCTCAGTTCTTATTTTTGATAATAGTGTAACCCAGATATAAGAGAGTTGTTGGGACGGGAGAAGTCGTCTCTTATATCCGGGTTTGGTCTATTTTGTTTAGGTAAGTATGGCTCTAATTTGGGACCAGAGGAATCTCTCTTATATCCGGGTCTCTTATATCTGGGTTACACTGTATTTAGAAATGAGAAACCTAATTCACATAAATAAGAAGTAGAAAATTGCAATAAAACTTATAAAGCCTTTTTAGCTAATGTGGGATAAAAAGTTTAATACTTATTTAATTATTCAAATACTAATGCTGTACCATTACTACACTCACACACACATATATATTAGGTTGGTGCAAAAATAATGACGTAATAATGTCGTTTTTTGACGTTAAAAAATACGTCAAAAAACGTCATTATTTTTGCACCAACCTAATATATGTATGTATGTATGTATGTATGTATGTATGTATGTATGCAAGCTGGGACAATATTAGTGTGCTGTGGGACAGCTGTTGAGAATCACTGCGTTAAAGGAATCAAAATCAACTGAATAAGAGACAATTTTGGAAATACCAATTTATGATGGTAAGAGATGGAATGTCATGTTAATTTCAACAGAATGTGAACACACAAGTGCGTTCAGTATAAACGCTTAAATGAAACACTGCAACAATTAAGAAAATTTGACAATGATTTGCTGTAATCAACATTAAATGGTTGGTTAACTATTTATGTTTCTCCTTAATGAACACAGAATTTTCTAACTAACATACAACATCCACACTACAAGACGGCGGAAAAAGAATCGGAGACTAAGAAAAGCCACTAATGTCCTAATTGCTCGGTGAACAGTGGTTTGAAATTTTGAATCAATAAGCGCTCATTAAATACAAAGCAACATCAGCATTCTGGGTGCTTTTATCAGAAAACGTGTCTCGTATGTAAATTTCAATAATGGAAGGCATTAATTACTAGGAAGAAGCAGGGGATTTTAGAAGTTTCTTGCTTGCTCATTAACTTAAGACATTAATGACAAACTCAATGTCACATACATTGGCTCTCTCTCAAATGATGATTGTATCAGTACAATTATTATTCTCTAGTTAAAATTAAGACATGTGCTACAACAGCAGAAATAGAATGAATAACTTTCATTCTAACAAAAAAAACAAATTGGAAAATTCAATTTGTTTTCTTTAGAAAAGGACATTTTTATAAATTTGAGTATTTTTTATTACTTTAACCCTTTAGCGTTCAACCTGTTCCGTAAATATCAGCTCTCAATGTTCAACCCACTGTAATCCACCTCATGTGTACTTTGCCATAATATATAACATCATCATTGGAAATAATGCAGGAAGTCACAGAAACTGTGAAAACTTGAGAGCCAATATTTATGGGGTGGGTTTGAACATGTTGAATGCTAAAGGGTTAAAATAAATATCGGCTTTCAATGTTCAACCTGCCGTAACCCACCTTGTATTGACCATAGTCAGGATCATCGACTCAGTGTAAATGATCCTTTACTTAGCTTCATAGTATGTGCTTTGCCAGGACTACATACAGTTTTGAATTCAGAGTTTTCCCTCTCTTAGACCATTTGTCATCCAAGGCTATAGAACCAAGTCTGTTAAGGAGTTGACCATAGTCAGGATCATCGACTCAGTGTAAATGATCATTTACTTAGCTGCATAGTATGTGCTTTGCCAGGGCTACATACAGTTTAGAATTCAGAGATTTTCTTGTGCTAGACCTGGTTCCAGCCAAAGCTATAGAACCCAGTCTATCCTGCTATTTGCCCATAGCTGGGGGAGAAGAAATGGATTCATACCTTTCCCAAAGGTATTAGCACGTAAGTGAATGTAATGAACTTGACTGGAATTTGAACTCTGCTCTCCGATTCCTCAATCTGAGTTGCAATCCGTTAATCCACCATGTCTCCAACTAAATGTATCTGCCATAGTATATGACATCATCATCCCAAATAACACAGGGAGTTATGCAAACAGTGAGACTGACCACAAACAGTGAGACTTTGAGAGCTGATATTTTAGGGTTGGGTGTGAGCATGTTGAATACTAAAGAGTTAAATGTTATTTTTCGTCAATGCCCATATTTGAGTATATGCTCCATTTATTTTAAACAGTGTTATATTTCATCTAACACCATGAACAATCAAACAATCTTATTAAAGAAAATGTGTCCCTCGGCAGGATTTGAACCTGCATCCCCCTTTGCAGGAGAAACTAATATTTGATCCGATGTGCTTTTGACCACTTACCTACAAAGAGCATCATAATGAAGAAAGGTTCTATCTGCCTTTAAAGCACTTTGTTCAGATTTCTTTGAAAGTTATAACTGCTCAGTTTGTATCCGAAATGTAAACAAAACAATTTCAAAAGAATTAATAGATGTTTTTATTTATTAATCTGACATATTTTTATAACTTTAAACATTATTTTTAGTTGATATCCATATTTTAGTATAAATTGTGATGTAAAGAGATCTGACTATAGAGTACACACAATGTCAAATTGGCTTGAAATTATTTTATCTGAACTGGCTTTTAAAACTGTGTGGACAGTAAATGCGGAAATAAGATTGATGCAGGTTAAGAGAACTTAAATAAATAAAGCAAGAAGTAAAACCTTTTGGGATCAAGTGCCACTTTGCCCGAAGTTAGGAAATTCTGTTCACTGTCTTATATAAGCACAACTGACACAATTAAAACTGTCAGTTTTTGAGCCACTGGCTGTCATTGTAGATAAGAGAGATAGAGAGCCACATGTGAAGTGGAGGTTGGCATGGAAAAAGTATGTAATGGTTGGCTGTCAAAGTGATGGGAGAGAAATGGTTAAAGCAAGAGAGATCTATAGTCAGAGTTCTCCCTGGCCAAACCGAAGATCTGGTTTGTTTGTCTGTCCTTAAAGAAAACAGAAGTAGTGAAGTTGAATCTATAAATAAATACCCAATATAATAGTTAAGCAGTATTTGTGTTTTCATTTCTCACCATGGGTTATTTCACCTTACACTGTTCAAAATCAAGTAATCTTGAGAATGAATATATATATATATATATATATATATATATATATATATATATATATATAATTTCTTATTACTATATACATTATTTTTAGTGGGTACATGTGTTTGAATTGCTAGTAGGACTTCTCGATCGAGGCCAGTTGTTATTAATTTCACTCTTTAATAAATAAAAAAAAAAACAGAGATAGCAACTCAAACATGAGAGTCTACTAAAAATAACATTTATAGTAATAAGAAATATATGAAGAGAGAGATGAAATGTATTTTTTAATCTGACATTATTTTTATTACTATAAATGATATATTTAGTGGGTACATATGTTTGAATTGACATGTGTACCCACTAAAAATAATGTTTATAGCAATAAGAAATGATGTTGGATTAAAAAAAAAATCCATTTAAAAATTACTGTCTTTATGTCTTAGGTACAAAAATGTAGCTATCAGGCATAAATTTGTAGAAGTCCCAACTAGAGATGTACATTCTTTAAATAGGCAACTAATTAAGCTTTGCTTTATCAAGATGGTTTTCTATCGGGAAATTAGAAACAACATGCTTCTGCTGGAGTAATGTTTACCTGGAAAAAGAGGATACAGGCTATATATATATATATATATATATGTGTGTGTGTGTGTGTGTGTGTGGGTGTTTTAATAACTATGTCCTGAAGAAGGTCTACTAGACTGAAACGTCTGACGTTGACATGGAAACAACATTAAACAGCATATTTGCATATATGTATGTATGTATGTATGTATGTATTTCGGCAGCATGTTTTCATTCAGACAGGTTTTGTTAAATAATTTAGACACCTTCTGTCTACTTATTTTCGATAAGATCCTTTCATATTTGTGAATAAGTTTTTTGTGTGCTTGTTAAAAGATGAGAGGAAAACACCATTTGTTTTTTTTGTTAGAATGTAAACACCATATTGTAATTTATTCTGAGTACTTTCAACACAGAGCATAATGTCATCATTGTTAAATATAGAGTAAGTATTTAGTGTTCATGGTTGTAAAGGACAAAAATTGTTGTGGTCATCCGAAGATTATCATTTTTTTATGTGGAGTTATGAACACTGTCATTGCTGGCTGGTAGACACTGTTTAAGGGGAGGTAACTAGGTATGCTGTAGAAAAGTTCTGGGCTTTTAGTTGCTAGATACAGGAAAAACTATTAATGACAAGCACTAACATTTAAAGACTATTTAAAATGTCTGTTGAGTATTCAGAATTAATTTTATTGAGGTTGGCAAGAAATTGAAACCAAACCTCAATAAAATTAATTATTAATACTCCACAAACATTTTAAAATGTGTATAATAGACAAAAATAAGTATATAAAGATAAATATAAAATATTGTACTTCAGTAAACAGTGTTATCGGAATTTAACAAAACTACAAATTACAAGGTTTCCTTTACTGAAGTGTGTATATGTTTTTTGGTGAACTCTGTATATATAAGTGAACAGTAAAGTCAACACCCAGAGGCAACAGTCTGTTTCATGCTAGATGCAATCCTCAGGCCATTACAATTGCGTTTAGCATGAGACTGTTGTCTCTGGGTGTTGACTTCAATGTCCACTATTATATTTACATACGTTCCATCCATAATATTGAGCACTTTAACCCATAAATGTAGCATACTGTAAAACTATATTTTAATATATATATATATATATATATATATATATATATATATATATAATATATAAATTTTTATATATCAGAAATCTAAGCTTAACGTAAAATTTGTTATAACTACTTCCAAAACAAGAAAAAACTTAATTGATACAAAACAAAATAATAATAATCTAAAACTTCAAGTAGGAATTTACTGTCACCAGTAATAATTGCCACAAAGAATATATAGGAGAAACCTCAAGGAACTTAAATAAAAAGGATCTTTTGCCAAAACAACATACTCAGTGTCTTAGTGTCTTTTATCATACTGAGTCTGACCATAATTTTCATTTAAAAGAGAAGGACGGTCAAATAGTTAACAAAAGATGACACATTAAATGTCCTCTTCCGCAGCAAATAAGTAATAACTCCTTGACACACAAATCCAAAAAGACGATTACAACATTGTGAATATCTCTAAGCTTACTAATTCCAATCTAAAGTTATAATACAAGCCTGAAGGCTTCAGAAGACACTGGAAATGCAGGCACAGAAGAGAAAGGGTTAAATGAACATAAATTTGATATTGCAACTGGGAGAGCTCCATCAATTTTAGGGATCCCTTGTGCTGTGGTCAGTGAGCCATAGGCACTTCTGCCTGTTCTGTTTCAATTTGACCAAAGTGTATTCTTGTATGGCAGCAGCTGTCAGGTTTTCTGGTCAGTGGCCAAAGGCTGAGTTTAATCTCCATGAATCATCCAGCCTCTCTTCCACTTTGCTTGAAAATCCACAAAGGTGATGTCTACTGTATGACTTACGAATAGTTAATAGCTGCTGAGTCAATGAAAGAGCTGTTTATTCCAATGAAATTTGTTTTTATTCAGTTTCTAAATGAATCATTTTCCCTGAGAAATAATCTAACTTGTAATTAATTTTAATGGGAAAAGGATTTGGAATGTTTTTTTTATTTACAGAAAACTGTTGCCACTACTTGGCACATCATAGTGCACAGATGCTACACTGATTCTAGGCAATAAATCGAGGAGTAACATCTGCATCTTCAGCAAATTGCACAGGTACTACATTGGTCTGGGGCTAAAAACTGAGAAGCAACATTTTGATACTCAGTAGAGTACTCAGATATTACACTGATCCTAGGCAAAGAGCCAAGGAACTGCATTTTGATTCTCAGCAAGATACACAGGTATTACACTGATCCTAGGCAAAGAGTTAAAGAGCAACATTTTGATCTTCTGCAGAATGCACAGATACTACACTGATCCAAGGCAAAGGACTAATATTTTGTGCCTTAGCAGAGTTAACAGATACTGACTTGTGTTCAGCAAAGGGCTGAGGAATAATGTTTTGATCTTCAGCAGTGCACAGATACTACATTGTTCCTAGGTAAATGATCAGAATGCAGCAATACTTTCATTGTAAGCAGAGCACACTGATCCTATGTAAAGAGCCAGGAGGCAATATTTTGATTCTATGCTGATCCTAGATAGCATGTGTGATGCCTTTATTTAAGGCAGAGCACAGATATACTCTAGTCAAAGGCAGAAGTGCTAATCCATAAATAATACCATAAGATATATATATTTTTGCTAAAGCAGAGGTTAATCTCCAAGCATAAATTAAAAAAAAAAAAAAATCAAAATTTTGATATTATAGGTAAGCAGACCAACTCCATTTGAAAAACTGGTAGAATATAATCTTTTGCCCTTATATCTCCTCTCATTTGAACTTTTGCTATCTTAAGCCATAGTTAGGAAGTAGAAAAAACAAAACTTCTAGATCAGGTAGTGTGTGTGTGTATATATATATATAATAAAGTCACTAATACACAAGGAGTTAGTGTGAGAGAATATGAGAAAGAAGACAAAAATGCTATTAAGGAGTGAGAACAATAAAAGAGGAAGATAGAAGATAATAATTGACATTGCATTTAAATTTTTGAAGATCACACTTGACTGGAAAGCAAGAAAACAGAAGAGAGTTCCACAAGTGAAAAGTGCGAGAGAAGAAAGTTTTAGCATAGCAAGTATAAATTGATGACACCTTGTTGCCGATCTAGTACTGCACATAAATTCATAAAGTCTTTGTACCATAGAGGAAATTTCATCAGTACAATTAACATGAAAGTATTTATAGAAAAGGCAGAGGGAAGCTATGTTAAGGTGATGGGAAATTAAAAAGAAAAAAGAAAAGAAATTAACAGAATGACAATGAACTGGATCATACACCACCAAGGAATTTATAGTTTTATAATTGAAAGCGATTTAAGAATGGACTTGTTTTTTTCTCATCCCTTAGAACCCCACAGAAGTATGTTTTTCTTATCAGAAACACCAATATCAATTGGAAAAAAAGAAAAAGAAAAACTATCAGTAAGGAAATGATTGTTAAAATATCTCTACTCCTTTTCTCTTTGATTGTAAAATGCATATTAATAGAAATATTAGTTGTTTCCTTATAAGGAAACATTCGGTATTCATTGACCAAGCAGCCATAATTGTTTTTGGTTGAAATTTACAAAATCTTTTTCTTTAAACAATTTTTCAGGAAAATAGGTTTTTTTCAAGTCCAGTAGCTATTATCACTTTTTTTCAGTATTAATGAGGGTTTCCTTCCTAACCTTTTATTTTAAGTACTGTGGAATGTCAGCATGTTAAAGATCTGAAGCAGTTTATTCAATAAATCCATCTGTTACTGCCATCAAGAATAAAAGTTTTTTTTTGTGCTGTCTTGCAACATTTGATGTTTGATGAGGATCTGAGCCAGTCTTTTAAACTGTTTACAATATGTTAAGAAATGGCAGGTCATAATACAGCTGATAAATGAAGCCAGGTTCATTGTAAAAATGCCTGTTTACATAGAAATGTTAAGTAGAGGGAGTGATAAGCAAATGTAGATGTAAGAAAAAAGAAAAGGGGTGAGCTGGAAGGCAAAGCCAATAAAAGAAAGATGAAGGATTGATAAGCAAAAAAAACAAAAAAAAAAAAAACAGGCATTTATTTGATCTCCATCTCACTAGGGCAGCATTTCATTTTGGGTTAGAATTAAGCCTGGAGATTAAATGTCATGCAAAGAGAATATATTTTGAAGCACACTAGCAAAAGGAGGAAATGAGGACAGATGTAAAGAGCAATTATTCAAACAATGTTTTCTTCTCCTTTCTTCTGAGCCTTGAAAAAGTACCAGGGATAATAAAATTACTACTAGACATTCTATAAGCATTCTTTATGTGTTACACTCATGATATATAGTTTGTAGAAACTTCTGATCACAATAATAGTCTATTTCAAGTTGTAAAAAACAATTATAAGAAAAACATTACTCTTAATTAAATCAGAAAATGTCTGTTCAACTTGCCATGGACATTACAAAAGAATAATATTTAAACAAATCTAATATTATAAAATAGGTGAACATAGTTGGTTAAGAGATTTGCCAATGTTTATAAACTGATGTTGTTTCAAAAAAAAAATTACCTGTCAGAAACATAAAGGTGAGTTATACAAGGTATGTCTGGAATATGTCTAACCATTTTGTGTATCTTTGGGATCAGTTGTGTAGTCTTGATGTAACTTGGCAACAACCAATCAGAGTAAAACTTATTGTGCATGCATGAACATATACTCTCCAGTGGGGTCACTCAGTTTGCAGTGAAATGCCACTGACAGTTGCATTTGTAGTGACTGAGCAACTAGATTCTTTACACCCTTGTGCTGAGATTCTCAGCAAAGCATCACATCACCCACGAGGTTTGTCACTCCGCCCATGTCTCACACTTCACTTTTTTCTTTCATTTTCTAACTCAAATCAATTAATCTTTTTCCCTCCTTCCCACACATCAAAATGGAATAGTCTATTATTTATGAGGCATTGGTAAGACATAACTGTTCCTGCAAACTAACAAAGAGAGGGACAAACACAATTATAACAGGATTATTATTATTATTATATTTTAAATTATAAACATTATGGAAATCTATTATAAATACACACTATTATTCTATAATTTATATTATAAGTTATTTTTACTATTTTTTTGACCTGTGAAAATTTCATGGTTTTCCTATCTGAAATTTCTGCCGAATCTTAATTTTTTAGTTAATCAAGTTCTACATCAATGAAATATTCATAGAAATTCTGCTATTGCATCATTAAAAATTTGAGCTTAACAAAATATTAACAAAATATTGCAATAACATTAACGATCATAAATATGAATGCTGATCTTTATTTTAATTAGTAGAGAAGGTAAAATGAAAAGACTTCTCCATTTCACTGAAGCATCTTTGATGTCTTCTCACTTGATCAAAACAGAATAATCCTTTATTTATGCAGTATTGGCTGATGTTAAACATGGCTATCTTTCTTTCTCTCATTTTCTCACTGAAACCAAGTAGTGTCTCTGATATGTCTTTTATCTTTAAATTCCAACAACACTGGACTATAACACAAAATGCCCTTCATATTTGAATGTGAACGGAGATGGTAATTTGAACATATTTCCATGGAAACAAAACAGTTTTTATGTGGGCCTAGCATATATTTTGTAATTTGCCTTTCCCAAAATACACACCAAACATCTAAAATTCGTCAAGTACCTGGCTTTTATAAATGGAAATGGTGATATTAGCTATTTCCTTATAAGGAAACAGTAAGCATTCACTGACCAAACAGCTAGTAATACTTTTGGTTGAAATTCATAAAATCTTTCTCTTAAAACAATTTTTTAGGAAAATAGGTTCCTCAAGTCCAGTTTCCAGTATGGATGGGGGTTTCCTTCCTAACCTTTTATTTGGTGTGGAATGTCAACATCATGACTATGTCATTATTTTCTCTTTGAGTTTCATGTGATATTCATTTTAGTTGTTACAAGTCCTCAAGTGATATGGTTTCTATTATTTGGTACAGTTCTTTGTAATTCTATAGTGCCAGTCCAAGTTTGAAGAAGGATGATCTTTACCAGGACCAATAAGCTTCACTCATTCAAAAACCATTTTTAACCATTGATCTTAGAAAGCAGTTGTATACAGCTCACAGTTTAGATATTTCTAAACAGGTTTGGTACCATGCATGACATCCATATTAAAGTCTCGATTTGATGTGGCTATTTAAGAACATGGTTTGAGTTTTAGATTAATGCTTTGGTTTTGTAGCAATTTGTGGTGTTGAGTGAAACTACCCCTAGCACAGCCTATACTCTGTTCAATTTCCTTTTCTCCTAGACTTAATTTGTTATAACTGAGCCATTCCAGACCATAGTTTCTATTTTGAAAATGTTTATTTTCAGTCTTATTTCTTGAAACACTTGGTAGAGAATGTTTATTTTCTGTGCAAATTCATTCTGGCCCCAACTATGACTACCTATGTCATCAGCATGGCCCACATCATCATCATCAGTACATTGGCCTGAGGGGGAGGAAAAGAAGGATCATAGCCTTCTATTGAGAGATTCATCTGGGATGTGTAGTATGGAATGCTAAAGCTTCTTCTCCTCCCCCTTCCTCTTCTCTTTCCTTTTTCCCCATTCTCCTCCTCTCACTTGGTGTGTCTTTGTTTATTTATTTTTAAAAAATAATATAGAATTCATTATTTTTTTAAAAAATAAAGCATTGTGCGGGGAGGCGTCAATTGATAAAAATCACCTGAGGATACTGTAAAGTTGAAACCAAGGTAGTGAAATCTAATTTCTAAAGTTAAAAGTTCTACATGTTATTTTTATTTTTTTCACACATGTATTGAGCACTTTTTAATACTGATCCAGTTCAACACTGACTATTAACCTTTTTATGTATTACAGGCTGTAGGAGAAACCAAGTTCAGATTATTGATTGAGTGATTTGTTTTTGTTTTTTTTCTTTTTACCCTTTGTGCATTAATTAAAGCAGAAATATATTTAGGATTGCAGGGGGTTGCTTACTGTACCAAATGTTCTCAAGTGGTTCCCCATCTAAGTACTGACTAGGCTCTATACTGCTTAACTTCAGTGACTGAAATAGAACCTGTGCTTTCATGGTGATTTGACTGTAAGCAAGTTCAGATTAAATACATTTGAGATTAAATTCCCACTTAGATCTCATCAGAGATTAGCAACGAAGTAAAAGGAAATAAATTATTACAGCTTCCTGGTTTAAGGATGTGAATAGTCAACACCTATGGGTGACTTAAATTACCTAACTCAGTGCAAAGAGACAACCTTTGTCAGAATATGACAATGACAACCAAAGCCAAGTTAGAAACTCATTCAAATAAATGAGTGGCAACAAGGGGGGAGATTCATTTTCGTTGGGTTATCTTGTCTTAGTATGTTAATAGTTTCTGTGTCAGAAACTTGAAGGCTGCTGTAATAATATAGCTGGAGACAGAAATCTCAAGTGACACGCAGGTAAGAAAGTTGCCAGGGTTTGAAACAAGCTATCAAGTTTTCTGTGTGAGAATAAATACAGTGTAATGGTCAATTAAGAGAATTTAACTGAATTAAAACAAAGGAACAACAGAGTGTGTAATTGTACTATGAATAAGTAGAAAGATGTCACATGTAAGAATAGATAACAATTGGGAGGGAAGGGATATTTTTTTTGCTTTGTTTTTTTTTTTTTTACAATGATGTTCACTCTGTAGAAGGGCCCAAAAGCCGTTTGAGGTAGAAGATTACAGAGTAAGAGGCACACATCAATCATCTTTCGTCTCCTTGAAACTTGTACTTTTGTTTTTTCTCCCTAAAACCATTCACACAGTTCCTTTTACTCTCAGTAAGCCCCTTCTGTCTTAGTGGCTTCATCACCTTGCTTGGGGTGAATTTTTTTTCTGTTTTGTTTTTAACAATGATATTTACCCTATACAAGGTCCAATACCCACTCGAGGTAGAGGATTACATAGTAAGAGGCATGGTTTATGGGAGTATGTATGGAAGATAGTGATTAAGTGCACAGACTTGCACAGGTTAAGATAGTAGCGATCAAAGAAGCATCCTCTTGGGAGTCGGTTCCACAAAGCAACGGTTCATGGGAAGAAGCTCATGTGGAACATATATGTTTGCCTATTGCCCAGTTCACTTCCTAATCTGCTGAACAGGAGCAGAAGTTTATCCCTTGTTTCCTGTTTAGGATTGGGTTTCTAGTTCCTTCTAAAGTCTTCTCATTCTCTTTCACACCCAGTTACCCCTTGCATCTTAGTGGCATTATTGCTTTGCTTAGGGTGAAATGATTAAAAAAAATACGGAAAAAATACAACTAAATCTAGAGCAATTTATGAGGCAGAAATTCTGATATTGAGGAAGTGACATATATATATATATATATATATATATATATATATATATATATATATATATGTATATATATATGTATAAATGTAATATATATATATATATATATATATATATATAAATAATCATCTGTTAATAAGATCACCATACTTGGAATTTCTCAGTAATTTTATAATTTCTGAATGGCATATTAAGTGACACTTACAGTCCTTAGGTTTCTATGCTTATTCCTTTCTTCTTCATATGAGGGTGGAGGAGGAGAGGAAAAAAAAAAAAAAAGATTCTTTAATTGCTTCCAGGGAAGGGGTATTTTCTCAACTGCTATGAAATAGCACAATTATTGTCAAAGTGTTTATCCCCACCCACCCAGTCTCAAAAGTTCCTGCCATTCAATGTCTTAAAAGAAAAACACTGACCCATGATAACAAATTCATTACTAATATAAATAACTGGTGGCAGCTTTAATGAACATTGTCAATGGCAGTGTTCCTAAGTGATAGCTTCAAGATAAATCTTATAACAGAGGCCAGAAAAACTGATGTTCAAACTCCTGCTAAATTGGCATGTATATATATATAGCCTCCCCATCATATGCACATATATGTGCATATCTGTATACATATAGATGTATATGTGGGTGCACATATGTCTGTGTGTGTGTATGTGTGTGCATATATATATATATATATATATATATATATATATATATTAAACGTTATTGTCAGTAGTATTTTCTGGAAATCTCATTAGATGAATATATGCTCTTTGTCATTCCTTAGTTCCACCTGCTGGAGAGCACATATTTTTCTAATAAGATTTCTAGAATATTCAGGCTGGTAGACAAAAATATTTACTGTTCAATAAATAAATGGAACGTCTACTCAAATATGAGTATCCACTAAAAATAACATTAAGTAATAAAAATCTGTCGAATTAATAAATAAAAAATCCATTTCTTTCATATATGATCAAAAAGATATTAAAAATCCTAAATGTTTCAAAATGCCTGTATCCTTTCTCAACAAGACAATAAATAAAAAAATAAACTGGGATTTCCCCACCTCCAAGGGAATTTTATATATATATATATATAAAATTGATAAACTATATAGTTTTAATATATGCTATATTTATGGATTAAAGTGTTCAATATCAGGAATAGAGCTTATGTAAATATAAAAGTTTGTAAATATAAAAGTCTGTTTCATGTTAAATGCAATTGTCAGGCCTGACGATTGCATTTAGCATGGAACAGACTGTCGCCTTTGGGTGTTGCCTTTAATGCCCACTTTTATATACATATATATATATGCGCGCGTGTGTGTGTGTGTGTGTGTATGTATATGTGCACACACTTATATATCACTATATGTACATCTATCTATATGCGTGTGTTCATGTGCGCATATATATATATATATATATATATATATATATATATATGAAATTTCCTCTCTTATAAATCAACTACAAGGTAAAGTCTATCCCAAAACTGAACAATTCCAGTAGATTTTAGAAAGTGCTCAATACCAGTCCTATTCATATAAAACAAAAAATAATCCCTTTCAAGTTATGCTTGTAAAGTCAATGTTAACTAATCACTATGGTTAATAAATACAGTTTATTGTGCTTGAAATTAAGAAGAAAGAAAGAAAGAAAAAAAACAGGATGACAGTGAATTTCTTGGAGGTGACAGGTGCAAACGTGTGTTTATTGAATGAAAATCCTGAATAAGGAAGAGACTGAAAAGATGATTATTGAAAAAGCCAGCTGACTTGATTGAGGAAGAAATGGTACTGCCAGGTTGGAAGATACCTCAAGTTTAACCGGGAGTAGGTCTTTAAGTACTCTTCATTGAGTTTTTCCTTTTAAGTTATTTTTTAAGGAGGTTTAGCCATCAGTGTGTAATAAAAAATAATAATGATAATAAAATGGGATTAAAAAAACAAATTGGGAAAAAATGAATCCTTTATCAAAAATATTCTGGAGAAAAAAAAAAAAAAAAAAAAAAAAAAAGATCAGTTTATATTCAATAGAGAAAATTATGTTCTAGACAAATCCTAGTTTAATTTTTTCTTTATTGACGTACAGACTATTGTCCTCGTTTTTGTTGTAATCACAACAACTGAAAAGTGATAACAACAGCAAAGACAATGACAATAGTTCACATGTAAATAGTATAAGTAATGATAAGTCCTCATCCCTGAAATTCAGACAGAAATTAAATATTTTTACTTTATTTTTCTGTTTCTTATGTTTTGCTTACCTATTATCCCTATGGAAGAAGAAGTTGAAATTTCTAAGGCTCATAATGAGGAAAAAGGACTTGGAAAATCTAATACTCACAGGACTGACTGAAGGCAAGTGATAGAGGAAAATAATGCATTGCGAGTTTGAGTAAATGGATGGCAAAACAAGGAAAGATAAAAATGACAAAATTAATTAAGAGGACAGAAAATTGTGGAGACTCATTGTCTAAGTCTTGAAGGGATACAGCATATAAAAGAAGAAGAATTATCCCTATTCCTACTTAACTGACATCAGTTGGTGAATTGTTTTTGCTCAACTGTACATTTTCCTATATCTCTACAATTTGCTTACTCTCTGAATGGCCTAATTTGAAACAAATGTTACTGCCCACCCAATAACATAATATGATAGACCTACCCATAATGAATCACTGACCAGCAGATATAAATAGTTAAGCCAAAACAAAACGCACATGTCCTGACGATTGTGTTTAAGCGTAAAGCAGACAGTCATCACTGAGTGTTGATCTTTATATCCTCTTTTATATTTATATATGCTCTATCCCTGATATGGAGCACATTAAGAAGGGGTTAAAGAAAATGAGAAAGTCATCAGTGAGGAAAAAAGACAATAAAAGTACAAGATTCAAGAAAGCAGATGTTGCATTTAAATTTTTTAAGATCATAGTTGACAGGGAAACAAGAAACTGGAAGAGAGTTCCACAGGTGAGAAGTTATAATTACATCAAATTATTTCAACAGTAACATGATGAGACCTAATTTCCAATCTAGTAGTATGCTTAAATTTATGAGGTCAAGGTACCAAAACAGAAAGCTAATTAGAACAATTGCCATGAAAATAGTTATAGAAAGGATACAGAGAAGCTATGTTACAGCAGTTGGAAAATGACTGAGATGCCGGGATAGGACCAATAATATTACAGACCCTACCACAGCAGCAATGTTTAGTGTATTGAGGCAATGACTCCATAGTACTCAGTAGTGCTTATGAGACTTAAATGAGTATATAATCTATTCAATATGCACATCTTATATAGTTCAAGCATTAGGATTTTTATAATGCTAAATGTCAAAGATTTTTACATAAATTTTGAGAATTGCCATTCAAAATGACGATAATAAGAGTTGTAAAAGGTAAATACTTGTTTTAAAAATCTTCATAACCTGATAGAGTGGACCAAACAGAAATTGAGAAATCCATTTAGTACTTATTATTAGTCAATATTGCAATATTCTGATGAGTCTACCAAGTCTATCAATGAATTTAATATAATTACAAAGTCAGTCAGTCATGCGCCATACGTGATACATGCTTAGGTGATCATTGTATCTTTTGATACATGACTGACAAGGCAGATTTTTTCCACAGTAGGTTGCCATTTCTTTCTGCGATAGAACAGTTGCCACCCAAGCCTATAGAACCCAGTCTGTCCTGCTATTTACCTATAGCTGGAGGGAGAAAAAGAGGATTCATACCTTTCCCAAGGGTGTTAGCATGTAAGTGAATGTAATGGACTCAACTGGAATTTGAACTTGGCTCTCAAATTCCTCAACCTGAGCTGCTATCCATTACTCCATTGTGCCTCCATTACAATGTAGGATATTTAATAACAAAGATGATGGAAAAAAAGAAAGAATCTAAATGAAATTGGCTAGATTATATACCAAAAACATATTAATAAAAAAACTAAAATCTAAAACACATTAAAAAAAAAAAAAAAAAAATGTCAAAATTTCAAATTCCCAGTGTCCCTTATTCATGCACATGTGTGTAATCACATCACCATAAAAAAAATTCATACAATGAAGTCCTAAGGGACAGAATGCAACACACAAAATCTTTTTCCATTTTGTCATAGATCTTTCCTCCAAAACTGTTCTTGATATATAAAAATTTAAATATTGTTATTGATTTCATATTACAGTGTAACCCGGATATAAGAGAGTTGTCGGGACCGGATAAGAAGTATCTTATATCCGGGTTTCTCTTATATCCGGGTCTCTTATATCCAGGTTACACTGTATTATTATATATTTCAAATTCTTTGGCTCTTATAAACAAGCATCGATCTTGTGCGTAAGCTATCCCTATTATTTTCCCCTCCCTGGCAAATATAATCAAATCCAAAAGGACAAAAATGGGCAAAGGACATGACCCCCAGAAATCTGTTGGAAAGATCTGTGAATAATAAAAAGGATTTAATCCAATTAAGGTTCTCTTTTGATAACAAGAGGTCATGCCAGTCACACCACTGAAGTTCATTTAAAAAAAAAAAAAAAAAAAAAAAAGGAAAGAAAATCTATTTTCCTGCTGAAAGCCAATGCAATGGAACTGCTGAATCAAACTTGTCCATCCTACAGCTGTGAGACAAAAAGATGAAAAAAGGACTTGCAAATACAAGTTATTTATATCCTCCTGGTGTCAGTTCAGACTGACACTTTCATTTTTTTTCCATTTACTGTGGCCATTTTGTTTAAAGTTCCTATTTTCTTGATTTCATATGACAACTTGGAAAGTTTCCAAAACATTTCAGTGAAATTTTCACTTTGAAAAATTATATTTTTTAATTATAGGGAAAAATGAAGGTTTGAGTTTAAACCAGTTTTTCTCAACCTTTTTCTTTGCTTCAGGTGTCACTTTTTCTTTTCTTTTTTTTTTTTTTTAAATTAATTCACTCCAAGCAAGGTGATAATGCCATTAAACTTAAAACTAAACAACGGGCTACTTAGTGTAAAAGAGAATGAGAAGACTTTAGATGGAACAGAAAACCCCGTCCTAAACAGGAAACAAAGGATAAACCTTTACTCCTGTTCAAAAGACCAGGGAGGAGTGTAAACCTAGATACTCCTATTAAAATAACTTGTAAAATAACTAATACTCTGGGAGAAGCACTTTAACTTTTTAAAATTAGTCATAAAATTTAAAAATAGGAAAATAATAAAGAAGTCTCCTAAAATAAGCATTTATATGACATTACATTGTATATTTAAGTAGTTTTCATTAAAAGTGATTTATAAAGAATCTGTTAATTTTTTTTAGAGAGGCCAATAATGAAGGATTTAAATCCCTTGAGGAAGGCAAAAGGAAAGGATTATCCACTCCTTAAAAATTAGGAACTTTAGTATCCAGTTTAAAATATCAAATGACAAAAGACTTGACTTAGACATGGAAGATTTTTTTAAATATAAAAATAATTCATAAATTATTTTTCTGTTAACTTGGGATGCACCTGGGTATCTTTCAGGGTGCAATTAGCAAAAAGCCAGGTGCACTGGTTGAGAAATTCTGGTTCAAACTGACAGTTTTTTTTTTTTTTATTTATTGTAACCATTTTAATTAAAGTTTATATTTTCTTGATTTTTTAGGAAATTTCCCAACATATTTCCCTGAAAATTTCCCAGTTTTCCTATTTTCAATTTCCGATGAATCTTAATTCTCCAGTTAATGATTGAATAAACTCATGGTAAGTTCTACAACAATAAAATATCCATAGAAATTCCCCTATCACATCGTTAAATATCTGAGCTTAACAACTTTAACAAAATATTGCAATACCAATTATAAATATGAATGCTGGTTGTTATTTTAAGAAGTAAGAGGGTACAAATGAAAAAAAAATTGAAATTGACATCTTTTTCTATTTCAATCAAACAGATGTTAAACACTTCTATCTTCCTTTCTTTCATTTTTTTTTTACTGAAACTAAATAGCATCTCTGATATGTATTTTCACTTTATCAAAATGGAATAGTCCATTATTTATGAGGTATTGGCAGGATGTAACAATCATGTAAACTGATGAAGAGAAGGACAAGCACAATTATTATATGATAATTATAGTTTTGATATATAGAAAAAAAGTTTCAGTTTAAACTGATGCCAAGAGGATATGGATTAAGGTGACAATTTTTTTTTCTTGGTGTTAGTGTTTTGATAAAAAGGCAAATTTTTGTTCTACTTACTTTACGTTTCAGAAAGGTGAGTTTCTCCACAACGCAGTCAAGAGCTTTGCTAACTTCACCAACAGTCACAGGTTTTTTCTGCAGACATTTCTCCAAATCATTTCCGGCAATTTGAAGATGAGAAATCTCACGATCAATATTTTTTTGGGCTGACCGAAATTTTTTATTCAGCAATTCATATGGTACCTTGAGAGAAGAAGGAAAAAAAAACAGTTTAATAAAAAAAACCTGAAAGTTATCTCGAAAGAGTTTTAGCCTAGAAAATCAATAAACCTTCATTATTTTTTTTTTTCTTTTCTATAACGAATAAAGATGTTAAACATATAAAATAAGGTGCTGGTGTTTAAAATAAACAATTAGATTATAGAAACCTGTTTATCTGCTATTTTTTGGAAGCGTGGGTAGTGCAATGGTAGCCAAGTATGAATTCCAGTTGTGTTTGTTACATTTACTTTCCTGCAAATACTCTTGGGAAAAGCATGAATCCATCTCGTTCTCTCAGGTATGGATTAAATAGTAAGACTTGTATCTGGAAATATAATTGCTATTCTACAAAAAAAAAATTGTCAAAGTAATATTCACTGGCAAAAAGAAGAAATATGTTTCAACTTTTAAGACTCCACAGCAAAGGGTTGATAAGCTATGAAATCAAATCATTATATTATCAGTTATTTTAATCAAGTATCACAACACTGTTTCCCTTGTGATCCTGTAATATTATCATAGCCTGTCAGAACTCTCACTCTTCAATGAAAATGAAGGTTACCGTTCAGATAACATAAACTGGCTTAATTTTTGGCCAGCTTTTCTCATACATTTCCAAGACAAAAAAAGAAAAAATTCATAAAAATATCCATGCAAGATTTGTTTTTGAGCCACACTCAAACTACTGTATATGCTTGTATCATGCAACTTTTGAAGACCTAATTTTGAAGCTAATTTTAAGGCGATCGTATCATACCTGAGACATAAAATTAACATATGTACTGCTGCCCATTGACCAAAGCCTCCTGGGTATGACAATAAACTACATCATGGGTAAGATGATAAACTATGTCCAACAACAAGGCCTCTGATCAGGAAGTTTTGAGGAGCATGGAACCACGTCTTAATTGCTGGTGTTCCCAGTGCTACCCTGACCCGTGGTGGTAGCATCTGTTAGGGTCCCAGCTATGGGCAAATAGTTAACCCCAAAACTAGAGTCAAAACATTATGAAAGTGTAAAAATAGGTTTTAATACGAGAAATACTTTGTAAAAAAAATTATTACCAGGGATACATTATTTCCAGCAATACATTTTTGAAAATAAAAAATTACCAGCTATACATTTTTGAAGAAAAATATTACCAGAAATATATTTTTGAAAGAAAAAAATATCACCAGCAATAAAAATTTTGTTGGCATTAAATAAGCCATTGAGGTTGATATACCATAAAACAAACTAAATCATACCATTGCCCAAATTATATATCCATTTACTGTAGTCAAATTATCTTCAAAATTAGGTCTTCTAAGGTCACATGATACATAAGTATATATGGTATATAAAACACCTTCAATTTAACTCTACAGAAGGCTCATCCAAACTACCACAGCCATTTGCTTGTTCTTTTTACCCATTTTGGCCAGGCACTTGTCAAAGACATCTGCCCATTGAAACCCAACAGCCACAGAAGCACCAGAAGGCTGATGTTAACAGCAGCAGCCGGGGCCATTGCATAATGGAAATCTCTCTTCATACGATGCAATAAATCTCATACAGATGATTATTTTGCTTATGTGATCTTTCTCTACAACTACAAAGCTATACAAACTCCTATGCATGTGTTAGAATCCTCAGGCGAACTCTCTAATCATTTCTGTATAACATGCAAGGCAAAAACATAAATAAATCCTCCTTTTCATTTTAATAACACCTCATTACCATTGTTGTATTACCTCTCATTCCTTTTCTGTTATGGTAATCTAGACCAGTGGTCCCCCAAACTTTGTTAACCATGGACCAGTATCAAACAAAACAATTTTTCCACAGACCTGATGGGTGTCATTGTTGGTCACATGCATAACAAAACACATTAAACAAAACTGTGATAGTCAATAAAACAGGGAAAAACAGTTGTTATTCCTCCTGTGTGGCTTGGTACTAAATGGTCCATGGCCCAGTACTGGTCCAGTGGTTGAGGACCGCTGCCCTAGACAACAAACTTGGACAAGGCCCTTTCATATTTGTCAGTACTGTAGTTCCCACAATAAGATAAAAAAAAAAAAAATCAGTATATCTATTTTACTTTTCGATTAAAGAGCAGTTTTCAATCCTTTCTTCATTAGTAGACTTTTAGAAAAATCTATGACAAAGTGAAAAAAATTTTTTCATGTGATGCATTTCACCCTTTAGGACCTCGTCAGACTAAAGTGATATTTACATTGATTTCATTACAAATGTGCACGAATGAGAGGGAATGCAGGTAATTTTAAATAATTTTTATTCTCCCTGGTTTTTTGAACAGGAGTAGAAGTTTATCCCTTGTTTCCTGTTTAGGATTGGATTTCTGGTACTTTGTAAAGTTCTATATCCTAGCACTTATTCTTTTCTATGCTAATACAGCTCGATACAGTAACCCTCTACCTTGAGTGGCTCTTGGGTGAACATTAATAAAAAAAATATGTTTTGGTATATAGTCTAGCTGATTTCATTTAGTTTCTTTTTGTTTATGTTTTTATCACTTTTGTTATTAAATTTTTTTCTGTTACTTTTATAGAGTTTCCTAAAATTGTTCTTGATATATAAAAATTTACATATCCTTTTCCTCCACATTGCTAGACTTAATTTTATAGATTCTAACAATGAATACTGGCTTTATTTGGAAATATCCAAAATAAATTAACCGTTTTAATTAAAACATCTCAGAAAATTTCCATGTCAAATTTAATGGAAATAAATCGGTACTTTTTTAGGTTTTGTTGTTAAAGTCAAAGACAAACCAATAGGAAATGGTATTTAATAAAAAAAAGAATACATTCAAGAAAAGAAATTTTATAGATACATTAAACTTTTCCCGTAGTGTTCTTGATTAATTGATAATTTTTATTGATTCTCTCATATTTGTCTCAGTATGTGAAAATAAAAGGAGGAAAAGTGTAGTTCAAAATGAAATACTGCCATTATTTAGTTGAAAAATAGAACATTTTTATTGTAAATTCTTTTAGAATCTAAACTTTTACAAGAGTACTGAGAATGCATTGTTTTTATTTTTATCAAATGATGTGTGTGCGTGTGTGTATATGTGTTTATGTTGAATAACTGGCCTCTGTCAAGGTTAATATATATAACAGCATTTTAACCTTTATCACTCTGATATCTGTCTATATTTCTGAGATGAGATATTGTAATCATTTACACTATCTTTGTTGCCATATTCACAACATTTTGGCCATTGTATGCTTCAGCCTTATTCAGGTAATTGGAATTTCAAACTGAACCTTTAATTTTGTTCCACATGTCATGCCTCTTCTGGATATATTAGTATTAGTTATAACCCTTTAACTGAACTATCTAAGCTTTTGTTCACCTCAGCTGGTCCAGTGGATAAAAGCATTGGTTGAATCCAGTGACTTGGCCAAAAGAGTTACAAGTTCAATACTTGGTTACAGCTGAGGTGAACAAAAAAACTTGGAGAGTTGAGTTAAAGGGAGATAGCTGATACTGAGACATCCAGAAGAGGCATGGCATGTGAAACTAGAACCATCTACTTCGGTGGATGAAATTAAGAGTTCAGTTCGAAATTCTAATTACCTGAAGAAGGCTGGAATCTACAACATCTTTATCACTTTGTAAGTGACTTCATTTGCTGTACAAAAAATTTATCCTACCATAGAAAGTGACTGGTGAGTGTTTGAATTTCATAGTTGTGTTGTCATATCCTGCTATGGCAATAGAAAGCAACTTTGAGTGAAATTAACAATAAGGTTACTGAAATTGAGAGGGCTTGAAAAAGAATGCAGTGGAAAGGGAAGTAATATTAATAATGCAGTGTGCTAAAGGTTTAAGAGTGCTTGGGTAGTCTAAGGTAGTTTTAGTAGAGTGATTTACCCTAGTCTTCACTCACCGACAATATGTGGCAATAAAAACTATCTTAGGGAGAAGAGGATTCATGCCTCAACTGATATTTGAATTTAATTTTCTTTGCTGATAGCTATTATGATACTTTGCATCTTCATTATTGCATGTATGCACACACAGACATATATATATATATATATATATATATATATATATATATATATATATATATATACACACACACAATGATTGAAAAGTAACACCCTATTCTATGTATGAGCTGTGATTTTTTTGGTGGGGGTTGATTAAAGGAGCGTCTACTATGCTAAACCAAGACTTCAGAAGAACTTGAAGGGTGATTACAAACATTTATGTCTACCATACCACAAGAGTTCCTGGTGAAATCAGTTGATGTAATTCCTGGGCAGCTCCAGAAGCTGGTAGTGAAATCTGGTGCCCATATTGAACTTTAAATAAAACCTCATGCTAAACACTTTTCTCTCATACCCATTTCTTGTAAATAAATAAATTATAAGTATTTTAAAATAAGGAGTTACTTTTTCACCTTATATATATATATATATATATATATATATATATATATATATATATATATATATATATATATATATATATATGAATGAATGAAATGCAATATATATATCCATATGCGGATAAAACATTGTGTTCAGTTTATTGATCACCAGAATAAATCAAATTTTCAAATTATCTTTAATTAGGAAAATTTCTGTCAAGTCCTTAAGCTAAAAGAAACCAGATTTTACTTCTATCTGTAAGGCTGTTTTCTCGTTTTGGGTTGGGTGGAATAAATGGCTGAATTGAAAAATGATGCTGAAACACATAAAGTAACATGGCAACTGTTTTTCATCATCACTATGAGAAACAAAATTTAATAATAGAAAATTCTGAAAGCCTAAGTTGCAAAAAGCTAAACAAAGTATGAAGAAAGATTTTTTTTGTTGTTACTAGAAACAAAGAAAAGCGTTCTGAATTTCTACATAATATCAATCCTCCATTATGGCAGTGAATGATGGACAATTTCTTCAGAGATAAAGAGGTGACTCGAGGCAAAAGAGATCTGTTTTCACAAAAGTATGTTGAGAATACCAAGGCGAGAAAATGTGAGCAAGAGTGGTATCCCAAGATGTGAGCAACAAACCTGAAACATTAGAATCAAAAGATACCTTTCAAAAGCTAAACAAAGTATTATGAAACAAGAAAATCTCATTAGAAACAAAGAAAAGGGTTCTGAACTTCTGTGTAATATTAATCCTCCTATATGGCAGTAAATGCTGGACAATTTCTTCACAGATGAAGAAGAGACTTGAAGGATGATGGATGTGTTTCTACAGAAAGATGTTGAGAATACCATAGATGGAGTGTGTAAACAATGGTAGTTTTAAGGAAAAGGAAAAAAGATATATTTATGACTAAAACCAGAAAGAGTCAGTTGAAATTTCTGCAACATATGAGGAAAAAGGGATAGGAGAATTTGATACTCACAAGACATATTAAAAGCAAGAGGGACAGAGTGAAACAGTAAGTAACATGCCTAATGAGTTTGTATAAATGGATAGTAAAAACAGAAGGGAAGAGATAGTAAAAAATAGGAAGCTGTGGAGAGCCGTAAATGCCATACTATGAATGGACATGGTATATAAAAGTAGAAGAAAAATCTCAGTAAAAACTGATGTTTTCCTTTAATAAAATAACTATAATAAAAATTGTATTTCATTTTATGTAGAAGTAAAAGTTTGGACAGGATTTTTCCTGTATTAGCAAAAATAAAAAATATTTCATTACCTCAAAACAATTTATATAACTAAATTTTTGTTTTATTATATAAATTAATCTTTGATTTGGTAAAACTGTAGTCTGTGTAAAAATGTGTGATGTCACACAAACATGCAATGAATTCAAGCAAACAAATTGCAGTCTCCTTCCTAGATACCCCCACCAAAAAAAAAAAAATGAAAACCTAAGATTTAAAATGCATTTAAAAAAAAAATTAAAAATTTTCTAAAATCTTTTATTTTAGTTTTAATTCCAAGTTAATAGATTAAATTTAATATTTTTAATAAGTAATATAATTTCATTTCAAACTGAATTTAAATTGGTTCAAATGAGTTTTTTCTGATTATCAATAAAATCTTAAAAAAACCCCATAATGACAAATCTGTTAACACAACATAATTCTCTTTATTAAAAAATTCTTTCAAAAATAAAATATACACTCTTGAAATGTTATTTGAGAAAAAATAACTGATTTAAAGTTTAATTAATCGGAATTGAAACATATTATTTTGTGATGCTGGACAGCTTCACTTGTCACTTTTGCTATGTCAAGAAAAAGCTTGTTATCACTTGCAAAAATGCTTTTTATATTTGTTACTTTGTAGACGCCAATACTAATAGTAACATCTTCCAATAATATCCGCACTAGTAATACTTGTTCAAGTAGTAATCGCCAAATAGTATAATGATCAGAGAATCGTAATCTGTATAGTAGTAGAGTGGAGAGTGAATGTATAGCAGTAGTGGATAGACAAGAAGAAGTGAACAGTGATTCTTATGTTACTTTGTATTTATTCACTTCCTTTATGCTCACATGATCTACTTAATAATGGAATCAACCAAGTACTCACTGGCAATCTAGTTTCAAACTGCAGTGTCAGCAATGACACTCTTATACAACATATTACTTTTAGTTTAAAATGTCAAAGAAATCATTTTTTAACACAGAGGTGGGTGTTTATAGATCAGTTTGATGTTTTGGAAATTTAATTAAGAAGCAGATAATTGAAATAAAATTACATGGTGAATACAACATAAATGCCTTTTTCATATATTTTTTTTTTAATTACTCAGTAATCTTAAAAATTTTAAATATTTTAAGCATTCTAATATCTTATTATATTTTAGGTATTTTATTTTAGGCTTTTTAGTCTTACTTATGAAGACGCTTGTTAAGCAAATGTTAGAGGATTGCAAATAAATTTTAGATTTACTATAGTTATTTCATGATAATGTTGTGTATGAACATCAGTATGAACATCAATATTTAGAAAAAAATTGATGTGTTTGTACACAGACAAAATAAATTCAAAATTCTTTTTAAAATACTATGGGAGGGGGTCATTGAACTGTAGTAAGCTATTCCTTTTATGATTTGTAAATATAGTTTTAATTTAATAACAATATCACTTGACTAATACAAAGTAATACAAAGATTTAAAAGTTTATAAATTACTGTAATTAAATTTTTTTTAAAAAATGTAAACAATTCTTGTAAAAATTCCTCATTTGTTAAAAAAAAAAAGAACTTTTTCTTAAGACATTACTGTCCATGATATGTCTTATTCTTGAAAGTAATTAAAAGCTTTTCTCATTAAATAATATTTTAGTTTTATTGCATTTTTATTTTATGTTTCAGAGCAGATTTTCTGTAACTGGAGATACTGTTTGACAAAAAAAATCTGATGATCTGTATTCTCCAAGGACTTCTCCTTATAACTAATATGAACATTAAGTGCTACAAAAATGAATTTCTCAAAATTTCATGTAATCAAATAAGTGGTGGGAGACAGTAATAAATGTAAAAAATATATTTTTATCAAGATTTCCCAAAAAAGAAACATTTCTAAAATAATTTCATTCATTTGTAAATAAATTCTGAAAGTTTCATTAAAAATTAAAATCAACAAGAATTTCCAAATCAATGTGTTTTTTATCCAAAATAAGTCGCTAAAAGTTCCCTTACTAATTTATGCTCACCTGGCAGAAAAACAAAAATTTTAACCAAAATTTCGAAAGTTCTAAAAAGGATGAAAAAAAATATAATTTATTAATAAAAAATGTCCTTTGGTCTTTCTTCTTCATAATGACAAAGATTTTGATGATAAAACTTTGTCTTTATCAGGTTTTGCACATTTTTTCATCATGGTATGCTCATTTTTTATCAAATCTTTGGAGGTGCTTACTTGTAAACCTTTCAATTCCCTACATTTAACTCTTCGCATTTCATTGGCATTTGTCTAATTTAATAATTCTGTTATTAACAAAACCTGTTTATTTAATAAAGTAACTGATTATTTAAATTACTTAATTTGTTCATTCCTCATTACAGAGAATGGATAAAATTCTATATATGTTTTTGTGAGATTGCACACATCTTAGCAAAGACCACTTGACTTGACTTGAACATCTGATACAATTTTAATATTTTTTGCAAAACTGAAAATGATATCCATAAAAGAAAATGAAAAATGTGGAAATATCTTTTGGCAGTGATGTGTAACATGAAATAAAACTATCATTGTACTTCTGTATTTGGAGAAAAGCCAACAAGAAAGAAAGCCGGAATTTACAAGGAAGGAAATACAATTCTAAAAAATTCTGTTTTTTGTCAATTTATTTCTTTTTTGGGGGGTAGGGGGGGTTTAATTGATTGAATGAATATCAAATTTTGAAAAAAAAAAAAAAAAAAAAAAAAAAAAAGGTAAAGCTGACCTTTTCGAAGGAAAGGAATTTTTTAATTGAAATTTTCAAAATTTAATTTTTTAATTTTTTTTTCATTGGTTGTCTTTCTCGTCAGTCATCAACGCCATATTGAATGGCTGGAACAAAATTCCTCGATCTTTTTAATTATAGAAGGAAAGCCGAGATGTGAGTTAGTGCTAGCAGTGAAAGGAAAGGTTGTTTAAAAGAAGAAAGGTAGGGGGTTTGAAAAAGGGCCTGTCTTCTTGTAGCAATGTTCTCTCCCCCTGCACTGATCTATTGACACATGAATAAAAACGGGTGGAGAGTAATCAATCTGAGAGGGCTGAACAACAGGCAGGGTGACAGATGTGATGACAGGACACCAAATACTAAAGGAAGGGAGGAAAACTGGAAGCACGACCCCCTCTTTCCAAACGCTCGGGGGGGGGGGTTGTGAGAAAAGAAAAAAATAACTGTGATAATGTGTTTCACAGTGTGTGTGTGTATGTGTGCATGTGTGAGTGAATAAGTGAGAGAGAGAGAGAGAGAGAGATTGAATAGAGAAAAGAAAGAAAGAGTTTTCTTTAGGCTTTTTTTTAAAAAAAAAAAAAAAAACAAACAACATAGCTTTTTTTTTTTTTTTTTTAAGTCTATCCTCTCCCCATCTTTACGAGACATCCTTATAATTTTTTTTTTATTTTAAAAGAAGCATTGTTTTTCCTTGAACTCAGTAAGGAGAAAGAAAGTTTAACAAAAGATGCATCCAGTCCACCAAACAAGGAGCTTGAAAGGGGAGAAATACTAGGGGAAAAAAAAAAAAAAAAATTGGGGGAAAACATAACTAAACTAGCCAAGCCATGGGTAATCCTGATGAGAATTTTCCTGACGAAATAAGAGTGGGTAAGAAAGGGGCCACTGAATTAGAAAGCTGTGTCATCAGAGGCAGTACAAAATCTAGTTTCTTCACAAGGAAAAAAATATCTATGTAAAATAAATTAATGATATAACTAACATGAAAGAATAACTACAACAACCATTTTGACACAATATTGATGAAAACAGTGAGAAATATATAATAATTGAATTTATTAACAACTTGGAAATAATTCAAGCAGTAATCATCTTTAACACCAGTTCAACAACTTTTTCTTAAATATTAATTTCAATTAAATTTCTGATTAGATAATGTTACACAGCTAGCAGATAGTCACGACAAAACTTATTTCACAATAAATATTTAAATTTTTTTCCTACCCCCACCAAGCAAGATGTCTTATCACAAATACAAAACTATATGAACGCAAAAATGAAATTAAAAAGAATTGATAGTAAGCAGTAGTTAGGATATTCAACAGTTTCACTTAAAGAAACTTAAATGTTTAGTGATAACATGATAGTGTATATTGTCAGTCATTTATGTGACATATGTGATACATGTTTAGGCAATCACATATCTTTCAATACATGACTGACGAGGCAGATTTTTTCCCCACAGTAGGTTGCCATTTCTTTCTGTGGTAGACAAGTTGCCATCCAAGCCTATAGAACCTGGTCTGTCCTGCTATTTACCCATAGCTGGTGGGAGAAGAAGAGGATTCATACTTTTCCCAAGGGTATTAGCAAGTAAGTGAATGTAATAGATTCAACTGGAATTCGAACTCGGCTCTCCGATTCCTCAATCTGAGCCACTATCCATTAAGTGACAAACCTTTTACTTATATTAATTCAATACATATGGATGGATTATTATACTAAAAGAATGTTAGCATATGAATATTTATATGCATGCCCAAATTGCAACAGAATATGACAAGTTCAGAGTTTAATGTGGAATTTCAGGAAAATCAGTACAAAAATTGCTCAAGTCCTCTCAGCACATCCCCTTTTGGAGAAACTCCAAACAGGATAATGCCCCCCCCCCCACCCCCACCACCACCTCACCTGAGTGGTTAGAACTTTTCACTTTCTGAACTTCATGATGCTATTGACCTGATGAGGCAATTCCAATTTGCAGCACCTTTGGAAAATGCCTGAAAGCCATACCATGGGTTGACCCAAGCTTTATGAGTGAAAATAGGTAGATGGAACTATTTTGAAAACCATTGATAGTTGTGCTAGCACAAAGTCACAAGTCATTATGACCGAGGGTTTGAGCATGCTGCCCTTGTTCAGACTGTTGATCATACAAGATAAGGCGCTCTCTCCCAGATACTGTAACTAAAGTCCACTTAGCATAGTTGCAGTATAAACCACAGGTGGGCTCTGTGGGTATTGAACAAACACAAAGATGCCTGAGTCCTTCACAAGGGTGAGGACATTAGAACTGCTTCTATTAGACAGACACACATACACAATTATGAATACACATTACGATCCAATGCCCTACTAAGACATACAAGATTTTTTACAAACTCTCATACATATAGAATTATCTACGGTTTTAATGCACATGATACATGACTGACCAATGAGAATTGACCCAAACAAAATTAAAAATACTAAAGTTCTTCCTTTTTGTCTGTTTTCTCTCAATCTCTGACAAAGCTTTAATAAAAGTGAAACATGTTAGGTTGATATCCATTTCCTATTTGTTCTTTATCTTATACAAGATTATATTTATATAAGATTATATTTATATATTCTAATAAGATTTTGAGCTTTGGTTAAGTTTTCATTACAACTAGTAAAAATTACCTTAAGTTAACCCTTTTAACTTAAATATGTTTTATTAGAATTTGCATTTTCCTACACAGTATTGCCAGATGATGACAGTCAAAGCATTTTTTTAAATATCAAAATGAAATTTTCCTACAGTAAATTTACACCCTACACCTGCCAAAAAAAAACAAAAAAACTGTATTTATATATATTTTATAGAACAATACATTTGATTGCATACCATTTCAAGATTTAGTATTCATAGAGGATTTTGATTGGTCTGTTAAAACAGTCTTTTACATTCTAGTATTGCTGACTAATAAAAAGTATTGACTGAGTATTAAACAACAAATACAACAAATAGGAACATGCTTTCTGACTTTGACTAACCAGGTAGAGAAATATAATCTTGCTGACACCTGTGCAGACAAAATGTTATATCTCAGTAGGGGAAATGGGACAATAGGCAGGTATAGTTGTTATTTTTAATAACAACAACAATAATAATATTAGGTTGGTGCAAAAATAATGTCGTTTTCTCACATATGTTAATATGTGAGAAAACGACATTATTTTTGCACCAACCTAATATTAATCATGAAAGCATGATGAATATAAGTTTGATGACAGGTTTGAAATGGAAATTCAAGGGATGTTTATTTTCAGGATTTAAATCACCTGGAAGGATGCTGCTGTTTGACAATGATTAGGGAACATTGTAACCAAAATATTAAAAAATAAATGACAAGAAAAAGGGAGAAAACAATGATTGAGTGAACCCCTTTTTGCCTCCTCCTCCTCCTCACTGAATGGGAGAGATGGGGGGGGGCGTCATTCATTTGGCTAAGAATATCACTCAAGTAATTGCATCATGTTGGCCACTGATTGGTTTTTCTTTTAAGAGTGCCCCAGGATAAACCGGAGGTCATTGTTGGCTAAAGCGGTTTACTAACACCACTGCTGTTATTATTACTATAAATAAAACTACTATTATTATAATTACTACCATTACTATTATTACTACTACTTATTACTGTTGCTACTACTACTACTATTATTACTGATTATTGCCATTATTATTACTACTACTATTATTATTACTGCTACTGTTGTAATAACAGTAGCAGTAATAACTGTTATTACAACTACTATTACTGCTACAGTTATTATTACTAGTACTACTACTATTATTATTACTATTATTATTAATAATACTACTATTATTGTTACTACTACTGTTATTAGTGTTATTATTACTGCTATTTTATTACTACTACTATTATTACTATGAATGTTATAATTACTACCACTACTACTAATATTAGGAATACTATTATTACTAATAGTAGCAGAACAGTAAACATATTATTCTAACCATTTCACATATTATGGTTTCCTCATTCATTACTCAGCCACACATGCATGCACACACAAAAAACAAAGCAAAATCTAAAAGTAAAAAAAAAAAGAAAAGATTTGATAATCTTAATAAGGCATTTAAAGACATTAGCTTAGTATTTATAGATGCAGGTGAAGCATAGGTTCTTCTGGAGCCTGGTTGGGGTAGGTGACAGCTAAACAGAAATCACTGATGAGGAAGGAAAAGAAAAGAGGATGAGAAAACCCCAGGGTCAATTGAAGCTACTAGTACAGAGGTCAACATTAAGGCAGGGTAGAAAGAAAGGAATGTGGGCAATAAAGAGAAGGAAAGAAAAAAAAGTTGAGTAAACATTTATGAAAGATGGTTAGTTGTTGATTAGTGTCATATTATAAACAACATTTTAAAATACTGAGCCTTTATTGATCAAAGAAAATTAATAAAAGACTAACTACAATTTCTAAAGAAAGGCTGGAAACATGTGAGGTTTGTAAAAAGTTAATTTGTTAATCAGATCTATTTTCAAAAATACACCGCACATCATATACATTTAAGTATTGAGTTAAATGATTTAACTCAAGTTAGAAGAGAAAAGAAGAAAGAATAAGTCTTTGTATAATTATGTATGGTAGAACATAGACTAAAATTATTTAATCAGTTCTAATATTTATAGATGTATGGAACAAACACAGAAGAGAAAAGATATACTTTCAAGTCATTTTCTTTTTCCAGTTAAATACTATGTCCCTTTAAAAGATAGATGATCATGACTCTCCACAAGTTTCTTTTCTTTTATCAATGACTTGCCATGCCATATCAGGAAAGATAGTGTACCCTGCTACCTTCTCTGCAGTTTTTATTCAAAGTAGTCCTTTTCTTAGACTGACTGCCAGCCAGAGTTAGAGAGCCTAGTCTATCTTGATATTTAACTTGTGTACTTTATTAAATGTCCATTCAGGATGTAAGGCATCAGATTCTTTTTTTCTTTATTATCTGTGAATTGTCATAATTCTTTAGGTAAGATAGTTGAGAGGTTTCCTCTTCCCTTCACCATGATTTTGAATTCACAGTTGTCATTCACTTAAACTAGTTATGTTTATAGATGCCATGTCCTTCAGGACTGAAGTGATCATGACTCTCCACAGATTCCTTTTCTTTATAATCTGTGAATTGCCTTGTCTTCTTGGGAAAGATTGTAGAGAGGTTTCCTGTTCCCTTCTCCTAAACAAGTTACCCTTTGTTAGAGGTCATATCTCTTCAGGGTAGAAATGATCATGGATCTCCATAGTTTCCTTTTCTTTATTATCTGTGAATTACCATGATTTTTTGGGTTTCCTGTTACCTTCTTTACAGTTGTTCTTCTCGTAAACTAGTTACATTGTTTTAGATACTATGTCCTTTCAGAATGTAAATATCATGACCCACCACAGTTTTATTTTCTTTAATATCTAAATTGCAATGTCTTCTTGGGAAAAAACAATGGAGTAATTTCCCCCCACTGTTTTCTCAGCAGTTTTGAATTCAGAGTAGTCTTTCTCTCAGACACGGTGCTGCTCACGACTAAAGTTCCTAGACTAGTATGTAATTTAATCTATAGCTAGGGGAGTTCAAATCTTCAGTCAGTTATGTGCCATGAGGGATACATGCTTAGGCAATCATGTATCTTTCAATACATGACTGACTAGGCAGATTTTTCCCCGCAGTAGTTTGCCATTTCTTTCTATGGTAGACCAGTTGCCATCCAAGGCTATAGAACCCAGTCGGTCCTGCTATTTACCCATAGCTGTGGGAAGAAGAAGAGGCTTCATACCTTTCCCAAGGGTATGAACACATAAACTGAATGTAATGGATTTGACTGGAATTTGAACTCGGCTCTCCAATTCCTCAATCCAAGCTGCTATCCATTACTTACTAATTTTATTAAAACCTATGAGTGAATCAATAAGTTTATAGCTGAATTTTTATTTGAAAGTTTTACTGTATAATATTCAATCTATGTAGTGAATACTCACCAGTAAATTAAGTGCATTAACAAGGAAGGAGATTATGTTGAAAAATAAATATTTGTTATATGAAACAAATGCAGAAAATAGGAATGCTTATACAAAATAAATATTTAACCACATATTATGTATTCCTATGGTGGGTGCCTTGTGATGAAGTTGTGGGTCACAAGATAAGGAAACTGAATACAAGACAGGTTGCACTAGGAATAGTTTCCCCCAACACCGCAAGATGCCACAAAACCAAAGTATTAACTTGAAAACTTAAATAATGTTCTTAAATAGCCTTGTCAGATAAAGACTCTCATGTGGATGTCATGCATTACATCCAGCTAATTTGGAAATGTCTAAATGATCAGCTTTTTTTCTCTCAGAGCAATGATTAAGAATAATTTCAAGCAGGTCTTAAGATAATTCTTTATCAGATCTTGTAGACTGGTGCTACAGAATCACAAGCAATGATCATTACCAAATAACAAAAACTATACCACTAGAACCTTTTCAACAACAAAAATGTGTAACACATGTAACTTGAAGAGAAATTAATAATATACTAAATATATTAACTTTCAACTTTTAGAAGGAAATTAGCATGAGAGAAGAGTTATAAAAGTGAATTTGAGAAATCTATTTTCCTGAAAACTTGAAAAAAAAAATAATTTCAATCAATAGTAACACTAAATGATTGGCCAATGACTATGAAATGTTTCTTGTATATAAATGGTTAATTTCACCATTATCTTATCAATAGTGTACATTGCAAGCAAATTTCAAAAGTCATTAAGACTAGGGAATGCAACCCTTACTAAGTATCTCACAAATCAATAAAAAGAAAATAGTCAGCAAATCTCTCAGAGTAATTCCTGGGTGTACTGTATTTGTTTCTAACTTGGTAGACTAAAAAAAGATAACATTGTGCCAGACTAAATTGTGTAAATAGAATTAATCACTCCACATTAAGCACAATATTTCTTTTCATTTAAACTTGTCTCCTTGTCTTCAATGTCTTATGTTTTTAGTTTTTTTTAATTAAAATACTTTGACCAATGTAGTCTCCAGCTGGCCTGGACTTGCAGGTGTCTGTTGTTTTGGATTAATCAAAATGAAACAAAATATACAATAGTTACAACACCATCTTGAAGAATAAACAAAAAAAAAAGTATTCAGAATGGAATCATTCAAAATACTCCGCCTTTCTTCCTCACATTTTCAATAGAAACACTCTCCAAAATGACTTCCTTTAACAAACTGACTTTTAATTCTGCTGCATGCAAAATCCTATTTTCTAATTCAGAGGTTCTAAACTAGAGGAGAATTTAGCACCTGACAGTGGAGGGGGGGATTTTAAAATTTCAGGCTGAAATTGGGATGACAGAATGTCAGAATCAAATTGTTAGAAGAGCAATCTTTCTACAAAACAACAATTTTTGAGTTAGAAAATCTTGGAAGGTGACATCAGATTAGGTTGGTTGATTTGACAACATATCAACACTTTTTCTGTTATATTGTATGGAGCACCTAGTGAGATTCGAACTCACTACTAATAACAAATTAAACAAACCAATAATTATGCATGAAGACACATACACGATCTTACATATTATAACGAAATAAAATACATGTACATACAAGAAAGTTGGTTTATTTTTATATTCCACACAAGTAAAAATGCATTGGAAAAAGAAGATGAAAATGCAACTTGAGTCTTTAATATTTATTTATAGTAACTTTACTTGTTTTACAGTTCTATGATTTTCAAAAGTTAAATTGAGATGAAGAGACATGTGGCTTTGCCATGATCAGTTCCACATCTTATATATATATATATATATATATATATATATATATATATATATATATATATGTATATATACACACACACACAGAGAGTGCGATGAATAAATTGTCATCTAAATTATGAAAATAACACTGACATCATATTTTTTAAGAGATTTTAAAAACAAAAATATCTTGAAATAAGAAAGAGTAAATTTATTCAATAAAAATCGCCATTGGCTTCAGCCTCAGCTTCCAGACGACTTCGGAATCTCCTGCACCTCTTCTGGATGGTCTCCTTGTTTAAGTTGGTGAATGCTACCATAATCCTTGCCTTCAGTTCATCTTTGGTGATACAAAGAGTTTTGTTGGTCTCTCACTCAACTGCACCCCACACATAATAATCAAGAGGGTTGTAGTTTGGGGGGCTAGGTGGCCAGATGTAAGGTGTGATATGGTTGCAGAAATTGTCTGACAGCCATAACTGGGTTCTCCTGCTTGTGTGGCATGGTGCAGAGTCCTGTTGCCAGATATAGGGTCTTCCAGCAGCCATTCTCTTGACCCAGAGTAGTACTACCTCATCAAGGCACTTGATGTAAGCCTCTGTGTCTTCGTAATCACTCTTAGACTCATCCAACTCTTTCTGAATCCTCTGCACTGTCCATGCAGTACAGCATGCTGTTTCCAAATTTTTGGCAGAGTGAACTGTGACATGGTGTTCTTTTTCTTACAGATGGTACCCAATTGACACTACTACAGTACACTCACTCTCTCTCTCTCATATATATATATATATATATATATATATATATATATATATATATATATATATAATTATTATAAAAAAGCTACTGGTCAGAGTTGTTATTAGACCAGGAAACAATAGTATTAAAAAGTGCTCAATATACAGATTTAGTCTGGATCACTTGAAGATACTGAAAGGTAGAAATCAAGGTAACATGATTGGCTGATCTCCTAATTTTTTAAATTTAAAATTTTATATATATATATATATATATATATATATATATATATATATATAAACAGCTTAATCTAATAATATATATGTGCATGTGTGTGTTAGATTAAGTTGGTTGATTTTCGACATACCAACACTTGTTTCATATTTGAATTGTTGAATTTTTTCATGGGGCACCCAGTGAGGATTGAACTCACCACTAATAGCAAACTAGATAAATCTTGCATTGATCTACTTATAATGATGTATGAACACACACACATACCTATATAAGTAAATAAAATCTATTTTACTATGAAAATTATTTTAGGTTAGCTTGTTTGATTTTATATGTTAACCCTTTTTTGAGCAATTCACTGAGAAGCAAACCAACTTCACAAAAGTAACGGTCAACCAGACTAACCTTGTGGTGAACCGTTACCTAACACCAAGGTGTTTGGAAAGGATTTCACTGTGAAAATACATTGGACGTCTTATGGCCACATCATGTTGAAACACCGGATCATCAAATTTAAGCAATGCCAAGCCTGGTCAGTACCTAAATGGTTGATCACTTGTGTATACCAGGAGCTGTAAACTTGGATGTGCAGGTGGTGTAATGGATAATGGCATAGAATTGTTAGTTGAAGAGCTGAGTTCCAATTCCCATTGGGTTCATTATATTCAATTATGTAGAAATATCCTTGGGAAAGTTATGAATCTACCTCTTCTCCCTTCAGCTATGGGTTAATTAGTAAGACTTGTATCACTAAACCATTATTATCTCAAAAAAATCTTACAATGTAAAATTATTTTCTGACTTTAAATAACCTACAATGGGTTGATAAGCTGTAGAAAGCAAATCAATCAAAATAAAATGTATTAGGAACGATTTCACTGTGAAAATGCATTGGAAAGTATTTTGGCTGATTTTACACCATGTCAGCCCTTTTTAGGTTATTTAATGATAAATTCTTGTATGGGGCACCTAGTGAGGATCAAACTCACTACTCAGTAGTAATTGTCAACTAGACTAACTTTATTATTTAATCTGAGAAGGTACAGAATGTCATTTTTGAAATATGGGGTAAATGGTGTATGAATAAAAAAATGTGAGAAGTTTTTACTTAAAAAAAAAAAGATAAAAACTGTATTTTTTACTGAAATGTATGTAAAAAAGTGTGATTCCAGGTTAATCTCATGCAGAAACCTTTAAGACAATATTGGAAAATATATAGGAACTAAAATTATGGCATCGTTATTTTGTGTTAAAAAAAAATGAATCAATATGACCATCATTTGAACAAGTGGTAATTATCAGTAAGTAATTAATAATAGGGGTATGAGAAATAATTAAGAGCATAAGTTGGTACTTACTCTTAAAAAAGGAAATAGTGCTACCTTGAATTAAAATATTATTGTGTGGTTTTTAATGTTAACTTAGAGGACAGAAAACGTGACACTGAAATTTGAAGGTGCATTGAGATAGTGAAAGATGACTTTCAAGAGCTGAGCAAAGTATTAAGAAACAGGAAAAATCCTGGTGAAACAAAGAAAAGAGTACTTAACTATTGTAATATCAATCCTCCTATATGGCAGTGAATGCTGGACTGTCTCCTCACAGACAAATAAGAGACTTGAGGTAACAAAAATGTAGTTCTACAGAAGGGTCATGAGAATATGATGAACCGAACATCTGAGTAATGACGACCTTTTTAGAGAAAATTGAAGTAAGGCTTGGAGAATTTGACACTCACCCTATAGTCTACCAACAGGACTCTGTGTAATTTAGACAACAATTTATCCATTGTATCCTATATATAGAAAATGATATAAACATTTTTGTATATCAGAACAATTACAATTTGCATCCAGGTTCTTACAACATATGATCTTTCTTGACAGATCTTCTCTTAACACAATGCGCGATATTTAATAAGAAAAGTGATAAAACAAACAAAAACGAAAAGAAATTAAATGAAATAAGCTAGACTATACATCCCAAAAACATTAGAAAAAAAAAAAATTTTAATTTAAAATTTCAGCATCTCCCTCTCCTTCATGCACATATGTAATCACACCAACATCACTTTAGTCTGATGAAGTCCTAAAAGACAAAATGTTGTCACACAAAATATGAGTGTGTGTGGTTGCAATAAAAATGTAAATATATTTTCTGATTTTCCAGATTGCTTGTCTTCAGTAACTTTAAACAGAAACAGATTGTTACATGATGAAAGCTAATTCCAAACCATTTTGTGATGAACATGTGCTAAAAGAATTTATCTTCTGTCTGTCTGTGAGTCATCACATTATAGGTTTATTTAGTTACAATGAAATATTGATTCTACTGCCAGATGGCAAGGTTACTTTCAGTTGCCTGGATGAAAATCTCTTCTCAGGTAATTGTTTTATTGGGCACATTATAATTTTATTTTGTTCACATGCTCAATTTTCCTGAATGCCAATCATGTCAGGAGACATTTTTTTTTTTTTTTAATCATTTCACCCCAAGCAAAGCAATAATGCCATTAAGACGCAGGGGCTACTGGAAATGAAAGAAAATGAGAAAACTTTAGAAGGAACATGAACCCCAATTCTAAACAGTGAACAAAGGATAAACATCTACTCCTGTTCAAAAGATAAGGAACGAGTGTGAACTGGATGATAAGTAAACCTATCTACTCCTATTGGGAGAGGAAAAAAAATAGTAAATAAAATTTCAGAGTTTAGGTGGAGATGTTAGAAGTATAAAGTTGAAGTAGACTTTAGAAGGAACTGGAAACTTAATCCTAAACAGAAAACACAGGATAAACAATAAAAGCCAATTGTTGTAACCTTGTAGAGCGCATGATGGAAAAAAGTCAAACATCAAATAACAAAAAATGGTTTCTGAGTCAGAGGACCTGTGCATTCTTCCAGTTAATAAATTAATCCTTTGAAAATAAATATTTAACATTTTTCAATCAATGGATTGCCAAAAAAAAAAAAAAAAAAAAAAAAAAAAAAAAATGCTTTGTGATCCCTTTGAAGAGTATTTAAGTAAAGTCTCTAGATGGACAAAATCATTAAGGAGTAAGGAACAGCAACAGTGTACGATGGAAGCTTCAATGAGATTCCCTTACTCATTCACCTACCTTTTTCATCAAGCTACGTGACACATTCTTCCTCACCAAGCTATGTGACATTTACACTTTTCCTTGCTAAGCTACACGACAAACTTTTCACCTCACTTTCTCCCTTGCTTATTTTTTCACATATACTCAAGGAGAAATCACATTTCTTTTCATCTTAACAAATAAGGAACTTTAACACTAATACATACCGAGAAAAATTTAGTTGTAAAAACAAAAATAAAAAGATTTTATATTTAAAAACCTTTCTTGCCTTTTTCTTTGTTGTGCATTGATTCAAATCTGCAACAACCTTTACCCCTGTGTGTTAATGATTTTATTATATGACTAGACTAGAGGACTATTTTAATTTGTTTTCAATTTCTTTTCTATTATCTTTACTTTTAAGTGACAAAATGTTTTGGAATCTAATATCTGTATATTTCCGAGATAAGGTATTATTTACATTATTCAGTCTATTGTCCTCATCTTTGTTGTCATATTTATTACAATGTTTCAGCACTATGCCTTTATCCACTGTGCCACTGGACACATGGCACAGTGGATAAAGACCATAGTTAGATCCAGTGACAGGACCCAATGAGTGTGAGTTCAATACCCAGTTAAGGCAGTGGAGAACTTTCAGAGGGAAAATTAACAGGAGATAACTGACATCCATTAAACATGGAATGTGGAACTAGAACAGTCTACCACAGTGAGCAAAATAAAGGGTTCAGTTCGATATTCCAATAACCTGAAGAAGGCCGAAGTGTACAACAGCCGAAACATTGTAATAAATATGGCAACAAAGATGAGGACAATAGTCCGAATAATGTAAATAATGTTTTAGAATCTATATCAGAATTGTTGGCAGAGAATTTTGTATATACAATATAGAAAAAAAGATTTTATTACAAAAATCTTGTTTATATATCTAAATAATAGCATAGCATCTATAAAATAATGACATAGATCAGAAATTCTGATTAGGATCAGAGTACACTATCTTTCATCAGGAATCTTGTAAGCATGACAAACTTCACATTAGTCAAAAAATGTAGCCCAATTCAGGCATCAGGTTTTTACAAAAATTTATTGGGTATGAAATGAAATAGCTTTATTTTTAAATAAAATTACACCATTCTCAAATTTTGAAATAAATTTTGATTTGCAATAAATCCCTGTTCTTTGTACTTTGAATTTATTCTTACCACAACTTTTTTTTATAAAAACTAAAAATTATAATTTTATTTTTTTTTATTTTTTTTTTTACTTAGGAATGATTGACAAACTGTAAACAGAACCTAAAATTTATGAATCTCAATAGGGTTATATTCTAAGCATGAAATAAGGCTTAAACCCAAGAATTTGTTAAGTTAAAATTACCTAACACTAAAAAAAAAAAAAAAAAAAATTTTGGGTATTTGATTAAAGCAGGGCTTGTGGAGTCAGAAACACTTAATGGGTCACTGGAGTCAGAGTCAGTAAAGCTATACCAACTCTTACTCCAGTTGAATTTACACTTCATATAAAAAGTCTTACATTATAGAATTTTTATTGTTATTTCTTCAACTGTATATTTACGATTTCCTTTAAAGAAATTCACCTCCTCTTTTTTAAAGTCATTTTATTTTTTTGTAGTTATTTTGTATTTAAAACTATATATGCAAAAAAAAATCTTACATTATAGAATTTTTATTTTTATGTCTTTTACATCCTGTAAAAGATTATATTTCAACTTCTGTTTTCTTTTTGTTCTGTATTTATTTCTTATTTGCAAAGATATATATATGTAAAAAGTCTTACATTATAGCATTTTTATTGTTTTTATTATTATTTCTATATTCTTTAAAAGATTTTATATCTAATTCTGTTAGAAAATATTGAAGAATGAATAGGTATGATATAAAAGTCACAATATCTTTATTCTTTGATATAAACCAGTTCTAATGATATAGGCCTACTCAAGTTAGGAGCATCTGCAGAGGCTTGATGAGATTTGTAGGCCATAATCACTTAATTACATAAAAAGGAGTTGGAGGTGTCAAAAATAGAGGAGTCAGGAGGAGTCTTGTGTTCTGACTCCACAGCCCTGAATCAAAGTGTCAATCTCCCTAATGCTCAAATGATCTCCCTAAAATCAGAGTGCAATAACAGTATATAAAAAGATTACTTTTAAATATCAATTTTTGTTGTTTTCTCTGATTTCAAAGTTTCTAGGTAATGTCCATTCTTCTAGGGGTTCTCCTTTTTAAATGATATTTCCAATATTTTTCTGTGTCTTTTTCGATCTGTTTTGTACACTTGCACATTCATAAATTTAACCCTCTTTTACACGTGCACGTTCATGTATTTTTGCTTTCATTTTTTTCAGTTGTACATTTTGCTTTGAAATTAAATTAAAGATTTTTTTATGACTTATATTGACGTTGTTATATTATTAATTAAATTGTAATATTTGTTAATTTGCATTATTAATTAAATTATATTTTATGTTGTATTTGTATTGTTAATTAAATTATAATATTTAATGTCATTTAATGTTATATTATTATTAAAGCAACAAAGTAAATATTTGTTAATATGTCATCATCTAACCATTATCTCATTCATCTTATTTAATAATTAAATTTGATTATTAAAAGTTCATATTGATAATTTTTCTTCTAGACACAGTCTACAATTCCTATTGGCAATATTATATGGGGGTACTTTATTTTATAATTTACCATTTAACTTTAGTAGGTATATCATTTTCTTTTTGACAGCATATATATTTTCATAATGTTGTGCTATTTGCATATTTATCGATTTTAAATGACATCATATGATTATTAAATCTTTCTTTAAAAGTGGTTTTGGTTGCTCCTATGTAAATTTTTTCTTCTGTGTTAATATTATTTGATACAGTTGCTTTATATATTATATTATTAATTAAACATTTATTATTAAGTGGTCAGTTATTTTTATTTTGACAATTATTATTGCTATTTTTCAGATTGGTGTTATTATAATTGCTATTGTTTTTATTTAATATTTTTTATCATGTTTATTTATTATTTTCTCTATGTTATTCATACAACTATAAATGATTTTTACGGTATTTTTGTTAATGATTTTTAGGGAAGTGTTTTTCAATCTAAAAAATATTTTTTCTATTAAACCAGATTATGTTTCTTTTTCTTTTGTTTTTGTGTGTATTGTTTTAGTTATGTATTCTAATTCAGTTGAATAACCACTTTTTCTTAATTCTGTATCATATATTTTTTATTTTCATTAAATATTTTTATATTGCTAGAATTAGTTGCAATTCTTTTGTTCACAGATATTGATATAGGTTTATATATATTAGAAGGGTGATTTGAATTTTTGTTTATATATATATTGAATTATTATTTGCTTTCTTATGTGTTTTACGTGTATTATTATTTAAATTAAATGTCATGTCTAGAAAATTTACTATTTTTAGGTTAGATTACATGCCTATTTTAAATCCTAATTTATTAAATATTTCTATTATTTACTTATATTTTCTATTTTTCTACCATTAGAATTTCTGATAATTATTATACCATCATCTCTACATAAACATATATCCTCTTTATCAATAATATTTGAGAAATTATTTAAGATATATATGCTTGTGATTTTGCACAATTTGGCACCATCATAACTGCACATTGTTACATCAAAGTTATCATTCTTATTGTTACTATTATGTTTTTTATCCATATTATTGTAGTATAATAATGATTTTCTGCAATGATTAATTATGTTTAGTTCCTCATCTTGAATATTTAAGTATTGTTTTGCTAAATTTAATGCTTTATCTAATATATTCTTAGAAATAGATGGATAAAAGTCATTTATATCTAATTGTATAAACAAGCAATTGTTTTTGTTGTTAATTCTGTTAAACTACTTGATGTTTTTTGTACTTTTCCATTGGTTTATTGTGATTATATTTCTTAGTTTCGTACATATGTTTTCTACTATTTTTTGGCTTATTTTTCTGATATTAGTTTTTGTAGGATTTAATAGTCTACATATTGGTTTATTTAAATTAAACAAGAGAGATCACAATTAAGAATTTTAATTTAAAGTATATAAATATGTTTAAAAAATCTCAGAATATATCTGTTAAAGGACAATATGAATACAGATAAAACAAAAACTTATCATAGCCATGAGTTTCATCCTCTCATTTGCCTTGATGAAGTCCATAAGAAGACAAAACATATCAGCTAAGATAAGTTTTTCTTTTGTCTTTATTCATATAAACATGTTTTTATTAATATAAAATCATGAAAGAGATTTTCTGTAAGCAATATAATCATTCTTATTAAGAAACCTGACCAGTGATTGGAAAATTATGAAACTCCGAGTTGGCCTTCAATAAATATTGAGCATTATTAGACCTTATATATATATATATATATTTGGTTGGATAGATGTGAGTTTGTGACCCTGGGTTTCACGCTTTTGCGATCATCAGACAAGCTCCGAATTTAATTCGCTTGAGGATGAAATGGAACTAATGTCTTTAATTTAATTACAAAATTAAATTCGGAGCTTTTAGCTTCCATTTTTGAAACATGGTTAGAACTGTGTAGCGAAAAAAATATTTTAAATCAATTAATTTATAATATATATATATATATATATATAAAGAAGAAACAAAACCGTTGTTGGAACCAATAGACAACTTGCCAGAACCTAAAACTCTTATCCAGATAAAGTCATGAGCAAAAACAGCAATACTGAAAAATGACAGAGACAAAAGACCTAAAGGCAAACTCAGTAAAGTGCTTGAGGTCTAGATTGCCTAAACATAAAAAAAAAACGCTTAACAACATTAACGCCTATGAAAGATTAGCTCAAGTCATAGCCTGCATTTCATGCTCACATGATCAAGTCATCTGAAGATCACATGATCAAGTCGTCTGAAGATCACATGAGTGTGAAACTTGGGTTACAACTAGGGCTAGCCTTTCACATTATATATTTTTATTTTAGTTTAAATGTCCAGATGTTACCATAAGTTCTATGCTAACAGTTTCTTCTCTTGCACTTCTCACTTGTGGAACTCTCTTCTAGCTTCTTGCTTCCCAATCAACATTTTTAACAATTTAAATGCAATGCCAATCATTATCTTTTATCTTCTTAATTCTTGTTCTTTTATTGTTCCTTCTCTTTAACAGTGTTTGATTTCTCTCATATTCTTTCACATTCATTAACCCCTTGCATCTTAGGGGCTTTATTGCCTTGCTTGGGTGAAATGATTAAAAATATATCTATATATATAATTCCTTAAAAATTAAAAAAAAAAAACAAAGAAGAAAAATAATCTGAAAAATTTTAAAATAACTGACTTTTTCTGAATTTTTAAGATGACTTACCATTATTATTAGTAATAGTAATAGCAGTAATAATAACAGTATACATTAATCTGTTCAAATCAGTATCCTTATCTGTTATAATTACATTTCAGCTGTTCTACCCTCCAGTCATCTTCAAGTATCTGTTGTGAATTCAATCTCTACTTAAAGGTCATGATAGTTACTTACTCTGGTTCGACGAAAAAAAGAAAAGAAAATAAAGTAACATTACAAAGATAAATGTTACCACATACAAAAGACACCTGAAATAGAATAACAGAGAGTACAAATACTAAAATATTGTGACTATAACAATCAAGATGAAGACACCAGTTCAAATATTTCAGTGTATAACAACAGTTTTGCAATACATAATAAAAAATTTAGCAATAATGTCAAGATATAATTTTAATTATATTTGAATTCAAACACATTCACAGAACACTACAAATTTGGCAATGATATCTTTTTCACAATTTGAAGGTGATTTTACATCATTGGCATAATTCTATTATTTCAGACTCTCTGTTTAAATTGTTGACACAACTTTATATATATATATATATATATATATATATATAGATAGATAGATAGATAGATAGATAGATATAGATATTATAATATTTTTATTATAATAAATTACAATAAAAACATTTTACATCACTACACAAAAACTTTCATGTTTCGATACTAAGATGGTACCTCTTCAGGTGATGATAAATAACTAGTGATAAAAATGATTTATTAGGGAAATTTAAAAACAAATCTTTATCTCTTTTCGTAAGGTAAAGGGGGAGAGTGTGGGCATAAGGTCAGAACTGTGGATTTTTACTGAATCTTTTTTTTCTCTCAATTGGATATATATATATATATATATATATATATATATATATATGTATATGTACACACACATACATTTTAATGAAAATTTAAACTAATGTATACAATTATACAGCATCAGTCAATTAAGAAAAATGATGCTGTGTATTGAACCCATTGTACCACCAATCATGATCTGCTGATCTTGAGTCTCTTGAGGTGTTCTGATAGTAATGTGGAGGCAACTCATAAAACAAACAAGCAGATTTGAAACTTAATAATAATAATAACTAGAAATATCATGAAAATTTCAGTTTTCCAATTTAAATATTCTGATTCTTCTTAACTCTTCAATTAATGATTGAATAAGCTCATGGCAAGCTCCATGACAGTAAAATATCTATAGAAATTCTCCTACTGTGTTGTTAAATATTTCATCTGAATAACTTTAACAAAATATTGCAATAACAGACATAAATATGAATGCCGGTCATTATTTAAAGAAGTAAGGGGATACAAATGAAAAGATTTGAAATTGACAACTTTTCTGTCTGAATGAGAGTTAATCACTTTTATCTTTATTTTTCTTTCTTTCTTTCATTTTCTCATTGAAACCATGTTACATCTTCTATATGCCTTTTCCATCTTTTCATGGGGATCAAAATGGATTTGTCAAGTATTTATGAGGTATTGGCAGGAGACGTTAAACACTTCTATCTTCCTTCCTTTTTCTTTTATTTTCTCACTAAAATCAAATGACATCTCAGAGCTATCTTTTCCTTCGGTCTTTCCATATGGATCAAAATGGAATAGTCCATTATTTATGAGGTATTGGCAGGGCATAATGGTTGTGCTAACTAAGGAAGAGACAAGCATAATAAAAATAATAAGAAATATTATAAAAGAAGAGCTGATTCTCTGTCTGCTACAGTCTGTGTGTAACTCTGAATGCGTGTATGTAACATATATGTGTACGTCTCTATTGTGTGATTCTAAAGGACATATATATATATATATATATATATATATATATATATATATTCTGACCACTCATATTCAAGGATACTTGTGTACTAGGGTGGCTAGTCAAATCCCTATTGCAGATGCTGGCTCAGGTGCATTTGTATTTATTCCACACACTCAAAGCCCACCTGTGGTTTATACTGCAACTATGCTGAGCAGACCTTAGTTGCAGTTTCTGGGAAAGAGTGTGTTATCTAGTGTGATCAACAATTTGAACAAGGCTAGCACACTCAAAACCTCAGTCACAATGACTTGTGACTTTGTGCTAGGACAGCCATCAATCGCCCCCAAGGGTTTTGTCTACACAATTTTACTCACAAGGCTTGGGGTCAACACATGGTGTGGTTTTCAGACACTTTTCAAAGGTGCCACATGCTAGCATTGCCTCCTCCAGATTATTAAGTCACATTCCAGACAAATCAACCATGGTGAGATTTGAACCTGGGTCTCATGGACAGAATGTGAACGTTCTAACCAGCTTTGTGTCATGTACTTCATTTTCTGAATTGAGCAGTGTAGAAGCCAACCTCACGTATAGTGCAATCCCTGAATTTTGTGGCAGGAATTTTAACCCCTTCAGAAAAGATTTACCTATGTATAGTACAACCAGTCATTGAAAATGCATGATTTTTCACCTATTCAAAAAAAAAAAAAAAAAATTACCTGTGTATAGTGCACCCCCTAATTTTTTGGCATAAAAAACTGATCAGTATATACAGTATGTTGAGTTAGGGCCTTTTCAAACCTATTGTTTTGTTTAAAAAACAAAAATGGGGTTACTTATGCCCTTTTAGCATATTTTAGTTGAGGAATTATTGCCCTCACACTAGCAAAACCAGGTAGAAAAGTTTTAATGATAATGGGGAACTGTTTGAATGTGTTTATATATACTGTCTTTTTTGACAGCATGTGATAACTATTGAGCAAGCAAATAAGAACAAAAAAAAAACAAACTCGGTAACAGCAGATGTTGCATTTGTATAAATAGAAATTCTGCTTATTGCTTTCAAGAGGTACGTGAACAAAATCTAAAGGGAAACTGGCATGTTACAACTCTGAAAAATGCTAATTCTTGAAGCTAGTTTTAACCTGAATTTTTTTTTTTAACAAGATGGCTCCATGGAAATTCTGTCTTTTAACAGCTAAGATTATCCCTCAATTCATGCCTTTACTCTTCTTTCATGCTTTGCCTGTATCTTCTCAGCTTTTCCTTTATCCCTTCAAATAAAATTAGATGTGCAGGTGGTGTAATGGATAGCGACTTAAAATGAGATATCAGAGAATCAAGTTCAAATACCAGTCAGGATTGTTACATTCATTTATATGCAAATACTGAATCCCAGCTAGGGGTTAAATAGTAGAACTTGTATTTGTGAAAATTATGTTTCTTGGTCAGAAAACAAAAGTAATTCCAGCTTAGAAGGACTAGAGAAATTGGACAGCTTCTACACTTTGATCTTAGAAAAGTCAAACTGTTGTATATAGAAATAAGTAGAATAATAATATAGATCATTCCAGATTTTTTTCTATAATATTTTTAAAAAACATCAGATAAATAAAACTTTTTAAATTAAGGATTCACAATATGATGACATGTGACAATATTCACATGCTGTCAGATTGTGAAAAATCCTTAAATTGATAAATTGTTTTTTGAACTAAAACCCAGAAGTATCAACTTGTAATGTTAACATTGAGGTAAATTTTTCGTGCCGGAGTCGATCCTTCAAATCTACAAATCAACTGTTCACCCTTGCATGGAGTATTGCTGCCATATATGGTCTGGTGCCCCTTGTGTTTGTCTCAAGGTTCTTGATAAGATCCAGAGACAGATATGCAATGTAATTGGCCCTGATCTGGCATTTTGTCTGCATGCAGTCACTCTCTCACAGACGTGCTGTTGCCTCCCTCTGTCTTTTTTACAAATACTTTCATGGTAACTGCTCCGAGGAGCTGCTTTTGCTGGTTTCCAAACTTCATGAATTTATGTGTTCTACTAGGCTGGCATCTCGCTCACACCCTTTCATTGTCAAAACTGTTAAATGTAGCCGTCTCTTCTACTCCAACAGCTTCATGTCTCACACCTCTCGCCTGTGGAACTCCCTCCCCTCTTCCTGTTTTCCTGATAGCTATAATCTCAAACTATTCAAATGTAATGTCAATCGATGTCTCGAGATGCCCTGATCTATCCCCTATCTCTTCATCCTTTCCTCTATCACTCCTATTTGCTCTAGCTCCAACTCTCTGTAATCCCTTGCATGCTAGTGGCTTCCCGCCTTGCTTGGGGTGAAACGCTTGAGAAAAAAAAAAAAAAAATTACAAATAAAACCTCTCTCCGGGTTTTGATCCTACATCTGACAGCAAGGCCTCTGATCAGGTTTTGAGGAGTGTGGAACCATCTCTTAATTGCTGTTGTTCCCAGGTCCACCTTGACCCAGGGTGGTAGCACCTGTTCAGGTCCCAGCTATGGGCAAATAATGCCCCCCCCCCAAAAAAAATTGGGATCAAAAAACTATGAAAGTATAAAAATACATTTTAGTAGTAGAAGTGCCACCAATGCATTTTCATAGTAAAGGAATTACCAGAAATACATTTTTGCAAGGAAAAAATATTCTACTAGCAAAATCCATTTTTATAAAAAAAAAAGAGAAAGAAAAAATATTACCAACATTTTTGCAAAAGAAATTACTAATACTCTCAAGAAAATTAAATTTTGGCATTAAATGACCCATAAGGAGTTGATATGTTGTTAAACAAATAAAACCTCAAATTTTTCATAAATGTAGTTCATTGTACTCTTTTCACCTTGATTTAAAAAAAAAAAAAAATCAACAGTTTGTCAATAAAACTTTAACTTCAACCAGTAAAGTCCCGAGTCAATAATAATTTAAAGAGTTGGTCAATAAACTCAAAGAAATGCAACTGTTTCTGCTCCATATCTTGATATCTGATATTTTTCAAACTGGTCTGCTTGTATTAAAAGGCAACAAAGTGAAATTATTTCAATATACAATTGTATTGATTTGTGTTAAGTCATTGATTTACCTTTTCCTCAGTTTTGGTTTACAGAGTGGATAATCATGAATAAAAAACGAATCATTGATATTTAGCTACATTTCTTGACATTTCAAATGGGTTTTTGTTTGTAATATTATTCTAAATAATAATAGCTACATCTAAATGACTGTTACCAGAAACCATTGTAATGGTAAGATTAGCCATTCCCTTATAAGGAAACATTTAGTATTTATTGACCGAGCAGCTTTCAGTTGAAATTCATAAAATCTTTCTTTTAAAAGAATTTTTCAGGGAAATCAGTTTTCCAAATCCAGTATTGATGGTGGTTTCCTTCCTAACCTTTTGTTTGAAGTAGTGTGGAATGTTAACAATAATCATGTCATTATTTTCTCTTCTGAGTTACATGTTGATTGATTAATTTGTTTTCTAAGCTTATCAACCCTTGCAGGTTATGTGTTGTAATGCTCTACTCTCCCTAATGCCTATTGTGGACTGACTATATCAGTAAATATATATAGTGTGCACAGGATATACCTGAGACTGGCTTTGGGAAATTGCTAGCCTGCTAACCAATTCCCTGTCTTTCAGTAGTGTATTCTCTTTTACGATAAATCTCTCTCTCTCTTTCATCTATGCCTGTGTTGCTGTTCCTTTCACTCATGTACCAACTTTGTCTGTTTGCAACATTTTTAAGGATACAACATTATCTAAAGCCAGAAAATATTTTTAGATTGTAAGAAATTTTTTTGAGATAATAACGGTGGTGTAATGGATAGCAGCTTGGATTGAGAAATTGGAGAACCGAGTTCAAATTCCAGTCAGATCCATTACATTCAATTACGTGCTAATATTTTTGGGAAAGGAATGAATCTTCTCAAAAAGGCATGGGTAAATAGCAGGACACACCAGGTTCTATCGCCTTGGATGGCAACTGGTCTACTGCAGAAAGAAATGGCAACCTACTGCAGGAAAAAAATCTGCCTTGTCAGTCATGTATCAAAAGATACATGATCGCCTAAGCATGTATTATACATAGCACATAACTGACTGACTGATACAAGTCTTACAATTTAACCCATAACTGGGAGGAGAAAAAATAGATTTATGCCTTTCCCAAATGAATTTGCATGTAAGCAAATATAATGAACCCAAATCAAATTGGAACTTAGCTCCCCAATTAACAATTCTGAGCCATTATCCATTACACCACCTGCACATCCAAGCTCACAGCACCTGGTATTCTCAAGTGGTCACTCATCTAGGTACTGACCAGGCTTGTGAGTTATATGTGCTATACATTTTATTATTTGCCACTGTTGGTAGTCTTCAAGTGATGTGGTTTCTGTTATTTGGTACAGTTCTTCATTTGTGATTCTGTAACACCAGTTCAAAGAAGAATGGTCTTTGCCAAGATTCTCAGGTTTCACTTGCTTGCTCAAAGCCTTTTAAGTTTAATTGGAAAGGCAGATTTCCAAGGACAGAGGATGTGAGTGTGAGTTTACTTGAAGGCTTATTCTTTGATTTTGATCCATGCTGTTTACCAGTAATTGTGGAATTAAAATCTTGGTGTTATAATAGTTAACTAAAAGCAAAGGAAATAAAAGTAAAAATAATTAATAGATTACTAACAAGATTTCATCTGCGAAGTTTAATTTACATACATCAAAGTGTTTCCACTATTTTTCATTTTCAAGCAAAAACCAACAGCTGAGAAAAAAAATACTTATGTTAAACAATAGTCATTCTTAAATGCAAAGAAGGTCACTCACACACACGTTTTGTCATATGAAAGCAATCTACTTGCATCAGTTAAATATTTTTAATTTAAAAAAAGATCTCTGCATGTCAAATCAAGTTGTTCATCAATTGAGTGACTACTTTTTTTTTTAACATTCATTATTTTTTTGTTTTATTTTTCACTTGAATATTTCCAATTACAGTCAAAAATCAATTCATTGAGAAAGCCAAATAATGCAATTAATTAACTTTCTTGTAGATATTTTTTCTTAGAAATTCAATATAAAAGAAATTGACAATGGTCGGTTCTCAAGAAATATTTGATAATTAAAAGATAAAAAAAACAAGTCTTATTTCTAATCTATTTAGAAATTATAAATTTTGCAAACGATTGCAAAATTAGAAAAAAAAGATGAATGATCATTAGCAATTCTACAGAGGAAGTGATGGGTAAAGGGGCCACACTTGCCTATTTTATTTGGCCCTCCCACTTTTATGTGCTATAATGTTCAAGTGTAAGGATATATATTTTAATTATCTTAGATTTATAAAAAAAAAAAAACAAAAAAAAAAAAAAAACTCCCACAAAATGCATAAACTACAGTTAATTCCTGTAAAGTTTGATATCTTTGGAGATTTATTTGTGAACATCCTTGGCATTGCTATTACTAACACTACTTTTTTTTGGAGGGACGGGGGGTAATAAAAAATAATACTACATCAAAGTAATGTCTGATTTAGTAATATTTAATTTTGTTAAAGTTTCAAAACAACAGTAAAATTATGTTAGAAAAAGAACACAGGGTGCCAAACTGCAATATATATTTTTTCTCTTTTTTTAATCATTTCATCCCAGGCAAGAAAATCAAACCACTAAGACACTGGTGGTGGTGGTGATGGGGGTAACTGAGTGTTAGTAAATATGAGAAAAACATACTATTAAGGAGAGATTACAATAAAATAATGGGAATTAAGAAGACAGCAGATAATAACTGACATGGCATTTAAATTTTTAAAGATGAAAGTTATCAGGAAAGCAAGAAGTTCCACAAGCAAGAAGTGCGATAGAAGAAACAGCATAAAACTTACATCTAACCATTTCAACTGTAAAATGATGAGACCTAGCTGCCAATCTAGTACTGCGCTTAAATTCATAAAGTCTATAAAGTCTAGGTAACACAAAGGAAAGTTTCTCAGAAAAATTACCATTAATGTATTTATAGAAAAGACACAGGAAAGCTACATTACAGCAGTGGGAAAGTGACTGAAACTGACGTGCCAGGTCAGGACTAATAACATTACAGATTGTTCTTTGGATTTTATCAAGAATGTAATATATATACATATATTTCTACACGACAGCGAATTTTGGACAATTTCCCCACAGATGAAGAGAAAACTAGAAACAACAGAAATGTGTTTCTACAGGAGGATGTTGAGAGTACCAGGCACAGAACATGTAAGCAAATGAAGAAGTCTGAAGGAAAATGGAAATGAAAAGGACATTTATACTCAAAATCAGAAAGAAACAGTTGAAATTTCTTGGGCATGTATTGAGGAAGAAAGGCTTGGAAAATTTGACACTCACAGAACATATTGAAAGCAAATGGGACTGGGAAGGCAGTGGGCCACTTACTTGTGGTCGTTATGCCTACCATTATTGTAGCACTTGGAACAGCTTGAAGATCTTTGTTAAAAAAAATGAGATGAACTGGAAATCACAAGAACAAATGAAACAACCTCAATGACAGGATTATAAACTTCAGCTTAGATACAGAGCAGAGTGCTAGCATATCATTGTCAACTAATCACCAATAAAAGTCACTAAATACTACTAGAATACTAAGTTTCTGTCACTGGATATTTAGTGAAAACCACCAGATATTATGGATATAAATATTCATATAATAATAATAATAAAAAAAATAATAAAAATAACAATAAAGAATACTGAGGAGAGTGCTGGAGAATAGAGGAGAATAACCCCAGCACTTGATCATCAGAAAGAGCTATCAAATTCTGCTGGTGTGAAAACACAATTAATATAACACAAAAAAAAAATTAGTGAATAAATAATGCAAAAATAACAGCAATAGTAGTAGCAGAAATGTGTAGTGGTAACAATAATATGATGATCATCATCATCAACTGAAAAATAATAAAAAAATACTGAAAGAAATATCTATGAAAAACAAAGGATTAGTGTAACAGTTCAAAGGATTTGATTTCTAACACTGATTAGATGTTTTTTAAAATTGTAATCCAAATTTAAACAAGCTAATCAAAGAATAAGGGAGTGACACAATGTTTTAAGGAAAATAAAAAGAGAAATAAAGATAGAGAAGATGAAGAAAGTGAGAGAGATCGGGGAGAAGAAGAGGGTGAGAGAGATCGGGGAGAGATGATGGGAAGAAGATTGGGGAGAAAAAGAGATGGGAAGAAGATTGGGGAGAAAAAGAGATGGGAAGAAGAGAGTGAGAGAGATGGGGAAGAACAAGAGAGTGAGTGGAGGGAGAGAGATAGATGGCAAAGAGATGTAGAGAAATGGGAGAAGAAGTGAGAGAGATGTAGAGAGATGGGAGTAGAAGTGAGAGAGATGGGAGAAGATGTAGCGAGAAGGGGAAGAAGAGAAGCAGAGATAGAAGAAAAGAGTTAGGGATAAAGTAGAAGAAAGGAACAAGACAGAAAGGGTAGAAGAAAGGAACAAGAGAGAAAGGGTAGAAGAAAGAAACAAGAGAGAAAGGGTAGAAGAAAGGAACAAGAGAGAAAGGGTAGAAGAAAGGAACAAGAGAGAAAGGGTAGAAGAAAGAAACAAGAGAGAAAGGGTAGAAGAAAGGAACAAGAGAGAAAGGGTAGAAGAAAGGAACAAGAGAGAAAGGGTAGAAGAAAGAAACAAGAGAGAATGGCTAGAAGAAGGAAGAAGAGAGAATGGGTAGAAAAAAGGAACAAGAGAGACAGGGTAGATGAAAGGAACAAGAGAGAATGGGTAGAAAAAAGGAACAAGAGAGAATGGGTAGATGAAAGGAACAAGAGAGAATGGGTAGAAGAAAGGAACAAGAGAGACAGGGTAGAAGAAAGGAACAAGAGAGACAGGGTAGAAGAAAGGAACAAGAGAGACAGGGTAGAAGAAAGGAACAAGAGAGACAGGGTAGAAGAAAGGAACAAGAGAGACAAGGTAGAAGAAAGGAACAAGAGAGAAAGGGTAGTAGAAAGGAACAAGAGAGAAAGAGTAGAAGAAAGGAACAAGAGAGAAAGAGTAGAAGAAAGGAACAAGAGAGAAAGAGTAGAAGAAAGGAACAAGAGAGAAAGAGTAGAAGAAAGGAACAAGAGAGACAGGGTAGAAGAAAGGAACAAGAGAGACAAGGTAGAAGAAAGGAACAAGAGAGACAAGGTAGAAGAAAGGAACAAGAGAGACAAGGTAGAAGAAAGGAACAAGAGAGAAATGGTAGTAGAAAGGAACAAGAGAGAAATGGTAGAAGAAAGGAACAAGAGAGACAGGGTAGAAGAAAGGAACAAGAGAAAAAGAGTAGAAGAAAGGGACAAGAGAGATAGGGCAGAAGAAGAGAGTGAGAGAGATAGGGGAGGTAAAGACAAAGTAAACTACTGAATAGAAATAAATGAAGTGTGTCTGATGCAACATAATTGTACAGGCTTTCAGATCAGCCAATAAGAAATCAATAACTTTACCACAATTAACATTCCTTTCCAATTCCTTTTCAATGCATAAAATTGTTAAATTAACTGAATTTTCTCAGTTCAAGCTCTTAACATTGTCCTTGATCAGCCACGGATTACTTAAGCGCTCAACAACCTCACTCTCTCTGCTTGCCTCTTCTCTCATGGCCAACTAATTCCTGCAACTGTCATGACCACTGTCAAAATTATATGCAGAATTCTGCAAAGGCTTAAAAGAACAAATCTGTCATTTTTAGTTTTAAAACTTCCTTGAGAAGACTAAATGGAAATTATTATTTTAAGGGTGTGGGGGATGTGTATGGGGAGGGGAATTAATCAAAAGGCAGGTACTTGATCCTCTGATGAAGTTTTTGCCTCTGTTTGGCATATTTGAAATTTTGGTTTATGACCAACTGAATTCATTTTAGCTAAAGCCATTAATAAAGAACCAAATTTTTGAAAGAAATTCTTCCAAGAAGATTCAATACAAAAATTCACATTAAAATTATTGTATCTTTTGATCTTCAAAGCAAAAACATCATAGCAAACTCAAGGTTGATTTGCTCAGTAATAGAACTACTCTCTACAAAAAAATGGGTCAGGTAGATTACATTAATGTTTTCCCTGAACTTGGAAATTAATATAAACAAAGCATAAACATAAGAAGACAGTAGATGAATATTTAAATAGCTGTACCCATGGAAATTCCATGGTTTTACTATTTCTCATTGAAATTAATAGTTTTAAGGAAGGTAAAAATATTAAGTGAGTGCTTTATAGCATAATATTCTGTCATAGTTGATTTTTTGACAGCAGGATCAGCAACACACTAATAATGGCAAGGCATAGTGGTAGTGTGAACTAAAAAAGTAATGAAAGGAGGGCATGGTTTTCCTATTTGAATTTTCTGATGAATCTTAATTTTTTAAGTTGATGATTGTTTGTCCACTCTTCAGTGGGTATCAGTAATTTACTGCATATATATATATATATATATATATATATATATATATATATATATATATATATCCAAGTATAGGACTGGTGCAGACAGAATAAAATTACAATAACCAAAAACACTATTCGTAAAAGAGTGCTTAATATAGAGTAGAGCAAATATTATTTATTCAAAAATTATAACATCACTACAAAAATAACCATTTTGTTTCAATACTTCTGGTGTCTTCTCAAGTGATGGTGTTATCACTTGAGAAGACACCAGACACTACTTTTGTAGTGATGTTATAACATGTTTATGTTATAATTTTTGAATAAATAAAATTATACCATATATATATATATGTGTGTGTGTGTGTGTGTAAAGGTAGTAAATCTCAATGTTTTTAGATGTTACACAAACTGTTTTTGTTAGAGAACTTCTCATTCATCTGTTAGTTTTGATGGTAAGAAAATTTCAAATGTTGTGAACTGGATCTTTGTCTTTTTTTTAAATACTAAATTCTATATGATGGAGAATAGACACACCTTGTAGTAATTGTTGAGTCAATCCTTTAACTGAAAATGAAGTTAATATCTGTTGTTATAAAACAATATACATGGTCATTACAGTTTTTATTCAAAGTTTGCAAGATTTCATATACACTAATATACAAGATAAGAAATTATCTTCAAATTATTTCCTTGTTATCTGCACGTTTTTTTTTTTTACTACTATTCATCTAATGCAAGGCCCAAGAGTCACTAAAGGTTTACTAAATGAGGTTGATGTGAGGGCATACAGAAATATGTAGGATAGATAATAGTTGGCTGTAGACTTCTAAAAGTTAAGGTTGTACCAATCAGGGTAGTATCCTCTCAGGAATTTGTTCAACATTGCCACAGTTCTGGGGAAGAGTGGATTGCTTTACTTTTTTTGGCCTATCAACGTTTTGCAGGTTATTTAAAGGCAGAAAATATTTCTAGACTGTAAAAATATTTTGGAGATAATGATTTACTGATGCAAGTCCTACTAATTAACCCATAGCTGGAGGAGAAGTGGTGGACATATATGTTTCCCAAGGGTATCTGCGTATAAGTGAATATAATGAACCCAACTGGAATTGGAACTCTGATTTCAACTTCTGAGTCATTATCCACTATACCGCCCACAAATCCAAGCTTGTAGCACCTGGTATTCCCAAGCAGTCATCCACCTAGGTACGGAACAGGCTCAATGTTGCTTAACTTGGATGATTGTATGGCAACTGATGTCATAACATGATGTAGCCATAAGTCTATTTTGTGGATATGTAAGATAGCAAATGACCCTAGATTTGAAGAGATTGTAGCAATCAAGGGAGTATCCTCTTGGAAATCAGTTCCACAACGCAGCAGTTCTGGGGAAGAAGATATCTGTGAAACTACACTAGTGAATACAAAGGGACTGGGTATGTGTCAGCTCAGTGAACGTAGCATGATATGACTTAGCTGTGAAGGTCTGAACTGGTTGAACCAAGGAATGCAGTCAACCCAAATATTTGCCATGAAAATAGCAATAGGTTAGTGAGCAGCAACATTTTGTCTATATGGAATGGGGTTGTAAGGTGGAAAATAATTCCTCAACAATAAGGCTGTGTAAACAATTTTGAACTCTGTCAAGATTGGTAAGTGAGGATTGGGCAGCTCCAGTCCACATATGGCAGCTCTACTCCATTTTTGGTATGATTTGTCTCTTGTAAAGATAGAGTATGGCAGAAGGACTCTATCAAGGCTGGAAAGTGAGGATGGTACAGCTCCAGCCCAGATATGGCAGAAATACTCTATTTCTGCGTAACTTTAGTGATCATACAAGAGCTGGTATTTCAATGTGATATAGCCGTGAGCTTTGTCTGAGAGGAACTTCCTCTTTACCAATGGAATATGAATGGAATGTGGATGAATTGACAGTGTATATATTATGGCCGGATCTAGCTATGAACAACTGGACTGTGTGAACTAAGGAATGTACTTCACCTGAACATCTGCCATGATATGAATATATACACTCATCATATCAATACAGGTAAAAATAATAAAATATAGCAATGAAGTGAAAAAAAAAAATAACAGCAAAAATATGAAAGTACAATAATAAGATCCAATATCTTTGGGACAACCACAAAAACAATATGGTGGACAAGAAAAGTATCTTAATTATAAAATGTTGACAAGTTCACAGAGTATGAAAATATTAGCCGTTAATTTTTCACACATTTGTCAAGTGTTTATTTTTTTGTATTTTCTTTTTTATTAGAATTCTTCTACCCCCAGCTATGGGTAAATAGCAGGATAGACTGGGTTGTATAGCCTTGGATGACAACTGGTCTACCGCAGAAAGAAATAGCAACCTACTGTGGGAAAAAATCTGCCTCATCAGTCATGTATCAAAAGATACAAGACCGCCTAAGTGTGTATCACACATGGCACATAACTGACTCTATCCCTGTGACTGAATAAAGTTGGCTAATTTTGTTTAACGGCATATCAGTCTCTATGGATGATTCAATGTTGAAATCTAAATATTTTGGACACAAATTTATGGTTACAACTACAGATAAAATGTATTGTTGGTAGTTCAACTTAAAAAATGTATTGTTGGTAATTTTACTATAAATATATATATATTGGCAATCTTTTATATAAAAATGTATTGCTGGTGTTTTACTATAAATATGTATTTTTAAACTTTCATAGTGTTTTGTTTTTTGTTTTGTTTACTATTTGCCCATAGCTAGAACCCTAACAAGTGCTACCACCCCATGTCAGGCTGGACCTGGGAGCAACAGCAATTAAGATGTTGTTCCACACTTATCAAAACTTCCAATCTCCTGATCAGAGGCTTTGCTACTGGATGTAGTTGATCGTCATACCCAGGATTAGATTGTAGTGTTTGAAATGCTGAGAATGTACTATTTTTTTTTTTTTTGATCAATTCACTCCAAGCAAGGTGATACTAAGACACGAGGTGCTACTGGAAGTGAAAGAGAAGGAAAAGACTTTAGAAGAAATCCAATCCTAAACAGTAAACAAGGGATAAACCTCTACTCCTGTTCAGAAGTGTGAACTGGATGGCCAGTAAACCTAACTATTTTGAGTTATTAAATAAAACAAGCAGCTGAACAAGGCCAAAGAGTACAGCAGCCGAAAGGTGGTGATATATAATAAACAAGATGAAGTCCAAACTTCAAATAAATCTGTATAATAACAAAAAACAATAGTTGACTTATTAAATAAAATAAAAACCAGAAATTATGATGAGACTTCAGTTAAATTATTAGTAAATGAGAGGAACAATTGAGAGAAAATCAGAGTCTGACATGAGATAATAATACAATTAGATTTCATAATTACTGATAAAACAAAGTTCTTTCATGTTCCAATTTAATATGAAGAGGTAAAAAAAAAAAAAAAAAAAGATACAAGACAGTAAAAATAAGCTTGGTTTGGTGAGAGGAATTTCAGATTTCAAATCTTTTGCTCATTCTTTCTTTTGAACTGTAACATTTTTCAATGTTTCTTCTAACAGACATGCTTCCTTAGTTTCTCCCTACCTTACAAGGCACTTTCCGAACAGCAAAAGAGCAGAAAGAAAGAGCTGTTTACAGGTATATTCTCATTAAATATCATTATATCAAGCAATTGTCAGCATATATGGACTGAGTATACACTTCATACAGCTATGTGCAATTGTAAATCTCTCTATTAATCTAAATTAAGATAAAATCACGTTGCCTTTTATGAGTGGGGAACAAGAAAAGCCTCTAGAATGTTACTTGGAACACAGGGAAGAGGACTTGAGGAAGTTGAATGAAAATATAAAATTATATCCCAAAAAATTAAAGGGGAGAGAAAGGAATTGAATCAAAATTTATGACAAATATCGATACACACTTAAAATATATCAAAACAGAGGAAATAGATTTAAAGCATTATTAAACCAGGATTCACACACACAGGCTTACAACCATATCATGTTGAAATAACGGTTCTTATATGGTCACCGAAGTTAAGCAATATTGAGTCTGCGTAAGTGGCCACTTGGGAAGACCTGGTGTTGCAAGCTTGGATATGCAGGTGATGTAATGGGCTTATGGCCATATCACATTAAAATACCAGTGCTTATATGATCACTGAAGTTAAGCAACATTGAGCCTGGTGAGAATGTAAGCCTACCAAGTAGATTACAGTCACTGAAAATGCATTAACCCCTCTAGAAAAAAAAAATTTACTTGTGTATATTGCAACCTCCTATTTTTTGTGTAAAAATCTGACCATAAAAACTTGCACCATACTCAAGGATATGTGGTAATTTAAATTTCTAGGGCACATCACGAGGAAAGATAAATTAGAGAATTTGACACCCACAGGACATATTGAAGGCAAGAGTGACAGAGGAAAGCAGTGAATCACTGGAGCCTATGGAAATGGTTTGCCGAACAAGGATTAGGAGGGATAGCAAAAAAGACAAATCTTACTAAGAGCTACAAAGGACAGGAAATAGAGAAGAGCCATGACTACCTGCATCCTGAAGGAATGTAGCACATAGAAGAAAGAAAAGAATAACTTTTTTATATTAATCATAAATTTCTTGAGTAATGAAAAAAGTGTTCAGAAACAGCTAATTAACTGTTTATTGAATGCAATATAAATTTGGCCTTATGCCAGACTAGGTTCATCTTTATAAATATCTACTCACAGCCACAAGAGAAAAGAACCATATATTAATAAATAGAAATGAAATCTAATAGCTTAAATAAAATTTACTTGAATGATTTATTCAGATTCTAACAATATTCTTTAGAGAAAGGAAACCAGAGAAATAAAATTATGGCAGAGAAATGATTCCCCTCCAGTGCTGGAACATTTGCAGAAGTCGAATGTGTAAGAAAACATTTTTTTTTGTTCAGATGGAAAGCGATTTGATAAACAAGATTCATCAAGATCGAGAGAAGAAAACAGAGAAAATAAATGAATGAAAAAAAAACCCTGAGTTTATCTGAATTTTAATTCATTATTTCACCTTTCCAAATACAGTAGTTATCAGAGACATTAGCTGGAATAATGGCAGTCTTGCTGAAAAGCAACTCTGACAGGATAATACATTGAAGGAAATATACAACAGTTGCATTTTTGATTTGAATTCTAAGGAATTGTTTAATTTTATTTCTTTTTCTTGTAATAGTTTTACTTTTCTAGTAAATATTTGGTGAACACTTCCTATTCTCTTGACAGCAGTTAAGAGAATTTTCTGCAGGTTTTTCAAATTATTAAATAAAACAAATTATTTCGTATTCAGCAGTCATATAAGGCCACATGAATTTCTGGTTTTCAGAATCTTTATTTTCTATTGCTGGAAACATTTAAGAAAAAAATGTAATGCAATCCAATATTTTATTTATTTATTTATTTTTTTTACTAACAATCTTGATGAGAATTCATTTCAAGTATTGAGGTGACATGTGACAGGATAAGAGATTCCAGTTCAAATTTTGTTGAAAGCTTATACTTATTTTCCAATTCATTTTGTTTATCCGATAGTTGGAGAATAAATGTAAAGAAAAGCATAAGGATTTCAATAAAAGAAATACTAGTCAAAAATGAATAATAATTGCCAAGGCTTCATCTAAGAAATTCAGACAACTTAGGACTATTACTACTTGGTGGAAAAGCAAGAGAAATAAGATGAAAGAAATACTAATTAAAAATGAATAATAATTGCCAAGGCTTCATCTAAGAAATTCAGACAACTTAAGATTATTACTACTTGGTGGAAAAGCAAGAGAAATAAGATGAAAGAAATACTAGTGAAAAATGAATAATAATTGCCAAGGCTTCATCTAAGAAATTCAAACAACTTAAGACTATTGATACGTGATAGAAAAGCAAGAGAAATAAGATGAAAGAAATACTAGTCAAAAATGAATAATAATTGCCAAGGCTTCATCTAAGAAATTCAGACAACTTAAGACTGTTACTACTTGGTGGAAAAGCAAGAGAAATAAGATGAAAGAAATACTAGTCAAAAATAAATAATAATTGCCAAAGCTTCATGTAAAAAATCTGTTTGACACAAGTGTTGATTAAATTCAATGCTTCAAATTTCACTGTCAAATAGGAAATTATAACAATTTACCAACAGATTCTCAGTGATTAAGAATGAAGGCAAATTTTAA
>OZ010609.1:57461875-57496875 GCA_963932145.1 Acanthosepion lycidas | reverse complement strand
GAAACTTGCATAAAAGAAATATTGCTGCTCAAATGCCCAAATGCACATATACATATATCTTTAAGATCTAACAGATTACAAACACTAATCTTTTCTGATATATATATATATATATATATATATATATATATATATATATATATATATATATATATATATATATGTATATGTGTGTGTGTGTGTATATATGTATGTATGTACTGGCAAGTACCGAAAGGAAATATTTTAGAGTGTACAAATCACACCCAAAATAACTCAATTACATATGGATTGAATTCTTGAAGGAGAAGAAGAAAAAAAAACTCCTATAAATCCAATGAGGCTTATTTAAAATTTGATCACTACCTTAATCACTGATTTATCTAATCTTTGACAATCAATCTCACTGGATTAATCACTTTCTGAAAGAAAATAGTCTACTTTTTGTTCATGTTGGTTGTGTAGACAAAGAGACAGAATAGTATACAAATAACATTCAAAGATTTGCAATTGGTTTCCCAGAGGAATAAACCTGGCCAAAAACCATTCAAATTTGCCAACATTATCTGCTTTAAAAATCATATGTGCTTGAACATGAAGTCTAATTTAGTGAACAGCTAAAAGCAATGTCTGGATGTTAAACCTGTAGATTTCCTGTTGGATATATGGCCACAATCTCACTACGCTATGATTTCCATAGCAAGTAAGTTTTTACGTGGTGGAGTTACAATCTGGATAAGCAAAGAAAGATAAACCCACAAATGACTAATATCTCTAAGTAGTCATTATTATAGTCATGCATGTTAACTCTGTAGATTCCACTGTGAAATAGGGCCACTGCCTCACCACACTAGGTGTTTCTGCTGTGATTTCTGTAGTATGTATATAGTTACTAGTTTGATGCCCAATTGGTTCTGGATTCAGGGTTGTCCTTCTTTTAGGCTGGTTGCCAACCAAAGCTGGAGATCTCAGTCTGCACTGCTAGCTAGAGAGAAATAAGGTGGATTCTCTCCTTTCAGAAGGTATTTGTATAGAAGTGGACGCAATGAAAGCTAAAAAAAAAAAGACCATTATAAATTTTGGAGTTTTATCTTTTTTAATTAGAGTTACTTTCCATCAAAATCATTCAGACCATCAGTGCCAACTGGAAGTAAGAAATAAGCTCTTGGCAAAATAATGTAATGGAATAACCTGTCACCCCCATGAGGAAGTTGAATGAAAATATAAAATTATATCCCAAAAAATTAAAGGAGAGAGAAAGGAATTGAATCAAAATTTATTACAAATATCAATACACACTTAAAATATATCAAAACAGAGGAAATAGATTTAAAGCATTATTAAACCAGGATTCACACACACAGGCTTACAACCATATCATGTTGAAATAATGGTTCTTATATGGTCACCGAAGTTAAGCAACATTGAGTCTGCATAAGTGGCCACTTGGGAAGACCTGGTGCTGCAAGCTTGGATGTGCAGGTGATGTAATGGGCTTATGGCCATATCAGATTACACTATAGGTAGTAATTACCTATAAGTATCTGTAAGTCAACGGATCTGTTCCAGCTAAACAGTCGAACTCTCTGTCTTTGGGCAGAGAGGAACCCAGATGAGCCTCCGCTGAAGGGCACAATCCCCTTTTGGGGAGGTAGATTGCACTGAACCCGTTTATACAGGTTCGAAAGGGAATATTTTTGGCTGAGCCTTAGGGTTCGGAGAACCCACGTTAAACCGGCCTTATGCCACATGCAACCCTCATGGGGGTGTAGCTAAATATACTAGCTGGGATCTGTTGAGTACGACTCAGACTTATATGAGAACTACTGACCTTCCAATAGTAGTCCTCACAACTGGATTGACTTGCGACAACCTTGTGCATAACTGTTACCTTTATTCTTATTGTACTGTTTTTTTTACAATAAACCTTTACTTATTTTATCCAAGGTGTTTGTCAAGTATATATTCTTATTAGCACTGAATATAACAAAACTAAAAAAACAATCACATTGCTTTTCATCAAGAATCCTAGTTATCCATCTGGCTACAGTGGACAGAAGTTCATATTCAACCATATAGAGTTAAACTTTATTTTTTTCCTCTGATATCTTGGTGTCATATTTGTTATTGCTAGTTTTAGCCTGTGAAAATTTCAGTTTTCCTATTTGAAATTTCTGATGAATTAAGATTCATCAGTTAATGGTAGAAGAAGCTTATAGTGAATTCTACAACAAAAAAATATCCATTGAAATACTTATATCACATCATTAAATATTTGAGCTTAGTAACTTTAACAAAATATTGCAATAACGATCATAAGTATGAATATTTATGATTGTTATTGCTGATTGTTATTTTAAATAGTAAGGAGGTACAAATGATGTTGATTCCAATCTGTATGGGGGAATGACTGTAAAATACTTTCCCCCTCCCCAATTTACAGGCAGAAGCACACAAATGCATGCTGGGAGTTTTTCCTAGCCAATAAAGTAGGTCAGTTCTTGGTTTAATCTAACTTAGTCCCAGTCTGTCTTGTTTTGAAGCTTAAATGCTACATTTCTTTGTCCAAACTTGATTTTATGTGTCAAACCCAATTCTTAGTTTGTGAACTTTTGGCTATATTACTGTTGCTTTGCCTTATTACTGTTAATTTGCTTCGTATATATTGTTTGCTTGCTTTAAATTATTTTTTGCCCTGTTCTTTTTTTTTTCTTGTAAACTTTGTCAATTCTGTTTGTTGGACACTTCTGTCATTTATTTTACATTTAACAATGGCCACTCACTTCACAAATGAAAATGATGACTTTTTTCATTTCAGTGAAACAGTTATTTAAACAGTTTTTATCTTCCCTTCTTTCTTTCATTTTCTTACTGAAACCAAGTAGCATCTTTGCTATGTCTTTAGTCTTCTTACATAATCAAAACAAAATAGTCCATTATTTATAAGGTATTAGCAGGAGGCGTTAAACATTGCTGTCCCTTTTTCTTTCTTCTTTTCACTGAAACCAAGTAGTGTCTCTGATACATCTTTCCACATGACCAAAATGGAATAGTCCATTATTTATAAGGTATTAGCAGGAGGCGTTAAACATTGCTGTCCCTTTTTCTTTCTTCTTTTCACTGAAACCAAGTAGTGTCTCTGATACATCTTTCCACATGACCAAAATGGAATAGTCCATTATTTATAAGGTATTAGCAGGAGGCGTTAAATATTGCTGTCCCTTTTTCTTTCTTCTTTTCACTGAAACCAAGTAGTGTCTCTGATACATCTTTCCACATGACCAAAATGGAATAGTCTATTATTTATAAGGTATTAGCAGGAGGCGTTAAACATTGCTGTCCCTTTTTCTTTCTTCTTTTCACTGAAACCAAGTAGTGTCTCTGATACATCTTTCCACATGACCAAAATGGAATAGTCCATTATTTATAAGGTATTAGCAGGAGGCGTTAAACATTGCTGTCCCTTTTTCTTTCTTCTTTTCACTGAAACCAAGTAGTGTCTCTGATACATCTTTTGTCTTTCCACATGACCAAAATGGAATAGTCTATTATTTATAAGGTATTGGCAGGATGTAACGGTGTTGTGAGTTAACAAAGAAAAAGAGATATCAGAATTATTATACGATATTTTTATATATACTAGTTGTATTAGTAATAGTATCATTATCTTGATTTAGTTTATGAGAAAAAAACTGTTAGCTATTATTAATTTTTTACTACTATTTCATTCATCTTAATTATAGCTGCTTAAAAATGTAACTGACAGTTGTGGTGAAAAGCAAGTGAAATTAAGATGAAGCGAACATGAGTGAAAAATTAATAATGGCTGACAATGTGTTATCTAATAGAAAATAAATCAAGTTTTCTTTTCTGTTTCCCATTCTCCTGTATGCTTCTTTTCTTTTTATAGAAGAAAAGCAAGACTGATGATTTGCTAAGAATTCACTTCTTTGAATATATTTGCATACTTATGCTTCTATTATAGATTGCAACGACATAAGCAAAGGAAAAAGAAAAAACAAATCTCCAAAGATCTACACATGAGATTATATCCACGTGTTTACAAGATATATACATAAATATATATATATTTTATATATGTGTGCGTGCATATATATGTTTCATTACAAATAACTGACAAGATAATGTGGTTAAATTTTTTATTTAATTTTTCTTGTATTCTTATAATTTTCTTCTTTTTTGGACATATATACTTGCATATCATGTGATCATGCGATTTTGACAACCTAATTTTGAAGTTTATTTTAATGGGGTTACATCATACATGAGATATAAAATTAGTCTATGTACTGCTGGCCATTCATTTACTCTAGTCAAACAGTACAGCTGGTATTTGAAATAAAAAGGATTTTGGTAAAACTGATGTTTTACTAAACTGTATCCAATAATATGTGAGTAAATTAAAAACATTCCCGGCTAGATCCAGACCTATAATTCTGAAATTTTGTATTCCCAAGTTTTAATTACTGCAATTGTTTTTGGCAATATTTTTATGTGATTTTTGTGACAAATTCTTTTGTATAAGAATTTTTATAACTAGAAATAAATTTTGGAATAATCAAAATTATGAAATCCAGCAAATGTCATCCATGAAATAAAAATAGTTGTTTGCATGGAAAGTAAGGACCTACATACATCAAATTGTCTTTAAATTAAGTGGTGGCAGAAGAATTATAATTGAACTTTTTTTCTTCTGTATTTTAGCGTTGCCTGTCACATCTACTCCTCCCTACCTATTGTCATGAAAAACCAAGCAAGAGCTCTCTGCAGAAGCTAGCTTAAATGTTGCCGATTATGGCAGCTTTTAAGTTAGTTTATATATAAGCAGATGACATTATATATATATATATATATGCAAGTTTCATTAAAGTATTTGGACAATTTGTATATAATTTACATCCAGAAAACACATGAAAAATTAAATAAAAAACCTAACTGTAGTACCTTATCAGTTGTTTTTAATGAATAATAAAACTTGCTTAAAAGAAAGATTGCTGCCCAAATACACAATTATATATTTACTAATTCCTATTGCAGACTCTGGCTCAGGCACATTTGTGTTTGTTCAACACCAACAGAGCCAACCTGTGGTTCATACTGCAACTATTTTGAACAGACCTTAGTTACAGTTTCTGGGAGAGAACCTGTTATCTAGAATGATCAACAATCTGAACACAAGCACACTCAAACCCTCGGTCATGATGACTTGTGAATTTGTGCTAGCACAGCTATTGATGTCCCCCAAGTGTTCCATCTACCCAATTTCACTCACAAGGCTTGGAACAACCCATGGTATGGTTTTAGGCACTTTCCAAAGACCATGGTAATATATGAACCCAGGCTTCATGAGCAGAAGGTGAACATTCTAACCACTCAGCCACACACCCATATATATATATATATATATATATATATATATTTTTTTTTTTTTCTTACTCTGTCCTGGACATTGAGTTCTACCTGGATTCTATCCTGTTGGGAATTTATATATATATTTATATATATATAAACACACAAATATATAAAACATACAATTCTTTCACTTATCGGCTACATGTAAATCCTTGAGTTGAGTGTAGAGATGGAAGGCATCATATTTAATTATGCAACAATGATTACTTTATGGTTATTACACAAAAAATACATTCTACACACACACAAGGATGGGTGTGTGCATGCGCGCATGCATGTGTTTTGTAACGTGCTAACTTTTTCTGACATGTTTTATTGGACTTTTCAGTGACACTCTTTTGTTATGATGACCGACCTTGTGTGAAATACTGGGAGCCTGCAAGACAATTGGAATGCAATTCCTGAAACATATTGTAATGGAAATAATACAGGAAGTTGGTGTGTAGCAGCCAAGAGCATTGAGAATAGTGCGGACTAAGAATATCCATCATGAACAGAGGAATGGAAAGGAGATGCTTGTAAGATGGCCGTCAGCAACCTATCATTGGACGTTGCTGCACCCAGAAATGCCCATGTAGGAATACAATTAAAGGAAGCTGATTTTTGTCTGGAGAGGCATGGTGGAAGGTAGAGTGACAGCCATATCCCTATTCAGGCAAACTCGATTTGGGAAGGGCAGAGATGAGATTGTGAAATAATTGGGATTGCTACTCTGGCTGCTGTCTTGATTTGAGTGTGTACCGGGGCTGATGGGTTAGAAGCTGCTTTTCTGAAATAAACGTGTGAGGTATCCTAGCTTTAAGGAAGTGAACAGGTGCACAGCTAAATAAAGATGCACTCAATGAACTTTGAAAATGTCATAGAGGACAGGAGCATCAGAAAAGTATATGTATATGGTATATCGTCATCTTCTTCTATGTACTATGTCCCTTCAGGTGGTGGGCGATCAAAGCTCTCCACAACTTCCACTCTTTTCTAGCTCTTAGCAATTTTTGTTCTTTTTATCATGCCTCACACTGGCCATTATGTCATCCCTCTGAATAAGCCTGTTAGGTAGGTTATCATAGCTCTCCACAACTTCCACTCTTCTTTAGCTCTTAGCAATTTTTGTCTTTTCACCATGCCTCACACTAGCCATTATGCCATCCCTCTGAATAAGCCTGTTAGGTAGGTGATCATAGCTCTCCACAACTTCCACTCTTTTCTAGCTCTTAGCAATTTTTGTCTTTTTTTTTCTATTCCTCCAACTTCTTATTCCACCATTCATTAACACAAGCTCATTAGGTAAGTTACTTGCTGTTTTCCTCTGTTCCTCTTTTCTTTTATATATCTTATGAGTGTCAAATTTTCCAAGCTTTCTTTCCTAATTAAGTGTCCTAGAAATTTCACCTGTCTCTTTCTAAGTAAAAGTGTCTTTGTTTCCATAAAAAAATGAAAGTAAATTCATACTCATGAATTGACTAATTCTACCAGAAGGATGCAAGAGATGAGCAACCAGATAAAAGATAATGATCAACATTGCATTTAAATCTTTGGTGATTAATGTTGACTGGAAAGCAAGAAGCCAGAAGAGAGTTCCACAAGTGAGAAGCACAAGAAACTGTTAGTAAAGAACTTGCATTCAATCAGACCTGTAAGTTGATGGCAATGGTTAAGGGGGTTATTCTGTTTGATGATTACCACTAAATTAGTGAGTTCAACTTTCATTGGGAGCCCCTTACAAGATTCAGTATTAAATAATTCAACAAGAATTGACACATCCTGAAATAAACCAAGCTAACAAAAATCTTTTGCAATGTATTTTCATAGTAAAATTCACTTGCCAATGCATTTTTATAGTAAAAATCATTTCGCAATACCAATAACTTGCAATGTTTTTACAGTGAAATCATTTGTAATTCCTTTTCATTACAAAAAATTACTTCCATTGCATTTTCATAGTAAAAATCATTTGCAATGCATTTTCATAATAATAATCATTTCCAATGCATTTTCAATGCATTTTCCTAGTAAAAATCATTTTCAATGCATTTTCCTAGTAAAATCATTTCCAGGCACTTTAGTGTAAGGTAATGGTTAGCAAATCTAATCTGTTTCATCATTACTACTGGTAAGTGAGTACTCCAGATGATATTAAATACCCCTATAAATGAGTTGCATACTAAAATTCTATTGTCTAAACTTATTGGGCATAAACTAATGTTTGATCTTCAGATGCTGTTCTATAAATAGAAATTTGTTCATTATATTAGGAAAAGATAATTACATCTCTTGGTTAAAATATTTTATTTTAAAAGATTTGTTTTTTTTAAGGTTCTATCATTCATGAAGATGTTTATCAAAATGTTATTTAGAGCCATTGTAAAATCTACATATTATATAATACATAAATGCATATTACTTAAACATAAATAGATTTTGTATTCAGAAACATTTTTGATATCGTTAAGAATCTCTTTTAGTACCGAATGCACAAAACTGCATAAGCAAAAAATATGTTCAAAAGATTATAGCATATTATTGAAAAATTGACCAAATTCCATTAAGAATTTATAAATGAATAAAAGACAAATTACTGGAGCAATTTCTAGGACTGGCATAACTGTGTTTGGTGCTTTATTATTCAAGGAGATGTTGAAAATTTTATAACCCAACTCACTTCTAAAATCTAACATCAGATGTTTTTTTAAAATTACTTTGGGTTAGGTCAAGAACTTTTCAATATCCACTTCTTGTATTTCATTATTAGTTTTCCACCATCTTATTATTGTTGCTTTTTTATCCCAACACTCTGGCTCTATACACTCTTCATTATTACTATTATTTTATTACTAGTTTTATTCCATCTTATTGTTGCTTTTTATTCCAACACTCTGGCTCAGTAAACACTTCATTATTACTATTATTTTATTACTAGTTTTATTCCCTCTTATTATTGTTGCTTTTTTATCCCAACACTCTCAGTCAAATACACTCTTCATTATTATTATTATTATTACTAATTCTATTCCATCTTATTGTTGCTTTTTATTCCAACACTCTGGCTCAGTAAACACTTCATTATTACTATTATTTTATTACTAGTTTTATTCCCTCTTATTATTGTTGCTTTTTTATCCCAACACTCTCAGTCAAATACACTCTTCATTATTATTATTATTATTACTAATTCTATTCCATCTTATTGTTGCTTTTTATTCCAACACTCTGGCTCAGTAAACTCTTCATTATTACTATTATTTTATTACTAGTTTTATTCCCTCTTATTATTGTTGCTTTTTATCCCAACACTCTGGCTCTATACACTCTTCATTATTACTATTATTTTATTACTAGTTTCATTCCATCTTCTTGTTGCTTTTTATCCCAACACTCTGGCTCTATACACTCTTCATTATTACTATTATTTTATTACTAGTTTTATTCCATCTTATTATTGCTGCTTTTTATCCCAACACTCTGGCTCTATACACTCTTCATTATTACTATTATTTTATTACTAGTTTTATTCCATCTTATTATTGTTGCTTTTTATCCCATCACTCTGGCTCTATACACTCTTCATTATTACTATTATTTTATTACTAGTTTTATTCCATCTTATTATTGTTGCTTTTTATCCCATCACTCTGGCTCTATACACTCTTCATTATTGCTATTATTTTATTACTAGTTTTATTCTATCTTATTGTTGCTTTTTATCCCAACACTCTGGCTCTATACACTCTTCATTATTACTATTATTTTATTACTAGTTTTATTCCATCTTATTATTGTTGCTTTTTATCCCATCACTCTGGCTCTATACACTCTTCATTATTACTATTATTTTATTACTAGTTTTATTCCCTCTTATTATTGTTGCTTTTTATCCCATCACTCTGGCTCTATACACTCTTCATTATTACTATTATTTTATTACTAGTTTTATTCCATCTTATTATTGTTGCTTTTTATCCCAACACTCTGGCTCTATACACTCTTCATTATTGCTATTATTTTATTACTAGTTTTATTCTATCTTATTGTTGCTTTTTATCCCAACACTCTGGCTCTATACACTCTTCATTATTACTATTATTTTATTACTAGTTTTATTCAATTCTATTATTGTTGCTTTTTTATCCTAACACTCTGAAATAGTAAAGAGAGTAATATGGCTTTCTTGAAATAAGTGCTCAATAAACATTTAGAGAAAGCTTAATATACATGTTAAAATTTCATTTTTTTGAAAGGCCTTTTTTAAACATTAAATTATGAAACTCATTTCATTTTTGTCCAGCTTCTTATTCCAAAATCCAGTAATTTCATAATATTTTTATCGTCATCATCATCTAATGTTAACACAGAATTTAATAATTTTAACACCTCTCCCTCTTTTTTTTTTTTTTTTTTTTTTTTAAAGTTCCTGAATTCAGTATACTTTCTAATTACTAATTTTACATCCAGTTCATATTTGTCCAGTCATAGGAGATCAATGTTCAATGTATGTTTTTTTTTTGTTGTTTTGGTTGTTTAACAGCATATCAACTGATAATGGGTTATTTAATGCGAAAATTTAATTTTCTTGGGAGTTTTGAAGTAATAAAAGTATGTCGTTCTGCTTTCACAATTGAATACATGGTAGACGATACTCAGCTTTTGCACATATGCATGTTTGTGCAGACATAATTACAAGAGGTGGTAATGTGTTTTATGTTTGAAGTTATATTTTGGAATACAGTTTGATTCAAGAAATTGTAAGATATTGTATGGATTATGTCATTAAAGAGTTCTTTTATGTTGGTTGGTTTTGTTTTGTGGTATATTAATCTCTATGGGTTATTTAATGCCAAAATCTAAATATTTTGAACAAAATTATATGGCTTCAACTACAGATAAAATGTATTACTGGTCATTTTATTATAAATAGGTATTGTTGATAATTTTTTATATAAAGATATATTGCTTGTACTTTTATACTTTCATAATGTTTTGCTTTTGTTTAGGGGGGGGAGTCACTATTTGCCTACAACTGAAACCCTAACAGGTGCTACCACCCCAGGTCAGGATAAACCTGGGAACAACAGCACTTAAGAGGTGGTTCCATGCTCCAATCTCATGCTGTCAGATGTAGTTTATTGTCATACTCAGGATTATCTATGTATCTATATAGATAGTTGTAGGACTTTACTAAAATTAGTCATCTTGAACAATGTTATCATCACTTTGTTGCCTGATGAAGTTGCTAACTGTTGCACTAACATAGGAATTGTTTGGTTATTCTTTGCTAATGAAACTCCAACAATTTGTTCAAGAAGGAAATATGAGCATAATTTGTTAAAGAAAAGAGATCATTTTTGTATCTTAATTGACTTTTCTTATTTCAATACACAAGAACACCTGTTTAAATCCAATGTAAGTATTGTCTAAACCAAGCATAATTAGTTCACCACATGATCTATGGCTCAGCACTAGGGGTCCACACTACTAAAAAGATTCAAGCTAAGTTAGTTATTTTCACTATGGAAGACCCTAGGCATAAGAAATGAAGGAAAAGTTGATTTGGGGGGTGGAGAAAAGATTTTTCTAAATTAAAAAATTGATGTCTTAATATAATATTCTCACTGATGACAGTGTGATTAACACATGTCGCTGTATGTGATTTATTTCTAATTTATTCATTTGTAAATAAAACAAAGTATACTTTTTCTCCAAATAAAAAAATATTATGAATGTGTCCCGTTTCAAAAGCAGAATTTGTTTACATGTATGATCTTCCTTAGGGAAAATCACCAATTGTTTAAAATGATGAAAATGTTTACTTTTGCCAAAAAGTTTAGAAAATCCAAGTAACATTGTACTTAATAATTGTTTATGCACATGGCTATGTATGAGAGAGTGTGTGAGTGAACAAGTGAAAACAAAACAAGACAAAATTTTAAGAAACATTATTTTCTTTATGAAATTAAGTGTGCCATTCAGAAAAATAAAATGGGCCGCAGTTTGTCCATGATTGGTTGAAACATTTTGCATCTAGCATTTTCAGCCTGCTTGATATCAGAAAGCTTAAAATTAATTAATTTATTTTCTACTAAGTAAGAACATTTCTCAGTTTAGGAAGTGTGATTTTAAATATATTTAAATAAACAATATACTCACACAAACATGCACACACATATATATTAGGCACCCATTTATATTGCAATATAAAAGGTAGGACCCTGCTTGGTCAAAATTCAGTCCCTTGGTGGTGAGACAAGAGTGACCTCTTCAGAGTGCAATGGGAAACGACTCCACTATCTTGCCCAAGAAGTCATGCCAATTCACAGATAATAAAAAAAAATGAAGCTGTGAAGAGCTATGATTAATTACATCCAGAAGGGACATGGTATTTAAAAAAATGTGTAAAATAGTTTTCATCATTAGGCTGTAGACTAAATGATGTATGTTCATCCTCTGAGTGCTTCCCGTAGAGTAATGGCTATTACTAAATTGCTAATAAGTTCAATCCTCATTGGGGATCTACTATAGTGAACTTGTACAAAACTATTGCAGACACTTTCATGAGTCAGAAAGTAAAGAGATACAATTTGATGTTATATAAACAATAAATGGGCCTCTACTCATCCAGTGAGGCTAAGGTTGGCAAAGTTTCTCAGCTGTTAAATTATGTTCCAAGGCTTTAAGTGAGTTTATTGTGTTGAAAATATGGGAAAAAATTCTCATATATCATAATTTAGATTTCTGTTCAGTTGGTTACAAAAAAAAAAAAAAAAGGAAAAAGAGATAACAAGATAGAGAGAGGAAAAAGAGAGAGATAAGTAAGAGAAAAGAGGGAGGGAGAAAGAGAAAAGCAGAGAGAGAGAGAGAGAGAGAGAAATCTCCTGTCTGAAAAAAGATTTAAGTCTGTTTTTTATTAACTGAGCTGACAGTAGAAAGTTTTTTCTTTTCTTGGGGTTAAATTTCCACCTGCAGTTGATTAGGCAAATCTACGTATATACCCCCCCCATTTTCAACAAGACTAACAAGATGTGAGGCCAGCACAGACTGGAAGGGTAGGTAGATCATGCTGAAATTCTATAGTTATGCTCTGTACTCAGGTTGAAATTGCAAGGAAGATTTTTTGGATCAAGTTGCTCTTGGAGTATAAGCCTCTAATATGGCAAAAGAAAAGAAAAAAATGTACAAATGCACAACACCCAGACATTTTTATGCAAAGTGACAATAGTGAGAGTTCTTGTAATCAACTCTTGAAAGGGGATCATTCTCTCTGATTTCCTTTCAAAAGATTCACAGATGCTGACACTCGCTCATAATCTTTGTTATAATAGAATGCTCTTCTTTAAACAAGAAAACAGAAATTGTGAAAAACAAAATGCTCAGTGATTAAAAATCACACACATACACAGAGACCAAGATTTTTGAATGCTCCCTAAAATCACTCAATCACTTAAAATAAAAAAAAATATTTAAAAATTTATATTTTTTTAAAAATTCTATTTAATTTTATAGGACTTCATAGTAAACAATATTTTTTTTAAATTTTTTTCCTTTTTAACAGTGAAGAATAAATTTTTAGGATTTCTTACTCTTGAGCATGCATCATACAACTGGTCATGTGTAAATATTTCCTTCTGGGACAAATTCCAACGTTTGGAAGCATTTGATCTTGTGATTTGTTTAGTTCTCACAAACACAGGGCAAACTGGAAACTGGATTCTTGTATATATAAATACTTAAAGGAAAGATATGTAAAAAAACAATCTTGCATTTTTATTAAATAAGTATTTGTTATTTTAATCACTAAATTGTTTTTAAAATGGGAGTATTTTGTATGTTAAATAATAAAAATTTTAATTTAAAAAATAAATGAATGAAAATTTATTGTACTAAGCTACACACCATAGTAAAATCAACTGTAAGTTGTACCTCCTTACCTGTTTGCACTTCTCTCCAAAATTTGGTTTCTATCAGTCAATGTATGGCTATTTTAGAGGGTGTGACAGATGAACATACTGACAGAAGTCACAGAATTTATATATAGATTTGTGCATTACCATCAAGGAGAATATTTGAATGTATTTTCTATATTTTTTCTTATGCTATGCTCCTGCTAAAAGATTTGTTTGGATGTAAAATATAACATCCACTAAGTTTAAATAATTATGATTATTAAATCACATTTTCTGTCTCTTTTAAATGATTAAATTTCAGGAGTTTTTTTTATTGTCTGGTCCTCAAGTAAGATTCATCCCCAAGTAAAGTCTAAAATTATGTAACTCTATTGTCCTCTCTGAATATAGAAGCAAAACTCTTAGATGTATTCCACTTAAGATGTCTTCGCAAAATTCTAAAGCATTCTCAGAGAGATAGAAACAAGAAAGTGCTAAGACATGTAAATTCTAGATACCTTAGTGCAGTGGTTCTCGAATGGTATGGTGGAAGAGGATAATGGGCAGGTGAAATAATTTAGAAACAGTTTTAAAAAATTCATATGCCAAAAATAAATATGATTTCAAAATTTAAAATATTATTATGGATTACTTGTAATTGCAAGCATAAGTCCCAGTATAAATAGTTATAAATAATTATTGACTGATTTTATCAGTATGATATTTTTGCATTATATCAAGTATTAAGAATATAGTAACTAGGCTCTGCAAATTAGAGGAGAAAGTTATCAATAATAATGTTCTGACTATGAATCCATGGTTATCTCCCTTTAACTCTCTGTTTTTTTTTTTATTCTTAAATTTACTTTTTATCACATCAAATTTGGTGAATCACAAATAAATTTTAATTCAGAAAATGTGACCCAGAGAAAAAAAGTTTGAGAACCACTACCTTGGTGGCAGATAGGTAGATACAATTCACTGGCCATAACCTACAATTACCTGACAGTCACCCAGCCAAAGTTACTTTTAACTGGATACCTCAAGTCTGCAAAAGACTAAGTGGTTGCCCTAAAATAACATGGCACACTAAAGTTAAAGAAGAACTGAGGAAAAGAAATGTTACTTGGTTTCAGGCTCTGTGACTTGCCCAAGAGTTGATATAAATGGGGCTTTTGACGTGCAAAAGCTGGGGAACAAGGTAGGCAACTTTAACTTATATTAACTTACTTAACCTGAAACTTCTTTTATCACGTGAGTCTTAACTGTAATATTTGTCAGGATGTTTAGTAGTCATATAACTGTTCTCTTTTAATTGTCCTTTTACTTTCCATCAGCATGGCTGATGCTAACCTCCAGGAGAGTGACTCATTGCGCCTTATTGGACTAACGTTTTCTGCTGACATGAACTGGAAAAATTATATTGAATCAATTGCTAGGTCTGCTGCTAGGAAAGTTAGTTCACTGTGTTGTGCTGGATAAATTTCCTCTCCAGAAGCCTTCTTATATATTAATTCTACCATTCATCCATGAATTGAATATTGCGGTCTTATCTGGTCTGGTGTTTCTTCTATGTATTTAGAGATTCTTGATAAAATTCTAAGAAGAATCTGGAATGTTATTGGTTCTGACCTGGCATCTCAGCTTCAGTCATGTTCCTACAGCTGTAATGCAGCTTCCCTGCACCTTTTCTTGGTAATTATTCTGATGAACTTTCTTCTCTGGTAGATAGACTATGAATTTAAGCACAGTACTATATTAGCAGCAAGGCCTCACCATTTTATAATTCAAATGTAACTGTAAGTTCTATACTAACAGTATCTTCTATTGCACTTCTCACTTGTGGAACTCTCTTCTGGCTTCTGGCTTCCCAATCAACTTTGATCTTCAAAAATTTAAATGCAATGTCAATTGTTATCTTCTGTCTTCTTAATTCTTGTTTTTCTTTAATAATGTTTATTTTCTTCATATTCTCTAACACTCAGTAACCCCTTGAATCTTGGTGGCTTTATTGCCTTGCTATGGCTTTCTAAAGTCTCCGATTTGTTAATTAATTATTACTTGCTCTGTTTAATACATTGAGCTCTTAAGATTTATATCCTCCCTAGAATTATCCATATGGATTATCAATTAGCTTTATATATATATATATATATATATATATATATATATATATATATATATATATATTATTCGTTAATACCACCAGTTAATTATTGTCAATTAACACTAACAGTAATTATAATGATAATCTATGCTATAACAGCTCATCATCATCATTAATCCTGTGACTGTTTCAATTGTTAAGGGCAGAAGAGACACTTTGATTCTTCTTCCTCATGATGCTTTCAGTGGACTTTCAGATAAACCTTTTGACCAATAGGTGAAGACCATGGAATATAGTGGTGGTGAGTAGTTTTTCATCCTCAGTCTGTACACTAGGCCCTCAGGTATTGAAGTCAGAGTTGTCCTTCTATACTGGTTTTCACTGTCCTTCTATTTACCCATAGCTGTGGGGAGAAGAGCTGGATTCATCCCTTTCCCAAGCACATAAGTTAATGTAATGAATGACTGGAATATGAAACTTGGCTCTCTGATTCCTCAATCCAAGCTGCTTTCCATTACTCCACCATACCTTTGAGCCTATAACAGTTAGTATAAACTAAAACAGACTATTTTTAATATCAGTGACCTCAACATGATTTGAACTCATAACCTACTACACAGTTTCAATGAATCTACAATGTATAGTATTTTGTTAAATGTTCAATAAATATTCCAGTTCATCATTTCAGTTATTCTCTTGGCTTCTGGGCAAGTGGAGTGATTCTAGCTTGAAAACTATTCCTCCTATTGTATGATATACTTAATAGAGATGAGAATATGTAACATTTATTTTCATAGTAAAATTTGTACAAAATTAAATCATTTATCTTACTTTTAAATAGAAATACAATTCCTTAGCTCATGGCTAGAAAATTATTATTACATCACTGAGAAAGGAAACACAAAAGAAAGCAAAATATTATGGTACATTTTTATTGTATTAATGATAAACATTAATAATAATTAAAGCAATTTAGTCAAATTCTAATATCTCTTCTTGTCATTAAGATTCTAAATTTAAGTTTAAAAATATAAATATGCTACACTGAAGCAGAAAAATAATTTATTTGTAATAATAAAGACAAAAGATGGGTATATAAACAACGACAAAATGTCTATAAACAAACGTTGGGTATATAAACAAAGACAAAAGGTCTATAAACAAAAGGTGGGTATATAAACAAAGACAAAAAAAACATCTTTTGTTTATGTGGGTATATAAACAAAAGCTGTGGTGTGTGTATCTATGTGGGTGGGTATATAAACAAAAGCTGGGTGTGTGTATCTATATCTATAATTCTCAAAATGTATGTGTGATCGGATGTTGTTTATGTGTTTCCACAGTTTTCATTCTATTTTGATGAAATTTTTATTTGCTTGATGGATAATTCTTCAGTGCCAATTTTGAGGTCAAATTGGCTGGAAAAAATTACAATCTTGAAGGTGAAACTGATTTTTTACATTTTGCACAAAAATCAAAGCAAAATTTAATGTCTGTAAAAAACAGCATACAATCAATTTAGAGAGTTAAAATCTACTGCAAAAGATTATTAGAAATGTAAAAAAAATTATATTATAAATAAAAATTATCATATATTATTATTATTATTATGACAGTCCATAGAAGAGGTTCCTTCCTTGCAAGATTGAGAATGCAAAAACGGCCCTTTTCACGACCACCCACATTCAAATTGTTAACCCTCCATTTGGGGATGTGTCTCAGTTGCGCCCAATTGTTGTTACTAATATTGATTTTCAGGTGGGCTGACTTTAAACTTAAACTGCTCCAAATGAATGGCAAAAGTTCCCAGTAATGAAACACCTGGTCGAAGATGGGTTATACTGCTAATATATATATATATATATATATATATATATATATATATATATATATATATATATATATATATATACACACACACACACACACACACACACACACAAAAACAAAATGTGAGTATATAAGCAAAGACAAACAGTGGTATATAAACAAAGAGAAGAGGTGGAGATACATATATATATATATATATATATATATATATATATTTGGTTGGATAGATGTGACCCTGGGTTTCACCCTTTAGCGATCGTCAGACGATCGCTAAAGCGTGAAACCCAGGATCACAAGCTCACATCTATCCAACCAAATGTTAGCTCTATCTCTGATATTGAGCGCTTTCTAATAAGTACCGCGCATATAATATATAAATAATTATCCATATATATATATATATTTATTTATATTTATATACACACACTTTTCACACACACACACACACATATATATATATATATATATATATATATATATATATACATACACACACACAAAAAAATGTGGGTATATAAGCAAAGACAAACAGTGGTATATAAACAAAGAGAAGAGGTGGATATATATATATATATATACACACACACACACACACACACACAAGGACAAAAGGTGTCTATATAAACAAAGACTGAAGATGTATAAACAATTAAACAGAAAAGAGATATAAATGAAGATAATAACAAAACCATTTGAATTCTTCCAAAACCAGGAAGCATCAAATTATGAGAAACAAGCATGTCTGTTGACTAAGAAGCACTTTCTTCCCCCAATTCTCCAACTAAGGTCATTTACAACAAGTGCAAAGGTTGTAAGAAAATGACTGACAGGTGAACTCTGACTGAAAGTGGCTTATGACATTTAAAATAGATAAACAATGAGAAGAGAGACAAACAGGGGAAGACACCCAAGTGAGAATCATTAACAAGAAACTAGCATCCAACAGAATAAAAGCCAAAGTAAAGGGCAGTAGGCAACTATGTTAATGGCTTATCCTACAATACAGATTTCATTACTTCTGCTTAGGCTTCATGGCTGCCAATTCAAAGTATTAAAACAAACTTACAAAAGTTTATAAATGGTAAAGTTAGTCTCCTGTCTTTTCAAAAGATACAAAAATTCTCAAAACAAATACTATATCATCTATGCTATTTATATTCGGACTTTTATCCTCATCTTTGTTGTTGTTATCACAAAGTTTCAGCTGATGTGTTCTCCAGCCTTCATCAGGTGTATATCAATCTGGGTAACATACAGGGATTTCTGAAATGAACTCTTTATTCAATCTGTGAGAGTAGACTGTTCTTGATCCACTGTCCATGTCTAGGGATATCACGTTTTGTTCTTTTTTTTTTTTTTTAGTACTGTTCAATTATTTCTTACCCTGTTTTCACTGTGTCCAAGTACACACCGCCCTGTCCAGGGATTGAACTCACAATTACTATGTCACCAAATACACAAACCAATGCTTTAATCTACTAGGAAATGGGCAAGCAATAACTGAGTAGTACCAATAAGAACTAAAATAGCAAGACAGACTGAGCCTTGGTTGGCAACCAGTCAAAGAGAAGGAAAATTCTGATTTCAAACCACCTGCTGCCTTTTAGGTCATGCCTTTTTAACTTATAAGTGAGATGGAGGGGAGTGGTGACAACAGCAATGTAAAAAAAAGAAAAAAAAAACAAAAAAACAAAAAACAATGTGCTAACTGAATAAATGATGATGTTAAACTTTGCCAAATTTTTTAAAACTTATTTCCAACTAATTAAATCAGCTTTGAAATTTATAAGATTTATTTGATAAAAATACATAAAATTTTAAAATTTATGAAAAACTGTTAAGACTAAAATGAACTTACTGCTTTTCTCATGCTTTAACTGAAAGAAACACAAACTCTAGTCATTGTACCCAGAAATTAAAGAAGTAAACTAACCAGGAAAATTAATTTCTTTTATGTTGAAAGAAACATGGCTAAAAAGAGAAACAAAGTAATTTAGCAAAAAAAAAAAAAAAAGTAATAAATTCAATGCAAACCAGTCCATCAAGAAGGTAACAGAGTTTAGTTTACAAAGTAAATTGTGGAGAACAGGTCTGTATATAAAGCTTAAGCTTGCAATATAAGCGCTGATAAAAAAAAAATATGCAATATGAGCACTAGTAAAATACAGTTGCTGAAACATTAGGTTTATAAATCCCAGAAATTTATACACAGATGTCCTCAAGGACATCTGTGTATGAAGTGGATAAAGAAGTTGGTTAGATCAAGTGACTAGACCCAAAAGAGTTATGAGTTCAATATCGGGCTACAGCAGTGGTGATCCAAAAAATTTGGAGAGTTGAGCTAAAGGGAAATAACTGAGACATCCAGAAGAGGCATGTTATGTGGAACTGGAACAATCTACCCTGATGGACGAAATAAAGGGTTCGGTTTGAAATTCCAATCACCTGGAGAAAGCTAGAGTGTAGAATAGCCAAAACATTGTGATTATGGCAATGAAGATGGGGATAACAGTCTGAATAATGTAAAGAATTAAGGAAATTTAAAAACATGAAAAGTCAGCAGCCATGAACTTGGTTTTGATTTTTTATGATTTCTATCTAGAAAGCACTTTTTTTTGTTTTTCTATTATCTTCAATTTTGTACTCATTAACTTTTGTTAATTGTAGATTCAACTGAATAAAAACAGCAAACATTTCACAAACTGAGAAGATAGATATATTAACCTTGGAACATACTAAGTAACCATTTATGGCTTTCAGATGAGCACAATGCAAGAGATTTTATATCAGAATCTAAAGCCAAAATGATGTCCACATTACACAAATGTGATGTTTGTTCATACAAGTAAAGAAAATTGTTAAAGTGCTATGTACACCAATATCAACTCTAAAATGGCTTCTTCTCTCATAAATGGTCAACCAGTATATCTATGACTGCTTTTACATGGTCAGGATGACATACAATTGTAATTCACTTCTCATAAATGACCACTTCACAGATATAGCTGGTAGATATTTTCTTGGGACAGAAGCATCTGTTTCATTCCTTTAAGTGGTCAAATGTATTCTAAACTTATACCAACTTTGAAAACTGCCTTAAGGTGCAAACTGATATTTTCACACCTTCCATGCATAGTAAAGAGCAGATCAAATTATATATAAAAACTAAATATTTTATGCTTTTTGCATATAAAAATAAGAATATGCATATATATATATTTATATATGTCTACCACACTGATGAGCTGTGATACAGTGAAACAGTGTGCATGGCTATGTTACGCTCTTGTTATTTGATTGAGCACTACAGAGAAAAGGTTAATTTCAAAAGAATAGCCACCACTGCTATTAATGCACCACTCTTCATTAATGAATTGATCCCTCTAGCTGCTGGTGTTTGTATACATCGGTATATAATATGTTAAAATTTCCCTTTCTTTGCCGTGCACTGATAGCTTAGAGGTAGAATCTCTGACTGATCCCAAATTGGTTGAGTTTCAATCCCAGCTTGAACCAATCGGATGTCTAACCACACTGATAAGCTGTGATACAGTGAAACACTGTGGATGACTATATATATATATATATATATATATATATATATATATATATATATATATATATATATATATTAATCATTTCACCCCAAGCAAAGTCATAATGCCATTAAGATGCCAGTTGTTGTAGAGAGTGAAAGAGAATGAGAAGACATTAGTGAGGAGAAAGGACAATAAAAGAACAGAAAGATGATTCGTGTTGCATTTGAAACTTTGAAGATCATTGGTGACAGGGAGATAAGAAATTGGAAGACAGTTCCACAGGTGAGAAGTGTGACAAAAGAAACTATTAGAACAGAACAGTATGCATAAATTCACAAGGTTGAGGTACCAAGGAGGAGAACTAATTTCAACAAGAGCCATGAAAATATTTATAGATAAGTTAGAGGGAAGCCACATCTCGGGGGTAGGAAAGCGACTGAAGTGTCTTGATGCCAGTTCAGGACAGATAATGTTATAGACTCTTCTTTAGATTTTCTCAAGGATCTCAAAATATATAGAAGAAACATCAGACCAGACATGGTAGCAATATTCAATGCATGGACAGATGGTAGATGTTCATTAATGTTTAAATGTAAAACTTAATGTTTGTTAGAAAAAAGGGGTATATATATATATATATATATATATATATATATATATAGCTTATATTTTGCAAGTAACAACAAAAAGTTTTCAAAATGGATTAAATATTTAACAATTTTATTATGAGTCTACTTCCATTTTATTACTAACTTTATTCCATTTTATTATTGTTGCTTTTTATCACAACACTCTGGCTCTATACATTCTTCATTATTATTATTTTATTACTAGTTTTATTCCATCTTATTATTGTTGCTTTTTATCCCAACACTCTGGCTTTATACACTCTTCATTATTACTATTATTTTATTACTAGTTTTATTCCATCTTATTATTGTTGCTTTTTATCCCAACACTCTGGCTCTATACACTCTTCATTATTACTATTATTTTATTACTAGTTTTATTCCATCTTATTATTGTTGCTTTTTATCCCAACACTCTTGCTCTATACACTCTTCATTATTACTATTATTTTATTACTAGTTTTATTCCATTTTATTATTGTTGCTTTTTATCCTAACACTCTGGCTCTATACATTCTTCATTATTACTATTATTTTATTACTAGTTTTATTCCATCTTATTATTGTTGCTTTTTTATCCCAACACTCTCAGTCGAATACACTCGTCATTATTATTATTATTATTACTAATTCTATTCCATCTTATTGTTGCTTTTTATCCCATCACTCTGGCTCTATACACTCTTCATTTTTACTATTATTTTATTACTAATTTTATTTCATCTTATTATTGTAGCTTTTTATCCCAACACTCTGGCTCTATACATTCTTCATTATTATTATTTTATGACTAGTTTTATTCAATCTTATTATTGTGTTTTTATATTAACACCGATTCAATACACTCTTCAAGTGATTTCTTGTTTGATACTTTGACAATATACCTTTTGAAACAGATATGTTCGAAGCAAACATTCCTGGCAAAGTGGTTTATTTTAGCTAGGCTCCATTTTGTAAAACCCTTGGTTCTTTTGTAGAGAAAGAGAAAAAAAAAAAAAATCATGTCTCAGTGCATGAGACATCTAACAGCTCAAACAGCAGCTGCCATGACAGGTTTGGCTTTGGTTGTTACAAAAATAAAAAAAATGTCATACATAAATGGCCGACTCTTTAAGATCAGTGAAGCAGAATTCTCTGTAGACATAAATAAAAATGTTCTTGGAAGTTGTTATCTATTCATCGCACAGAACTACAGATAAGGAATGGTGCACAGATGTCATCAAGGAAATGAAGAAGATATGAACCCTTTATAAGTTATAAGAATATGAAGAATATAGAATGCACCTAAAAGTGGTCCCACTAATGTTATACCTCTGAAAAAATGCTTTTTAAATATGGTGGCAGAGATAGGGGGAAATGAGATTAAGGGTTTATTCTGAGGTGACATCTTCTCCTTTGCAAATAGTTTTGAAGCTATGAATATTGAGCAGTTCAAAAGAAGGACAGGAAATTGCTTGAGAATCATAGAAGTTGTTTGGAATTAAAGCAGATGTTGCAAGTGTATCATTCATATATTTATTTATTTGAAATATTACCAAGCAGAATATTTCTTAAAATATAAAGATGATTATTTTGAATTTTATTATTAAACGAAGCTTTGGCAATTATTATTCATTTTTCACTAGTATTTCTTTCATCTTATTTCTCTTGCTTTTCCACCAAGTAGTAATAGTCTTAAGTTGTCTGAATTTCTTAGATGATGCCTTGGCAATTATTATTCATTTTTGACTAGTATTTCTTTCATCTTATTTCTCTTGCTTTTCCACCAAGTAGTAATAGTCTTAAGTTGTCTGAATTTCTTAGATGAATCCTTGTCAATTATTATTCATTTTTGACTAGTATTTCTTTCATCGTATTTCTCTTGTTTTTCCCCCCAAGTAGTAATAGTCTGAAGTTGTCTGAATTTCTTAGATGAAGCCTTGGCAATTATTATTCATTTTTGACTAGTATTTCTTTCATCTTATTTCTCTTTGTTTGAACTTCTTCAATGAAGCATTGGCTGTTACAATCAACTAGTTTAAGCATACCACAAAAAAAAAAAAAAAATGACAATTATTTTTTAAGCCATTTTGACATGGTTATATTTTCTGCAAAAGTAATTTAGGATTTTTATCTATTCAGTTAACTTATCACATCTAAGAAAGAAATTTGTATTTTAAATCATCAAAATTAAAAACATCCAAAGAAAGCAAACACATACAAATAGCCATGTCTTTCTGTTTAGGCAAAACCAGGATTAATCTTGTACAAAGTAATTGTAGCAAATACCAATTGCTTTTTTTTTTGTAAGATTTTAGTGCAAAGAGAACAGACAAAGCTGGGATTTGAACTCAGTTTGCTAACTCCAATTTCTGTGCTAATAACCTTTAAGTTCCTCATTATTACATATAGTATACATAGTCCAATATTAGTCAGAAAAATACTATATACAGTATATTTATTTTTGAACTATGATTGAACTGTACTTACCATATACTGTAGCAAAAGGGAACAGTGGCAAATCTGAGTAGCCATGACTCTGAGGTGTAGTAAGATGAACAGTTGCAAATCCATGCACTGCTCTCGTAAACGTCAACACCTTATGACCCTCCCCCTCCGCTCCCGACATTAAATAATAACTGTCTTATATACCTGTAGCTCTAGTGGCAGATCAGTTATAATTCGTTGATGACCAAGGATACCATTCCTCATGCAAATTAGCTAAATAATTGTCATGCAAATTTGATTTTGATTGGTTGCCAGACTCTGTTTTGTGCCACTGCTGCTGATAGCAATGTTTTTTATAGCCTTTTTTGACCAGATTTGCTGTATCTGCATTTGTTTTTTGGAAGGGGAATTAACACAGAATGCTATTCTTGGTTGTGCTAGCAAGCTGTTGATAGTCTTTATTACAACCCTGTATTTTCATTTCCTATGACTTCTCTGTATGCTGAATTGACACTGACAGTGCAAATAGAATCAGGGGTGGGGATTGTGAGAATCAGTGAGTCATAGTTGAGAATTAATGGTTGCTAACATTCTGTAGTTTGTACCTGGAGGATAATTTCATGGTCTTGTTCAACTTGGTTCGGTAACATGGTTTGAATCATCGGGTGACTGGCATCTGCAAATGAAAATTAGTAATTTGAACTGATTCCCAATCATGCTGTGAAGCTTGAAGCACTTGTATTCTTCAGTTACCCTGCCAACATCTGTTGCAAAATCATTGTGATAATTTATTATTCAGTTTAAATACTGATATTATCTGTTGAACAGAGTTGACTGTTCACCAAATAGACAACTCAAGCTGCTTCAAAAAAATGTCTTGAAAATGCTTAGGGATGTTATAATCTGCAAATTGTTTATGTCTCAAATAAAGTGTTGGAATTTCTTGGTATTGGCAAACTTAACCAAAATTGCTTTGGAAGAGCTTTCTAAATTTTTTAAAATCAGAGTTTCAGTGTTTGACCCAATGAGTAATGAAATTCAGCATTGAAGGTTGGCATCTGTACAGCGATGTAGTCCATTTAAGTTTCTGGCTCTGTTCTTGATTGTCAAACTGTGTCTGTATTAGTTTTTATTGAGGTCTCTTAAATTGTTTCTGTATCTGTGGCAACAATTTCTGGACTTGCTCAAATCCATACAGCTATCATAAATGATCAATATTTCCTGAATGCATTGCTGAATATGTTACATTAGGGATGTTAACAAACTTGTGGGGTTTTTGTGTATTTTTTGGTGAAGGTACATGTTCAATATGTTAACAAAAGAGATAAAAGAAATGTTTAAAAAACTTGTTTCTGACACAGACATTTATTCCTCTTATGTTGACTGCATTGAAACAAAGTTAAAAGGTCTCTTGTGTATATGTCTGTTTTGCTTTTAGTTCTGAAATGATTTATGGGAAGTAAAGATATGAACAGGTAAACATGGTTGAGCTCAAGTCAGCCTCATGCTGAATTGGGAAGTCCAGACCTCTACTTCATGAGTAGGGCTGCTAAAACATGTTTAATGATGTTGTTGGTAAGTGGAAAAAGTTGAGTCCCCAGTGGACCGGGAAAAGTAACATTCCTCAGTGTGAATGCTATTAGTGAGTTGGTGCATAATTATCAAGCGTTTTTGTAGGTGAATTATTTGTTAATAAAAATTGCTGTTTTGTTTACTTTTTTAATAAAAATATTTTACATTCAGGTTATAAAAATGCATGTTGATAATCATACTCATTTAAAAATGTTATTGTTGTATTGTTAAGTTTCTTTTTTCATAATAAATATTGCTCAAAAACACCTGATAATTATGCACCAACCCAATATTACGTGGTCCACATCCTTAAGCCAAGAGGAGAAAGAGAAAGATCCTGTCCCTTCTGGAAGTGAGGTCATAAAATCATACATGTGATCAGAAGCCCTTTCCAGTTTCTTTATAACTTGCATCATGGGAAAATTAATTAATTTTTTTTTTTTTTTTTAATTCATTATTAGTATTTTATTTATTGGCTTTATTTCATTTTCCTCCAACATACTTTGTGATTGGACACTCTTGCTTTTAATAAGGATAATTATTTTTTTATGGCACTTCAACTCTTTCAAGTTTATTCAATGGAAGATATTTCAGTTTTACTCTGAAGGTTGAGTTAATTTTAAATTTTTGTATTGAGATGTCTGGTATGCAAAAGATTCAAAATGATAGACATAAGTTTGGTTTGCACAAGAGTCAAAATAATAGACATAGGTTCAGCTCACACAAGAGTCAAAATAATAGACATTATAGACAATAAACCAGAGCTATGTCTATTATTTTGATTCTTGTTTGAGCTGAACCTATGTCTATTATTTTGACTATTGTTTGAGCTGAACCTATGTCTATTATTTTGACTCTTGTGTGAGCTGAACCTATGTCTATTATTTTGACTCTTGTGTGAGCTGAACCTATGTCTATTATTTTGACTCTTGTGTGAGCTGAACCTATGTCTATTATTTTGACTCTTGTGTGAGCTGAACCTATGTCTATAATAGACATAGGTTCAGCTCAAACAAGAGTCAAAATAATAGACATAGCTCTGGTTTGCACAAGAATCAACAGGGATGTTCAACTTTCTGAGGTATTTGATATATCCATAATTAGAAAAATGGATTTTAAAACATTTGCTTCTTGACAATGACAGAGACAGTTAAAAGTAATTGAACAAAATAAAAAATACAGAAAGTTTGAACAGTTTATTGAAAACTTTGATTTGGATAAATAACTTATCTGAAAATTGGAAAAATCAAAAAAAAAAAAGTTAAACAGATAGACCTTGTAAGATGAATTTAATAAAAATTTTTTATACTATTGTTTACCCAATACAAGACTCAAGAGACACTCGAGCTAGAAATAACTGAATGACCTTGTAAGGGCATAAAGAGAGGAAGTAAGAAGTGCATATTATGAGGATATGTAGGATAGATAATGGCTGACCATGAAGAGGTGAAGATTTTATTGGGGAAGTATATCCTCGGGTGTCTGTTCCACAAAGTAGCAATTCTCAAAAGGAAGCTGTTTGAGTGAAAATTCCTTCTTATCAATGAGATGCAAAGGGAATGTGGATGATTTAACCCTGTGTAGGCAGCATGGTGTGTCTTAACTGTTAAGGTCTGAACTGTTGGAACTATGGAATGTAGCTCATCTGAACATTTGCCATGGACATTGTGATAAAGTAGTGATAGGTATGTGATGTTTTATCTGTGATAATGGGGTTGCTGTGTGATTGAAAATAGTTCATCATTGCATCGTTGCTGGCATACACCCAGATAGACAAAGATAATATTTACACAGATTAAAATCTGAAGTTTTTTTATATGGCTGAATGTAGTATAAATACATTTGGTTGAAGATTCCTAAAAATATCTAACAAAGATAAAATATTTGAATTCTTATAAAAGAAAGAAAATGAAAAAAGAAAGAAAGAAAGGAAGAAAGAAAGAAAGAAAGGAACAAAGAAAGAAAGAAAGGAAAGAACAAAGAAAGAAAGAAAGGAACAAAGAAAGAAAGAAAAAGAAATAAAGAAACAAAGGACGAAGAAAAAAAGAAAATGAAGGAAAAAAAAGAAAGGAACAAAGAAAGGAACAAAGAAAGAAAGAAAAAGAAATAAAGAAACAAAGGACAAAGAAAAAAAGAATGGAAGAGAAAAGAAGAAAAATGAAAGAAAAAAGAAAGAAAAAAAAGAAAGGAACAAAGAAAGAAAGAAAAAGAAATAAAGAAACAAAGGATGAAGAAAAAAGAATGGAAGAGAAAAGAAGAAAAAAAAAGAAAAAAGAAAGAAAGAAAAAAAAAAAGAAGGAAAATAAAAACAGGATACTTGCATTCAGTTCATCATGTAAAATTCCCCCACCCTCATATACTTTTGGTAGCTTAACAGTAATTACTGATGCAGAAACTGGACATTGTTTTTCCAAGCCTGGTTGTCTAAGACGGACTATTCAACCCACTGCAGGATTGTGAGTATTGGCAAGTGGGAACTTTCTTTCCTAGATTTCATAATAAATGAATCATCACAACTCATGAGGATAAAATTAGTCTAAACTTATTGGATAGATGAAATGATTATGTGAAAATCTCCAAGATCTTGTATTTTGGACACTGAATGGCACAGATTGATTCATTCATTCATCTGACATGATTTATCTATCACGACTCAATAACATTAAAAGAAATAAGAGCAACCAAATGTCTGCAATGATAAAACTTGGAAAGCAGACATCAAAGTGCAGTGGATTATGAAGACCAATACAGAAATAATGAAAATAGAAAACTACAATTCAAGAATAATGCATTTAATAACCATGTTCTATATCAGTAATTATATTTTATTTATCTACAGAATCAAAAGGACATTTAAACATAGGTTATGTATATCATCTTCTTCCTTATGTACCATGTCTCCTCAGGACGTAGGTGATCATAGCTCTCCACAATATTTTCTCCTTTGTAGCGCTTAATAAATTTTGTCTTTTTCTCTTATAAACCTTGTTCCGTTTACTCAAGCTCACTTTTCTTCTTCTATGTGCTTTGTCTCTTCAGGACATTGATGATCATGGCTCTCCATGATTTCCTATCCTTTGTAGCTCTTAATAGATTTTCTCTTTTTGTTATTTCTCCTAAACCTTGTTCCATTTACACAAGCTCACTTTTCTTCTTCCATATGTTTTGTCTCTTCAGGACGTTGGCAATCATGGTCCTCCACGATTTCCTATCCTATTTTGTTTTTCTGTTACCCCTCCTAAACCTTGTTCCATTTACTCAAGCTCACTTTTCTTCTTCCATGTGCTTTGTCTCTTCAGGACATTGACAATCATAGCTCTCCACGATTTCCTATCCTTTGTAGCTCTTAATAAATTTTATCTTTCTGTTATCCCTCTTAAACCCTGTTTCACAATCCATTTACTCAAGCTCACTAAGAATGTTATGCATTGTTTTCCTCTATCCCACTTGCCTTCAATTTGTCCTGTGTGTATCTGATTTTCCAAGTCTTCTTTCCTCATTATGTGCCCTAGAAATTCCAACTATTTCTTTCTAATGTTAAGTATAAGTTTTCCTTTTGTTTCCATTTTCTCTAAAATTTTGTGATATCTCACATGTTCGGTCCACAGTACCGTAAACATCTGTCTGTCAAACAGTATTTCTGTTACTTTAAGTCTTTTCTTCATCTTTGAGGAGATTGTTGAGCAATTCACTGCCATACAGGAGGATAGACATCACGTAATAGTTTAGTACTCCGTTCTTTGTTTTCAATGAAATGTTTCTATTTTTTAATATTCTGCTTAGCTTTTGTACAGAATATTTGACTATTTCAATGTGTTTTCAGATTTCAGAGTCACACTTTCCATTCCTCTGTTTAAACGTTTCCCAGATATTTCAATTTTTGTACTTTAATTTTAGCATCTCTGATTTGTAATTTGCATTTTGTTCTCATCTTTTTGCTAACAACAATGCATCTTCTTACAGTTGATGTTTAAACCTTTCATCTCGCTTTCTTTCACTAACTTCTGTAGCAGTTTTTGTAGTCTTCTTTCTGTGTCTGCTATCAACACTGTGTCATCTGCATATCTTATGTTGTTAAGATTGTGGCTGCCAAAAATGAATCCTGGTAGGACTTCTAATTCTCTCAGAATCCCCTCACTGTATAGGTTGAATAAGTCCGGTGAGAAGATACAACCTTGTCTTATAACCCTTTCTATTTTTGTATATTGGTCGATCTCATTTTCTATCCCTATGCAGGCAGTTTTCTGCCAATATAGGTTCTTGATTATTCTAATATCCTTCCCAAATATGTCAAGGTTGTTGAGAAGCCCAACAGATCTTTGAGGCATACTTTATCAAATGCCTTTGCGTAATATATAAAACACAGGTACACATCCATCTTCATTTGTAGTTATGTATATAGCTAGCATTAAAATAAATCCAGATTACTGACAATGGCATTTCACATCATTTACTATATATTTCTTAAGTAAAACCATTAGCAATGCATTTACATGATACATTTAAAAACCACATTTGCGGTTTTATATTTTTGATAATTTTAGCCAATCATGATACAGAAATCTGCCTTTAACACATTAATGCCAACCATAAAATCCTATAATAAAAGTTTCTAAATTTAAAAAACAAAACAAAAAAACCTGTATTGACTACAGGTCTCCAATTAGTGATGGTGGCCATTAATGTGTTAATGTGTTAAATCACCTTCCATTCACATGAGTCGATGGTGATTTGCTAAATTCTCATCGACATTTATCTTTTTATGATAATTAAATATGTTTATTATAAAGCAATCTACTAGTTAAAAATCTGTCAAAGTTGCCAGGTACATCTATCAACAAATGAACAGAGAAAGAGAGAATGGTCTTGAAAAAGCTAATCTGCTGAGAATCAATTTTTAGACTATCAAGTTGTTAAAAAATGACTGACAGCTTTGCTTGAATATCAACAATTTTTTCCCATCATTTACAATGCATTTCTCAAGTAAAACCATTAGCAAAATATTTATATGATACATATAAAAGTCATGTTCTGTCAGCTATGCTTTCCTTAATTTCTGACCAATCAGAATCATTTACCCTCCGATGTTCAATGTATTTCCATCATCATCTTATCAGCAATACATATTTGCATATTATGTAAGATAGATTCTCTCCAGAATCTATCTTAACATATCTATTAAGGTCCAGTGCCCCTGATGTTTACCTTGAGCTCTTTTATAAAAACCAAAGAAAAATCAGCAATATTACCGGTCCTGATCTGGCAGCTCAACTTTAGTCACTTTCCCACTGCCATAAGGTTGCTTCCCTGTATCTTTTCTATAAATATTTTCATAGTAATTGTTCAAATGAGCTCTTCCCCATCTCCTCCCTCGTTAGGGGGTCAGTGATGTCAGTTCTCTGGTGCATGCAGGGTGCCTTTTATTTTGGGTTTGATTTTCGTATTTGTTGTTGTGTTTGAATGAGTGTGTGTTTGAGTCAGTGCAGGGGATGAACGAATGTTTTATATTATTAAATTCCGCATTGATTTTGTCCAATGAAGTGATGTTTCTGCCACATTTAAGGATTGGGGGAGGGGGTATTACTAACATTATTTTCTTTAGTTTCTTGTAAATAGATTTGTATTCTGATTGTAAATACTCATTGGGGCTAGTTTTTAAATTGTTGTTCCCCCCCCCTACAGACAATGATTTGTAAATATGGAAACTAGTTAGGATTTTCATAGAGACAATGAGGTATTAAGGTGGATGTAGTAAAAAAGGTGAGTAAAAATGTGTTGTTTTGGTGTTAGGAATTTTGTGGTATGTTTGGGTCAGTGTTTGTGGCTAGCTAAGTTTAAAGTTAAGACAGAAGAAGACTGTCCTTTTCCCCATTTTTGGCCTTGTGCCACATTTTCTGTATTTGAAGTGGAAATAAATATTGCTCTTTGTTATGGTACCTATACTTCTTGAATTTAAGTGCAGTACTAGGCTGCCATTGAGATCTTATCAATTTACAGTTGAGCTGGTGAAATGTAACCATAAGTTCTATGCTAACATTTTTTCTCTCACACTTCTCAGTTGTGGAACTCCCTTCTGGCTCCATGTTTTCCAGCCAACTTTAATCTGCAGAAATTTGAATGCAATGCCAATCGCTATCTACTGTCCTCCTGGTTTCTGTTTCTAATTCTTCCACACCCTGTAACTCATTGTGTCTTAGTGGCTTTACTGTCTTGCATGGGGTAACAACAATTTAAAAACAAAAATATCCAATATAGATTTCAAAAAGACTTTTTATAATTTCCATAATACTGTACAAAAGATAATTCTTCAGAAACCATATTTCCAGTTGTTCTAACAGAATATGGGATTTATTTTAGATTTATATATGGCTGGACACTCATATCTGAATATACCTGTTAGGATAGTTAGCTAATTCTGGTTGCAGATAACCTGCTCAGGCAGATTTATGCTCATTCAGCACTCACAAGGCCAACTTGTAGTTTATAATGCAATGAGGCATGGTGGAGTAATGGATAGCGATATGGATTGAAGGATCGGAGAGCTGAGTTCAAATTCCAGTCAAATCTGTTACATTCACTTATGTGCTAACTAGCAGTAGAGCCCGGCGTTGCCCGGGGATGTAACAGTAAGAGATAGATCAAGTATCGACCATCATAAAGACTGAAAAATAAAATTGACAAAGATTATTGTTTAAGGTTGACGGACACGCATGTCTTAATTATTTTTTTTGTTTTTTTCACGAATTGGTCAAACCCAAAGTCAAACAAAAACATTGTTTTCAATCGTTATGAGTCTACCGATTGAATAGAATTTTATTATAAACAATTGTCTTGTAAATGGAATTTTTAATGCATTCTGAATGTAAAAATAAAGAAAAAAGTGTGCAAGACAATAAGAAACACTACCTGCCAAAAAAAAGTGAAGTTTTGTTGAAATCGGTTGAAAAATGTAGGAAATCCAATCCCATATATAAACGAAAACACACACACACACAAACAACCTGGGTTTTATAATAAGTATAACTCGATATGAGTTGTCCCCCTTTCATTCTCATGATGCCTCTTAATTGTGTTTTCAAATTGATTTCATGCAAAAAACAATGTTTTTTCCAATTTTTGGTGCTGTCAGAACCACCGCAAGGTAATTTTACGTAGTCCTGTGAAGTTTTGTTGAAATCGGTTGAAAAATGTAGGAAATCCAATCCAATATATAAAAGTACAGACACACACACACACACAACCTGGGTTTTATAATAAGGATGATACCATTAAGAAAAGTATGAATCCTCTTCTTCTCCCCACCTCCAAGCAATGGGTAAATAGCAAAAAAGACTGGGTTCTATAGCCTTGGATGTCAACTGATCTACTGCAGAAAGAAATGGCGGGAAAAAAAATTTGTCTTGTCAGTCATGTATCGAAAGATACATGATCACCTAAGCATGTATCACACATGGCACATAACTGACTGATGCTGATTGAACCTTAAAGTTTGAGAAAGAGCTTATAATTTGGCATGATCAAAACTTTCAAGTATGCTCAAACCCTTGGTCCCAATGACTTGGAACTTCCATTCTATAAATGACATCATTTACAGGATAATTTGAAATGTAGCATTCCTAAAAATGCCAGTATGAATTGAATAAAAAATTTCTTTCAATGCCACTGGCAGTATTAACCTTTCTGATGAAGGCCAGGTATGGTTGAAAGTACCTAGACAGAAACTTGATCTTTAAACAGTTTCTCAACAAATTTAATCAGGATGTCTTTTGTAATAACTTATTAATGAATTGCAAAAAGTACAGAAAATTGTCAGTTGAAATTAACTTAATTATTTTGATTGAATCCTTGCTCCCTGCTTCTCTCATTATATATATATATGTTTCATTAAAGATGACAGACAAGGTAATTAAGCTTTTTATTTAATATTTCTTGCACTTGAACAAACATCCCTATAACTCTAGATACATATGCACAACCCATACATCCAGTTAAAAAAAAAATAAATATTATCCTTCATGATGGCTAAAAGTATTGCTGAAAGCACTCAGAATTAGAGAACATTTGGAGAGTTTCTACACAAACAAAAAGAAACAAAAGCACTTGTTCAAACACAAGAAACATTAAATAAAAAGCTTAATCAAAGTACCTTGTCTATTGTCTTTAATGAAAATTATATGAAAGATGGATTGCTACCTAAATACACAATATGTGTGTGTGTGTATGCATGCATATATATATATATATGTTATGATGTTGATTTGGGGTTAGTAGAGACAAATGCCAAATAACACGTAACAATAAAAAGGGTTTTTAATAGGCTGGTAAAAAGGTACAGAAATCGCCTGAGTAGTCAATAACTAGCTCAGCTAAGAACTTCTCTGTCTCTCGGTCTCCCCCATGTCAACTGACATGTCACTATTTAAAGTCTTTGTTCACAGACGCAGACAAGTTCATCTTCAAGAGGGGGGGTAGGTTTCTGACACAACAATATATATAATATTAGTGGTCAATATACACATATATATATATGTATATAAAATATATAAATATATATACATACATACATATACATATAAAAATTTCCAAGAGGATAGAATCCAGGTAGAACTCAATGTCTAGGACAGAGTAAGAATATAATAAAAAGGCCTAAACATTAATATTCCATGGTTATAATTTATTACTTTGGATCGTAATTATGATTCCAATGTAATAAATCATAACCATAGAGTTTAAGCCTTTTTATTATATATATATATAAGACACACACATATATATATAAATAAATAGCTGGCCACACGTATTTGAGGGTACCTGTCTACTACAGCAGTTAGCCAATCCCTATTGCAATGACTTGCTCAGGTGCATTTTGTGTTTGTTCAACACCCACAGAGCCCAGCTGTGGTTTATACTGCAACTATGCAGAACAGACCTTACTTACAGTTTCTGGGAGAGAGCGTGTTATCTGGCCAACACACTCAAATCCTCGGTCATGATGACTTGTAACTTCATGCTAGTACAGCCATCAATGGCCCCTAAGGGTTCTGTCTACCCAATTTTACTCACATAGCTTGGGTCAACCTGTGGTTTGCTTTTCAGGCACCACATGCTGGGATTACCTCCTCCTGACTGTTAAGTCATCTTCCAAACAAATCGATCATGGTGGGATTCAAACCCAAGTCTCATGTTCAAAAAGTGAACGTTTGAACCACTCGGCCATATATATATATATATATATATATATATATATATATATATATATATATATATATATATTAGGTTGGTGCAAAAATAATGTCGTTTTCTCACATAGTAACATATGTGAAAAAACGACATTATTTTTGCACCAACCTAATATTTTAATTTTGTTGGTACTTGCTTGAGGTTTTAGACAGTTTATCAATTCTTGAGAAAATATGTACAAACTTGTGATGCCATTTACGTTTATTCATTTTCAATGTTTATGCTGTAGGCTTTGTTGTTTATTGAAGTTGTTAAACCATAGTCTCTGGAAAGTTGTCTTATTGCCTGTAATCATCACAACATGACAACTTCAGCAGGTTAGAAAGAAATAAAATATTATTCTTTAAAATGATTTTAAGTACTGACAAAA
>OZ010609.1:57454375-57456875 GCA_963932145.1 Acanthosepion lycidas | reverse complement strand
TCAGATTTGAGAAGTTTTCTATATTAATTTTCTTTCTTTGTTCCACAGTGAATATGAGGTGAAATACCATCTTTTATTGCAAGCATTTTTATAAGCAGCACATGACAGATGCAATCATGAAGAAAAAACATAGAAAGGTGAATAAAAACACATCTAAGTGCAAACAGGAAGAAATTGAAAAAATATATTTTTAGCATCAACGAAAAAATCCACCAGGAATTCCAGGAATGTGCATTGCTTTTCTATCCAAATGTCTTGCCATTTTTTTTTTTTTGCCTTAATAATGATCTATGCTTGTATTCGGCAAATGGTTTTAATAATGCAGCAAGATCTTTGGATCTTAAAGACAATATTACAGTGGCTTCCTGTCAAAAAATACTGTCAGAAGAATGCTGGTAAATCCCATTAAAGTTGATTAGAAAATATTGTATAAATTTTCTTTATTCTTTTTCTTTAAAATGAAGACTTGATAAAGTTTTTAAGTTTTTAAGTCTGTGCAAAACATCAAATAAGAAAATGAGAAAACTGCAAAATAATCATTTAAAATGAGCAAATACTTATTTTCATTGTTCAGGCTGTTGTCACATCTTTGTTATCATATTCACAATATTTTGGCCCAGTGGACAAAAGCATTGATTGAAGTAATCCAGTGACTTGAAGCAAAGAGTTGTAAGTTCAATATCTGACCACAGCAGAGGTGAACAAAAACTTGAAGAGTTGTGTTATAAAAGAGTAATAACTAAAACTGAGATATTTGGAAGAGGCATGGCACATGGAACTAGAACAATCTACACTGGTGGACAAAATAAAGGGTTCAGTTCAAAATTCTAATCACCTGAAGAAGGCCAGAGTTTACAACAGCTGAAATGTTGGGATGAGGACAACAGTCCAAACAATGTAAATAGTGTAAAATAGTTAGATTACCCCATCTCAGAAATATAAACGAATTAGTAAATAATTTGAAAATTAGTTAAAAAAGACAGAGTAATAAATACATGAGGGTACATATTTAGTATAAAATAGTATGTGCATATATATATATATATATATATATATATATATATATATGAGACATAATGATATATATTTTTACATATGAAGAACAGTATTGGGGAAATTGTATGACAAAGTAAAAAAGTTTACTTGTGTCTTGTTTCATCTTCCAGGACTTCATTGGACTAATATATATATATTATATAAAATTTTAAATTTAAGTTTATTTTATAAAGTTTTACACATCGAGGAATCAGAGATCTGGTTTTTGCCAATAATTTGATTCCTACTGGAAAATACCCCCCTCATCTACAAAAACATCTGTCGGTGAGTAATTCCTATTTCTGTTTGCTCCTCAGACCACTGATGAAGGACACAGGCATGTCTAAAAATTCCGAACATAAAACATTTCTCTCCATGCTTCATTTCTGTCATATGGTTAATATTTAATAAATGTTTATTGCACTGATTAGATTGGTATCTTTTGTTTGTACTTGTTTTATTAACCAAAATATCTATTTTATATATATATATATATATATATATATATATATATATATATCTCCAAACAAGTTTGATTTAAAAGAAGTGATAAGGGCTGTCTGTGTAACTTTTCATTGTATTTTCCCCAATTTTCAGATGAGGTTTTGAGTATTTCAAATGTCCAATTTTCCAAAGAATGCCAGGATGCAGTCAAAGTAATTCTACCTACTACACAAACATGGCATTGTTTCTTGATAATGACTTCAAAAGTTGAAAGTACTAGAACAAAAATAACAAAACATGAACTTTGGACAATTTATCCACAAAATGAGCACTTTATTCAATACCTTATCTGTAAATTGACAAAATACAATACAAAGTTAAATAGACAGATCTTTTTAATTAAACTTTTGGATGAATACTTGCCTGATATATACCATATACTCGACTCTCCTGTCGAATTTGACATATGAGGGTCAAGCAGATCAATTCCTAGGAAACTGACAGTCCGACACCAGGATATGAGATTTGATTATAGCTTTGTGCAGAACCATCCACACTTTTTTTTTTAGCACATATATAATGCAAATATATTAGGTTGGTGCAAAAATAAAAAATAATGACGTAATAATGTCGTTTTTTGATGTATTTTTTAACGTCAAAAAACAATATTATTACGTCATTATTTTTGAAACAACCTAATATTATATATATTAAACATATATTATATATATATCATATATTATACATACATACATACATCATATATATTACACATATATTATATATTATACATACATACATCATATATATTACACATATATATATAACATATATATACATACATCATATATATTACACATATATTATATATATATCATATATATACATACATCATATATATTACACACATATATATATCATATATATACATACATAATATATATTACACATATATTATATATATATCATATATATACATACATCATATATATTACACACATATATATATCATATATATACA
>OZ010609.1:57349375-57446875 GCA_963932145.1 Acanthosepion lycidas | reverse complement strand
GACTGATGAGGCAAATTTTTTCCCACAGTAGGTTGCCATTTCTTTCTTCGGTAGACCAGTTGCCAACCAAGGCTATAGAACCTGGTCTCTCCTGCTATTTACCCATCACTGAGGGGAGAGGGAGAGGATTCATAAGTTTCCCAAGAGTATTAGCACATAAGTGAATGTAATGGATTCAATTGGCATTTGAACTCGGCTCTCCGATTCTTCAATCTGAGCCACTATCAATTGCTCCACCATGCCTCATTTACACATTCATAATAATTGGTAATGGGTAATAGAATAGCTGAAAGCACTCAGATATATAGAACATTTGGACAATTTTACACTTTATTTTGTCCAGAAAAAAAAAAAAAAACATTTAAATGAACACAAATTTTTAGGGCACAGAATGAGGAAAGACGACTTGGAAAATTTAACACTCATGAGACATCTTGAAGGCAAATTTAAACTGCCACCACATTTTTTGCCATATATCTAAATTATAATTAAACTGTTTCATCCCGGAAAGTGAATTTCAATGAAGTATTTTGGGGAATTTTCAAGCTTTTGCCTGAAATTTAGAAAATATGAATTTTAAGCAAACTAACCACAATATATATATATATAAAAAAAAAAACAAGATTCGGTTTAAATGATGATTGTTTGGTTGATTTTTTCTTTTAATCCAAAATATGTTTTGACTTGAAATAAAAATGAAAGGGTTCATACTCTTTCATTTTTTTTTCAAGCCAAAACATATTTTGGATTATAAAAACTTATTTTTTTTTGTGAATGAATATTGCATGAACAATGTTTTGAGAATAACAATGATTTTTGCAGATACAAGTCCTAGTATTTAACCCATAGCTGAAGGGAGGAAAATGGATTCATACCTTTCCCATGTGTATTTCCATGTAAGTAAATGTAATGACCTCAAATGAAATTCAAACTCGGTTTACCAATTTCTTATCCTAAATTGCTACCCATCCCATATATACACCCCCAGCATATCCTCCCAAAATAAAAGATATATAATACACAGTTATCACACGTACCATGCATAACAACTATATATTAATGTAACATTAATATAATCGAGCATATGCCCCTAATGGTACCATTGGGCATACTCCCCCCCTTGTAGTATCTAATATAACAGAGCATACTCCCCTTCTAGTATTCAGTTCCTGTACAATCCCCAAAGTTAAGCAATGTCAAGCCTGTTCATTACCAAGATTGGTGACTGCTTGTGAATACCAGATTCTGTAACTTTGGATGTGCGAGTGGTGTAATACATGATGGCTTGGAATTGTTAATTGGAATGCCAAGTTTCAATTCCAGTTGGTTTCGTTATATTCACTTGCATGCAAATATCCTTGGGAAATGTGTAAATCCATATCTTCTTCCCCAATAATTAGTAAGACTTGTATCACTAAAACCATAAATTATCTCTCCATCCCACAAAATAAATTAAAATTGCTTACAAAATATTTAGATTTTGAAATTAAGTAACCCATAGAGGTTGATATGCCACTAAACAAAAACAATCAACAAATCTTTTCATTAATATATCAGACCATACTCCCTTCATAGTATCATTGATATAAAAATCATACTAGCCTTGTGATATCATTGATATCATGGAGTATACTTTTCTCATGATATAACAGAAATTACTCTGCTTGTGATATCATTGATATAAAAGAGCTACCCCCACCATGATATCATTGGCATAACAGAATGTACCGCACATGATATCATTTGCATAACAAGGTGCCCCCCTATGATATCACAGCATAACATAGTGCACCCCCTCATGATATCCTTAGCATAACAGAGTGCACCCCCTCATGATATCATTTGCACAACAGTGTACCCCCATGATATCATTAACATAATAGAGCATAGTTATCTCATGCATACAACTAATTAAACCAAGCTTTAGAAAAAAAAAAAAAAAAAAAAAAAAACTAAATGTGATATGAAAACTAATTAGAAAGAATCAGGTTGAAATCTGACAAGCAAAGGATGCAGAGATAACGTCTAAAGGATACGGAGCTGATAACAAAAAGATTAAAGGAGAATTGAAACTTGAAGAATGCTAATGAATTAGTGAAAAGGAAAAAAAATAAAAATAAAAGAGAGAGAGGGAGAGGTGGGGGGGGAAGCCATTAGTTCTTTTTACTGGAGACAGTGATACTTACACCAGAACAGAAAACTTTAAACTTCTTATTTCCATAATAAAGACGTCTTTAATGATTGAGTGTTCAGATAACGTTATTTAAGTGTATAGATTATGCCAACAACAAGAGCCACTGATTCATGATTTTAGCATATTGTTTTAATGGCTAACCTAATTGAAGTAAGTGTGCTGTCTGAAATATAAATGATAAGTAGATTGTTATTCTGATCTTCTTCATTTATATACCTTGTCCTTTCAGGACGTGAGCAATCATGGCTCCCCACAATTTCCTGATTTCTGGGTATGACAAAAAACTACATCTGGCAGCAAGGCCTCTGATCACGAGATTGAAGGTTTTCAGGAGTGTGAAACCAATTCTTAATTGCTTTTGTTCCCAGGGTAGTAGTACCTGTTAGGATCCCAGCTATGGGCAAATAATAAAATCCCAAATGAAAACAAAACACTATGAAAGCATAAAAATACATTTTTATAGTAAAATTACTAGCAATATATATTTTATGTTGTAAAATGACCAGCAAGACAATTTTAAAGGAAACTGACCAATTTAAAGAATAATTTTATAGAATTACCAACAATACATTTTATAGCAAAATGACCAGCAATACATTTTATCTGTAGTTGAAAGTATACAATTATCTTTAAAATATGTTTATTCGAAGCTGTAAAATTGTTTAAAATATTTAGATTTCAGCATAACCCACAGAAGTTGATATGCCACTAAACAAAATCAACCCAACAACCAACATGAAATAACTCTTTCATGACATTAATCCATATAATATCCTAAAATTTCTGAAAGAAATCAAACTGTATTCCAAAATATAACTTCAACAAAACTACATCATAAAACATAAATATTACTGCCTCTAGTAATCATATCCACACAAACATGTATATACACAAAAGCTGAGTATCATCTACCATGTATTCAATTGTGAAAGCAGAATAACATATATTTTTATTATTTCAAAGTTCCCAAGAAAATTAAATTTTAAAATTAAATGACCCGTAAGATGTTGATGTGCCATTAAACAAACAAATCAAATAATCTCCTGTCTTTTGAAGCTCTTATTAAATTTGGTATTTTTATCTTTCCTAAACTTTTCTGCACCATCCATTTTATTAAGTAAGTTATGTGTTATTTTCCTTTGTTCCTCTTGCCTTCAATCGCTCCTGTTCTGTGAGTATCAAATTTTCCAAAGCCCCCTTTTCTAATTATGTGCCCAAGAAATTTCAACTGGCTCTTACTGATGTTAAGTATAAGTTTCCTTTTTGTTTCCATTTTCTCTAAAACTTTGTCGTGGATCACAAATTCAGCCTATGATATTCTCAGCATCCTTCTGTAGAATCACATTTTTTGTTGCTTCAATTCTCTTGTACATCTGTGAGAAGATCGTCCAGCATTCACTGCCATATAGGAGGACTGTTATTATGTAATAGTACAATATTCTTTTCTTTATTTCTAACAAAGTTTTTCTGTTTATTGATACTTTGCTTAGCTTTTTTGAAGGAATCATTGTCCATCCCAATGTGTCTTTGGATTTCAGAGTCACACTTTCTGTCCTCTGTTAAAATATTATTTACAAATTGAAGGACAACAACATCTAAAGAACAACCAAATCATTTAGAAACTAGTTAAAACGTACACACACACACACACACACACACACACACAAGTATTTTTATTTTAGTATATTAGTATATTTTAGTATATTAGTATATTAGTATATTTCTATTATACAAGGATGTGTAGGTAGTATAACAGGTATCAGAGGGGAAAGCGGAATTGGCAGACTGAGTTGAAATTATATTGCATTCACTTTCACACAAATGCTATTGAGAAAGGCATGAACCTGTCTCTTCACCCCTTCTGCAGCTATAATTTAAATAGCAGGGTAGACTAAGCTATCTCCGCTTGGCTGGTAATCTGTCTAAGAGAAGGACAACACTGAATTCCAAACTTCAGAAAACCAACAGGAGACCACTTCTCTATCTTTCCCAAGAAGACATGGCTATTTGCACATAATAAAAAAAATCAGTAGAGCCATAATCCCATATGATCTTGAAGAGAGAAGGAACATTTTTTTTAACATCTATAAAGAACTTACAGTTGAAATTCTATTGCATTCACTTTCACACAAATGCCATTGAGAAAGGCATGAACCTGTCTCTTCACTTTCTTATCAGTTAAATAGCCAGGTAGACTGGGTCCCCTACGTTGTGTAGAGAGATGAGACAGCATTTTTTTCAAACATCTATGAGGATCATAGATTATCATCAAAGAAGCAGCTTTATTTTGTTCAATCTGAAGATAAAAATGAATGTAGAAAGTTGGCTCAGAAGAAATACAAAAATAGGTATGATTGGATAGGAACAGTAATCTACTGGGAATTTTGCAAATGACTTACTGTATTTAAGACATCTCACCCATTTTAGCAGGGAAAATTAAAAATACTGCCAGATAATGCATTGAATGTCACATCCATGTTCTCAATTTGACAGTTCAAAACAAGTTTCTTTTGATGCAGTTAATACAAATTTATGAAATAGAAGCAAAAAAAAAAGGGGGGGTTATATGGTATCATATATGAGGGGTGCTGAAAGTACACTTCCCAAAATCTGACCGAAAGACAAAACAGAAATTTTATGAGTGGGCCAAGAACTTTTCAGCATCATCTCATATAACAAATTTGATCACAGACAAGGTTAATTCTTTGGTATATTGAATTCTAAAAGAAATTAAAAAAAAAAAACTTATCCAAATCAGAAGGCCAGATCTCTTCATCATCAATAAATAAAAGACTTGCCAGATTGTAGGATGTTTCTTTTTGAAAAGATCACAGAGTAAAATACACAATAGAAAAAGCCAGAGAAATATCTTAACCTTGCACTAAAAAAAATCATATATATATGTGTGTGTGTGTGTGTGTGTATATACTTATAAATATATATGCAATATATTATATATATTATTATTTATATATTATATGTGCGGTACTTATTAGCAAGCACTCAATATCAGAGATAGAGCTAACATTACTAATTACTTCTACTAATTTACAATAACTATTAGCTACTTATATTATCATTGCCACCAATCCCCCTACACCATACTACCACATCACATCATATAAACCTGCTATAACTATTAACGCAAACTACTTCCCACACCCCCAGCATATTTAATACCACCATATAAAAACCAATAAGGATTACAAACTGCAATTTCTACCAGTTACATATACGCAGTCATCAAAAACAAGGAAATAACCAGCTTTAAAATAATAACAAACCAACCTTAAAAAATTAAAAATAATAGCAATTTTACCTATCATAATTTTACACAGACCCCACCACATGTATATACGTGCATGCGAGGAAATATTATTCAGCGAAAGAATAGAAAAATGCTCTGATTGCTGACATGTATACATTCACGAGAAATTTTCGCTACACTTCCGATCTTTGAATTTCAACAGAAATGCGTATGTATATAAACAACAGCACACATATAAATACATATGTCAAGTCCCATACTGACCATATATGTTTATGTTTGTATAAGCCCCGGTGGACAAGCGAGTGCGTATGTGTGTCTGCATACCTCAACAGGTGTACGGACATGCATCTATGTTTGTGTTAGCATGAGTGACATCATAACAACGATTTACTGCCCACTTCCATAATAACACCAATACACTCAATCTACATGAATCCAAAATTAAAAAAAAATTAATCAATTTGTCTGACAATCACAAGAACGTGAAACCCAGGGTCACAAACTCACATCAATCCAACCAAATATATATATATATATATATATATATATATATATATATATATATGTGTGTGTGTGTGTGTTTAATCCTTTCACCCTGAGCAAGGCAATAAAGCCACTGAGATGCAAGTGGTTACAGAGCATGAGAAAATATGAGAAAAAGAGATTATTAAGGAGAGAGAAAAATAAAAGAACAGCAATTTAGAAGGCAACATAATGACTGACATTGCATTTAAATTTTTAAAGATCAAAGTTGACTGGAAAGCAAAAAGCTGGAAGAGAGATCCACAAGCAAGAGGTACAAGAGAAGAAACTGTTAGCATAGAACATAGAGTTACATCTAACCATTTCAACTGTAAAATGATGAGACCTAACTGCCAATCTAGTACCATGCTTAAAATCATAAATTCTAGATACCCAAAAGGAAACTTCATCAGAACAATTACCACAAAAATATTTATAGGAAAGGCACACGGAAGCCAAGTTATGGTGGTGGGAAATTGGCCGAGTCTTATATATTAGAAATCCAAGAGCCCGATTGAAACCCTCACAATAATTTTTTCTCAATCCATTCAGAGTTTACTCTACTTTGTTATGTAGTTTACTTGCTGCTGATACCTGCTTCTCTTACACATGTGAATGTTAAATACTCCAAGCCTTTTTTCCTCATTTTTTGTCTCTTCCTAATTATTTACTCTACTTGCATTGTTCAGACTGGTGTCCTCATCTTTATTTTCATTTTCACAATGTTTTGACTGTTGTACATTTTCACCTCCTTCAGGTGATATATATTGAAATTTTGAACTGAACTCTTTATTTAGTCCATGAAAGTAGATTGTTCTAATTCTACATGTCATGCCTCTTTGGAATATCTCAGTTTCAATTAATTCCCTTTAGTAACTCAACTCTTCAAGTTTTGGCAATAAAGATGAGGACAACAGTCCGAACAATGTAAATAGTTACAATACCTCATCTCAGAAATATAGACAGATAGACAGATGTTGAAGGATCAGTAAAGACCATAGTGTACTTTCTGGTTGTTGCAATTTGCAATAAATATGTGAGACAGGCTGGATTTTTTTCATTAACATTAAATGTTTGCATACCCTGTACAAATAAATGACGCAATCAATAAAAATCATTATGAGGTTTGTCTTTATCATCAAATTTGAATCTGTTCATAAAAAATCAAAGCTCTCCTCCGACAAGATACTCCTTTTTATTCCTACTGTCAGACATAAAAAGCTTGTTTTTTAATATAAATTTTAAAAATTAATCAAACTTGGGTATACTGCAATGTCAAAATATATTATGTTTTTATATATATATATATATATATATATATATATATATATATATATATAATTATGTTTCTTGAGGATTTTTTTGTTATAGTCATGTACCCTAAGAATGTAGGCAAGCATGACTCTCTGCAGATTCCTTTTAGTTTTCTTTTTTATTATCTGAATTGCTGTGAATTCTTGGGAAAGATAGTGGACTGATTCCTCACTGCCTTCTCCATTTAGAGTTGTCCTTCTCTTAGACTGGTTGACAGCCAAGTCTGGAGAATACAGTCTAGCCTATTTAACCCATAGCTGGGAGAAGATATAAGGGTTCATGCCTTTTGCAATGGCATTTGTGTGAAAGTGAATACAACTGATTAAATTAGAATTTGAACTCAGTTCATTATTCCACTTCTCACACCAATATCAATTGCACCGCATGCATATCCTTATTATGATTATACTTATATATATATATATATATATATATATATATATATACATATGATAAAAATATTTTTATGGTATGCAATATTTACAGGTTAAAGTGCTAAATATCAAGATAGTGTGTGTGTAAATATAAAAGTCCTTAATGTTCACTTTTATATTTTAAATTTATATATGTTTAGATATAAATTTATTTTTAAATATATATATAAATTTATATATGTATATATAAATAAAAAGAAAGAACAGTAAGATATATAATCCGGTGTTCCTATAGATATTTCTATTTTTACAAAATAGTGCTCAATGTAAATTTACAGAGCATTAATATTATAAATTAATTGATTTAAAATATGGTTTTTCCAATTAATTTATAATATATAAATTTATATATATTTAAATATTTATTGTTCTCTTTCCTTGTTTTTCTTTTTCTCATATTCATTTACACTCATTAACTCCTTGTGTCTTAGTGGCTTTGCTTGGTGTAAAATGATATATATATATATATATATATATATATATATATATATATATATGTTTTTTTTTTTGTTTTTTTTAAACATTAGCTACAAATCAGTGGCTGAGACCAATTCTTAAATTAATAATTGATTCACCAAGAGGGAATTAAATTATTTTGGGAGTGAATGACTTAATTTATTCAGATATTTATATTTTTCTATACTTAAACAAATGCATATTGACATTAAAATGGTTACTAAATTTTTATTGGTTTTTAATGGCAGCAAAGCTAGAAATCATATATCTTTATTTTTAATCTCTACTTCAGGTTTTTTTTAAGTAGCATCCTTGGAACATTTGAGCCACTTTTGATAAAAGCAGTGTAGAAGCATAATGCTTGTAATCTCTTTTTGTTGTAAACATTTACAATAAGAAAACATAGTTTAAAAAAAAAAATCCAAGTTTTAAAAATTGTAATAACTTTTATGTGCTAATGTTTTTGACACTCCTAGATATTTTCCCCAAACAATTTTATGATGTTTAAAAACTTAAACAAAATAAATGCTTAAGAAATGAGTTAATACAGGGTGTGGCAGAAATACTTCCTATATTTTAAACAATCACCTGTGTGGTGCTATTGAACTTAGGCCAGTGGCAATGGTGTCTTCATCTAGCTAATGTCTTAACAATTTTTTTCAGATACCATCATGGCTTGAAATGGTGCACACCATGTGTTTGCTGTTGAAAGGATTTTTAAGACTGATGAATCTGTAATTGCAACCCTCAGAGATCTTTTTGTGCTCATTTCATGTTGGAATTCATTTTTGAATAGCAGTCATCTTTGACTTTTTGTCAACCTTTAAAATGTAGGAGGTATTTCTGTTCCATTTTGTATTTATTTTTTCAAATGATACAAAATGAATCAAAAATTATACACAAGATAGAAGAGAAAGAAAATAATCAAGTAAATAGAATTTACTTAGAGGAGAATGAAATTTTGTGATAAAGACTTCCAAGTGAATTTACAATAGTAAAGGAGACATTATTAGTCTATAAAGGAACTACATGGATTCATGCCTTTCCCAACAGTATTACTGTAAAAGGAAATGCATAAGATTTAATTGTTTATTTTATTTTTTATCATTTCAAGCCAAGCAGGCAATAAAGCCACTAACATGCAGGGGGTTATTGAGTGTGAAAGAATATAAAAAAAAAACATTATTAAGAAGCAAGAACAATAAAAGAACAGAAATTAAGAAGCCAGAAGATAATAATTACATTTAAATTTTTGAAGATCAAAGTTGACTGGAAAGCAAGAAGCCAGAAGAGAGTTCCACAAGTGAGAAGTGAGATAGAAGAAACTGTTAGCATAGAGCTTATGGTTACATCTAGCCATCTCCACTGTAAAATGATAAAGCCAATTTAATACTGCACTTAAATTCATAAAGTCTAGGTAACATAGAGAAGAGTTCAACAGAACAAAATTAGTATTTATATCTGATTGTTTTTTCTGAGCCTTTATGAAAATTGTGGTAGAAAAATAGTCCACAATTTGAAAATTCAAAAGCCCCAAAATTGCACGTGTCAGACAGTCTTTGAACTCAGTTACCAAGTTGTACCTTGAGATGTGCACAATTCTTCAAACAAAATTCATATGAAAGAGGGAGAGAGAAAGACCATGTTTGGTTGTTCAGCTGACACTATACACTAAACATAAGCATTTTGTTCAGTGAAGTAATCCACTAATCTTTACTACAAAAAATTATTGATAGGACACGGGTTAAGCATTTCTAAAATAGCAATCAGAGCCAACTACAGTTATTATCATTAGTTGCATTTCGTATATTCTTTGTCAGGGCAACATAGTTTTGAATTCAGAATTGTCCTTCTCCTAGACTTGTTGCCAATCAAGGCTGAAGAGCTCAGTCTGTTTGACTCTCTAAACTACAGCAGGTGGGAGAGAGTGACAAATTCATACCTTTCTCAAGAGTATTTGTGCATAAGTGAACGTAATGAACTTGACTGGAATTTAAACTCTGCCCTCCAATTTCTCAAACCATGATCATTTTTATTAGCTTTATATAGTATGTACTTTGGCAGGGCTACATATGGTTTTTGAATTCAGCATTGTTCTTCACTGAGACTGGCTGACAACCAAGGCTGGAGAGCCCAGTTTGTTCTACTATTTAACTGATAACTGTGGGGAAAGATATGATTCATACCTTTTCCAAGGGTATTTGTGTATAAGTGAATATAATAAACTTGATAGGAATTTGAACCTGGCTCTCTGATTTCTCATTCCAAGTTGCTACTCATTGCACCACCTGCACTTCGGCTATAAAATAACAAACCAACAAAATTCTAAAAAATGAGAGCTAAGATGGAAGTAGTGAATTCAGATGAGAAATTAAAAAAAAAACCTGTCAAAAAAATCCTGGCTTATATAATTTGTTATATTGAAAGACAAAAGCCAAGAATCAATAACATATTGGTGGGGGAAGTACAAGAAAGATAGTAATAAAGAATCAAAGAGAATTTCTTTGCTAAAATACATCGCTGCTGAAAATTAAATGGTAACTACTATTCTTGACAAAGATGAAGGTATTTTCACATCATTGTTTGGAATAGGCAATTCTATTTACAAGAAAATTCATTCTTTAAAAAAATTCTTCTCTTTTACATATATTTTTAAATTTTCAAATAATTATCTTAACAGATATTTTTGAAAAAAAAAAAAAACTGAAATACACACTTTGCTTATAAAAGAAATAAATATTTTCCTGCTTTTAAACAGAGAAAAATTCTTAATAGATAATTTGTCTTCTCTCATTCATCAACTATAAAATATGGTAGAACCATTTTAAAATAAAAAGGCTAATATTTTCATGCAAAACTTTTATATACTGTATACTGTATCTATGAACACTAATAGGTATGTTCCAATCCTCATAAATACATTGGACACTATTGTAAGTGGGGATAATATCCTGTCTAAGTAGTCCACCACTAGCAGTGGTTTACCTACTTCATGCCGCTGGCGAGTATTGTATTTTGTTGGTATTATAAAGATTACCATTTCATTTCCAACCTCCATTTTAGTTATTCCTCATTCAGTAACATTTTCTAGGTTACAACAAAAACAGATTAAAATGTAGAGTTTTTCAATTTTTTCCCCCATTATAACATGTAACCCAACACAAGCTGCCACATAGATGGATGGCTAACCAGCTTTCTCACTAGCTTTTCTACTGGTGAGCATAGTGGTATATCACCCCTAAGGATAAAAAGAAAGAGACCTGTCAAAAACTGGATGAGCTTCTTATAGATGCCAATGACCAACGTGTGTGTTTGTGTGTATGTATATATATATATATATATATATATATATATATATATATATATATATATATATATGGTGTATCAAAAGTACTTTTACAAACTTTGGGGGTGGGTTCCACACACTAAACATGGGCAAAAGTCCATATAAACATATGTCTACAAATCCTTTGTTTTTGAGTTATTAAGTTTAAAGAAAGTATTTGGTCGATGGCACTGTGTTGCCATGTAGACTAGGTTACATTTGTCATTTATGTACATTTGTGGCTAGTCTGTCTTCAGTGTTTAATACATGTAGTAGTGAATTAACTGAGAAGTGTTCTGCTTAGCAATGGCAGGATATTCATATCATGAGCAGGTAGACATGATTTTTACATATGCCCAATTGAATGGTAATGGACATGATGCTGCATGGCTGTATTAGATTGCATTTCCAGATTGAAGACAGCCGAGTCATCCAACCTTTACTGCTGTTTATTGTCACATTGCTGAGACAGGATCCATGTCACTACAAACTATTTTTGGATTGTACATTTAACAGTTTCTACCATAAACTTTAAACATAATAACTCAAAAACGAAGGATTTGTGTTTATATGGACTTCTCTCCTTGTTTTGGTGTGAGTAACCCACCCCCAAAGTTTGTAAAAAGTATTTTTGATACACCCTAACTTGGACCGATTTTAAATGTAAAGTTTAAGCATCTAATGATATTTCTTTATCTTTCAGATTTAACAACTTAAGTCTTTGGCAATTTCAAACATGGAAAGATTAACAATAAAACGTGTTACAGTTATCAAAGCCTATTAGGAAAATGGATGTTCAAACAGAAATGCATTTTGTGCACTTTGCAATTTTTGGGTCAACATAACTGATCAACCAAGAGTGCAACTGGAAACAATGTAACGTTGTTGAAGAGAGGTTCAATTCCTGCACATGATGATGAATAGAGGGGTCTGGATTTTTTGGCCACATTCACGTGCACTGCAGCAATGTTTTCAGCTGAACAGTGTAAACCAGCATGCAATGGTGTTTTCACGTCTGCCACCAACCCAGTTTTTTTGAATTTATGAACAATTTTTTCCAATTGCACTCTTGAAACTTTAATATGTTGTTTGATTGTTAACCTTTCCATGGTTGAAACTGCCAAAGACTTAAGTTGTTAAATCTGAAAGAAAAAGAAAAAAATCATTTGACGCTTAAACTTAATTCACATTTAAAATCAGTCCAAGTTATTGGAACATCCTTTATATATATATATATATATATATATATATATATATATATATATATATATTTGAGGCTAGGATCACGTCTCAAGCCTTGAATGGCAACCTTCCCAGGGATGGTGTTTTGATAAAAGCACTTGGTATCCTTGGACTACCATGAGCATCTGGCCTTGTAAAATCTTGCCTCAAATCATTATGACAAGAGAACCACTGTAAGGTAGGATCCACATTAGTTTGTGTGAGATTAATCTGGTCTTGCCTCAAAAAGAAAAAATGTCTATGAATGTATAGTTAACAATACAGTAGTGTAATGGTTAATGGCTTGGAACATGAAATTGGTGGGCCAAGTTCAAATTTCGGACAAATAAGTTAGTTATATTCACTTTTGAAAACTTGCTCTTTGGAAAGGTATGAACCCATCTCCCCCCACTCAACTATTGGTTAAAGAGCAGGGACAGATTGAGCTTTCTAGCCTTGGTTGGAAACCAGTCTAGGAGGACCATTCTGAATTCAAAATAGTTTGTAGTCCTGTTGTAGCATATACTATGCAACCACTGACAAGATCACAGAGTTTACAATGACTATAATCTTAATTGTGGTCAACCTACAATTGTGTTGATGTCTACTATTATTATTATTATTATAGTTAACAAACTTTGACCATCCAAGTCATAATAATTTTTTTTTGATTTCTATCATGTCACCACTGACATTTTAATTAGAAAATAAATAAGATGGAAGTATTGCAAATGCATTTTAATTGTATTTAACCTCAGTAAACTCTCTTATAAAATAAATTTTAATTTTAAAACCCATTGTGTTTTAAGACCCTCTAAAATAATTTTTGCTATCATCTTAAGATGAAATGCAGTTAAATATTTTTGTTGTCTTTTTGTTACTACAGCATTTAAGACAATCCATTGTATAACCTTCTTCAGATGTCTAATCCATATAGAAAGAGATGGTGGGGCTGTGTTTTTGGTAGTGCAAACCAGAAAACAATTAAAAAGAAAGGAAATAAAAGAAATTATATACTGATCAGACCAATCCTTTCACAGTAACACACATAGCACAAATAATTCCATATTAATCAAACCAATCCATTCATAACAAGTGTTTCTATTTTGATGAAAGCAACCCATTGACAGTAATGCACATAACAGAGTTGATTCTATTTTTTTTTAATTATGTATACGAGATTGCTATCATTTTTTTTGCCGAGTAAAAAAAAAAAAAAAATCACTGTATTGAAAAATATACAGACACACACAAAAGTTTGAGTTCAATTATCTAAAGAACTTTTGGAATAATTTATCTCTTAATTAAACAACTCCTCAGACTCCTCAACTTCACAGAGAAGTCTAATGACTTCTCTGTGGAGTATAAGGACACCATGTTAGGTGTTGCAGTGGCGATTTCTATAGCAAATAGGTTTTTACAGGATAGAGCTGCCAGCTTCATGAAAAATGGTCTTGAATTCAGAGTTCTCATTCTCTTAGAATAATTGCCAACCAAAGCTCAAGAGACCAGTCTACCCTACTATTTAACCCATAGCTGAAGAATGAATGCAACAAACTCTGGTGGAATTTGAACTTGGCATTCTGATTACACTTACCTTCCCAATAATTGCTACAATGCAGACACATCCTAATTACAAAAAGTACAGAATGGATTCTAATTTTCTGAATTCAATTATAAATCCAACCTTGAGAATAAGGTGGTCCCAATTCTGCATAATTTTGTTTTCAAAACCAAAGTATGAAGTACTTCTTTTTTCATAATACCATGTCCCTTCAGAACATAAGTGATCATGGCTCTCCACAAATTCCTTTTCTTTAATATCTGTAAATTGCTGTGCCTTTGTAGGAAAGATAGGAGAGTAGATATTCATTCTTCATGGTTTCGAATTCAAAGATCTCCTTCTGTTAGGTTGCAAGCCATGGCTATAGAGCACAATGTATTCTGCTATTTAACCAATAGAGAAGAGATGGCACTTGTGCAAAAGTGAATGCAAATGACTAGCCTGAAATTTGAACCTGGCCGACCAATACAACTGATATCTGTTGCACTACTAATACTGAACTTTAATAACAGATGACAATATAAAAAAAATAGTTCTAAGCAAAAAGAGTATAATAAAAATATAAAAATGTTAAATTTTAATTAAAAATTCAAGAACAGGTTTTCATGTAATACTCCTGCCAATTATATTGATAATGATTTTATTTGATTATTGTCGGTTGAATCCATTAGAGACAACAATCTAATGACAATGAACAGACCTAAATTAAGATTTATCAATTTGTATGCTGTTTTAAAATAAAAATCTTTAGAACCCCGACTTTCCAAAAGCAGAATTTCTTGCTGAAGTTATTTCTTGCGATTTTTATTCAGAAAAAGAATGAAAACATCAAAGTAGCTGGCAGGTCTTTTTTTAATAACATTTTTTTCTTTTTGCTCTAAGGAAATTTTCTTAAAGTAGTTTCACATTAGCCTGAAGGATCAACAATTGATGATTCTAAGTATAGAAGTACAAAGTTAGATGAGCTCTACTCAGGGTAAAGCCTATCACATTCCAAGAAAAATATAGTTTATTTTGAGAGATCCGTCTACGTTACCTTTTTCCATGTACGAAGTTTTCTTGAAAATCTTTTGCCAAAGTAGGTAGCAATAGATTTTAAAATAAATGCATTAGTCTGATTTATAGTAACACTACTTAGATGACATCAGATGTATCTATCTGTAGTCAGGTTTTTCAAGCTTTTAACAATCTTTTCATTTAATGCTAACATAACCAAATGATAGAATAGGGAATACTATCTGACCAACAACAATGTCCTAGGAAGAGCCAACAGTTAAAGCATTGAATCCCTGATCATGAAACACATGATGGTCAAGACATGTAGTAAAAATGGAAGAGTCAAGGTTTCCACATCATGTTTTATTCATTGAACTCACTTCATGGTGGGAGTAGCACCTGTTAGGGTCCCAGCTATGGGAAACCCCAAACAAAAACAAAAACACTATGAAAGTATGAAAATACAATTTTATAGTAAAAATACCAGCAATATATTTATATATATATAAAAAACAATGACCAACAAAACATTTTATCTATCATTGAAAGTATACAATTGCATTCAAAATATTTAGATTTCAACATTAAATAACCCATTGGTTGATATGCTGCTATGCAAAATCAACCGACCAACCACTTCGGGGGAAAAGACGACGGGCTTCTTCATGTCAAAGATACAAAGACCAACTCAAAACAACACTAAAAGCCACTAGACTTGAGCCTAAATCAGATGAGTGAGTAGCCATGGTTGAATGTAAAATAAATATTAGGCTGGTGCAAAAATAATGTCGTTTTCTCACATAGTAACATATGTGAGAAAACGACATTATTTTTGCACCAACCTAATAACAGAACTGTCCAACAAATAGAATAAACAAAGTTTGCAATAAAAAGGAAAAAGGAACAGGGCCAAAAACGAAATGATATCAAGCAAGCAAAGCAAACAATATAGGCAAGGAACAATGAAGAAGGCAAAAAATTCAAAAACTAAGAATTGGCATTGACACACGAAAGCAACGTTAAACAAGTGAAATGTAGCAGTGTGTCTTCTAGACAAGGCAGATCTGGACTGAGTTGAGTCAAACTGTAAACCAGCCTATTTTATTGGCTGAGAAAAATATCCCAGCATGCATGTGTGGAATCCTGCATATAAAAGAAGGGGGGAATGTTTTACCATCATTCCCCCATTTGGATTAAAATCAACAAAATCGTTTGAAACACAAGCCTAAGATCATATATCAAACTAGTGGAGCCGCTAACCTCAAAGTCACCAGAAAAGAAAAAGAAGAAGTCAAATGACAGGTGAAAAAGGCTCGACAAAATCAGTCACATCCTCCACCAATACTACCATACAGTCAATACCATCAACTCTTCCATGCAAGAATTGGTCTACTTAGTCATTAATCCCATCATCATAAACAAAGTGATTAAATTCTTGGAACAAGATAAAGCCGATGACGATCCAAATGATGTAATTCTGTGAGAAATAAACTTACAAATTGCCTGGAAATTTTACAAACCTCTAAGATTATGAATCCCAAATATACTTGGGGTAATTTTCATTATATACTTTAGATTCTTAAAGTTTATTAAATTATTATTTACTTTATTTAAAGACAGACTATTGTACTCATCTTTGTTGTTGTTATAACAAAGTTTCAGCTGTTGGACCCTCCGGTCTTCATCAGGTGTATGTCAAACCAAGTAACCTTCAGAGAATTTCAAATTGAACATTTTATTTAATTTATAGGAGTTGATTGTTCTCATTCCATATCTAGGAATATCTCATCTAGTTCTTATTTTAATACAGCTCAGTTATTGCTTGCAGTCAATTTGAGTTTATTGAACTGATTTGACTATTAAAACAGGAGTAAATGAGTATTTCATCAGCATAGATAGCGAGTTGAGAACTAATAATATCAGGATGCTTGTTGATTTGTGCTAAAAATGTATTAAAGTTTCAAACTCAAACAATAAATTAACCGTTTTTACTTTCAATTTAAAAAAAAAATTTGTACAGTAGCATTGTTTCATACTAAGTACCATCCTGGGTATGATGATAAACTACATCCGGAAGCAAAAACTTTATTTAATTTATGGGAGTAGACTGTTCTCATTCCATATCTAAGGATATCTCATCTAGTTCTTATTTTAATACAGCTCAGTTATTACTTGCCTTGTTTCCATTGAGCCAAAATCAATTAATGTATTTTCTTGTGAATAATACAACTTGACTATAATACGACTCCATGTTTCTGAAGCTAAAAACAGAGAATACCCTGTAGTACAGCCATCTGAATGTAAATTGTTTTGAAAAGTTGTACCATATTATCCATTAAGATCTTAATGGTGTCCTGGGTTTGATGATAAACTACATCCTGCAGGTTTTGATCGGAAGGTTTTGAGGAGCATGAAACCATCTCGTTATTACTGTTGTTCCCACGTACACCCTGACCCATGGTGGTAGAACCTGTTAGGGTCCCAGCTATGGGTAAATAGTGAAGTCCCCAAACTTGGGTTAAAACACTATCAAAGTATAAAAATACGTTTTTATAGTAAAAATACCAGCAATATATTTTGGAAAAAAATATTATCAGTAATACATTTTTGTAAAAGAAATTACTATTGCTCCCAAGAAAATTAAATTCGAGCATTAAATGACCAATAACGAATTGATATCCTTCTAAACAAACAAACTAGATCTTAATGTTGTACATATATTTCTAAATTATTTAATTTTTCACAATATTAAAAATGGAAAAGAACCAAATGTTTAGCAACTATATGTTTCTTCTCCAAAATTCCATTTCAAAACTTATATTCAAATTTTTGGAGAAAGGTGCTTTGTTAAAACATTAATCTTATGAAAACATGACAGATCTTGTATATTGCCTTTTTAATTTTTTTGGCTCAATTTTCAAGAGTTTCCTGTCTTTGAAACAATACATTTTGTAAACAATTATCAACCCCTGCCTACTTTGTATTGTATCATCTATTGTGCTGAATGTATTTGCAATCTTGTTTCAATTAAAAGTTTTTTTTTTATGCTGATAAAAAATTTCTGAAGACATGTACTTGTGTATAATAAAACCCCATTTTTTTGCCTTTACTCTTTGTTGAAAATTTCTCATATTATTGCAAGAAAATATGATAATTAAGATAAAAAATGTTTTACTTCTCACTAATCATAGCAGGCTTTTATTAAATGAAGTGCACATGCATAAATTAAAACAAAACTTAATCACTTCTTTTTAAATTGGGAATTAAAATGTAGATGAAGGTTGAAGGACTTAAATTTAAAAATTTCTCTTTTATTGTAATGTGAAAAACAGGATCAAAACTTAACCAATTTTGCTTCAATAAACAGAACTTATTTTCAAATGTTTTTGGAAAAAGTGCTAACTATACATGCCATTTTGTTTTTATCTTATAGGAATACAAATGTTTGGATTATTTGAAGGTGTGATGATCAAAATTGAAGTGGAGGTGGTAAAAGTTTAGAATAGAGGCAATACTGAATATTTCAGCAGTTTTTGATTCTTTATGTTTGGATAAATAAATCACCAGGTGATATGAAATTTTCTTTGAGTATCATAACCTAATTAGCCATGTTTTCTATAAGCTGACAAGCCATCATTTATAAAGTTGTTTGTTAAAAAAAATCTCTTCAATAAAAATCAAATACTAAAAGTGCTTCAATTTTCATTTTTTGCATGCATGCTGGGGCCCCTATTCAAAACTCTTACCACTCAATTTCCTCCTTGGGATATCTGAACATAGTATATGAGTGGATTCCTTCAGTTTTTTTTGGGTTTTTTTCAGTGCTCTTCTCAGATTTTTATGTTGTGGTTTAGAATTACTGCTATAAATTCATTAAATATTACAGAATCCAGTGGTTTTATATCAGGTGAAAACATAATTTTTCAAAGCAGTTAGTTGTAATACAATAAATTTTCAAATTATTGATAGTGAACTGTATTGTATGTTCTATCATATTGATAAACAAAAATGGAAATTATTTATGGCTCAACTCAATATTTTATAGTAACAATCATTTCCAAGGCATTTTCATAGTAAAAATCATTGGCCAATGCATATTCATAATAAAAATCATTTCCAATGCATTTTCATGGTAACAATCATTTCCAATGCATTTTCATGGTAACAATCATTTCCAATGCATTTTCATGGTAACAATCATTTCCAATGCATTTTCATAGTAAAAATCATTGGCCAATGCATTTTCATAATAAAAATCATTGGCCAATGCATTTTCATAATAAAAATCATTGGCCAATGCATTTTCATAATAAAAATCATTTCCAATGCATTTTCATAATAAAAATCATTTCCAATGCATTTTCATGGTAACAATCATTGCCAATGCATTTTCATGGTAACAATCATTGCCAATGCATTTTCATAGTAAAAATCATTGGCCAATGCATTTTCATAGTAAAAATCATTGTCCAATGCATTTTCATAGTAAAAATCATTGTCCAATGCATTTTCATAGTAAAAATCATTGTCCAATGCATTTTCATAGTAAAAATCATTGTCCAATGCATTTTCATAATAAAAATCATTGTCCAATGCATTTTCATAATAAAAATCATTGTCCAATGCATTTTCATAATAAAAATCATTGTCCAATGCATTTTCATAATAAAAATCATTGTCCAATGCATTTTCATAATAAAAATCATTGTCCAATGCATTTTCATAGTAAAAATCATTTCAAATGTATTTTCATAGATAGAAAGATAAAGTTGATAAACAAAAACAGATATTATTTATGACTCAATCTAATATTTTCATTGTTTTTTCTTTTATAATATTCAAAGACAATTTCTTTTTATTTTCTGACATTACATTTATCAAAGGAGGTGCTGGTCCACTTCTTAAAATCTGACCAAATTACCAAACACAATTTACATTATTGACAATCATACAAATTTCTTTATGATTCAGCAGCTGTGCCTTTTTCAGGGGGAGGGGGTTGTAGTTTAAATTGTCACTTATAAATTCATGTACTTATCAGTCTTCAAATGCATTAAAAACAACTAATATACAACAGCACAAGAAAAGTATTAGTAGATAATACCAAAATACTTTAAAACACTCACTACAAAGAAAGACTCAAAATACCTGAAAACAGCCTCAATGAAATATCATTCACCACAAGAGACAGTATCTTGAAATGTGTATAAAATATTTATAAATGGCAATTAGTCATTACAAATAATGGTGAATACAGGAGATCCTTGATTTACAATAGAGTTCTGTTCTATTCCTACAATGTGATGTAACATGAATTTCTGTGAATAAGCACTTACATCACTCACCTAGGCTAAAGTAATAATCTAGGACATATATTAACATAATTAGGACTAAAAAACACATGGAGGACATAACTATAATACACATAATGAAATGAAAATAATACATATTCTCATCTATATTCTTCAGCCATGCCATTTATATCATAAATACAAGTGAAATGGCATAAGTTGAAAGAAGATCAAAACAAGATTATAACATCGAGTGTTTACTGTATATAATTGAATAAAACATAATTTTTTATTTAATTTTTTGAAGACAAAAATTGATAAACAAAAACGGAAATTATTTATGAATCAACCTTATATTATATTCCAAACTATTGGACAGTAAGTTTTAAAAAAATTAAATTTACCATCCGCAGGCAATGACAGAGGCATCTTTCCTACTACTGGACTGTGTCAATAATTACTATTTGCGTTCAATTTTGAGTGCTAAGATTTTCTCTCTGAGGAATAGACGACGTAACCTAAATTAATAATACAACACAAATTATGGCAAAATTTTTCACATACTATTCCTGCACAGTCAGCTTATATTCCTTTTTTTTAAAAAGAACAATAATATTTTAATACAATTCTGCCCTCGTATTGCATCTGCCTGCACTGCTGATACTCTCAAGGCAGACATGTTTGTCATACGGTATTATATTTAAAAGGCGAATGGATAATGTGACAGGAGGCTATTTTTGATTGTATAAAAACTCACATGACATAATTCAATTTGATGTGAAGGAAAAAAAAGAAAAAAATTTTTCTGTAATTTAATTTTTTTTTCTTTAGGAAGGAGTCGACAGTCACTGGAGGGGTGATTCTGCATGGAGGCGACTTGGTTCAATATGCAGATGTGTAACACAGGTTAGTAAGGGGTGGCTTTAGACATGGAACATGTCCTGAAATTGCTAAAGAATTCAATGTCACCATCTTTGATTTAATCTTAATAAATAAAAAAAAAATAGAACCAATGTCAAAGGTCAGAATATTTATCCATTAATCTCTATGCCTGTACAAATGGGATATATTTATCATAATTTATATGGGAGGATGAAATTTAAGATGGCAGCTTCACTCGTTGTAGATAGCACCCAACTGGCAAGCTAATGTAAAGCTCAAGCCTGTGTAAGGGTGGTAGTGACAGTCCCTCCCATCCTGAAAATAAATAGCCACCACCTTGTGAAAATGATGCAGACTAATTTTAGTTTGCAAATTCTTACTCACAGACCCCACTGACCTAAGCCCCCTCCCCCCACCAAAAAAAAAACAAAAACATTGAGACGAGGGATCTACCAAAGATACATGATATGAAAGTACACAATCATAGTTGGTATTTCAGGTTAAAGAGTGTGTCCTCTGAAAGGATCCACATTGATTTTAATGCATCATGGCTTTTAGAAATGATAGTTCAAAATTTCACTTTTAAAATTTTTCTGAAACGAAACAGAAACCAGAGAATATGTAGATAAAACCTGAAAGGAACAACAAAAAATTGAGATTTTTAAGTAATAGATTTTTTATTTAAATTTGCTTGAAATTTATTAACTGTTTTTTGGTCAAATAACCCAAGGACAAAGCATAACTGAATGGGTAGGAGCTTTATTGTATTTCAAGAAAAAAACTACACATACCAGGATGGTTTATTGACTGACATAGTTATCAAAATACATATTTGTCAAGATTTAAGAATTTTACCCTCTAAAAAATTTTGAAACTGATATACTCTTTTGAAATTCATTACAAATAAAGAACTCAGTTAGATGGAATAAAATAAACTAAAAGATGCTTCACTTCATTCATATTTTGATAAAGCATATATTAAAAATGTCACAATAATTTTTTTTTTTTGTTATCCCTCTAGGCAGTAAAGTCACTAAGACACAAGGGGTTACAGTGTGTGGAAGAATTAGGAACAGAAATATTAATAATGAGAGGGAAGAGAAAAGATAAATCAGGAGGAGAGTAGGTAGCGACTGACATTGCATTTACATTTTTGCAGATTAAAGTTGGCTGAGAAGCATGGAGCTGGAAGGGAGTTCCACAAGTGAGAAGTACGAGAAAAGAAACTCTTAGCATTTACAGTTACATTTAGCCAGCTCAACTGTAAATTGATGAGATCTTGACAATACAATACAAGGTTTTTACAAATGGTCTCATTAAAAAAAAAAGTCATAAAAGTTCTTAAAGTCATTCTTTTGATAATAGTAAACTACTACTTTATTATAAAGTAGTATATTACCATAACAGAAAAAACAGCACATCTTAGCAAGATTTATGTCAGGGTAATACTAATAGAATGTTCTAACTTGAAGAATAAAACAATTTCCAGTTCAGTTTTAAACTTAATAGCATGGAGTCTATTTTTATGCTCACCCCAATAATAAAAGATTTATTTTCCTATGTTACTAAGTTTCTAACAAAAACTGAAAAAAAATGTCTATCATTATTGAAAAGAAATGCTAAAATTAATCCATAAAATAATGATGCTTTGTTTTGTAAAAAAATAAATAAATGAATAGAAATAAAATAAAAATAATTTTAAACAAACAATTTTTATTTTACAAAAAGATATATCCTTATTCCACGGGTGTCATTATTTTATGGCTGGTTGATTTTGTTTAGTGACATATCAAAATATCTATGGACTATTTAATGCTGAACTCCAAATATTTTGAATACAATCTTATGGCTTCAACTTCAGATAAATAGGTACTGTTGGTAATTCTGCTATAAATAGATATTGTTGATAATTTTGATACAAGTAGGTATTGTTGGTAATGTTTTTTATATAAAAATTTATTGCTGGTATTTTTACTATAAAAATATATTTTTATAATTTCAAACTCTTTTGTTTTTGTTTATGAGTTCACTATTTGCCCATAGCTGGGACCATAACTGATGCTACCACCCCAGGCTAGCGTAGACCTGAGAACATCAGCAATTAAGAGGTAGTTCCATGCTCCTCAAAACCTCCCGATCAGAGGCCTTGCAGCTCAATATAGTTTATTGTCATACCTATGGGTCATGATATTGGCGAGTAAATTTGTATAATTTTTTAAAATATTTTGATGTTTAAATTTATATTCAAATTATAATTACACTTTTTTGTAACTTGAAGTAAATAAATTGTGTGGATGTGTATGTGTTTTGTTTTTCTTTTGTGTAGATCATGTATCAAACGGTGATATAGAATTGGAGATTAAATTCTAGCATTTTATTTTAAAAATATGTGGTTATAACTTAATTTAGTATTTTTACTAGTGTGGTTCTTCATATGCATCCATATCTATATATATATCTATTTATATACATATATATATAATATGTTTTGAACAATAAAAATATTAAAAAATTAAAATCTTCAGACACACTGGGTTGTATATCCTTTTGTTTTTATTATTTCCATTAGATTCCTCGACTAGTTTCAGCCAGCATAGCCATCATCAGGAGAAAAAGAAATTCTGCTTGTTAGTAGCAGTGAATTACAGAAATGAATGACTTGATGGAGAAGTGGGTGGGAGTGAGAGAAGAAGATTAAGTGTGTTTTAAGAAGGAAATTGTAACATACTTTTCTGAAATTGTTGTTATTAAGCAACCATGTATAAATAAAAAAAAATAACTATAGTCTGAGATCATGTGTTCTTGAATGCATATAAAATACAAAAAAGAATTATTAAACATTATTATACGTTGCTATCACAAGACTTGCTGTATATTGTCACATTTGATCTCATTTTCTAAATAAATTGTGATACAATCTACTTATTAACAGACACTTAATTTTCTTTTCTCCCTCATAAATTTTGACCAATTTATCTGCACACAACAACCACATTTGTGAAAGGAAATTCATACATTAGAAAAAAGATCATTAGATTCAATAGGCAACAAATGTCTATTGTTTATGTTTTTGAGTAGTGTCACTGAGTAGCATGTTTCCCTCTGTTTTGCTCAATTAGACATAGTGTACGGTCTTTTACTGTTTAGGTAAGTAGGTGTTGGGCTTTGATTTTTTTCTTCTTCTCAGTTTATGTTTTCATTTCTGTTTTGATTTATTGGTTTTAGTTTTATTTTCTTTGGTCACTTAGCAGGCTTTTTGATGGTTTTACCAATAATTTGGTTTGTTTATATATGATAAAAAAAATATACATCCAAGGTACACTATATTTATGGGTAAAGTGCTTGATATCAGAGATAGAGCATATGCAAATATAAGAGTGGACACTGAGGTCAATAAAGAATGGCGACAGTCTGTTTCCTGTTTGAACATAGTCTTCAGGCCACGTGTGTGTGTGTGTACATATATATATATGAGAGAGATAACAACATATAATTCTATATATCAGAAATAATATTGGGGAAAAATGTATAGAAAAAATGTATGGAAAAAGTTTTCTTGTGATGAGTTTCATCCTTCAAGACTTCATTGGACTAAATTTGTTATGTTGGTGTGGCTACACATGTGCATGAATGAGGGATGCTGGAAATTTTTTTTTATCTAGGGGATTTCATTTAGATTATTTTCCTTTTTCTTTCCATTCCATTTTCGTAGTAGATATCCCACACTGTGATAATAGAAGTTCTGTCAGGAATGTTAAATGTTATAAAAACCAAGGTACAAATTTATTTTAGATGATGTAACAATCAAGGCACTCTTTAGATATGTAAAGAAAAAGAATTTAAATGAAATCAGATAAAAAAAAAAAAAAAAAAATCCCTGCATCCCTCATTGATGCACATAACAAATTTAGTCTAATGAAGACTGAAAGGACAAAATGCATCACAAGAAAACTTTTTCCACTTTGGCATACATTTTCACCCCATATATATATATATATATATATATATATATATATATATATATATAATCTCACACACACACAGAATGAGATGGGTAAATTGTTGCTATTTTATATTTTTATTTTGCACAAATAAGTCCAATGAAAACCTAAAGAAAAAAAATATGTCACAAGAAAACTTTTCCTACTTTGTCATACATTTTTCCCCCTATATATATATATATATATATATATATATATATATATATATATATACGCACACAGAGTACGATGGGTAAATTTTATATTTTTAATTTTGCACATGCAAGTTGTTCATTTCTGATTTAGTTGACATTATAGTATAGTAGGGTCAGTTGTGCACCATCTGTGAGAAAAAGAGCACCATGATGCAATTCATTCCACCAGAAATTTGGAAACAGCATGCTTTAATGCTTGACATTGATGTCAGAAGCTCCAATACAAATATTTCAAAGTGTTTGGGTGTCAATCTGAGGACAGTGCAGAGGATTCAGAAAGAAATATATGAGTTTAATGGTGATTATGAAAGTACGGCAGCTTGAAAACTGACTCCATTCTGATAAGAAAAGGACTCCTGAATTTGTTGGTGAGGGACTCAGACTCAACACAGAGGCATACATCAAGTGACTTGAGAAGGTAGTGCTACCCTGGGTCAAGAAGGTAGCTGATGGAAGTGTTGTGTCTGGAAACAGGGCTCTGCACTGCACCACACAAGCAGGAGTACCCATTCATGGCTGTAAGACAATTTCTGTGATAACATCACCTCTTATAACTAGCCACCTATCCCCACCACCCAGACTGCAACCCCTTGATTATTATGTATGGGGTGCAGCTGAGGGAGAGACCCCAAAACTCCCTGTAACACAGAAGATGAACTGAAGGCAACATTCACCAACTTAAACAAGAAGGCCGTCCAAAAGAGTTCCAGGAGTTTCCGAAGTCGTTTGGAGGCCAATGCCAATCGTGATTTTATTGAATAAATTTACTCATTAGTATTTCAAGATATTTTTGTGTAATTTTGATAAATGTATCTGTTAAAATGAGATGTCAGTGTCATTTTCATTTTTGTGTAATTTACATGACAATTTATCCATCACACCTTATATATATATATATATATATATATATATATATATATATATGTTTAATAAGAAGAATTCCCATAATTCTGTAAGTAAATGGTTTTCAAAAAGAATTTGATCTCAAGTTATCTTAGCTAAAAATAATGCAATTTATTCATGATTCATTGCATCTCTTCATTCTACATGCAGAGTGATGGGTTTGCACATGTGAATTTCTTTTCAGCAAATTATTATAAAGGCCGTCACTTCAATTGCAGTTACTGCACAGGATTTGGCTTGGTTAATTCCCATGAGGAGGAATAAGACTTAAACATTACCTTCTTATCTTCATGTTGCTGCCAAATGCTGGCAGCTGTGCTCTATAAATACATTTGTAATCCAAGAGTCCACTTGAAGAGAAACTACACCTTGTTCATAGAATCAGCTCAAACCAGCACAAGATCAATTCAGGATGGTTGGTGTGCCATTGAATCTAACTTACTTCAAATGAAGATCATCATTAATTTGGCAGAGGCTTTCAAAGTTGAAACAACGTGTTCAACTTGACATGGATGCAGAAATAGATTCTTGCTTTATAAAAGAAATCAGATGCTACAAAAATAAAAATAAAATAAGAAAAAAAGAGAGAAGGTTTCCGAGCAGTGTTTGTATAACATGTGTGATGAGATCACCTGGAACAAGTTAATCCCATTGTTAGCAGGAGCATAAAGCCTACCTGATTGGAAATAAGACTCTTAACAGCCATAGCCTAAGATAAATGTATATTTGATGTATTTTCTGCTCAAATTTACAAAGGTTTAGTGAATATTTAAGAAAGAGTAGTGGTTAAATATCATACCAAGTTCACTTGGTATGTGATTTGTTCTGATTTATTTGTAGCACATAACACCAGAAAAGTACACACTTAGATTTTTGGCTCATGTTCCTTAGCTGTCAACATTTTAAGGTGTATATGGTACAATACCAATTTGATACCAACTCTTAAGTGAACAAATATCATCCTGCCATTAAGGTGTACCTAATACACCGTTTTTGCAGGTTTTGTGATCAATGATGACAACTATTCTGTAGCCATCATTAATAAAATGAATAGGACAACTTTTTATGCGTCATTTTAAAATTACTGCTTTTAATGTGGTCAAGAATTAATACCAAGTAATAATGAGAAAACAGGGCTATTCTATGTATAATGCACTATTAATGATTTTGCTGTAGGAATGCATTACAAATGAGGAAGAACAGTTTGGTTTGGCTTGTTTGGGTTTTACAGCTTAACCCTTTTCGGTCATTTGAAGCCAAATACTGTGTTGTATTGTATGCAAGTTAGACAGACAAGTATAAATAGAGAACAACTGGCAAACATAACAACAACACCAACAATAATAATTCATTTGAATTAAATAAATAATTCAATGAAAACGAAATGGTTCTACATTAAGCATTTTATTTCAAACATACAAGTAACTTCCAAAACACCAAGTTACTGTCCCCTTCATATTGACTTGTCAGAGTTTCTCGCTAGAATGTGTAGGAAATTGACAATATTCTACTAATGCTGTCAAAACACCAATGAATACTTGTAATTTCTTTATTGTCACTTTATTTACTTCTTTATGTGCAGTGTCCCCTCATGACGTAGATGATCATAGCTCTCCACAACTTTCTGGTTTTGTAGCTCTTAATACATTTTGTCTTTGTATTATCGTATGCAAATTAGCTAGACAAGTATAAATAGAGAATAACTGGCGAACACAGGGTGGCTATGCTTAGAAAACTCAGTTGCTATTCAGGACATGGAGAACTGTATTCCAACTACTACTATGCAGAGAGATATGCAAAACATAACAATGGCGTCACCAATAGGATTGTTAAATTTGCTGGACAAGCCAGACCATATAGAAAAATAGATAAGAAAATTTGCAAGAATGAAAAAATTAAAAGACACAAAGACCAACGAAGGAGAGAATGAGATAACAGATTTATTCCTTGCTACCACTGAGTGTGAAACTGTGAAGAAAATTTCAACAATGTGTTACTCAAGCAATTTAGAAGAAATGACATTTGAAGAAATTATTACAATTATAAAAAAGAACATAAGACCAAAGAAAAGATTGGTCATTGTTAAAAGAACCAAGTTTTTAGAGACAAGACAAGCACACAATCAGTCCATTATACAATACTTACATAGATTGAAAGAACAAGCCAAGTATTGGGAATTTGAAAAAAATGGGCGCACAGGATACTGTTTATACATAAATTTGAAAAAAAAGTTTGTTAGGTAGCAAATATTTTTAAATGTTAAAATGATGTCAAGAATTTAATGTATGCACACAGTTAAAGATTTAACTATAAATATATAATTTAAATATAAACATTGTTTGTTCATGAAAAATATGACTATAAATATACAAGTAATAGCATTAAATATATATATATTTTTGAAAACAAAGTCAATAGGCAGCGATTATTTTTCTTTTGTTTGTACATAGTTAAAAATATTAAAATTTAGATATATAAATATATGTACAAATTCGTGTATAAAACGTTTAACATTTTTTTTAAAATTTCTTTTATATTTTATAGTATAAATTTGTCTTACTCAGGAATTCCTTGGCTGCTGAATGAGTTCAGCCAGGCTCCCTGCTTAATAACACCTCCTTCTGACTTGTGACAAACCTTTCATATTCCAAGAGAATAGGTTTAATTGTGATTACTTTACCACATGTACATTTTGGCTGTTCCTCTTTCTTTAGTATAAACACATGAGCCAACCATGAATGACCAATATGCAATCAGTTCAAAACTATTTCCTCTTTTCAGTTTTTAAGTTCTGTTGCCCATTCTCCCATGTTGGACATTATTTGGAACAGTTTGTTCTGAGGGTTCTTTTTCCACAATTCTTGCCATTTTTTCTTTGGTGTATTTATTGATGATAACTTTTGTGTAAATTTTGATGTTGGGATCTATTACCATTCCTGCAGTTGATTTGGATGCCGAGTCTTCTCTATCATCTCTTTTAATTCTAATGTGACTCAGAATCCAGCAAAATAGGATTTTCTTAGTTTTGTGCAAGGCATGTATCTTGTTGAGGAGTTTTACAATAAGTGGGTTTTCCAGTTTTTTCCTATTTAGTGAGGTCAGTACACATAATGAATCTGAGAATATTATGAATTTTATTATATTTGCTTGTAGCTATATGATTCAATGCCAGATCTATTGTGTAAGCTTCTGCACTAAAGATGGATGCTTCCTTTGGTAAGCGTTTTTTTTAGATGTACTTTGGTTGAGTACTGCAGCACATCTTGTTTCTTCTCCATCTTTAGAGACATCAGCGAATATGCTTATATGATTTGAATATTTTTCACTGATTTTCAAGAATTTTTCAAGGTATATGATGTGGTTGAGGAAGAACGGGATTGTCAGTGGTCAGAAATGATTGAAAACATTACTGATAGAATATGGCTATTATATGTATAATGTAAATGCACTGCTAAAGATTTTACTATAGGAAGGCATTGCAAATGAGGAAGAAAGGGATTGTCAGTGGTCAGGAATGAATGCAAGCATTACTGATAGAATAGGGCTATTATATGTATAATGTAAATGAATTGTTAATGATTTTACTATAGGAAAGCATTCCAAATCATTTTATTATAAATTTTACATAGACACGCATTGCAAATAAGGAGAAGCATTATCAGTAATCCGGAATTAATTTAAATATTAGTAACAAAATAGCATTGTTGATATATGTATAATCTTTGTTCAATTATTTATCCATTTAATGTTGAATATATTCAGGAAAATTTTAGTTACTCTGAAATAATTATGTATATTTACCTGTCTTCGTAACTTCTTATCAAAAATCTACTTACTCAAGAGTAAACAAATTAACACGCAAAGATTTATATTTCTATGATTAAGACTTTAATGAATGTCTGGTATAATTATCCAGACAGATAATAATTTGTTTAATTTATTCAATATATCTATTAAAAGCACATAAATAAATGTGGCTGTTTCAAATAATGATTATCAAACATGCCATCAGAAAAGTTATTATGTCCAATAAATCTTCACTGGTAATAAAAGAAGACTTTTTAAAGAATTGATTAATTTTCTGATTTATTGAGAATCATTTCCTGTTTCAAATGACCACCTTGTAACAAATGTAAATGTAAGCACAAAATAAATACTTACAAATCAATGTTTCTTTGGGCAAGGCTGATGAATACTATCCACATATGACCACGTGGTGGTGGTGGGGGGATTGTGATTGGGGGCTCTGGATAGTGCTTTGTGACTTTAGCTATCTTATCAACATTTGCGTTATTCTACCTTGATTTATATACATTACAAATTAAACTAAGTACACCTGACAATTAAAGGGTGAAAAATCTTTGCAGATTTTGATATCATTCTGGGATCTTTTTTTTCATCCAAATCCATGAATTTGTTTTGCTCATGCTAAATGTATCTCATAAATAAAACACAATATAAATTTCACTATTTTTTATTCAATGTGTTAAAATTATTCAACTTTTTGCCAAGAAAAATCTCAAGTTGATGTTAAAAATTGCCACAAAACATTGATTTATTTGAGATCTATCTAGTTAAATTGTTCACCTGTATTACATCTGATCCATTTCTGTACATAATTAGGTTACAATAAAATTTGTATTTTATATGAATACAGTGTAACCCGGATATAAGAGAGATTTTATCTGGCCCCAAATTAGAGTATGTGTTAATGTATATATAATAGACCAAACCCGGATATAAGAGAAACCCGGATATAAGAGACTCATTCTCCGGTCCATACAACTCTCTTATATCCGGGTTACACTGTACTACCTTATGAAAATTGAGATGTAGTAGAGTGGGAAGGGGAATATCATAGATGGAGAGTGCACAAAACTTTCTTTCCCAAGAATGCATGGCAATTCATAGATTTGGGGTTGGTCAATTGCATTCACTTTCACACATATGTCCTTGGGAAAGGTATGAATATATCTCTTCTCTAAGCTATAAGTTAAATAGCAGGGTAGACTGGACTCTCTAGCCTTGAGTGGCATTCAGTCTAGGAGAAAGAAAACTGAATTTAAAAGCATGGAAAAGGCAATGGGCAATTGGTACACTATTTTTTCCATGAATACATGTTAATTCATAGATAACCAGGGTGGGCAAACCTTTGGTGGGTGGGCCATAGGTATTGTTTGATGGATTCATAACAGACCACAGGCATCAAAAAATATTTTAATAATGAAGATATAAGAAAAACTCTTTTTAGTATTGACAATAAAACAATTCGATCATTTCATACTAGTTGACACAAATTGAGTAAGTGTATTCAGTTCATTGTATGACACATAAGAGCCATGTTTTTCATCACATCCAATGTGCCATGACATAACTGGCACATTGGATGTGATGAAAAACATGGCTCTTATGTGTCATACAATGAACTGAATACACTTACTCAATTTGTGTCAACTAGTATGAAATGATCAAATTGTTTTATATTTGTCATTTATTTCCATTGGACATTAACTAAAAGTGATTGGCCAAAAATTGAATAATGCAGAAATGTGATTGGATGAAAATTGAATAATGCACAAAAGTGGTTGGCTGAAAAAGGAATAATGCACAAAATACTTTTTCTTTGAAATGCTTCCATAGGCTGCACTCAAACCTTTATTTTTGTCTACCAACCTGAATATTTGAGAAAACATGAAGAAATTTATCTTTAATAAGATTTCTCAAATATTCAAACCAGTAGATAATAATAAATATACCGTTTAATAAATAAACAGAGCATCTGCACAAATATTAGTAACTTCTAAAATAACATGTAAAGCAATAAAATCTGTCAGATTAATAAATAAGAAATCCATTAATCCTTTAAAAATTGCTTTCTTTATGTTTGGAAATGAAACCAAGCAGATATGAAATTTTCAGAATCTATGACAAGAAGGATTTCAGTTAAAGATAAATATGATATACAAGAACTGTGTTTTTCACTGCATCCAATGTGTATCATTTACTAATTATTAATTGTCAATAGTAAAAAGTGTTTTTTGCATGTTGATTATTAAAATATTTTTTGATACCTGTGGCCTGTTAAGAACTCACCAAACAACACCTAAAAAGGTTTGTCCACCCCTGTCATCTATGAATTAACACGTGTTCATGGAAAAATTAGTGTAGTAGTTTCCCATTGCTTTCTCCAAAGTTTTGAATTCAGTTTTTTTTCTCCTAGACTGAATGCCACCCAAGGCTAGAGAGCCCAGTCTACCCTGCTATTTAACTCATAGTTAAGAGAAGAAATATATTCATACCTTTCCCATATGTTTGAAAGCAAATGCAATTGACTAGCCCCAAATCTATGAATTGCCATACATTCATCCTTGCTTGATCGGCAAAAGTTTTTTGTGGCTGCGTCAGTATAAACATGTCAGATTTTACAACAGTTTCTCTTACCAAGAGGCATGTTGGTTTCATATCCTGTCAGAGAGCGCATATATAACTCAGACCTTTACAAACTATTGTGTATAATGTCTTGATGACATCGCAATGTTGATAAATCAGAGTCTGTTAATTTTTGATTGCTCCTCAAAGTCCCTCTTAACTAGACAGTTATATTTTGCACTGATTTTCTAAATTTAAAGTATGTACATTAAAAAAAAAAAAATCTAAATTTAAAATATATTTGCCAATCAGTTTAAATAGACAAAAAATAATGAAGTCCTTATCAAAAGCAATTTGAAACATGTATGCTTTTCAAGGAAGCATTTTTTAAAAAAAATTTTGACCATGTGCCATAAACATTCCTTTAAATTATTACAAATTATCAGTGATGTTTAAATACAAAGCCAATATTCATATTAAGAGATTTTTGTTAAAAAGTATAAATTCTCATGATAATTATTTTATAGTTTTTTTTGCTGCTTGAATACAGTTTATTTGCAATATGAGGCAGAGGAAAAAAAACAAAACACTACCAATTATATTTATATATGTGAGCACAGTATGGAATATTCTTATTACATTTAGGAAGTTACTTTGGTATGAAATGTACCCTATAGAATTACAGGAAGGCAACTTTGTTCTTGAGGATGAAGAGGAGAACAGAATGGTATTTTAGACTAAGAGATAAGATATGATAAGGGAGGAGAAAGAGGAGAGAACAAAACAAAGTCTAATTTTTATTTTTATTTTTAAGCATTCTCAGACAAGCAAAGAACATTGAGTTTTTATTCCATTTCTATTTTAGAATATAGAAGCATTGTTTGTTTATTTTTTTTTAGGCAGCTCACAACAATTAACTGGAATTGTTCTTAGAGAAAATATGTGAAATGACATGCTGTAAGGAATGGCTGGAATGTGCTTGTGTGTGTAATGGTGACAGAGCAAGACAAGTGGTGGGGAGAGAATCTTGGTTAAAAGAGCTTTGGCAAAAAGGAAGATTGGGTAGCTACGGTAAACACACTGCCTGCTTAATTTGATTGACTTATAAAAATATAGCTGCCCCTTCTGATTGCAAATACTAGAAACTGACTTTTCTGCTTATTATGATTAGAGTCACTATTTACTTTTCTTAAAGTTAATTTTACACTAATAATTCTCTTCTACTGGTCATATAGTTTATATTGCATTCAAAAACTTTTTCTACAAATTCTAAAACATTTTATTGAGAAAACTGATCTTCAGTTCATTTTAATTTATTGAGATTTTTTTTTCAAATGCTTCAGGGAATAAAGAAAAACATTCCCTAAGTTTTAAATTTTAAGCCTGACTTTTTTTTCTTTGTCTTCAATCAATTTATTTAACACTTTAGCACTCTGCATATAAGCATATTTATAAATATTACATCTCCTTTTTCTATATATGGAATCTCCCTCAAAATATAGTGTGCTATATATTAGTTCTATATATTTGAAATTGCAGTAGCCTGGCTCTCAATTTCAGTCAAGATTGTCTTAGGTGTTGCCATAGTAGGATATGACTACACAACCAAGAAATTCAAATTCAGGAGTAATATTTTGCTTGAAGAAAATAGTTACCGAGAGAGGGCTTAATGTTCACCAATTTTTTTTTTGCTATAACTCTGACTAATTTTTTTTCTAATGGTTTTACTAACTTTTATGGTGGAAATATAATTCCAGTGCTTATTCATTTAGTTTTATTCAACAAATTTTACTTTAATAACCAATAAATATGATCTTATATTGATTGAAAAAAAAAAAAAAAAAAAAAAAAAAACTTAATGCAAATATCTTATGTACATATCCCTGCATGTCAGTCATCCCAAACAGCAGCGCCAGAAGTGAGTTAAAAATGATACTGAGGTTGAATCAGGCTCCAACTGTCTCAGTATAAAAATATTACATGTAAACTGACTCATGTAATTGATTGATTCATTCATTTTCTACGGTATATCAACCCTTTGCAAGTTATTTATAGTCAGAAAAAATTTGAAAATTGTAATAATTTGAGGTGGGGGAGATAATAATGATTTAATGATACAAGTCTTACTAATTAACCCATAGCTGGGGGAGAAGAGATGGATTCATACCTTTTCCATGGGTATTTCTGCATAAAGGAATATAAGGAACCCAACTGGAATTGGAACTCAGCTCTTCGATTAACAATTCTGAGCCATTATCCATTACACCACCTGCACATCCAAGCTCACAGCACCTGGTATTGCGAAGTGGTCACCTACTTAAGTACTGACCAGGTTCAATGTTGTTTAATTTCAGTGATTGTACAGACTGAAATAAATCAGCCTTCATACTTTTATTGATTTATTATTTATTACTATTTTTCTATTCCAATAATGCTTTATATACGCAAATTGTGATGTAAATATATTTGTGCTAGTTCTTGTCTGAATTTTGTTAGACTGGTTGTTTTACTAATCATATGCAGTTTTCTTCAGACTAATATACTTATCTTTGTTGCTTCTCTGCAAAAAAAAAAAAATTCCTATAAAATTTGACAACATTATGAAATTAAGAAACAGCAATGCCAGAAGTGAGTTAAAAATGATACTGAGATAGAATCAGTCTCCACCTGTCTCAATATACAAATCTATCACATTTACTGCAGCCGGGATTACAATGTCATTGCAAACTCCACAATCCTTTCAATAGCTGCAACGTATTCTCTCCTCCTAGACTAGTTGCCAACCACAGCCTGATATCCTGTTATTTAACATATAGCAAGGCAGTGGGGGGGATGTGAATAAGAGATGGATTTTTACCTTTCTGATGTAATGGAATAACCTGTCACCCCCATAAGTGACTACACTATAGGTAGTAACAACCTATAAGTATCTGTAAGTCAACAGACTACAGTCTAGCTGAAATCTTTTTCAGCTGTGCTGGTCGAACTCTCTGCCTTTGAGCAGAGAGGAACCCAGACGAGGCTATACCGACCCAATCCCATTTATGTGGTGTCTATGTGGATGTTTTGGCTGAGCCTATAGGCTCAGGAACCCCATATTAAATTCGGCCTTGTGCCACATGTGACTGTGTGGGTCAGTTGCTAGATACTCTAGCTGGGATCTGTTGAATATGACTCAGACTTACACGAGAACTACTGACCTTCCAATAGTAGCACTCACTACTGGATTGACTTGTGACGATCTTGTGCATAACTGTTACCATCATTCTTATTGTATTGGTTTTTCACAATAAACCTTTACTTATTTTATCCCCTGTGTTTTTCAAGTATATATTCCTATTAGCACCAAAGAAAACACTTTCTCATGGGTATCTGTGCAAAAGTGAATGCAACAAACTATAGATTGCTGATTTCTTGTTCCAACTCGTTAACCACTATACCACCTGCAGTTATAATTTCTTTTGTTTTTTTTTAAGCATAATGGATGTGAACAGAGTGGAATATATCTATAGTTTTCATATATTTAGTGTCGTTTCATTATTCGTAACTGGTTTTTTGTTCCAGGGCACCAATGATGCTTTATATTCCCAAATTGCAACATAAATATGTTTGTGCTAATTCTTGTCTGAATATTTTCCCCCATCTTTGCTGCCCCGCTCCACCTCAACATCCGCTATAAAATTTGACAACTCTCTGGAATACAACAGATGCTTAAAAAAGTCCATTGGGTACACAACTGAATTTTTCTTTTTCTTTCTTTTTACATTGTCAGTTTCCCCAATACAAGTAAATAGTTATTGAGTGACAGATTCCTAAGAGAAGAGGGAATAAGAAATGTATATTATGAAGATGTGTAGGATAGGTATTGGTTGATACTGGACTTGAAGAGACTAAAATTTTAGTTGTCAGGGAAGCATCCTCTTGGGAATCTGTCTCTGAGTTTTGAGAAAGAAGCTGTCTGAGTGGAACTTACTACTTATCAAACAAACATAAAGGGAACAGGGATGATTTGCCACCAAGAACATGACATGGCAGGGCACACTTTAAAATACTAAGAAAACAAAAGGGAGGTAATTAGTAACCAAAAAAAAAATTTTTTTAAAAAAAAACCCATTTGCACTAATTTCACCCTTTCATGTTCTTTTAATCTTCTTATTTTTACTTTAAATGCTTTTTTTCTAAACTTTTTAAAGATCTTGAGGCATGTCCTTGTAACCCTTGTTTGGGTAATACTGATTGGTTTAGGAACCAGTGACTTAAATAATACTTAGTAGGATTGGTTTGGTTTGTTTAATGGAATATCAACTCCTTATGGGTCATTTAATGCTGAGATTTTATTTTCTTGTGAGATTTAATCATTTTTTTTTTCAAAAAATGTATTGATGGTAATTTAAAAATTTCTTTTTTTTTAACTATGAAAATATATTAATGTTTTGTAGTGTATTTTTATATTTTCATGTTTTGACCCCAGTTTGGGGGTTCACTATTTGCCCAAAACTGGGACCCTGACAGGTGCTACGACCCCGGGTCAGAGTGGACCTGGAAACAACAGCAATAAAGAGATGGTTTCATGATTCTCAAAGGTTCCAGATCAGAGTTTTTGCTGCCTGCTGGATGAAGTTTATCACCATACCCAGGACACCATTGAGATCTTAATGGATAATATGGTACAACTTTTCAAAACACTTTACATACACGTGGCTGTACTACAGAATATTCAGTTTTTAGCTTCAGAAACATGGAGTCGTATTATAGTCAAGTTGTATTATTCACAAGAAAATATATTGATTTTGATTCAATGGGAAACAAGGCAAGTAATAACTGAGCTGTATTAAAATAAGAGCTAGATGAGATGTCCCTAGATATGGAATGAGAACAGTCTACTCCCATAAATTAAATAAAGTTTTTGCTTCCGGATGTAGTTTATCATCATACCCAGGATGGTACTTAGTATGAAACAATGCTACTGTACAAAAATGTTTTTTAAATTGAAAGTAAAAATGGTTAATTTATTGTTTGAGTTTGAAACTTTAATACATTTTTAGCACAAATCAACAAACATCCTGATATTATTAGTTCTCAACTCGCTATCTATGCTGATGAAATATTCATTTACTCCTGTTTTAATAGTCAAATCAGTTCAATAAACTCAAATTGACTGCAAGCAATAACTGAGCTGTATTAAAATAAGAACTAGATGAGATATCCCTAGATATGGAATGAGAACAATCAACTCCCATAAATTAAATAAAGTTTTTGCTTCCGGATGTAGTTTATCATCATACCCAGAATGGTACTCAGTATGAAACAATGCTACTGCATGAAAAAGTTTTTAAATTGAAAGTAAAAATGATTAATTTATTGTTTGAGTTTGTAACTTTAATACATTTTTAACGCAAATCAACAAGCATCCTGATATTATTAGTTCTCAACTCGCTATCTATGCTGATGAAACACTCATTTACTCCTGTCTTAATAGCAAGTCAGATCAGTTCAATAAGCTCAAATTGGCCACTGATCTTAAAATGAATAATCTGTTGTTAACTGGGGCAAGGAATGGTTTGTTAATTTTAATGCTTTTAAAACGAAACTGTTTCCTTTTAATTGTGTGAGAAGACCTTTTTTGCCTTCCATCAATTTTGTAATTTCACTCTGATGAGGCATGTATTAAAAACTTACCTGCTGAAATAAATTAATTAACAGATTTTTTGAGATGTGTTAAGTTTTTTCCTTTGATATATATATATATATATATATATATATATATATATATATATATATATATATATATATATATAATCCTTTCACACCGAGCAAGCCAATAAAAGTACTAAGATGCAAGGAGGTACTGAGTGTGAGAGTATATAAGAAAAATAAAACATTATTAAGCAGAAAGAAAAATAAAAGAACAGGAATTAAGAAAACAGAAAATAATGATTGACATTGCATTTAAATTTATGAAGATCAAAGTTGACTGGAAGGCAAGAAGCTGGAAGAGAGTTCTATAAGAGAAGAAACTATTAGCATAGAATTTACAGTTACATCTAGCCTTTTCAACAGTAAAATAATGTGATCTTACCACCAATCTAGTACTGTGCTTAAATTCATAGCGCCAATTTACCATAGTGGAAAGTTCATCAGAACAATTACCATGAAAGTATTTATAGAAAAATCACACCGAAAGATATATATATATATATATATATATATATATATATATATATATATATATATATAGAGAGAGAGAGAGAGAGAGACAGACAGACAGACAGACAGACAGACAGAGTGATGATTAAGATATTCTTTGTATATGTTTGTTTTTTTTATTTAGTTGATATGGAGGATCACAGTAAAATTTTTGGGAAATCAAAAAATTTTCAGTTGCTCATTCAGCCTTTATCAGTATTTGATATTGAATAGCCTTTTTTGAACTGGATCCAAATTTCAAATCCAGCAGATGTTAATGACCTCAGTGCAAAATTCACCAATCCTTGGACTATGGCAACTGATTTTACTAAATTCCATTTCAATCAGAGGTTATGCATTAACATTTTACATATTAAGATAAATTTCCTTACATTTTACATATTAATGGTTTTACCATGTGTTTCAGTCTCTGCTTTTACTGTTTACGGAGTCACTGACTCATTATAGATGAAATCATTAACTCTTATTTTTTTTAAATTTAATCATTTCACCTCAAGCAAGGCAATAAAGTCTCCAAGGTGCAAGAGGTTACTGACAGTGAAAGAAACAGAGAGGACAATAAAAGAACAGATTTCAATGAGACAGAAGATTAGGATTCACATTGCATTTAAATTTTTGAAGGACATAAAAGAGAGGAAAGTGGGAAACTAAAAGAGAGTTCCCCAAGTGAGAAGTGTGAGAGAAGAAACAATTGGCATAGAACTTAAGGTTACAACTAGAAATTTCAACAGTGAAATTATGGGACATAGCTGCCAATCTAGTACTGCACTTTGTTAAGTGGTGGTATCAGAGGAAACCTCATATGCTTTCATGAATTTGTTTAACAAATCTTAGCCATGATAAAGGAAATTATTATTTCTAGTTTTTACAGAAGCAACAAAAAAATAAATGGAAAAATGTTCATAAAACATTAAGAGGTAAGTAAAGGGCAGAAATTCTCTCCACAAAGAAAAGTCTCAAGAGGAGGAAAAGCAGAAAGAAAAGGACAATATTTCAAGAGAACTTCAGGAAGTGTAATATAATCTACATCACTGTTAAGTACAACTACTTGTAGAATGTACTGGATTAACCTAAGCAGACCAGGTTTTCTTATTTAGCCTTCCTTGCCTTTTATTAGCTAGTTTTTTTTTTGTTTTTTTTTCTTTTCGGCCTGCCAGCATTTCTACTTTATTGCTACCTTTCTGATGGGATGAAGAAGGAAAAAAGAAACAAAAACAAGTTAGTCTGACTCTCAAGTAGAAAATAAAAAACTGTGATGATGTCAAATGGAAAAAGATGTAGAAATAGGAAAAGGAAAGGAAGCGAGTTCATGAAGAAAAAAAGAGAAAATTAAATGATTTTAAAAAAGAAAGAAGAGGAGATTAAGAAGAGGATTAAAAAAAGGAGAAGATTAAAAAAAAGAGAGGATTAAAAAAAAGAGAGGATTAAAAAAAAGAGAGGATTAAAAAAAAGAGAGGATTAAAAAAAAGAGAGGATTAAAAAAAAGATTAAAAAAAGGAAAAGATTTAAAAAAGAGAAGATTAAAAAGGGAGAGGATTTAAAAAGAGAAGATTTAAAAAAGAGAAGATTTAAAAAAGAGAAGATTAAAAAAGGACTGGATTAAAAAAGGAGAGGATTAAAAAAAGAGAAGATTAAAATGGAGAGGATTAAAAAAGAAGATTAAAAAAAGAGAAGATTTAAAAAAGAGAAGATTTAAAAAAGAGAATATTAAAAAAGAGAATATTAAAAAAGGAGGGGATTAAAAAGGAGAGGATTAAAAAAGGAGAAGATTAAAAAAGAGAGGATTAAAAAAGAGAAGATTTAAAAAGAGAAGATTTAAAAAAGAGAGGATTAAAAAGGAGAGGATAAAAAAAGAGAAGACTTAAAAAAAGAGAAGATTTAAAAAAGAGAAGATTAAAAAAGGAGAGGATTAAAAAAAGAGAAGATTTAAAAAGAGAAGATTTAAAAAGGAGAAGATTAAAAAAGAGAGGATCAAAAAAGGAGAGGATTAAAAAAGAGAAGAAATTAACAAAGAGCAGATTTAAAAAACAAGATTAAAATAACAAGATTAAAAAAAGAAGAGAAGATGAAATAAATAGAAAATATTAAAAAAGATGGGAAGATTAAAAAAAAGAAGAGAAAAAAGAAGAGAAAAAAGAAGAGAAAAAGAGAAGGGAAAAAAGAAGAGAAAAAGAGAAGGGAAAAAAGAAGAGAAAAAGAGAAGAGAAAAAGTAAAAAGATAGAGATGATTAAAAAAAAACAAAAAAAAACAAAGTGTGTTTGGTGGGGGAGAGAGGACAGCATATCTCACTGAGAGAATCTTTTTTGCTATCTATCACTGGATCTTTCCTTCCTCCAGGTTTCCAAATTCATAAGTTTCTTACCTAGATTCATCTTATTTTTCTCTAAGAGTAAACATCACTGGTTCAAAATGTTTAGCCAGCTATTGCTGGGTTTATCTCATTGTACATCTATAGGAATTGATAAGTGGTTTCATTTTAATGTTTCCAATGTAAGGGGTAGAGACCAATCTTGATTCTACCCCCATGATTATGGCTCACTCTTCGACAGCCAAATTGCAGCACCCCCAACTTTCTCTTGATTTCACTCAACTCTGACAAAAATAAACAATTACAACAGAAATAAGAAAAAAAAAACAATAAAAAACTCAAACTGACTGCTGCATTGATAAAATCCTGTTTGTAGATGGAATAAATATTTTTCTTTTCATCTCTAATCTTAAATGTGCACATAAGTATATAAAGAAAAAAATAGGGTGAAAGATATAAATACTCCTCTTTGATAACTATTTAGAAAAGAAATAACAATTCTTTTAATATGAAATGTGTGCAAAAATTTCCAGCACTATTTTTGGGAAAATTAGACACAGGTTTTTGTTGTTTTTTTTTTTTACATAAAACATTTGCATACATCTAATATTAGAGGGAAGATGTGTGTAAAAAAAAATATATCAACCAGATCACTCAAGTTGAAAGCTTAAAAGGTTGCTTTCATTTTTTTGTTATTCTACCACAAAGTCTATTATGTATAATAGCAGTCTATGTAACGTGTGAAATCACAGGTAGGTGTTATTAAATATATCAAAACTTTTATTCACATTAATTATTATTTCTTATTACTATAAACAGAACATCAAGCAAGACGGACATAATTAAAATGAAGATAAAAGAGGAAAATAACAATAATTTAATATGAAAGAAGAAAAAAAAAAACAATAATTTAATATGAAAGAAAAAAGAAGGAAAAAACAATAATTTAATATGAAAGAAAAGAAGGAAAAAATAATAATTTAATATGAAAGAAGAAAAGAAAAAAACAATAATTTAATATGAAAGAAAAGAAGGAAAAAAAACAATAATTTAATATGAAAGAAAAGAAGGAAAAAAAACAATAATTTAATATGAAAGAAAAGAAGGAAAAAAAACAATAATTTAATATGAAAGAAGAAAAGAAAAAAAAAAGGTTGGCTAAGTGGTTATCACTCCTCATTGATCAGAACTTGGTCAGGGGAAAAAAATTTTATGCAACTTAACCAAGGAGAATAATCTTTATGCAATTCAATTGAATTCTAATGAGTAAGGAGCAATAACCAGTTAGCTCACATTTTTTTCCTCCTTTTCTTCTTTCATATTGTTGTTCTCCCAGATTGGTTGCCAATCAAGACTGAAGAGCTTCTATCTGCTCATTAGCACAGCATTAACAATTTTGTATTCAGAATTGTTCTTCCCCAATACTGGTTGCCAATCAATGCTGAAGAGCATCTATCTATTCATGAAGAATGCCAACCAGTTTTGAATTCTGAGTTGTCCTCCTAATAGACTGGTTGCCAACCATAGCAAGTCATTTAACTTCTAGCTAAGGAGAGAAGAGATGTATTCATTCTGTTCTACAAGGGTATTTGTGTAAAAGTAAACAAACATGACTGAAGTTCAAACTCAACTCACCTATTTCTCTTTTCAAGGTACTATTACACTACCCACAGGGGTACCTCAGCATGGTGTAATGGTTAGCAAGCCTGTCTCGCTAGATCAGTTATGGCTGAAAAGTGAGTTTGATCCTCACTAGGTGCCCCAAACTTTCGGCCTTGTGCCACATCTAAGCTACGCTTAGAAAATAAGCATTATACTACCCACAGATGATGACAAGTAGATACAAGTGAATAGAAGGGTATATTTTCTTAAATCTACAACTTGCAAAGAGAATAATCAGATTGGATTCATAAGTATAAAAGATTGGCATTCAAATAAGTTCTTTACATCAAATCAAGATCTTGGATATTTTATAGAAAATTTGTTTATTTATATATGAAGTTATTATCAAGTAACAAAAGAGCTCAATTGAGAAGTACATCAGCACAAAGAGGTTCTTAATTTAAACTTATCAGTTTATAGATTTTCTTTGAAAATAATTTGTAATAGGAATAAGTGGATTTTTTGATCAAATGAAATGATAAAAAAAAAATAACTGTTTCCTTCTTTGGATAATATAACAAATACAACCATTCTTATTCGTTTGAGACTATTTAGAAATGTCTTGCCTGTATATTATCGGACAAAAGAAATTTATTTACTTATATAGAAAACAAAACTGACTTGTGATGTACTAGTAATACCAAAACAAATATGATTGAGTAAATGGTATGAATATTTCATTACATTCTTTTTAGTAAAAAAGGAGAGTTATTTTTATCACACCACATCAGACACACACTACATTCAGCAGTGAAGCCTCTGATTGGGAGGTTTTGAGAAGTGTGGAACCACCTCTTAATAGCTGTTGTTCCCAGATCCACCCTGATCTGGGGTGGTAGCACTTTTTAGGGTACCAACTATAGACAAATAGTTAACCCCAAACTAGGGTCAAAACACTATGAAAGTATAAAAATAGATTTTTATAGTAAAAATACCAGCAAAACATTTAAAAAAAAAATTACCAGCAATACATTTGACTCTCTGCAAAAATGCTCTTTACAAAACTACATCAATGAAACCTTATCTACAAACTGATTTTTTACAAATACATATTCTATTCATACAAACCTAACATAAAAATCTTGTCAGCATTAAATAACTCAGAGAGGTTGATATGTTGTAAAACAAAATAAACCAAACAAATCAAACACACCAATTTTCATAGGATGATTATGGTTGAGGAGGCATGGAGGATTATTGGATTGCAGCTTGAGTTGAGTTCAAATTCCAGTTGAGTTCATTACATTCACTTACCTGTAATGGAGAATAGGGTCAACCTGACAACAGACACAAAGTTTGTTGTGTGTGGTGCAGTAAGCACTAGAAGTTATGTCATCTTCCCCAATTAGTTGTCGAGAGAGAACATTCTACTTACAGTAGGTGGCACTTATAAAATTTGCATACAAATGATACTGGGCAAGCAATAGTCAGTGGGGGTCTGGAACTGAGAGAGCACTATATAACACCAGCATTTTCTCAGTCAGTAGAAGCGCTTTCGACATGTGGATATGCAGAAAACCAGACAAGATGAACACAATACCATTGGGAAAGGTATGAATCCATTTTTTCTCTTCCCAGGCTATGGGTAAATAGCAGAACAGACTGAATTCTGTAGCCTTGGGTGGCAACCGGTCTATGAGAAGGAAAACTGAATTCAAGCCAGCCTGGAGAGGGTTGGGCTCTGTTAGGCTATCTTTCCCAAGACATGCCACTTCTACCATGGCTGCAGTACATATGGTGCCCATATGACTCCAATGAGTTGCAAGACTCATGATTGTGATGGTTGAAGAAGAGACAGCTGAAATCTCTGGGATATATAAACAAGGAAAGAGGACTTGGAGAATTTGACAAGGCATACTTGCTTTCATGTAAACTATGATCTTTAAAAATTTAGATGCAGCATCAATTGTCAACTTCTGTCTCCTTGATGTTGTTCTTTTATTGCCTTCTCTCTCTCTAATGATTTTTTATATTCTTTCACACTCAGTAACCCCTTGTGTTAATAGTGGCTTTATTACCTTACTTGAGGTGAAATGATTAAAAAAAAAATGTCAGATTGTTCCATGCTTTTGTACAAAATGAAGTCATTCCCTCTGTTTTATTTACCCTCCCTCCTTCATTCTTGTAGAAATTCTTTATCTGTACAAAATGTGCCTTTGTAGACTTTAAGAATATAACATTTGTCCAATGAAAAAACTGTAAGCAACCATTGTTAATTATAAAAACAAAACAAAAGACAGGAAGGAGCCACAAGTCAATGAAGTACAGTTGGTATGAAAATTTTCAATAAATTGAATTTTATTTTACATTTTTGCCCCAAGTTTAAAAAACAAAAACAAAAAACTATTCAATTGCATAATCAATTAACCAAGTCGTTTTTATAAACTTGTAATGTAAGCTGTTTGACCACCCCACCCTGCAAAAAATATATTTTGCAACAGCTGGTCATAAATTAAAAAAAAAAAAAAATTCAATATATTTGAAAATGCAAATATAGTTGAATACTGATGAGTCAGAATAAATTTCAGTGTCAACTCTTCATTTCAACATGGGAAAAAGCAGAGTGGAATGTAGTAAAAAAAGGAAAGAGTGGGGAGGTTTAATTGAATTATTCTGAAACTAGACTCAAAATCAAGCAACATTTGCAGCAGTTAAGATTAGATAATACCTTTGTAATTGTAATTTGATATGTTTTATTACAGTCTATTTTAAAAAAAAGTAAACTTTTTTTTTTTTGCAAAAGAAAGACTAATTAATGCCAGTTTTTGACTATTCTAAGAGGTCAAGTTTGATTTCAACTTAATCTATAATTTGCACACTACTCAAGCCAGTGCTGGTATGTACTACTCCCAAAACCCCTAATCAGGGGAGCCAAGCTTGATTGGGGGCCCCCAGGCAGTGCTTTGTAACCTTCACTATCTTATCAACATTTGCTTGTATCTACCTACATTTCTGCATGTTAGAAATTAAACAAAGCAAAACTGACTATCAAAGGACAACAAATTTTAACAAATCTTGATGTCATTCTTTTTTTTTTTATTTTTTCATCCAAATCTGTAAATTTGTTTTACTCATGCTAAGTTTCAAAAAGACACTATTTTTTATCCATAATGCTCAATGCATTAAAATCATTCAACTTTTTCACAAGAGAAAACACTCAAGTTGATATTAAAAGTTGCTGTCAAACATTGTTGATTTATTTAAGATATAATGATCGATTATGACATGTCTCTAATTTGTATTTAGATACATTGTATTTATTTTCAATTTTTCTAGTTGAATTGTTCACCTATATTGCACGTGATCTATTATTGTACATAATTAGGTTACAATAACATTTGCATTTTATATGGAAATCAAGATCATACATGGGGGTTGATCATAGTTTGGGGGTGGTAAATGAGACACTTGCATTGGCCCTAGAACCAAGCTCTTATGCAAAACTTCAAAAAGGTCAGCTGAATTTTAGCAAGGAGAAAACAAGTCTTTAAGATATCTTTACAATGATAAAAATCATGAATGTCTGTGTCCATTAGCATCTCCTTAAAAAATTTGGGGTTTCTTGTCTGAAGATTTTCTAAATTAGTAGCATTTATAAAGCAATCATACTCACACACTCATAAAGTGAATATTTACAAATGAAGAAAAGTGTCTATATTTCTTTTTTTCCTCAAAGAGTATCAGTGTGTAGAACTCTGCCAGGGTCAGAGTGTAGTCATTTCCCAATCTGACAAATGAACTTTGAGAAATAAAATCTCATAGTTTGCCCAGAATTTAATATCAGGTGCCTTTCTTGCAGGACATTGATTTGAGGAGGAGAAACATTTTCTTTATATTTTCTTTAAGCCAAGCAATCCTGCCTAAATTTGTATCTAAGACACTTCTCAGAATTCTTGAATGTCAATTGGATGATATAAGCTCATTATATTTTGTAATGCACAGAATATAAGTCCATTATTTTCTTGTAGAAATTCAAATGTTAAGAGAGCCTTTACTAAATAACAGCATTTAATGCTTAATACAAGTTATCTACTAACAAATCTATTTATCTACAATATATCTACTAACAAAAGTGATGGAAAGAAAAAAAGAATCTAAATAAAATTGGCTAGATTAAAAAAAAAAATAAAAAAAATATTCCCAACATCCCTCGTTTGTGTACATGTGTAGTTGCACCAACATAACAAATTTAGTTTGATAAAGTCCTAAAGGACGAAACATGTCAAAAAAAAAAACAAAAAAAAAAACTTTTCCATTGTTATCTTAACACAACTTCTGATACATATACATAAATGTTTTGCATTGCTTTTTTTTTAGAGAATGCAACAACAGAAATCTTATTCAGAAAGTTGGTGAATTGACTGACTGATTTGTTTTTCATGGCTTATCAACCCTTTGTGTGTGGGTTATTTATTTAGATTGGAGAGTGAATATTGCATTAACAATTTTTTTTTTGTGGTGGGGAGGAATAATGATTTTTCTAGATACAAGTCCTACTATTTAACCCATAGCTGGAGGAGGAGATTGATTCATATTTTCCCTAATGGTATTTGTGCATAAGTGAATGTAACATACCCAACTGAAATTTGAACACAGTTCTCCCTGATTTTTCATTCCTATCCACTATTCCATCCATTTGCCCAATAAAGTCAGAATATTTTCTTTAATTCACTCTGCTGACAGCTGAATTTTAAATTTTAGAAAATTGCGGAGAGCCATGATCACTGCCTTGAAGGGACATGTCATATAGAAGAACTAAGCAGATAGCCTAACAGTTCATGAAATAGAACTGGCAAGCCAAGTTTTGCACTAATGCTCTTGAGAAAGTTATGACTCCAGGTTTTCTCCCTGTTAAAAAATAGACACTTTTGCCGCCTTTAATGATTATTGATTGTAGAGTTTCTGTAATGAATTGTGACTTGGATTGAGGAATCAGAGAGCTGAGTTAAAATTCCAGTCAAGTTCATTACATTCACTTATGTGCTAATACCCTTGAAAAGGTATGAATGCATCTCTTCTGCTAATGCCCCCCACCCCAGTATGGACAAAAAGCAGGACAGACTGTGTTCTACAGCCTTAGGTGACAACTGTTCTAGAAGAAGGAAAAACTCTAAATTCAAAACCTACAACTATGGGTAAATAATAAGGCAGTCTGGGCTCTGTAGCCATGGTTAGCAACCAGACTAAGAGAACAACAATTCTGAATTCAAATCTGGAGTCCCTAAGACAGTCTGTTGTCATGATCAATTTTGTTCTGGCAACTCCTGCGACAATGCCCGTGACAAGCTGTATTAGACTCTGCCTTTCCCTTGGACAATACTGGCGGTATGGAGAGGGGGATGCAGGCTGTGTGGGAAACTGCCAATCTCACATAAAAAAAAAAAAAACACTTGCTCAGGCCTTCACCCTGGAGAGGGCATAACTCTTCAGGCACAGATCCATGGTTTCTTGAGACTAAGGGATGCAATACCATTCTATAATATAATTGTTGAGTGTGAAGAAACTCATTCTAAGGAATTAATTACAGGATTTTATTTTTAATCCAATATTATTTCTTATACACATATTTGAGTGCTTAAAAGAGTAATTGAACCTCTACTCAAACACATGTATTGAAAAAAATAATAATTAGATTAATAAGAAATAATGTTGGATTAAAAGTATAATTTGTTAATTCCTTAGAAATTTCTTTGTTTATATTTCAGACATGAAAATTAAAAAAGTCAGCAGATATGGTATTTTGGGCAGATATGAGATCTGAATGTAATGATGTGCATTCTATAAAAGACTACTAAACTTTCCAGTGGTTTCCCCTACAACTGGGGATGCAAGTTCAAACCCTGCCGGAGTGCACATTCTCTTTATTAATTCTCATAGGCCGGTAGATGTAATTCACACTATTTCAATTTTGAATGGACTTACAGGTATATCAGATTGAAACACCAGTTCCCAGACAATCAACAAAATTAAGCAATGTTGACCCTTGATCAGTACTTTGATAAGTGACCACTTGGAAATACCAGATGTTGTAAGTTTGGATGTGTGGGTGGTGTAATCGATAATAGTTCAGAATTGTTAATCAGAGGGCTGAGTTCCAACTCTAGTTGTGTTTGTTATAATCACTTATGTGCAAATACCCTTTAGAAAAAGGTATGAATCCACCTCTTCTCCTCCCAGCTATGGGTTAATTATTTTATCACTAAATTATTATCTCAAAAACAAAAAAAAATTCTTACAATCTGAAAATATTTTCTGGCTTTAAATAAACTGTAATGGGTTGATAAGCTATAAAAATGGAATCAATAAAAGGAAATTAGAATAAAAAATAACTAAAAAAAAACATGGCGTCTCCATAATAATAACATTTAGAGTAATCTATATATAACATTCTGTGATTTCCATTTAGTCTATCCGTCTGCCACTCCCTCTAAAATAGCTATACATTGACTGGTCAAAACCAAATTTTGGGGAGAGGTAAGGAGGTAAAAAATAGTTGGTCTTACTAGGGTGCATGAAAACTGCAAAGTAGGGTTTTTGTCAAAGTATTTTTCCAAAAAAATCAGCTTATTCAAATTTCATTGATTGATTTGCTAAATTGAACAAAAAGTAGAGTTTGTAAATCTCAACAAAAAAATGTTAGTGAACATTATTTGTGAGGATTTCAACATGCATTAGTGTGTTGCAAAAAAATTCTAGTCAAAAAAAAAAAAAATCACATATTTGCAAACTTAGAGTTGATGTCCTGATTTCTTTTAGAAGGCAACGAATATAAAAAAATCCAAAAGTAAACAAATCTCTCAAAGTACAAAATTTTAGGGAACACAGTAATTCTGATGTGGCTAATACAGAATCAAATATTTAAATGAATCTGACCTTTTATTTATGCACTAAATTACACAGCACTTATTTTGATTAACCACCTTTACTTTGAATGATTACTTCACAACTTATATAAATGCAAAAACCGTCTTTGTTGGCAAATATATAAGTGACAGATGGCTATAAAAAGGCACTGTTAATTATTTATAGCTAATTTATTTAAATAATGCACTTACTATTGTTTGCATCATGTAGTAATAATTATAAATAAAGTGATGCACTAATATTAGGTTGGTGCAAAAATAATGTCGTTTTCTCACATATGTGAGAAAACGACATTATTTTTGCACCAACCTAATATAAGTAACCACCTAAAGTAATAATTTTAAAGTTCTTTGAATATTGGTGCCTTTTATATATCTTTTGTACTTGCAAACAGGTCATCTTTTGTTTACATATCAGTAATGCTTTCGAAACTTCATTTTCTAATATTTCTCAAGTTTCTTGTAAATCTCATTTCAAAATGAAACCTGTTATATAGTGAAGACCAAAGTGTTAAATTGGTACCGAGATTTCCTTTGCGGAAATAGGACTTTTCTCACTTTAAAATTTTGGTAATACTCATTACCTAAAATATGAGGGGGAGAAGGCAATGGGAAACCATTCTGTCTTTTCCAAGAATTCACAGCAGTTTACAAATAATAAAGTAGTGGAATGTGTGGAGAGCCATGATTGCCTACATTTTGAAAGGACATGGCATTAAGGGTAATCAGTGAGCTGAGTTCAGATCGCTACCAAGTCAGGCTATAGCATGAATCAATCTCTTTTCTATGGGTTAAATAGCAGGGTAGACTGGGCTCTCTAGTCTTAAGTGGCAGTCTAGGTGAAGGATAACTTTAAATTCAAAACAATGGAGAAGGCAATAGAAAAACCGTGTGACTATCTTTCCCAAGAATTTATGGCAATTCACAAATAACAAAAAAGTGGAATGTGTAGAAAGCCTACATACTGAAGTTACATGAAATTAAAAAAACAGAAAAAAAATGAAATTACAAGGTGCATTAAGCTGATGTGAAAGATGATGCTGAAAAAGGTCAGGAAGACAATAAATAGCAACAAAATAGAGTAACAAGTAAGTTTATATGCGGAGACAGTTTGCATTGAACTGACATTGTTTTTAAGGTTGGTCATGAATCAAACTAACAAGTCTCAAGGTAAATGGCAAAGATCTGTTTGTTTTTTGTTTTTTTTTCTTTCTCTTTTTTTCTTCCTGCTTTTATTGATGGAAAGAAGATCAAGTGAAGATCTCAGAAAGAATGAATCTGATTGGTTGAGATTTGTGAATTGACTAGAAAGAGACTTATGGTGGGAAATATTTTAACTGGATTTTGGGCCAAGCTAATAGCTGGAACGTGTGACTGTGTCACTACAAGGTTCTGAGGAATTTCGGTCATTTTTGTTGACTGGGATTCTAAGATTTTGATTCCTTTGTTCTTGTGCAAATGTCTATGCACTTCCCTACTGTGACAACTTATTTTGATTGTTACACACAATTACCTTGTCTTGTTTTTCCTTTCGTTATATTACTTATTTACTTATAGAAAGAAAAATTAATAAAAAAAAAGAAAACATTTTTCATAGAAGTGAATAGTTTATAGTAAAAATAAAATTAAAAAAATTATTGGATGATGATAATGATGATGATGATTATAATGATAATAATAATAATTATTATTATTATTATTATTGCTCAAATTTGGGGCTTCATTTGATTCTATGCTTATTCCCCTACACTCACACATCTCTGCACACAATGTTTTCTCATATGCATATATAAGGAAAATTAATGACAAAGAAAAAATTTTCTTGTATGATGCATTTCATCCTTTAGAATTTTGAACTAAACTGATGTTTATGTTAATGTAACTACATAAGCATACAAAGGAGAGGCATCGCTGAAATTTTAAAATTTGAAATTAAATTTTTTAAAAATATTTTTATATCATTTTCTCCCATATATATATATATATATATATATATATATATATATATATATATATATATATCTCCACTTGATATCGAATATGACCATCACAAGAAATTCTTCTAAGAGACTGTAGTGCCTTGAATGAATAAATGCATACAGAAGCATAAATGTACATATACATACATACATACATAAGCATAGATATATACACAACAAAACATATACATACACAAACAAATATATAGACACTATATATATATATATATATATATATACACACAAAAGCATAAATATATATAAAGACAAAAAATACGCATACACACAAATCATAAATATGTACACACAAAAGTATAATACGCATACACACAAATATATACTCACTCACATTATATATATATATATATATATATATATACATACACATACACACACACACACACACATTAGTAATTTATTTGTTTTAAAATGTTTTTAAATATAGTTTAATAAATAAAATAGAAACAGAATATCTACTCAAATATGAGTATCCATTAACATTTAAACAAAAAAATTAGAAATATATATATATATATATATATATATATATATATATATAGAGAGAGAGAGAGAGAGAGAGAGAGATAGAGAGAGAGTAAACCAAAAAAATCCTCCCTTCATTCTTGTATTATTTTTCGTAGCAGGCGCTACCATTCTTTTTGTCTATCATCTTGTACGCACCTAATGTTTTGCTTCTTTTTTCTTTTCTTTTATCTTTCACTCATGGCCAAACTACTAAAAATCAATGCAATCAGTCTGGGAGAGATATTTCCAGCTATTTACATAGACGTCCTGATACTAGTGATTATCAGAATAACATATCTTTCTTGATGCTGTTTCTAAATTCTTCCTTCTTCCTATTTCTTTTCTTCTTGTCCACCACTCTCCTGCCTCTCCCCTACCATTGAAACCTAATAAACTATGGCAAGCAACACACCAATACAATGTCTGAGTCATTAGGCTCTGAGGGCTTCTTGCATATGGAGATGTGATCCGTGATTAGTTTGGACCATTCACCTGCTTCGTGGATGAACGCTTTTTCCATTCTATACTCTATCTTTACTGTCCTGATAGGATTGACAACTTACCAAGAAGCTAGCTTCCATATTTATCCTCATTCTCATCTGTTTCTAGTGAAGACAGACTTGACACAGCCATTTTCACAAAAGACTGTTTGGTTTGTTCTTTTCCTCTCTTCTTTGATGGTAGGTTCACTGGATGTAATACATCGCTTATAAGCTTACCCAGTGTTGACCAAATTAAGATAGTTTTCGAGACAATAACTAACATTTGAATGTATTTTGTCTGGTATGAATTTAATAGTGCATTTAAATTTGGGATTTGAAAACAATATGCAAATACTTCAAAAAACTACTTTGTTGATTTTTGTAACCAAATATATAAACTCCTTCTCCAAGTGATCTAATTGGCACAAATCTGTAGAAGTTATTGTTGTTATCCAAATTAGATTGACAATAAGAACATTGATTTTAATTTTTCAGTCTGATGCAGTTTGAAAATCTTAAAACAAAAAAAATAATTGCATCATTAAAAATATATTAGTAAAATTTCTTAAAGTTCCATGTTGTATTATATTTGTGAGTAACAACAAATTTTTAAACACAATGGAAACAAAAAAGAGGCTTATACTTAAAATCAGAAAGAGACAGTTGAAATTTATAGAGCACATAGTGAGGAAAGAATCTTGGAGAAACCTTACGAAGAGCTACAAGGGACAGGAAGTTGTGGAGAGCTGTGAACGTTCACGTTCTGAAGAGACATAGTATATAGAATATTATAATAGCCAGCTACTTGTTTTCAAGAACACACATCTGCTAAGGCAGCTAGACAATCCCCACTGCAGATGCCTGCTTGGGCACATTTATGCTTGTTCAGCATCCACAGAGACCACTTGTGATTTGTACTACAACTATATTGAGTAAACTTTAGTTACACAGTTTCTGAGAGAGAGTGCATAATCTGGCATGATCAACAGTTTGAACAAGGCCAGTACAATCAAACCCTCAGTCACAATGACTTGTAACTTTATGCTAACACAACCATCAACAGAGTACTGTCAATCCAGTTTCACTAACAAGGCTTGGGACAACCTGTGGTATGATTTTCAGGCACTTTCCAATGGTACCACACACAGGGTTTGCCCCCCCCAGGATGATAGCATCAATGTCAAATTGACTACGGTGAGATTTGAACCCAGGTCTCATGGTCAAAAAGCCAAACTTACCAACCACTCAGCCATGTGCCAATTTTGTATTACAGTTTCAAATACACACAAATGCTATTTATATATTAGATTAATTTCCTTTTACTTCTGATGGGAAATTGCCCAATATTTGAAGATGTTACTTATTGATTCTAACTTACAAGGATAACTTGTCTTTGGTGTGTTTGGTTGTGAGCGGAAAGAGAGTAGATCAATTTAATTCTCTTAACAGCTCTGGTCATTTAAAATTGACAGCAGAAAGAAGATGGCAAGGTAGATAAATTTGGCTCGACTGATAGACATCTGTATAGGTCTGTGTTTATAATCAAAAGGTTAACTATCACTTGTGTGCACCCACTATTAAGCAGAAGAGAGAAACTTCTTTATATTGTGTAGTCAAATATTTAATCAGCTGAAATGAATAATCAATATTGTTTAATAATGTCTGACACTGTTTCATCTAATTAAAAAAAGGCACTACTTAAATATACTGGTCCATTTGTAAAAAAATATGGAAACATTTTCTTGGAAACAATTTTTTTTAGATTAGCATTCTTTAGACATTACTTATCAGAATAAAAAAATATTGAGGATTTTTTTAATCATTTTAGAAGGGGATCCTGTTCATAATATTGATACGGTGTAAAATTGATTTCACTTTTTACAGAGTTATATGGACTTGGCTGATCTGCATATAAAAAAATTTTCTTGTTAAAAAAATTTATTTTAAATAAAAAACAAAAGGATATATACATTTTTAATTGAAGAACAAAAATTTGTATAAATTAATAAAAGTACATATCCATTTATTCTTCATTTAAGATAAATAATTATTATCCCTCAATGCTTGTGTATATATGCTTGCAAAAACATCACCCCACTAAAAATGTTAAAAAAGTTTTAAAAATTCAGAAAATTATGAAAAATTCAGAAAATTATGAAAAACAAAAAAAAAAAAATCATACTCATATCAATGATATAAGTATAGTTTCAAACTTCACATTTGTAAATAACAGTTAAGTCCAATAACTCTTTAAAATGTCAAGGATTGATTTTACACCAGACCAATAACAAGATAAAGTCAATTCTTTGACCAACTGATAATGCTGAAAATCAAACTCAGGTCTTATGACAGTTAAAACTTGCAAATAAAAAAATCCAGATAATTCTATAAAAGCCAGGGATCAATTTAACACTGCATCAATATTATAAACAAATCCCCCACTTCTAAATCAATAAAAAAAAAATCACTATTTTTCAATTTTAACAATGTTGTGGCTTGAGGAAGCTCTAAGGGATGCTAATCTACAAAAATTATTCTCTGAAAAATGTTTTTTGTACATTTCATGACTGGACCAGTCTATTTAAGTAGTGTAAAAAATAGTTCAATATTACTAATTATTTGCATTATTTAAATGTGTTGTGTCTAATCTTTGTTGCTATTATCACTAAATTTTGGCCATTGTTCCTACCTACCATCATCAGGTAATTGCTGATCCAGTAAACCATCAGGGAATTTCTAACTGAACCCTTTATTTAATCTATTGGTTTCACACTCTATATCTATACACTGGGTTCTCCTGCATACCCATTGCTCATTTCACACTCCTCCCCAGTGTTTTGAACAGGAGTAGAAGTTTGTTTCTTGGGTGGCTCTTGGGCTTTGTATTAGGTGAACATTAGTAGATAAAATAAATAAATAGTGTCTGTCTGTGTGATCAAGCCCTTAGGTGCACCTCGAGGTGGTGTAATGGTTAGCAAGCTTGTCTCGCTAAAGCAATTACGACTGAGTAGTGAGTTCGATCCTTACTGGGTGCCCCATACTTTCGGCCATGTGCCAGATCTGAGCTAAACTTAGAAAATCACTTGGCGACTGTCGAACTCTCTGCATTAGCAGAGGGGAACCCGGACGAGGTTTTGCCGAAGGGCAAGGTTTCATCCGGGGAGGTTGACAGGGCCTGAACCCATCTAGGCTGCTTCAGAAAGGCCATATTTTTGGCCGAGCCTACAGGCTCGGAGATACCCACGTTAAAATGGCCTTGTGCCACATTCGATCCTCGTGGGTGGATTGATAAATACCGTGATCAAGCCCTTAGTGGATATTCAATTTTCTCCTCCATATAGTAATCACCAGTCCTTGTCGCCCCCCCCCCCCATGTGAATTTCACATTGATATTCCTTCTTAACTTGTGGGTTATTCTGAAAACCTTATTCTGTTATGTCTCATGCTCCTAATTATGAAATCAATTTCATGCTGCAAACCAATTTTTTTTATGTGCTATCAAAATTTAAACTGAATTTAGTTCCATTGATCCTAGGGGCTATATAACAATTCCTTCTTTCTTTAGTAAAACTTTATGGGGAAAATGAAATAAGGATTAAGGTTAGGGTTAGTATAGTATAGTTAGGGTTAATATTAGTTATATAGCCACTAGGATCAAAGTGATCCTAGTGGCTATATAACAATTCCTTCTTTCTTTAGTAAAACTGCATGGGGAAAATGAAATAAGACAAAATAAAAATAATGAATACAAAAAAAAAATTCATTTTCCCAGGTACAAAGATTTTTTTATTTTGATAAATCCAAAGAGTTAATTGAAATTTCACCAAACTTGTCCCAATCCAAAGTACATTTTCATCAGATTTGCTTTCCTTTTGGCAACCAAGAAAACACAACTGCCTTTCCCACCTCTTTCCACTTTCACAATTAAGATTGCTTTTAAAAGACATTTTCTTGTATCACTTTACTTTTTTATTGCTTTCAATTCTATATAGCAAAAATTGCAAATTCTTTCCCTTTATTTTTATCTAGTTTGATATATGACATCTCTTATAGAGCAGCATGAATCCTTTTTTTTTTTACATTTTTATTATTGTCACTTATTTGCATCCATACATTTACAGTCACAAACTGACAAATATACACACATATCATTATATATATATATATATGAACACATATATTATATATATATATATATATATATAAAACACACATATATATATATATATATATATATATATAACACACATATTATATATATATATATATATATATATATATATATATATATATAAAACACACATATTATATATATATATATATATATATATATATATAAAACACACATATTATATATATATAAAACACATATTATATATATATATATATATAAAACACACATATCATATATATATATATAAAACACATTATATATATATATATAAAAACATACATTATATAAATATATATATATATATATATAAAACACACATTATATATATATATATATAAAATGCACATTATATATATATATATATATATATATATATATATATAAAACGCACATTATATATATATATATACACACACGCATATGCACATTATATATCATATGCATAAACATGCACATTATATATCATATGCATAAACATGCACATTATATATATATATATATATATATATATATTATAGATATAAATAAACACATGTGCGTGTATATATATATATAAATAAATATATATAATGTCTATACATGTGTGTGTGTGTGTGCATATATATATATATATATATATATATATGTATATGTATGTACGTATGTTGTAATGGAATGTCCCACACTCCCTATCACATATGTGAACTGACTATCATTAGATATATATATAGTAAGCACAGGATATACCTGGCAGACTTGCCTCGGCAATTAGTTGGAGATTCGTCTCTAGCTAAGCTAGCTGAACTCTCTGCCTTCGGGCAGAGAGGAACCCAAATGAGACTATGCCGAAGACAGCTACCCGAGCCCGTTTTTTACGGGGTCTATGGGGAATTTTTGCCTTAGCCTATCGGCTGTTAAATTCGGCCTTGTGCCACATCTGACCACATGGAGTGGTTGGCAAATATCTTTGCTTCGGGAATTACTAGCCTGCTAACCAATTCTCTGTCTTCCAGTAGTGTATTCTCTTTATAATAAACCTCTCTTTCATCTACGCCTGTGTTGCTGTTCCTTTCACTCGTGTAACACCTTTGTCTGTTTGTAACCTTCTTTAAGGATACAGCTATTGGAGTAGTGTATTTCTTTACGATATTCCTAAGTCATGATGAATCTTCACTTAGGAATATCGTAAAGAAATATACTACTCTAGTTAACCGGAACATAGAAATTAAATTATTTATAAAAAAAAATTTAAAACAGCTAATTGTATCTTCAAAAATAACAACACACCTGCAAAATCAAAACTACAAAGAACCAATATTATTTACAAGTTCAAATACCCCTTAAAGAACTGTGTTCCTGATTAAACCAAACTCATAAATAATTACATTGGTTATACTACTGCATACCTATCCAGACAACTTACATTACACCTATCTGACCACTGGTCCATTACAATTCATTTAAACACACACACAAACAGACGCCATCTGAAACATACTTGTAGAAAATACAAACATAATAATCTCATCCACATGTAAAAAAAAGATTAAAAATAATGGAAGCCCTAATAATAAAAAAGAAAAAGCCAACACTCAATAACATTAACTACGAACATGGCCACAATGTGCTGATCATGTTTGGAAAATAAAACATCCCTCTAACTCTAGATAAATACACACAACCCATGCATTTAATTAAAAAGTAAAAATAAATTCATCCTTCATAATGACTAAAAGTATAGTCAAAAGTGTTCAGACATGAAGAACATTTGAACAGTTTTCACACATTTTGTGCCCAGAACAGAAAACACTTGTACGGGTACAAGAAAAATTAAATAAAAGACTTAATCACAGTACCTTATCAGTCATCTTTAATGAAATATGTATAAAAGAGGGATTGCTGCCTAAATACACACACACATATATATATATATATATGTATAAATATATATATACACACACATATATATATATACAAATATAGATACATATGCACATATACGCGCACACACACACACACATATGTATACAAATATAGATACACACACACATATATATATATGTATACAAATATAGATACACACATATATACACACACATATATCTATACAAATATAGATACAAACATATATATACACACACATATCTCTCTCTCTCTCTCTCTATATATATATATATATATATATATATATATATATATATATAATGTTGAAAGTAGATATGTATTTACATGTATGGATATATTCATGACTGTGTTTCCTCCTACTTGGAAAGTAAAAATACAGAGTGGTTTCTATGGAAACAGTGTTGTGTCTTTTTTTTCTTAATTTTATCCTGTTTGTATTTATATCAGGAACAACTTCCAATAAGTACACAAATAATAATAAATATATAGCAGCTAAGTATGTAAATAAAAAGCTAAGGGACCTGAAGAGAAAGAGAAAAAGAAAAAAAAGTGTAAAAAAAAAAAAGAAATGACTGTATACTCGGTTGTTCAAAAAATTTACAATTTTATAAGTAACAATAAAATGTCTTTTTTTGCTTATTTTCAGCATTAACTTTTTGGAACAAACATATTTACTGTTTTGTTCCACTCACTTCTACCATCTTTCAAACAACTTCATAATTCCATCCTCCTAGAATATTTTCATCATTCTCAGCTTAGAATTGTTGATAGTGCTGACTTCCTCGGAACAGATATTTATTTTTTTCATGAGGAGAATTTTGCGAAAACTGGAATTTAAGATACCATAACTGGTGAATACAGCAGAGGAATCCTGACTACATCACCAATTTTAAAAAAGTAAACTGACATGGCTACTGCCATAATATTGTCAAAAGTGATTTTTATTAAGATGAAGTTAATTAATAAAGCTAAAAGCTTGTAATGTCTTCAAACAACAAAAACCAAACAAATTACTGATGTGAGTGGTGACTCACTTCTCATTGTTTCACAATCTCTTGCATTTCACATTGTTGTAAACTATCAACTTTGCATCAGCCATGAGAATTTATTAAAAAAAAAAATCAAATATTTTCAAATGGTTAGAGTATCAATACAAAAATATGTGGTACAGAAGGTTTTTTTTTTTTTTTTACTTAAACATTTCTTATTGAATATGATGTTAACCACACAAATTCTAGGTTTTAAAGAAGACTATACTTCATCATATCACATAGACTGACGCTACACAATCAGAAATAAAGTACTTTGCTAAATAACAAAACTCAGATCAAATGAAGACTTTCAACAGATGAAACAACTAAAATGGATCAGTCAGTCAGTTAAGTGCATTACATGATACGCTTGGGTGATCACATCTCTTCTGATTCATGACTGACTATGCAAAAGATTTTTCTAGAGTAGGTTGCCATTTCTTTCTGCGATAGACTGTGTTAATCTTTACAAGTTGCTCTCCTTGGCAACTCAGAAAAGGGACAGCTTACCCAGAAGGGGCTGAACAGTCATTTCTATATAGGACACACACGTAGAGAATGAAGTAATCCCAATAAAGCATTCTCTTTCCATCACATGTCTCAGAGTTCCTTTAATTTATATTGACATTGGTAGCAGACCACAGCAATCAACACAATGGCTTCCAAATTTATTCTCTGCCTATTTTAAACACAGATAAATACAACACTTGGAAAAAAGAAATGCAAGATTGGGAACTGGCTATCTGCCTCGACACATCTCACTGCACACCCATAGTATTTTTATCCCTGGAAGGAAAAGCCAGAGAGGCCATATTGGAACTGGACATTACCACATTATATGACAATGATAGAATGAAAAAATTATATGGAATATTATATTGGATAGCCTCTTTTTGACTGGCTGCCAACAAAGGCTATAGTAATCACACTGTGCTGCTATTCAATCAATAGCTCAGTTAGTCAGTTATGTGCCATGCATGAAACATGCTTAGGTGATCATGTATCATTTGATACATGACTGACGAAGCAGATTTTTTCCTGCAGTAGATTGCCATTTCTTTCTGCTGTAGACCAGTTGCCATCCGAGGCTACAGAAACCGGTCTGTCCTGCTATTTACCTATAGTTGGTGGGAGAAGAGGATTTATACCTTTCCCAAGCGTATTAGTACATAAGTGAATGTAATGGATTCAATTGGAATTCAAACTTGGCTCTCTAATTCCTCAATCCAAGCCTCTATTCATTACTCTATCGTGCCTCCTTAAATCCAAGCTTATAGAACCGGGTCTGTCATGCTATTTGACCATAGCTGGGGGGAGAAGAAGAAGATTCATACCTTTCCCAAGGGTATTAGCACATAAGTGAATGTAATGGATTCAATTGGAATTCAAACTCGGCTCTCCGATTCCTCAATATGAGCTGCTATCCATTACACCACTGTGCCTCCTTAAATCCAAGGCTATAGAACCTGGTTTGTCCTGCTATTTACCCTTAGCTGGGGGAAGAAAAGATGGATTCATACCTTTCCCAAGGGTGCATAAATGAATATAATAAAACCGAATGGAATTTGAGCTTTGCTCTTTGGTTTCTCTTTCTGAGCCAATGTCCATTACACCATCATCCCTCTATATCTAAAATGGATAGCATATTTAATTAGTAAAGAAAATAGTAATATAATCAAGATGTTCACTTCTTACAACTACCTTAAACAAAAAGGTTAGGAGACTTACAGCCATACAGCATTGAAACACCAGTTCCCATACAATTATAAAGTTAAGGAACATCAAGCCTACTCAGTAATTAGATGGATAACTACTTGGGAATACTATGTGCTTTAAGCTTGGATGTGTGGGTGGTGTAATAGATAATGGCTCAAAATTGTTAATCGAAGAGCCGAGTTCCAATTTCAGTTGGATTTGTTATATTCACTTATGTGCAAATACCCTTAGGAAAGGTATGAATCTACCTCATCTCCACCAGCTATGGGTTAATTAGTAAGACTTGTACCACTAAACCATTATTATCTAAACCAAACATTTTTACAATCTAAAAATATTTTCAGGCTTTAAATAACCTGCAAAGCGTTGATAAGCCATAGAAAATCAATCAAAGGTTAAGAACGAAACTCTCATCAATGCTAGAAAGTTAGCGAACTTGAGAAACCTATTTTTCTGAAAACTGTTTTAAGATTTTATAAATTTCAACCAACAGTTATGTTGTTTTGTTAATGAATGCCAAATGAAATATTCAGAATTCATTGACAAAACTCAGTTAAAATTTATAAAATCTTTCCTAGTATGGCATCAGCTAATCTCACCACTATATATCAAAAATGTTGTTTATATTCTGCTATATTTAATGTTAGCATCAATGGTAATCAAAAAATTATCCATTGACACACAGGAAACATTTGGCATTCATTGACTGCACAGTTAGTGTTACTGTTAGTTGAAATTTTTACATTTTTTTTTATTGTAACATTATTTCAGGAAATTAAACTTCTCTAGTCCAGTAAATGTTACAGCTCTTTCTAATGCTGATAGGAGTTTCCTTTACTATTTTTGCTTTTGACTGTTTCAAAAGTTAACAGCATCAGTATATTCTCTTTAAGTTACATGTGATAACAAACTTTTGCTGTTGATGAAATAAATCAAAATATGCTGCCCCCCTCAAAAAAAAAAAATTGGTCTGATTTGATACATGCCATGAGATAATAAAAATTGGTCTTTTTTTAATGAAATCAACAACTAAACACTACTAATGCCATTTAACAATAAAAAAACAAAAAACAAAATGAACTTTTGGACCAGCCCAATATTTGCTTTTCACCTTTGAATGTCACAAGATTTTGGAAAGAGCTACTATTCATGTCTCCACCACCACCACCACCACCACCACCACACACCACTGCTGTCAACCTATTGAAATAATTACATGGCTCTTTGATATGCAATGCATGATTATTTCTTTACAAGCAGTATTTGGAAGGTGAGGCCTTAAAAGCAATGCAGGAAATCATTCCATTACTTTGTTAGTGCTGGCAGATCAACAACTTGGGGAAAAAGAAGAAGAAAGAGAAAGGAAGAAAAAGAAGAAAAGAAAGGAAAAGGAAAAAGAGAAAGGAAGGTAAAGAAAAACAAAGGAGAAAAAAGGAAAATAAAGTAGAAAAGGAAGATAAAGGAGAAGGAAGAAAGAAAGAAAGAAAGATTGAAAGAGCAAGAAAGAAAGAGCAAGAAAGAAAGATTGAAAGAGCAAGAAAGAAAGAAAGAGCAAGAAAGAAAGAAAGAAAGAGCAAGAAAGAAAGAAAGAAAAAGAAAGAAGGAGAAAGAAAGAAAAAGAAAGAAGGAGAAAGAAAAAGGAGAAAGAAAGAAAAAATAGAAAGCAGAGAAAGAAGGAGAAAGGAAGAAAAAAGAAACAAAAATAAAGGAGAAAGGAAGAAAAAAAAAAGAAAAGAAGAAAGACAATATTTTCATAGGTGCAGTTAGATTGTGATGAAGGGTTAGGGAGAAAAGTATGTTCTGAAGTAATAGTTGAAAATAACAAGCTTGTACAAGTAGCATGGATTCAGTCATTGTCATAGAGAGGCAAAAACACACACACACACACACAAAAAAAAAAATCACTTTTTGGCACCCTTCCCTGCAATATTCTGTGTCAATTGCTCTTTTTTTAAAGATTGTCACGCGCTATGTTACACAAGTGATTCTACCTCCATTTTGTCACTTATTTCCATGTCAAGTTCAAAGATTAGGTCATGAGAATTATGGGGAATGAAGCTTTTCAATTGACTTAAGCATCTCTTTAAGAGAGAAATCGGCAAGTAGAAATAATTCATGAAGAAGTCAAATTTGGTCACATTTGCAAAGAGAATCTTTGCTTTTATGTTTCAAAAGATAAAAAAGAAGCAATTTTTAAAATGACAAAGACTAATTCACAACAGGATGGACAAAGTGTGTTTGAGTGAGCTAACCATTTTCATTGGAAAATAGAATTACCATATTTTATTAATAGCAAGCAAAAGAATCACGTTGGTAATGGAGCCTTTGCATTGTTCTCTTTCATTTATTCCATATGCTGTGTCTCTTCAGAACATAGCCGCTCATGGATCTCCACAACTTCTTATCCATTCTAGCTCTTAGTAATGTTTATCTTTGACCATCTCTCCCACCCTTCATTTTGCCATCCATTCACACAAGCTTGTCAGGTAGGTGGCCTGCTGCTTTCCCCTGTCCCCTTTGATATTCCTTGTGAGTATCAAATTCTCCCAGTCCTTCTTCCTCATTATGTGCCCTATAAATTCTGTATGTAAATATCCTTTTTGTTGTTTTGCTTCAATTTTTCTAGCGACTTCTTTGTTGCTTACTTGTTTCATACATAGAATTCTCAGCATCCTGCTGTATAACCACATTTTTGTTGTTTGGGTTTTCTCTTCACCTGTGAGGGGATTGCCCATCATTCCTAGTTATATAGGAAGATTGATATTACATAGTTCTTTCACTGCTATTTCAGATAATATGAACTAAAAATGTGGATCAATAAGTTCATACTCTGTCACATTTAGTAGCTGAATTCTGATTTGAAATTCTAACTGCATAATGCTTGATGGAATTTATAGAAGAGTTTTGGATTAAGTGTGTGGATAAGGGAGGAGATTGTTCTGTCTAAAATACTTATTGATATACACAGATATAGCTGAAGGAAATAAATATATAATAAATATATAAGTCTGAATGCAAATAAATTTAAAGAGTTGATTGGAAAAATGCAAATTATGATATAGAGTAAAAGGTAATCCTTCACATAAGCGGCTTAAAATAAATAGTCATTTTATGTCTTTAAATATTTTTCATTGTAAATATAAGCCTTGATCAATGGCGCCATGGCCATTGTATACTTGGTGGCATTGAGTAGGGTTCATGAAAGTGTTTCTTAGTTGAGGTGCAGGATGGGCAAGCATAAATTCTGAAAGTGGGGATTGTGTGGTATATTCAGCCTGGAAACCATATTGTTTCAAATGGCTTGGCTGCTGATGCTGAAATCGAGGAAGTCAACTATGGGATAAACTTTCATGATGTCATTATTCATCAGCAGAATTTTGTGGATCCTGATGATGACAAAATCCATACTCGAAACAAGGAAATTTGTTTTAGTGACAACCATATACTGTATTCTTAAAATTGGTTAGTCCTTTCTTCTTGCTTTCTTTTATTAAGCTGTCTAGAAGATCCTGCAGTTTCCTTTGCATCTTCCATCAGTAATCCTTCTTTTAAATAGCTTAAAATAAATTATCATTTTATATCATTAAATGTTTTTTCATTATAAATATCACCTTGGTCAATGGTGCCTTGACCAATGAATATTCGGTGGCATTGAGCAGGGTTTGTGAAAGTGTTTCTTAGTTGAGGTGCAGGATGGCCAAGCAGAGATTCTGAAAGAGGGGATTGTGCAGTATATTCAGCTTGGAAGCCATATTGTTTCAGATGGCTGGAATGCTTACGTTGGAAATGAGGAAATCAACCACAGATTAAACTCTCATGATGCTGTTATTCACTAGCTGCATTTTGTAGATCTTGTAGTACAAGAATAGTCCCATATTTTCAGTATTTATTTATTATCCACTGTAATAATGTTTAATTGTAATAAACATATATACATTTGTAATTGGAAAGAGCTATGGTAGAAAGATTCTCCCATTTGTATTTCCCCCATTATGGACATTATCATATCCGTGATATAATAACACCATACTTTATAGAATGGCTGAAAAGAAAAAGAATGACAAACAAGCTTTGTTCTTAGAGAGACTTTTATACTACGAAGACATACACAAAACTATATACATGTGTGTATCCCATGCAGAGAATAATATCACATATATCTACACAGGTGTCTGGAAAAGCCATGTTTAGGACTCCAGATTTAAATGGGCCAGATTCATCTATGTTCCAGGTGGGGTTATATTCCTCAAATGGGGAAACAGTGAGTTTTGGGTTTTCCCAAATTGAGGACTGCAAGCTGAGTTTCATTCTTTATCTGGATAAGATATATTCCCAAAGTGAAATGGCACCATGAACTTGTAAGCTGCTGGGGGAGGCAGATTTAGCCTATGTCTGGGCCTTTTTTTATATGTAAAATTGAGACACATTTTTATGCAATATAAAAATGGTGATGCCATTTTTATTTCTTGTTATTTTTTGTTTATAAAAATTTCTACAACTTTTAATTTTCATAATGACAGAACAGTGCTTGAATAGCGATTACAGCATTGAAACCATTTGGTATTAAACGAACTGTTTTTTTTTTTATTTTTTAAAGTGACTGGATATCAATTAATGGCAAAATTTTATTTTTTCTCAAGCATTTCCTTTTATGGCCTTCCTCATCACCTACTGCTCCTATCATCTTCAGAGATGACGGCTTTACAAAATTGTAGCCTTTAAATAACAACACAAAGGATTTGCTTTCATTTATTCTGCTGCTTATTATATTTGTGTGGAAAGCATGGCAAAGATGAAACAAAACAAAAACTAATGTTGACATTTCAGACTAATACAATGATATCAAATAGTGACCATATTGACTCATCTGTTAATTAATCTGGCTTGTGCATTAGCTTATGTGGTCTGGGAAATTATTTATTGAATGTTTGTTTCAAAAATTCCATATCCTTGTTTTACCAAGTCTAGTAGTGCTGTGTAAATATTGCGTCAAAGTATAATTCCTGGCAAAAAAGGGAATGAAAAGTAACTGGAGCCAGTGTATAATTTTTGAGAATGGGATGAAAAGTAATTGGAGCCAATGTATAATTTTTGACAAGAAGTGGGATGAAAATTAATTGGAACCAATGTATAATTCCTCATTTCACTTTGTTCATGGACACATGGCTGTGAATTTCATCAAGGGAACTTTCTGGCCTGGCCATTGATTTTACTCTAGACTGCCCTCCACCCAACAATGCAGTGTCATATTGATAATGACCAGAGGGTACCAAGTCTATAATAACATCTATATCAACCAAGATGGGAACAATAGTTTGAAATAATACAAGAATATTAACAATTACTAATCTCGGAAATTAAATAGTACATTTTTAGTTGTAGTTTTGATTTTGTGCTTAGTGTGCCAAATAACATGAACAGAACTATATAGGTCTTTTAATTAATAATCAAATATCAGCCCTGATTCTGCACTCAGTTAAAGGCCAACTCGTACAGATTTATGATTGAATTACCAGTAAACCCACTGTAGCCACCCATAATATAGATATTATTGTTTATTTCTCCAAAATCATTGTGGAGCACAGGGATGTAACCAGATCAAGCAATGCTGCTAGTGTTTCAATAACATTTTCACAGGAACGAGTGCTAACCCAAAATGAGCTGCCTAACAGGAATAAAGGCTTACAACTGCCCTACTATTTAGTCACTAGTTTACCAATGCTGTCCAAAATGACACTATGTTTTGTTAAGTTATTACTATTACAGTTTTTTTATTATGTCTTTATTATTATAGGCAAGTCTTGATTTTTTTATTCTGTTATTATCATGTGGTCATACAATTGTGTCCTGCAATCCCTACTTTTTAATCTTTTCTAGATGACCCTTTCTATGTATTTTTCATATGAATAGTCCTTCTTTGTTACAGGATAGTACCATATGGCATCGCTAGTGCAAGACTAATCTCCCTTGCACTAACAACATGAAAAGTTATACACAAAAAAATAGAAAATTGCACTTGGCAAATTACACAGTAATATAATTTATAGGAAGGAAGAAATAGATTCATGCCTTTCCCAAATTAAATGAAAGCAAACTATCCCAGTTAGAGTTTGCACTTGGTCTTCTGATTCTGTTATTATGAGCCATCACTCATCAATTCAGTCACACCTCCTAATACAAATATGACTGGATATTATAGAATTCTTTTTCTCAGTCCACTATATAATACAGGTCGTTTTACCAAGATCTGTCAAACAGAGAGAATAATAGGCCTTTGCCAGATTGACACATGATTTGATAGCAAAGAGATTAAATTCAGAGTTGTCTTTCTCATTAGACCCCATTCCAGGTTATGGAGTACAGTCTATTTTACTAGTTAGCCAATAGATACAGAGCAGAAAAGATAGAGCCATGCCTTTTCCAAGGGTGTTAGTGTGGAGTAAAGGTAACAATCTTGGCTGGTATTTGAACATAGCCTGTTGATTTCCATTCTGCACTGTTAACTATTATGCCATAATCACATCCTTATATATTGCACAAGCCAACATAAAATGAATAATAAATGACTTTGTTGGTCTAATACAATTTTTTTCTGATCTGTTATTGATTACAAACTCTGAAATGCACTTGGACTCTTGCAATACAAACCACTTCAAGTGGGTGTGACAGTAAATCAAGTTAGGAAAAATGGCTTTGAAAATCCTTTTTGATTTCACACCCTCCATGGCTGGTAATAATAGCTGCAAACTATTAAGGCAGAAGATCAAAGAGATATGAAAGATAAAGAACAATAAACTGATGAAGCTACTGAATTGAACACTGAGATCACAGACTGTGCGCAAGTTGTATAATAAGCAGACTCCTTCATGATATGTTTTATTGGCAAATGACAAAAAACACAAGAAAAAAAATACAGAAAAGAAATAATAATAATAAAAAAACAATGTTCAGTTGCACTTTGAAATAAACTATAATAAAAACCTAACAAGTTCAATGACTGTCTACATTCAACAGAATTTTGAGTTTTTTAAATATCTGAGCATTTTCTGAGATTTTTGGGTACATATTTGAAGTTCAGAACATGGGACACGCAAGATATTTGCCCAATTGTGTGAAAAAAATTTGCTTGGAGAGAGAGTGAGTAAAATTTGTCTAAATCAAAGTGACTGTTTTTATGTCCCTGATTTTAACCTCCTTTCCTCCCTAGGTGCGATGGGTGATCATGTCACTTTTTGATTCATGACTAACTTGGCAGAATTCCAGCAGTAGGCTGCCATTGCTTACTGCAGTAGACTGGTTCTGCTATTTAATCCATAGCTGGGGAAAAAGAGATGGATTCATACCTTTCTCAAAATCATTTGTACATAACTGAATGTAACAAACTCAAGAAGAATTCAAATTTGACTTTTCAATTTCTGATTCAAAGCCAGTATCTATCACATGATAACACACATCCAAGCTTACAGCACCTGGTATTCCCAAGTGGTTACCCATTTACGTACTGACCAAGCTCAACATTGCTTAACATCCAGTTCCTAGTGCTCCCTGGTCTTTTGAAGAGGAGTAGAGTTTTATCCCTTGTTCCCTGTTTAGGATTGGGTTTCTGGTTCCTTCTAAAGTCATTTCATTCTCTGCCACTCCCCAGTAGCCCCTTACATCTTAGTGGTATTATTGCCTTGCTTGGGGTGAATTAAACTTCTGTGATTGGATGGAAAATGGTGTTTCAAAATGATATGGCTGTAAGATGATTATAAGTTTAAAACTTGGATATAATATTCCTATGATAGTTGCAAATGATCTGATCTTTAAGCTGATCTAAGAGACTCACTGTATATATTTGTGCATAGTCTGAGAGTTTTTATGATCATTTTTTATATAAAAAAAATAGGAGGTTGAACAATACATGGGTAATTTTTTTTTCAAGAGCTGAAAAATCATGCATTGATCAGTTGCACTATACATAGGTAAATTTTTTCTGGAAGGGTTAAAATTCACTCCAAAAAATTCAGGTGTTTCACTATATATGAAGTCAGCTCATACAGAAGTATATATGGTGTATCTTAACATATTTAGCCATTAAAGTATTTGTTGTCCTCAAAAAACTACACAAAAGAAAAAAACAAGAAATAACTTATAATTATGCAATGACATTTGTGATTATTGACAATTATTAGTAAAATAAAGGCAATAAAATCCAATTAAATTACAATTTTTAGTATAAAGTAATATCACATTCCTACAGCCCAGTCTATCCTAAAATTTTAGGACAGAATGGGTTCTATAGCCTTGAGTGACAACCGATCTAGGAGAAAAACTCTGAATTCAAAACTGTATGTAGCCCTGGTAAAGAAAATACTCTGCAGTTAAGGAAAGGATTATTCGCATTGACTTGATGATCCCAACTATGGTTGACTTAATCAGTATCATATAATAATTCTGCTCCTTTCTTAACACAGCCATTAAACCCTGCCAATACCTCATAAATAATGGACTATTCCATTTTGACCATAAGGAAAGAGATATTAGAGATGTTTTGTATCAGTGAAGTGAAAGAAACGATGGTAGAGAAGGCACTAGATAAGGCTCTATTGTTTTTAACATCTCCTTCACTGAAATGGTCATTTTTAAACTTCCCAATTTGTACCCTCTTACTTCTTTAAATAATATCCTGCATTCATACTTATGCTTGTTATTCAATATTTTCTTAAAGTTCAAATATTTGACATTACAACAGAGGAATTTGCATGTCTATTTTGTAGTCATAGAACTTGCAAGAAGCTTATTCAATCATTAACTTAAAAATTATAATTGATCAAAAATTTTTATAATACAGAGAGTCATTTATATAACTTAGGTGATTACCATTTCTCAGTAGAAAAAAAAAAAATCAAGAACTTGAATCTGATTTTCCTAATATCATGTTGAAAATGGAGAATTGGATGACATTCAAAAATTCTTCAAAGATTAAATTTTAAAGGTGTTTGCTGATTTTTATTATTTCTTAATTTGTATTTCCCAATTTACAATTCTGTTAGAAATAAATCGTCGTTTTCTCATTTTAAATGAGAAATCATAAAAAGTTGATACGATAGCAGAACATCTAAAAATGGAGACATCAAAAAAATGAAAAGTATCTAAACGTAGGATGCAACTTGATACCTCATTTTTTCATTATATATATATATATATATATATATATATATATATATATATATATATATATATATATCTCAACAAGTTCTGTCTACCCATTTTTTAATAACTTTTTCAAATTTCCGAATTAGTTGTTATATGTAATTGGAAAATTTACCAAAGTTCATATTTATTTATATTTTATTTTATCCAGCCTTACTCCAGAATACTTTTGAATGTGTTTAGATTTGTTTTCAAGGATTATGTTTTGTGTATGTTTCCATAACTGTTTCTGGTTAATTCTGGTGTTCTTATGTTGGAACCATTTCAAATCACACAGGGTGACATCATTTAAATGGTCAAACTTGAATTTTTATATGTATTTTTTCTTTTTAAGTTTACCAAAATACATCTTTATATATATATAAGTATATTTTTCGTAAATATGGTAGTTCTGGACATGATAATAAATTACATCTGGCAGCAAGGCCTCTGAATGGGAGATTAGATGTTTCGAGGAGCATGGAACTACCTATGAATTGACCTGGGGTAGTAGCACCTGTTAGGGTCCCAGCTATGGGCAAATAATGAACCCCAAACAAAAACAAAACATTATGCAAGTATAAAAATGCATTTTTATAGTAAAATATCAGTAATACAAATAATATTTTATATAAAAAAATTGGCAACAATACCTATTTATTGTAGAGGAGTTGAAGGCCTAAAATTATTATTAGATTTCGGCATCAAATAATCCATAGAGGTTGATATGGCACTAAACAAAATCAACCAACCAACATGAAAGAACACTTTCATCACATTAGTCCATATAATATCCTACAATTTCTTAAAGAAATCAAACTGTATTCCAAAACATAACTTCAACAAAACTACAACATAACATACATATCACAACCTCTAGTAATTATGTCCACACAAACATGTATATGCACAAAAGCTGAGTATCATCTACCATGTATACAATTGTGAAAGCAGAATAATATATACATATTTTTATTACTTCAAAGCTACCAAGAGAATTAAATTTTGGCATTAAATAACCCATAAAGAGTTGATATGCTGTTAAACAAATCAAATCAATGCTAAGTATAGAATTTTTCAGGATAACTTCATGTTTTTCTTTTCTTTTTTTTTACCAGTTGATATTATTACTACTATTTGACTAGTAATTCTTCCATTTTAATTTCAGTTGCTTTTTATTACTGTATTTATTGTCATTGACAATGCAAAACATTCTTTTGTCTAATAAATGAAATAAGACTATACAAGCATGTTGTAAAAGTACTGTTTTCAGCCATATTTAATCAGAAATGCTTACATTAATTCCTGACTGACTGATCATTTTTCCTGATTTTTAGTCTGTTTTAATTAAATCTTTAACAAATCCTTTACATGATAATCATAATAGCTAGACTATCAGTAATGATTGCATTAATTTCTGGCTGTTAATCTCTCTTCATTTTCAATGCTTTCCTACAGTAAAATTGTTAGCAATGAATTTTAATTATATATACTCATCCTTCATTTTAATGCACCTCATACAAAGTGATTATATGGATAAATTGAAACAACATTTGAATCAGAATGTGCAAAAATTTAGTGCTAAATAAAAATCTTTGTTTTTCATAGCAAAAATGTTTGGGAATGGGTGGAGCAAAGGTAAAGTTGGTCTGTTTTAAAGTTGGTGGGCAGCAGTAAAAAAAAGACAACACTTTTATCTGATGTACAGAGTGTCCACAAATGTCATAAATTTTTTTATGCATTTCTTTTTTGTTTTTTGCTTTTGTTTTCAGAACTTAGATTAACATATTGAAATAACCCAACAAAAAATTCACAACTGAACAAAGAACAAAATTCCTGGAATTTTATTTTGGTTTTTAACCAAGTTTTTGGTTACCAGACAACTTCAAGAAATTCTGATACTTTATGGTCACAGCATTCTCTTGATCTGATGCATACCAATTATATTTTTGGAACTACCTGAAGGATTTTTAAAGAAACTCACAGACAATTCAGTAAATTCAAAGACTGCAGCATGAGTTATTAACCATTATTATGGAGAATGATATCAAAAGAGCACATCTGTGTGAAGGTGAAAATGGAGGTTTTTAATCTGAATATATTTTTAGTGTTTGAATTTTCATTCAGTACAAATCTATTTTTGTATGATAAAAAATGTTGAACCTAGGTGACTTCTAACACACCATGTATATTAGGTTCAAAAACCTTCACTAAAGTACAATTGTGTAATCATTAAAGAAAACAAAAATTCTGATGGGTTTGTTTAACGTATCCTACCTGTGATATCTCCAGTTTATAATATAAACAGTTATCTATGATGGAATAATTACACAATGACATTTGTGATTATTGACAATTATTAGCAAAATAAAGGCAGTAAAATTCGATTAAATTACAATTTTTGGTATAAAATAATATCACATTCCTACAACCCAGTCTATCCTAAAATTGTAGGTTCAATAGCCTTGAGTGGCAACCAGTCTAGCAGAAAGAAAAATATGAATTCAAAACAGTATGTATCCATGGTGAAGCATATACTATGCAGCTAAGGAAAGGATCATTCGCATTTACTTGATCATCCTAACTACAGCTGACTTATCCAATATCTTATTATAATTCTGCTTCTTCTTTACTTATCACAACCGTTACACCCTGCCAATACTTCATAAATAATGGGCTATTCCATTTTGATCATAAGGAAAGACATATTAGAGATGCTATTTGGTATCAGTGAAGTGACAGAAAAGATGGCAAAGAAGGCAACAGATAAGACTCATGTATTTAACATCTGCTTCAGTAAAATGGTTAATTTTAAACCTCCCCATTTGTACTCTCTTACTTCTTTAAATAATGATCTGCATTCATGCTTATGATTTTTATTGCAATATTTTGTTAAAGTTGCTAAGCTCAAATATTTCACAATATAATCGAGGAATTTTCATATGTATTTTAGAGTCATAAAACTCACAGGGAGCTTTTTCAATCATTAACTTAAAAATTATAATTAATCAAAAGATTCAAAACTGAAAAGTTTATGGGTACAACTAGAATGAGATTTCTTCCTAAATGCTCAATTGCTATGTAATATCAGTCCTTCTACATGGTAGTGAATATTAGATAATTTTCTCACAGATGAAGAGGAGACTTGAGGCAATAGTAATGCAGTTCTACAGAAGGATGCTGAGAATACCATGGACAGAACATGCAAGAAACAAAGAAATTTCAAGGAAAATGGGAAGAAAAAGAATGTTTATACTTGGAATCAGAAAGTGTTGACATTTCAAGGCCATATAATGAGGAAAGAAGTCTTGAAAAATTTAACACTCACAGTACATTCTTTTTTTTTAATCAGTTTCACCCAATGCAAGCCATTAAGACACAAGGGGTTACTGGGTATGGAAGAATTAGGAACAGAAACATTAATAATGATTGGGATGAGAAAAGAGTAATTCGAGAGGACAGCAGATAGTGATTGACATTGCATTTAAATTTTTGAAGATCAAAGTTGGCTGGAAAGCATGGAGCCAGAAGGCAGTTCCACAGGTAAGAAGTGTGAGAAAAGAAGCTGTTAGCATAGAAGTTACATCTAGTCAGCTCAACTGTAAATTGATGAGATCTTGATGCCAGTCTAGTACTGTGCTTAAATTCCAAAAGCCATGAAGAGCTCATCTGAATAATTACCAAGAAAGTATTTATAGAAAAAACACAGAGAGGCAACCTTAGTGACTGAAGCTGAGCTGCCAAATCAGGACCAATAATATTGCTGGAAAAAAGAGAAACGGTGAATAACCTACCAATGAGCTTGTGGAAATGGATTGCAGAACAGGAAAAGGAAGGGATAGTAAAAAAAAGACAAATATTGCTAATTGCCACAAAGGATAGGAAGTTGTGGAGAGCTATGATCACTCATATCCTGAAGAGACATGGTAAATAAAAGAATAAGAAGAAGTATAAAAAAATTAATATAAATGAGATTTCCTCATATGTATGATGAGGTGCTGAAAAATTATCTGCCTAACTCCATTTCCCAAAATTATTATTTTAATGAACAAACATCAGAGTATTGATTTTTGGGAAGTTGGTTGGTTCAGAAAGTTCTTCAGCACTCTCTTGATCAAATCATACCGAAAATACTGGTTCTCATTCGACCACTGAAGTTAAGCACTGATGAACCTGGTTAGTGCTTAGATGGGAGACTGCCTGGGAGCTTACAAAAGGTTGATAAGCCATAAAAAAACAAATCAATCAATCAGCACTCTTTTGTGTGTGTGTGTGTGCGCGCGCACAAGGGATGCTGAAAAGTTCTGAGCCTGCACAAGAAAAGAGATTCTGATGTTTGATCATTGGCTCAGATTTGGGAAGTTGTTCAGGCCAAGAACTTTTCAGCACAACTTGTATATAAGGAGGCCTCATTCATATAATGTGCAAAAGTTATTGTAAAACTAAAGTTAAAGCAGGTCTTCTATTTTTTGTTTGTTTTGTTTTTGTAAACAATATTTGAACCTGTAGATATCTCAATGCCCAGAGCAAGAAAGAATATGATAGAATATTATCACATCAGCAAGCAAATAAAAACAATGATTTATTTTCCTGAAGCTGAGAATAAAATCTGAAGAGTAATGAATGCAATACAGATTTGATTGGCTTATCTCTTTCAACCTGAACAATAAACCAGGAAGTGGGAATCAAGGCAACACTGTCAATGCTTTTTGATGTTGCTTCATATCATGTCTACTTAAAGCATGTGTGGCCCTGTTGGCATGATAGGTGAGCAGCGACATGTGCAATTGTGTATACGTAAGAGAAGAAAAAAATGTTTGTATATGGCAAGACATGAAGGAGTCAGTGAAGATGAAAGGATGGAACAAAGCACATTGAAAGTGTAGGCTTTTAAAGAAGCAGAAAGCTTTCCTTTGAGTCTCACAATGACAAACAGCTGCTGCTGCTGCTAGAGATGTCGACAAATACAAATTTCTTATTGGTGCTTTCAAGCAGGAATTGTAGAAACATTTATCTACACCAAAGAGGTGTATTTAGAAAAGATCTTAATGGAACATGCATGCTTGTATAGAATTTGTAAGAGGATACGTGCCCCAATGCTTGAAGAGAACCATATTGCAAATGGACCTTTTTTTTTTTTAAGAATATTTCAGTGATATTTTATTGAAAACAAAGAGCAAATTTCTGTCTGAATTTCTGGGATGGGAAGCTATCATTATTTACAGTTGAACTATTGTCCTCATCTTTGTTGTCGTTATCACAATGTTTCGGCTATTGTGCTCTCTGGCCTTCATCAGGTGTTTGTCAGTGTGGATAACCTTCAAAAAATTTTGAACTGAACCCTCTATTTATGATTGATTTGTTTTCTATGGCTTATCAATTCTTTGCAGGTTATTTAAATCCAGAATATATTTTTAGATTGTAAGAATTTTTTTTGGTGATAATAATGAGTTAGTGATACAAGTCTTACTAATTAAACTATAGATGGGGGAGAAGAGGTGGGTTCATACCTTTCACAAGTCGAATCCTTTATTTAATCTATAGCAGTTGAATGTTCTACTCGGGATATGTTGTTTTTTGTTCATATTTAGTACTGCTCAGTTAAAATTAATTATGGAAGTAGATTCTTCTTATTCTGCTGTTCATGCCAAGAAATATATCTTGTTCTTGATCCTATTTAATATTGTCCAGTTATTGCTTGTGCTGGATAATAAATAAGTACTAGATAAGATATCCCTAGATATGGTCAGCATAATGAAAACATTCTACTTCAAAGGAAATAAAGGATTCAGTTTGAAATTCCCTAAATTGACTTGTGCCTAATGGTTTGGTTTGGTTTCATTTGTTTTACAGCATATCAACCTCAATGGGTTATTTAATGTCAAGATTTTCATTGCTGGTAATTTTTTTTTTTTTCAAAAATGTATTGTTGGTAATAAATTTTTTTTTTCACAAAGTATTTCTGGTATAAAAGCCTATTTTTACACTTACATAGTGTTTTGACCCCAGTTTGGAGGCTAACTATTTACCCATAGTTGGGACCCCAACAGGTGATACCACCCTGGGTTAGAGTAAACTTGGGAATACCAGTAATTAAAAGGTGGTTCCCTGATCCTCAAAACCTCCTGATCAGAGGCCTTGCTGTTGGATGTATTATTGTCTTACCCAGGACACACAAGCCCCTAATAAAGGCTACAGATCATAACAGCCGAAACACTGTGATAACAACAACAAACATGAGGACAGTATAAATAATGTAGACAAAAACAGCAAAATAAATACTCAGTATATTTAATAATTAGAGAACCCTAAAAATACATTAAAATGCATTCTTTGAGGATGTATGAAGTTTGCAAGGGAATTAAATTATTTTCCAATCAGCCAATTAATTTTAAGTTAATTTTTCTGAGTAGAAAATAATTTCTTTAATGTTTTGTCATTAGCTTGAAATCATTATTTCCACCTTGTTTTTTTTCTGATGTCTTCTGATATTGAACTTCTTTTTTTTTTTCTAAGATACAAATACTGTTCAGGTTGAGATGCAAATATGGACATGTTGCTGAGTGGTTAGAATGTTCACTTTCGGATCATAAGACCCAGGTTTGAATCTCACCATGGTTGATTTGACAGGAAGGAGACCCTCTTGATGTTATCAATCTGGAATGGGGGGACGATCCCAGCATGTGACACCTTTGGAAAGTGCACAGGTTGACTCAAGTCTTGCGAGTGAAATTGGTTAGATGGAAAACTTTGGGAGCTGTCAATGGTTGTGATAGCTTGAAGTCACAAGTCATTGTGACCGAGGGTTTGAATGTTCTGGCCTTGCTAGATAATGCACATTCTCCCAGAACTAAGGTCCACTCAGTATAGTTGCAGTATAAACTACAGGTAGGCTTTGTGGGTGTTGAACAAACACAAATGTGCCTCAGCAGGTGTTTGCAATGAAGATTACCTAGCCACCCTAGTAGACAGGCATCCTCGGATACAAGTGGCTGCATTATTTTAGATGAGATACATAAATATCAAGACTTACTATTGAGGATTTATAAAAGAAAAAATAATACTTGGAAGACATTTTGCTTTAGGAGAAATAATTAATTTTACGAAGGTATTAATAATTAAGTTTATTATTTTATGTCATACAAAGGTCAACTGGAAAGTTCATAGGCTAACCAAGATGTAAGCTGGTAGACTAAAAGACATACAAGTGTACCAGAATACAACAGCTGGCCAACTAGCTGTTACATTCTTTGTGTAGTTGGTCCACAGGAAAAAGCTGTGGTCTAGAAAAACTTTGATCATCAGTGAAGATTCACTGACCATCCTTGATGATTTGTTTGAAATCTTTCTTTTTTCTCAGAACACACTGGGGGAAGGAAAAAGCTATGTAGCTACATCTTCTCTTGTGTTTGAATGGCTTGGAGTCAGTCACATCTCTGCTACTGAAAGTCAAAATCTGTGGATTTTTATAAGAAAGTTTTCCATTAGTAAGCTTGAGAAAAATAGGGTCTTTGTTTTTGCATGTCTTTTAGTCTATCAACTGGTGTGTCTACGTACAATTACATCTTGGTTAGCCTATGAACTTTCCAGCTGACCCTTGTAATTACCATAAATTACTAAGTGGCAGGTTCATCACCATTGTGTTTTGAGTGGGGTGACTTTTAGTCAGTGGGGTCACAAGTAAAAACTTGCACACTAAAATTAGAACACATCATTTTTATGTTGGGAAGAGGTGATTTTCTAGGGAATGAGACCCCTTGGCAAAAGGCCTGCTCAGAGGTCAAAATAGAAATACTGTATATACATGTGTAACAATCAACTTTTGCAGACCTAATTTTGAAGATAATTTTAGGGACTTTTCGCATCATACACAAGATATAAAATTAGAGTATGTACTGCTGGCCCTGGCTACACTGTTGACCAAACTATATATCCATTTACTGTAGTCTAAAAGTACAGCTATATTTAAAATAAACATGACTTTGATAAAACTGATGTTTTACTGAACTGTATCCAATAATAATGCATGTATAGTATCGTATTATAAAATATAAACATAGCGAATATGCTTCTTTTCTATTGTTTATGTTTATAAGATGTTTAGCTGTTCCTCGTTCAGTTATTTATGGCTGTATGTGTTTACACAATGAGTATAGCATTACTAACGATACTTTTATCATTCTCTTTTACTTTTTTAACTTATTTAACTAGAAGATGGGATAAAGAGATAGAGGAAAAGAGGTTAGTCTATTGTAATTTGGTCTCTCAAAAAAAGGAACTCACATGATACATGAGATACATGATAAAAGTGAAAATTTGGGGGTTGCATGATATGCAAAATTGTGTGTTACACAAGTATATACAGTAAATTCAATTTCAGATCTTCTTTTATTAAATTTTGAATACAAATTGGAAAATCAGTGACCCTAACAGACTCACTGAATACTTCTGATCAATTTTATAAGGTGGTGTTGAAAAGTTCTCAGACTAAAAAGTAGCCAAATGAAAAAACATTTGTTTTTTTTAGTCTTTCTTTTTCTCTTTTTTTTTTTTTTTTTAAATCCTGTTTTGGTTAGAGTGAAAACTTTTTAGCATCTACTCATAAAATATGTATACTATATGTATATATGTAAAATCATAAAATACTGTATCTGAGGGCATATAAGGCACACTTTTTTTTACTAACAATATCTTTTAAAATTCCCCTGCATCTTATATGCCATATATAGGTTTAAAATTTGCTACCTGGCAACTCCTATTAGCTTAGACTTTCTTATACCTATTATCATTATTTAAAAGGCTATTATGCAGATTAACGGTTATCATTGATAATATTCATTATATTTATTTCATCACGTTTAATATTGGTATTTTGTTTCGCTAAAATTATATGCAATAAATTCAAATTTATATATTTGTTTCATTAATATTTTTCTTGCGATAACTTCCAGTTACTTTGGTATAAATACAATCAGAATTTTTATATCCTAATTGTAAAAAGATTTTACAGATCATATAAAGGATATAATAAAGATTTTATAGGCTCATATTCTTTTTTCTCTTATTTTTCATTTAATTGTAATCATGGCTTGTTTAACCAAAATAATACCTCATAAATATAGCCTAGGCTGTACCATTTACTAATAATTTTACTAATTACTAATTTTTTCTTGATTTGCCCTGCTGAGATTGAGGTGTGTCTTATACACATGTATGTCTTATATGCTGTCAAATATGGTAAAATCATACTCATAAAATATATATTTAAAATCATACTCATAAAATATGTATATTTTTTTTTTATCAATATTAACTAAAAGCAGTGAAGGACATCTTTTCAATGAAATTTCCTGGATTCAACCAAAAGAGGCCAGGAAGCTGACGAGGAGGTGATTGTGTTCTAGTTTCTTTGATAAAGCACTATGATTACTTTATTTGTTATTTAATTGAGTCTCACATGAAACTGATTTCTATACAAAATAAAATCTGTCTGAGAATTAAATTAACTTATGAAAGACTAATATAACTACATTTCAAAAGAAATACTAATCAAGGACTAAAACTATAAACAAAAATAGTATTTTGAATCAAATACTAATGTAAGAAAGAAATTTCTCTTGATCTTAAAATACAAATGACATTATAAATTTTTTTAAATTTTAATGGATTTTTTCAAAATATTTAACAAATCCCACTTTCCTTTCAGAAAATTTAATGATGAAGAAGTTAAACAAAAAATATTTTTGTCTCAGATAATTTTATCATATTATAAACACTTCTTATGAACACATTCTACAATAATATTTACACATGAAGGTGCTGAAAGATCTGGACAATTCCTACCTTGAGCTGAGCAATAAAATCAAAATTGGAAAATAAAATTTTTAAACCCTAAATCAGAATTGAATAATTATTTTTTAAAGCTTTTTTTTTTTAAAATTGTAGAAATATTTTTTGGTTTGTCATCAAATTAAAATATATATGCACAAATATATATATATACACACAAAACTGAAATCAATTTCTATGTCATGGAAGTTTTTTTTCCCTCTTTTCTGTTTGTCAACTCTGGATAATAAGTCCAACCATTTGAAGTCATTGTTCAAACTTATATATATATATATATATATATATATATATATATATATATATATATATATATATATATATATATATTTAACTTTATATATTTTCTAATAAATATAGTATTTTAAATGGATGAACAATTTAGATTTCAAATTTGTTCATCTTCCTGTCAATAAACCAAACAACTGTAAAAAATTCTGTTTTTTATATTGAATAATCCAAAAGTCTGAATTCCAAATGATAATAAAATAAAAATAAAGAAAACATGGGTATGACTGTTAAATAAATCATATGTATTTACAAAAATATATACATAAATTCAAAAGGAATAAAAATAGTCTTTACTTGAGTTAAAGTCTTTGAGTAGTTGGTCCACAGAAAAATCTGTGATTTAGAAAAGACTTTGATCCTCAGTGAAGATTCAATGACCATCCTTATTGCTGTTATTGGAAATGATTTGTTTGAAGTTGCTGACACATTTCTTTCAGCATGTGCTGGGGAGGAAGGGAAGCTATGTAGCCACATCCTCTCTTGCGTTTTTTAATGGCTTGGAGATCTCTTCTACTGAAAGTTAAAATCTGTGAGTTTTTATAAGAAATCTTCCCTGAAAGTATGCTCAAGAAAAATAGGGCTTTAGTTTTCTTGGATTGGTCAAATATTTCACATGATAATGTTAATTTCTAACCAACAGACACTTTGATTTAAATAGCATGAGTCTTTTTGGCATGCTTGTAAATATCTGTTATTGGGTAGAAAATAAAGTTTAGACGTGTTTTAATATAGTATGTACGTGGGTATGTAATTGTGTTGGAAGTAGGGTTTATTTCCTATACAACTATACCAAATTACTACAAGAAATGGAAGTTGTTTTAAAACAACATCAATGAATGTCAAAATTGTTTCCACAATTATGATCATTGCGATGAGCACACAATTAGTAACAAGTATAATTATTTCAGGGGTATAAAAAAATATGACCAAAAGTATCTTATTTTTATGAGAATGCAGTTTTAGAATTAATTTTGAACCCAAAACAACCAAAATTAATTTCTCTATTAATCACAGTTTTATCGATCAATCCATTTCATTGCATCAATTATGCATCCCTTTTCGTGCAATGCAATGACTTGGAATCATTTTAGAAATGAATACATTTATATAACAAAACCATTTTTACAATGAGTTTCAACTAAGTTTTCTCATTTGGCCATTAATTTACAACAAGCAAATTAGAATGACTATTTTGAACAAGTTTAAATGAAAACAGAAAATTCAAATACATCTTGTTGAACATCTATAAACTTTTGCAAATATGATATGAACAATGGGCAAAATAGATTTTGAAAAATCTCTTGGTTGTTTTGGTGAAGGAAAAGGAAAAATTTTTTTTTGTTCTTTGGCTATTTTATAGACAACTTATTTCCCTTGTTACTCTTCTTATTAATAACATTTGTTTCATTGACATTAAATATGTCATTTGTGATTGAAACAAAACTGAAACAATCACATTTTCTTTGGTAATAGTTTACAAGACACATTGAGACTTAAGCAGTCAAAGCTAATTGGCAAAGAGAAACTATTTGATTGTGTATTCTCAAGATAACAGTCTCTAAGAGATTTCATCTATTTCTTTGTGATATTTATGCTGACTTGATTTTGATGATCAGGTAAAATAAAACACATAAAAAGGTTTATAATCTTAGAAGCTATTTTAACTTTGGTAATATCAATTAGTTCTGCTAATTAACTCTGTACAAGTTTGGTAGTGAAAACTGAATTTCTAAATCTCTTTGTGATTGGGAATTAAAATTATGCATTCAGGGGATTTTAATCTGGCAGTCTTTTAGAAGAGAAAAGTTATCAAAAGAGACAAAAAATAAATTGCAAAAATTTGCCAAACAAAGAATAAGAAAAGGATTTTCTTTTAAATCGGTGATTTTTACAGCATGAATTAACATTTTTATCTTTCTATTTTACTCTAACTGCCAAATGTTGTTTTAGTTTTTTACGTTTTTCTCTACATCTGAATGATTCTATTTAAGGCCAGTCTTTAAACACAGTTTTAACATGTTCAAGCCATTTCAACTGTAAAATGTTGAGACCTTGCTGCCAATCTAGTACTGTGCTTAGATTCATAAAGTCTAGGTACCAAAATGGGAAGCAAAACACAAAAATTACCATGAAAGTATTTATAGAAAAGGCATGGGGAAGTTACGTTACAGAGGAAGGAAAATGATTGAAGCTGAGATGTCAGGTCAAGACCAATAACATTGCAAATTCTTTTTTGTATTTTATCAAGAATCTAATACATAGCAGAAGCACCAGACCAGATGTGGCAGCAATATTCAAAGAATGGACAAATGGTAGATTTATAATTGTGTAACGTAGATTCTGGTGAGAAAAAATTGCCTAGCATGACACAGTGAACCAACATTCCAAGCAGCAGATGTAGCAATTGATTCAATATTTCAATATCTGCAAAAGACTTTCTTTTGCTCTTATTTTAAATACTTACCTATCACAAGCAACAACTATGCAAGTTTTCATTTAAGGTCAGTTTTTAAACCCAGATTTAACATGTTCAGTGAAGCAAAAGCTTTCACTTAAGGCTAGTTTTCAAATCTAATTTTAATATGTTCAATAAAGAAAATATCTTCTGTAAAGCCAATTTTCAAATCCAATTTTAATATGTTCAGTAAAGAAAACATCTTCTGTACGGCCAGTTTTCAAATCCAATTTTAATATGTTCAGTAAATAAAACAACTTCTGTAAGGCCAGTTTTCAAATCCAATTTTAATATGTTCAGTAAATAAAACATCTTCTGTAAGGCCAGTTTTCAAATCTAATTTTAATATGTTCAGTAAAGAAAACATCTTCTGTAAGGCCAGTTTTCAAATCCAATTTTAATATGTTCAGCAAAGAAAACATCTTCTCTAAGGCCAGTTTTCAAATCCAATTTCAATAAGTTCAGTAAAAAAAAAACCTCTCATGTAAGGCCAGTTTTCAAATCTAATTTAACATGTTCAATGAAGAAAATGTTTTCAGTTGTCAAGCACTGTTTTTAAATGTTCAATGTAGAAAAATTCCCTTTTAAGGCTAGTTTTCTAATCATATTTTAAAACTTTTAATGAAATGAAAACAATATTTTCATTTTAAGCCAGTTTTCAAATATTCAAAAACGGAAAAATTAAAATATTTTTTACCAATCTCTAATCTTTTGTAAAATTAATCTTATATGTGCTGAGCTGAGAATAACTTCAATTTTCAGAAGTTTTTTACTCCTACAGCCTTGTATCAGATTAATTTACATTTAGTAGTCTTGCACATGTTAAAATAGCCATATTGTTCTCAAGATTATAATATTATCAATATAGATAACCAGACTGAAAGAGAAAATCTACAAATTTAAACGGTCATACATTTCACTTCCAGTAGCCTGTGTCTTAGTGGTATTATTGCCTTGCTTGGAATGAATTGATTTAAAAAATAATAAAAAAATAAAGTAAAAACAAATTATTCCCGCCTAATAAAAACTCCAATCAAATCAGAGTCTTTGCTTTTCTTCCTAATTTTCTTTCTATTCTCTGCTCCAATGCATCTAATTTTTTGCAAACTTGAGTGAAAGTCTAATGCATCAATGGTCACTCTACATGGGGTTCTAATCAACCAATATTGTAGGCCAAGAGAAATTACATTCAGACACTGACTTGTAGGTCAACCATCTGTTGTTTAATGTACCTTCAACTGTTTATCCATCTATACATTTCCCTTTCCAATTCATAAGACGACTGACCAGCATATGTTACTAATCTGCTCACTAGTTTAATTTTCTTTCAAAAATGATTTTACTACTTCAGTGAGTTTGTGTAAGCTGAAATTCATCTTGGATTATTTACAAAATTACACAATTCTCAGAATAAATTTATATTTCCAAGTTATTATTTTCATTCATGAAACAAAGAAAATCCAAGTCTGGTGCCTTCTGTTGTTTAAGATACATTCGGTAACGATGTTAGTGCTAAGAGAAGAATTTTATAGGCTGAACATTTTTTCCTAAACAAATATCTCATCTTTTTCAAACAGAGATTAGAAACTTTATTTTAAAATACACCATTCTTTTTCATGTGAATAGATATTTAAACAATATTTTGATTTCTTTCTTTATATATGATTTTTTTTTAAGCTCTCCTCACAATGTTTTAAACAATCAAGGTTTCAGCTTTTATCAGTGCTCATTGATATTACCATTACTCAAGCACTTTTCCCAGTTGGCTTTTTTGATAATATTTATAGTGATTGGAGAAAAAATAGGATTAAAGGGAATTTTGCAATGTTTCACATAAAACTTGTTTTAGTAAGCTCCAGTTTTTTTAACTGTTTCACCCCTAGTAAGGTAATAAAGACACTAAGATGTAAGGGGTTACTGAGTATGAAAGATTGAGAAAAAGAAAAACATTATCAAGGAGAAAAAACAGTAAAAGAAGATGAATTAAGAACACAGAAGATAACAACTAGCATTGCATTTAAATTTTATATATATATATATATATATATAAAACAGAAATAGATTAAAATGGATAATTCGATGCATTATAGTTTTGAAATTAATAGGAGTAGATAGGTTTGCTTATCATCCAGTTCCCACTCCAACCTGGTTTTTGAACAGGAGTAGAGGTTTATCCCTTGTTTCCTGTTTAGGATTGGGTTTCCAGTTCCAACTAAAGTCTTTTCCTTCTCTTTCATTTCCAATAGCCTATTGTGTCTTAGTGGCATTATCACCTTTCTTGGGTTGAACAGATTAAAATAAAAATGTTTACTTTCACTTACATTGTTATTGTCCCTCCTTTTAATCCCCTCCAGAGTAGTGCACTCTTCTCATTATGCACTTGTGAATGTTTTTCATAATTGGTTATCATCAATTTATTTCTTTCAATAGCAGTAGATAGGTCCGCCTATTTTTTGAACAGGAGTAGAGGTTTATCCCTTGCTTCCTTTTTAGAATTGGTTTTCTGGTTTCTTTTAAAGTCTTCTCACTCTCTTTCACTTCCAGTAGCCTCTTAGTAGCTTTATCACCTTGCTTGTGGTGAATTGATTAAAAAAAAAATAAATAACAATCTTTAGAAACATCCATAAAAATTATTTTGTGGACACGTAATCTTTAAAAGCAATTAGGCTTGAAATCTCTGCTTCAAGTGTATTGATAGGAAATAAGGAATTTATTAATTGTGAACAAATGCTGCAATTCCTCGCTTTATTTGCCTCCAGCAGTCATGATTTTAGCAAAAAGACATGTAACTTTATCTGTTGGGAAGTAGCCAAAATGAGTTGGACTAATACCAATGCCATTTCTAAAAACCATGGTAGAACTCTTAACTGGGAAAAAGAATTAACTACGAGGACAATTATCTAAACAGAAAATTTCCTTGGCCTGTATTGAATTTTCTATCTTTCTGGGGACCAGTTGTATAGCATCGACTGCTCCACTTCTGGCTAGACAATTTCACAAATTCGCCAATTAGAAAAAAAAAAAAAATGTTAATCTTATTAATAAGAGAAATAGATTATTCTGTTTTGTAGATTTTATGTTTGCAGCTAATGGTCTAAAATGTTTTGTTTTATACATGGAGGTATTTGAAGAATAAGATCAGAAGTAGACATTTATTATTTATCAAAGAAATGTATGTAAGTGCTAAGATAACATGTTATAAACCATAACATTAAACAATATATTTATCTAAAGAAGATTCAAGTGCAATTGTTTTATTCTTTCTTTTTTTTCTAAATTATTTCACCGCAAGCAAGGCAATAAAGCCACTAAGACACAAGGGGTTACTGAGTATGAAAGAATATGATAAAAAGAAAACATTATTAAGGAGAGAGAACAATTAAGAAGACAGAAGAAAACGATTAACATTGCATTCAAATTTTTGAAGATTGACTGGAAAGCAAAAGGCCAGAACAGAATTCTACAAGCGAGAAATGTGAGAGAAGAAACTATTAGCATCAAACTTGGTTACACCTAGCCAATTACATCTGTTACAAGACCTGTTAAGTTTTGGTCCAAGATGACAAGAGTCAAGGCAATCAGCCCCATGCAAGAAGCCAGAAAATGTGAAAAAAATATTTGGTTTGATTGGTTGATTTTTTTTCATGGCTTCTTTAACAGGTTATTTAAAGCCAGCAAATATTTTTAAATTGTAGGAATTTTATGGTGATAATGATTTTATTGATTACTAATTAACCCAGAGCTGGGGAAGTAGAAGTGGATTCATACCCTTCTGAAGACTATGTATACGTAAGTGAATATAACAAACCTGACTTTCCGATTTCCAATTCTGAGCTGCTATCCATTATACCTCATGCATATCTAAGCTTACAACAACTGGTATTCCCAAGTGATCACACATCTAGTTACTGACCAAGTTCAATGTTGCTTAACTTTGGTAATTGTACGAAAACAAGTGTTTTGACATGATATAGCTGTGAGCCAAAAAAATATTTTGGAAATCATCCCATTTTAGAACAATCCCTAATTACTAGAATGAGGGTACTTCACTGTGGTGTAATGGTTAGTAAGCTTGTCTCACTAGATCAATTATGACTGGATAGTGAGTTTGATCCTCACTGAGTGCCCTATACATTCCACCTTGTTCCACATCTAAGTTATGCTTAGAAAAACATTTGGGCACTTCCACGTGGCAGAATTGTTAGCAAGCTTGGCTCGCTAGATCAATCATGACTGAATAGTGAGTTTGATCCTAACTGGATACCCCATATTTTTGGCCTTGTGCCACATCTAAGCTATGCTTAGAAAATCCCCATAATTACTGGAACAATGGTGCATGTATTTTAGGCCTTGTCTGGGAACTTCCCAATACCACCTTATAATAATGGTGTAAGGGTTAACAAGTAGTTCTTTGGAATTATTACTACTTCAATCTTTAATAGCTGCCCCATACATGTGGTCTTGTACCAAAACTAGGCTAAACTTAAATAACTGATTACATATTACACATCAATTTCCAGGTTATCATAAGCTCAAATAATTTCTGAAACTGATTATAAAAAATTACAAGAAATTACTTGAAGTGGTGTGATAAAATTATTCTGATATGTCTCAATGCAAGGAAGAAGGTGTTTATCTGAATTAGGGCAGTAAAGGTGTTTGCGAATAGTTCAGAGAAGAAGATTTGGGAGGAAGCCAAAAGAAAACTCAAGGATTTCTGTTTTGTTCATACATCTAAAATATCTGATGATAAATCAATTACATCTGATGCTGAAATCTCAGCAGAGCATTCAACTGGAGATCACAAGGTTTCCTTAATCTCCAAAACCGCCTACTCTTTATAAGAACCAGACTCTTAGCCAGACATAGGGTGACTTCTCACCACACCTTCAAGCAACTTGGATCTTCTGAAGTACAATGAGGAGAACTTATTTAAATATCAAGTTCATGATTCTGTTAAACATTGCTAAATTGGTCAGTCAGGATTGAAAACATTCTAATAGGTTGTCTAACAAGTTTGCTTTATTTTTCAGACTATTTGTTTAACTTTTTGGCTCATTTATTATTTTTAAACTCTTAGTTTAACAACGATAGATCAAAAGCTGCATTTTATGCATATTTTACTTTGTATCTATATAACCATATATTTTATCTAGATGACTAAAATAATTATGTAATCATATAAGTAATTTCTATATATATATATATATATACGCACATACACACATGAGAGAAAGAGATAGAGAAAGAAATTACTTATATGATTACAGTACTATTTTAGTCAAAGAGATAAAGCTCTTAGTTATATAAATACAAAGTAAAATATGCATTATATATATATATATATATATATATATATATATATATATATATATCCAGGTGTAATGAGAACAAGAATAATGTAAATTCTAATGTTTACAACATTAACCATTTTTAGTTCTCACCAGTCGAGATGTAATAAGGCATTGAAACAAGAATGAATCTTTTTAGTGGGTATTGTTTTTGTCCACATGTCAAAATCTATAATACTATAATATATATATATATATATATATATATATATATATATATATATCTCAACTTAAAAAGTTTATTTGTTTTTTGTTAATGCCATGTCCCTTCAGGACATAGATGATTATGGCTCTCCTGAGATGTCTTTTTAGTATTATCCATGAATTGAAATGACTTCTTGGGGAAGATAATAAACTGTTGTACCGTTACCTTCTCTATGGTTTTGAATTCCACTTAGTAGTTCTCCTTGCCCAGCTGCCACACAAGGCTAGAGAGGCTAGTCTACTCTTGTATTTAACCTATTTAAATAGCATCTCCCTTCAGGACATATGTGATCATGGCTCTCCATAAATTCTTTTTCCTTCTTATCTGTGAATTGAAATGACTTCTTGAGAGAAACAGTGAAGTGGTTCCCCATTGTTTAATCCACAGTTCTTAATTCAGATTTATCAGAATGATTCTCACCTAAGGCTAGGGATTTCAGTCTACCCTGCTATTTAATTCATGGGTTGAGAGAGAAGAAATGGATTCATTCTTTCTTTAATGGTAGAAATACCTACCATATAATGGTAAGATAGTAAGAGGTATTTCTGCCATACAATATTAATCTCAGCTAAAATGGAGATAAAAACAAGTGTCAACAAGAATGCCCTGTAAAAAATTATATTGCACATTGATTATTATATGATAATTGCTAAAATGTCTCTTGGCCTAACCAACTTCTGAAAATCTGACGAAACATTAGAATTTTTTTTAATGCCTTCTTCGTGTCACAAGAACTATTCAACCCCATTTCATATATGTTGATTTCCTGATTCTTGGTTCAAGTCTATTCACACTTGATTTCAAACAAATGATTAAATTCTGGTTTCTTTTTTTACCATCATTGCAGTAAACGTTTAGAGAGAAAAAAACAAAAAAAAAAAACAAAACAACAAAAGAATGGCACAAACATTCAATCATTTGGGGAAGTAATCTTGCTCTGGAAAAACTGATAAAATATCAACACCATTACAGACCGTATTTGTGTAAAATACATGACACCAACAAGTGTCTTGAGAAATGCAATGTATGGATGGCTCCTGATAAGTTTTTTGCTGGATTTTAAGCAGCTGGTATCATCAAAAATAGACTTTATTCCTTGTTTGTGGTTTGTTTGTTTTTTAAGTACAGGAACTGAAGAATTAACAAGTTTACCTAAATATGGCATTTATAGATACATAAACAAAAAAATTACTTTACATTCATTTGAAGTTGAAACTATTTTGACTGCTAACGATAAGGACATTTTTCCTTCATAGTTTTTATGGATGCTGTTAAAGAGATATACTTTATGTTACATCAAATATAATTTATATATATATATATAGATATAGATATATATATAGATAGATAGATAAGAGGGGACAAAGATCATATTAACTTCTGTCTGAATTTTTGAGATTAGGAATTATTGTTATGCTACAATGAACTATTTAGATCAGTATCCTCATCTTGGTTGTTTTAGTCACAACATTTCAGCTGTTATAAACTCTGGTTTCTGTTATATTCTAAAATATTTTAGGAATTTTAACATTAAACTTTTTATTTAATATATGGGAGAAGATGGTTCCCAATCTTTTGGTCATTCTAAGGAATATCTTAGACCAATATCTTTATATGAGGAAATTCAATTGTTTAAAACAATATGCGAATAGTGTATTATTAGGTTTATTATTTGTTAAATTTATTCAAATGAAAATAAAAAAAATAAATAAAAATGAGAAAGGAAGCATAGAAAATTATCTCAAATGCTAAAACATTAATTTAAACTTTTTTTTTTAATTAATTCATTCAAAGAAAGGTGATAATGCTACTTGTTATGTAGTAGTTTCACAGTGGAGGCTTGTATTTGTACTGTCGGTCCTAAAATAGGTTCAACGTACAAAAACGTTAGGAACTTGATATAATAGGTAATGACGCAGTAATCTAGTTGTGGTCACTGATACTTTAATATCCGACTAACAGTTGTCTCACATCGACTGACTGACCGACTCCCTCCAACCCCCTCGTTACTCTTACTACTCCTACTTATTATAGGTGGGAGAGTCTATTAACAATAGAATAGGTGTGTTTCACTATAACACTACTAAGATGCAAAGGTTCTACTGGAAGTGAAAGAGAATGAGGAGACTTTAGAAGGAACTGAAAACCCAATCCTAAACAGGAAACAAGGGATAAACCTCTACTGCTGTTCAAAAGACAAGGGAGGAGTATGAACCAGATGATAATTAGTCTTGTTTGACACTCAATAATTCTCTTAAAAAGTAAGCATCTGTTTATCTCATGAGATAAAAGCAAAATTTGGGCAAAAATTAATTGCTTTGGTGGTGAAACTAAACTTACTTCTTCAGGGTACAAGTCTTGAACAAAACAAACATTTTAGTCAATATGGCTTAATTTGTTTTTTGATAAATGTTCAAATAAATTTTAATATAAGTCACGATTCTAAATTAGGCTTATACAAACAGTATAAGACAGAGTGTAATCAAAACTGAATAAAGACTTTCATGAATATGTGATAGAGAAATCTTTTGGTTGGAATGCTTTTCCCCATTAAATTGCATTTACTGTATGACAAGAGTGCAAAACAGTATAATCATAATTAGCAACCTGTATTTTGGTGCCTAATTAAAATTTGAGCTCAAATTTGCTGAACAATTGAGAGAAAGAGAAAAAAACCAACAGGGATAATTATCTTATACTGAGTGCCATTGGCAAGGGGTAACTGATTAAGCCTAAAAAAAAAAATGTCATATTATAAATATCAATGTCCTAAACACAAACGAAATTGATGAAAACAATAGTTAATCAATAAATTAATTATCTGCTCTCTCTAAAAAAATATAGTAATAATAATAAAAAAATGGAAAAAGGGTGGGGGGTAAATGTAATATGCTGAAGAGACCAAAACAATATGGAGAAATGTTATGTGGGGTCTGCAAACAGAAACTACTGTGCTAGTGCATATGATGCATAACACAAGAACTTTCATTTTTAAGGATATATAAATATGTTCAGCTGAGAAATTTTGCATATAATTATGATTGAAAAAAAAAACAAAAAAACAGTGTATCCACAAAGTTTTTAGACGATTTAAAAAACTCGTTACAAAAAACTTAAAACAGATGGCAACTAAATTTTTATTATATGTTGGCAGTGTTGGACTTTCATACCAACACAAAAAAAAACAAAAAACGGAGTGTCAAAAATTTGGAAGACCCTTTTAAGATTTTGTTTAACATTGTGCCAGAGATTGTACCAGGAACTTTCACATCAACCTAAAATGCAGTGTCTCCTCAAAGTCATTGCAGTCTGAAACATAAAAACATAACATTAATAAAGCCATTAATATCATTAAAAGAACTTTAATAATAATATGTTAGCAAACTTAACTCTTCATGTCTGCAAGAAAAAAATGGAGCGTCAAAAGGATGGTTTTTCCATTGACATTGCTATTATTTTAACTACCTTCACTCCTTGGCAATGTTTATTGTTTTAAAAAGTAATGATTAGAATTTTAATAAAACCTAAACATATGAAAGTGAAATTATACATTTTCTTTGTTCTCGAGAAAACAAAAATATTAAACACTATTCATTTATTCAATTGTTTATTGGAATGGATGGCAAAACATTGGTTAACTGCCAACTGATTCGAGCGTAATCAAATGGTAAATAATAAGGAATTTATTATAGTTGATTCATATATTTTTATAATTTAGTAAATGCTTATAAATTTATGAATAAAAAGTTGTTTTCAAATTTATTTCTTTATAAATTGGTAAATGATAAATATTGCATTAGTTTTAATTGTATTAGTTTTTAGAATGTTTTAAATATAAAATTATTCTTGTAAATAAACAATCTAATAAATAAATAGTGTTTATTTTTGTGTAAATTCTCGAGAACAAAAAATGTATAAATTCACTTTCGTGTTTAGGTTTTATTCCATCAGGTTTCAAAACAATCACTGGTGAGGAGTGAAGGTAGTTAAAATAATAGTGGTGTCAAAGGAAAAACTATCCTTTTTGACACTCTGTCTTTTACATGGATCAAGTTTGCCAATATGTTATTATTAAAATTCTTTTAATAATATTCATAGTTTTATTAATGTTATATTTTTATGTTTTAGATTGCAATTAATCTTGTTTCAGACAGCAAGGACTATGAGAAAGTTCCCTGTGCTATGTCTGGCACAATTTTAAATAACATAAAATGGAGAGATAAAAAGGAAATGAAAATATCAAAAACAAAAAAAGCAGATAGAAAAAAAAAGAAAGGGAAAGAAAAATCTTAAAAGGGTGAAATTTTACTTCCAAATAAACTTTTATTGAAAATATGAGCCACATCTGATTTTTTAAATATATTTAATTTTTGAAAACTAATCTGAGCCTTGTCATGCTTATAAGAATCATACTAATAAAAACAAGAAGTTTATCACTTGTTTTATACATCATGACTGATCAGTCATCCTACTAAGTCCATGATATTGTAAAATTCTTTGAAGTATTCATGCAATCAAAAGTGTAATATATTTTTAAAGATGGAGCACACAATTTAGGTAAGCATTGACATAAAGCATAGAAAATATTTAGATGACTTAATAATGATGCTATATATGTTAATGAAAGAGTTTGTTAAAAATAAATGCTGGAAATAGTTGTATCAACATTTTATATCTGACCTGAATGTAGCAAGAAGGATAAGATAAAATGGAGAAAGAAAAAAGGAAATGAAAAGATGAAAAACGAAAAGCAGATAGAAAAATGAAAAAAGAAAAAGGGGAAAGAAAGAAGGAAAAATGAAAAAGAAAAACGTAGAAAGAAAAATGAAAAAGAGAAAGGTAAAATGAAAATGAATGGAGAAAGAAAAAAGAAAAAGGAGAAAGAAAAAAAAGGAGAAAGAAAAAAAAGAAAAAGAAAAAAAGAAAAAGAAAAAAAAGAAAAAGAAAAAAGAAAAAGGAGAAAGAAAAAGGAGAAAGAAAAAGGAGAAAGAAAAAAGAAAAAGGAGAAAGAAAAAAGAAAAAGGAGAAAGAAAAAAGAAAAAGGAGAAAGAAACAGTATTATTGCTATTTATTTGTAGTACCTACATTAGCACTCAATTGAACGATGTGATTGTTACTAATAATTTAAATTGTAATATGTCGGTAGCTCCCTGGGTGACTGTTCATTTTAACTATTGTAAGAAAGCAGCATATGTTTGTGCATATGAGTAATTAATTTTCTTAAGTAAAGATTATAGAGGTATGGTTTCAATGCTTCCTATATAGACATATGGGTGGGTACACTAATACTGAGAGAGGAGGGGAAATATAGAGTAGGTAAAAAAAAAGAAAAAAAAAAGGTTAAGTGTATATGTGGGAAAGGCGATTGTATCTGTGTGTTCGTATGCCTCGCTAACAACAGGAAGTAATGGAGAGAGCACATGGCACACCAAACTGAGCTAGTTGGTTACTGATGCATTAAAACGTGAAATGCCACTTCTCTCTACCTCTCTTTTGGCTCAAAGAGTCGATCAATTTTTTTTTTCTTTTTCACAAACTGGTTACAACGAAGAATTACCGTAGCATCAATGGTTCGCCCACTTAAAAGAATTGCCACTCGTCCCCCCTCCAATCAGGATATTGGTACAAGGTTTCATGTTTATATAGTTATTATTGTAGTTGGGCAAAGGCTGAGAGCAGATGATGCAAGGTAGATAACTCGGTGAAAGAAACAAGATAACATTGTCAATATCGCCTTCATCCAAAGAGAATGGAACATCTTGTACAGTAAAAAATAGATCACATGTCAAGGAAGATTTTTAAAAAATAAAATATTTTGAAGAATGATTATTTTATGAATGAATTAAAAAATTTTTTGGATATGTAAAAGAAGTTCTTTTTCTTTAATTAAAAAAAAAATGAAAGGGTAATTAAAAACGAAATACTGGAACATTTAATTGAAAAAAAAAAATTAAATATGCAAAAAAAATGTATTTTCTATTTTTGTGAACTAGTAAATTAGTAATTAATGAAAAAAATGTGTAGATCCAAATAATTGGCAAATATTTTCAAATTTTGATATACAACTTTTGTTTATAAATCTCTACTTTTCAAAGCTGGCCGTCGAGTTTTGAAATCACGACTCACTCAAGAAATAAATTAATTATAAAACTCTCCCCCCACCATTTCTTCCAAATAAGGCCGAACACAAAAGGCATACACCCACCCTCGTCATGCCTTTGCCCTCAGCACAAAACCACTGATCTGCCTTGTTTGTCGATTCAGAGGAAATTAAAAGTATATTTAAAAACGAGAGAAAACTAACTTGCTACAATTAAGTAGTTTCTTCTGTGACAATGAAGGTTTGTTTTTTTCCTGGTGAGACAAATATTTTAAAATAAAAAAAAAAATAACTAGTACAATAATGAAAATTGAAAATGTTTTGGTGGAAACAAAACAGAAGGGATTTTTTCTCAAAGACAAAAAAAAAAAAATGTAAGGGTTTTTAAGTTTTTACTTTTTAGCTACAGTTCTTACAAAATTTATTTAAATAATTGGAAATCGATTGACTGATCAATGATTATTACTGATTGTTGTGGGAAAGTCTAGAGAAAGAAATGAAAAATTAAAAAATTTAAAAAAATAATTAAAGAAAGCTAAATAAATAAAAATGTGACAGCTTTAAAAATATTTCTTTTAATTTTAAAAGTGTGACATATTTAAAAATATTTTTCTTTTTTTTTTTGAATTTGACTATTTCCCTGAATCAAAAATTCACAGACACTTAATAAAAGCTATTGTGTTTTAAGGAAAAGAGGAAAAAAAAAAAAAGCAGCAAAGATATGCAATTTTTCGTAGACAGCCTCTAAAAATAACCATTTTTTTTTTAAAGCGAAATTGACAGTTAATATTGTGATAGACTACTAGACGAGAGGGACATTTTGGCGATAGTCACTGGGCAGGAGGAAGAGGAGGTGTGTTTGATCACGTGATCACTTTATTGTAGAATGTCGAGAGATAAGCAGAAAAATCGACTTTTCAAAGCAATTTCGAATTAATTAATTTTCGACTGCATTTTTAATTATTGCCAAATAATATCTACGCGTTTTTTAGGGTTTTCTAGGACCTCTCGAGACTATTAGAAAGTTTAAAACAGTTATAATTAGAAAATATTAATTATTTTTTTTTTAAGTAGAGACACCTTAATTATAAAATTGTAGGATTTCGTCGATTACAATTCAAGCAGTTATTTATTTATTCACTCACAAAAAGGAGTTTTTAGCTCGATGAAGCTTCTTTTTAAAATGCGTTTGATCTTTAGCTACTTAGCAGTAGATATATATTTTAATTTTATTAAGCCTTGTCAGCACAAAACCCAATTTAACTTGGTTTATGACTCAAGTAATTTGTATTTTTGTGCTTTGTGAAATCTTTTTCAACTTGGTCGAAAGAAGAAAAGAAAAAGAAAAAAAAAAAAAAACCAACTCTAAAACTGCTTGAGTAGGTCGGTCAGTCGCCAAGTCAGTTTCTTTTTCTCTCACGGACTGTCCCACTTCCATGTGGGCAGAGGAGGGAGACCTTAGTTTTAGAATGTCTTTCTTTCCAAACACCACAATAGGAATCACGGGCGGTAGGTGGAGGAAATTCTAGAGAAACAAATTACCTCGGTACTACTAACAGGTCGACGTCCTGTCATACAGTGATTCTTCTTCTTTTATCAGTCAGTGATGTTAGTTAAAAAGTACTTGGGCTGGGCGTTTTCTTTCTCTCCCCTTTATACCACAGGGCGTTTAAATGATGCTACCATGCAATATTATATATTTATAGTGAAAAGGAGTGATTATCTTTCAACGCTGATAAAATAAAAAAAATAAAAATATTGATACAGTTTTCTGGCTCGATGAGGCTACCAACGACAAAAAAGCCATTGCTACAGTCGAGAAAATAATGATATATTTTTTTTTAAAATATGGTATAATTTTTGGAAAATGTGATGCTACTTTGTTGCACTCTTGAAGATTATGTCGAAAAAAAAAAAAAAAAAAAAAAAATCAATTGTATCTTTACTTATTTCTCCCTCTCTCTAGTTTTATCAGTTTAATGGATTTATTCTGGGACAAAAAATTTTGGCCCATCAACTGCTTTAAGTGGGTCATGAGTGTCTGGATTTACCAGTTAAAATTTAATCTTGGAATATTTAAAATCTCCGGAGGATGCAGTTTTTTTAGCCTGAATTTAAAAATCAAGATTATTCAAAAGTCAAAACCTTTCAGAATTCTTTACATTTAATAAATAAAGTAGATTACTTCTGTCCCATAATAGTGGATATACATACATTTTCATTTTATTTTAGTTTATGCAAATATAACAACTATTATGGGATGGAAATGGTAAAAAAGCTACCCACCTTTGTCCCATAATGGTTGTTAC
>OZ010609.1:57276875-57344375 GCA_963932145.1 Acanthosepion lycidas | reverse complement strand
TTTTACACTTATTTTAATAATGAATATGTAGTATTTCCCTGTTTACTCATAGTTAAATCAGAAAATACTTAAAAAAAAAAAAAGAAAAAAAAGAAAAAAAGAAAGAGAAATTAACCTTCACAAAAATCAGAATTTAATAGATTAATCCTTTTATGGTTTATTTTTGTATTTTTTACATTTCAGGGGAACTTCAATAACCAATTGTCATTAAATTCAATTTCTTTTTAAACAAACCTTTTTTTTTTTTGTTTTTTTATTTACATAGGAAGGAAAAAAATATCGCAACGCTATTATTATGAAACAAACATCCTCAGTAGGGGGAAATGGTTAATGAGCTAACCAGCTGATTGATCTTTACTAGTGATTAGTGAGTTCAGTTCTCACTGAGTGTTCCATACTCGTGGCCTTATGCAAACTGTTTAATAAATAAATAAAAACAGACCATCTACTCAAATATGAGTAATAAATAATAAAAATAATGCTGAAGCAATAAATTATGTCATATATACATGTATATATATATTAGGTTGGTGCAAAAATAATGTCGTTTTCTCACATATGTTACTATGTGGGGAAAACGACATTATTTTTGCACCAACCTTATATAAATATATATATATATATATATATATATATATATATATATGTTGTGTATTTGGGCAATAATCCCTCTTTTATACAAGTTTCATGAAAAACAACTGATAAGGTACTGTGACTAAGCTTTTTATTTAATTTTTCTTGTGTTCATATAAGTGTTTTCTTTTCTGGACATGAAGTATGTAAAAATTTCCCAAATGTTCTATATATCGAAGAGCTTTTGGCTATTTTATTAACCATTATTAAGGACTTTTTTATATTTTATTTTTAACTGAATGTGTACATTTTTTATATGTTTCTGGAGTGATGTTTTATTATTTTCCAAACACGGTCAGTACATTGTGGTTATGTTCGTAGTTGGCTTTTTCTTTTTTATTATTAATGCTTCCATTATTTTTTAGTCTTTTTTTACATATGGCTGGGGCTGTAATACATGTATTTTCTACAAGTATGTTGTGGATGGAATTTGATAGGTTCCAGTCTGTGTTTAAATGTGTCCTAATTGAGCTATAGTCAGAGTGGTGCAATGTGAGTCATCTTGATAGGCAGATGGTGGTATTTCCAATATAATTATTTAAGAATTTAGCTTGACTAAATAACAAAAACTAGTATTACTAACAAATATATATATATATATATATATATATAAGGAGGCATGGTGGAGTAATGGATAGCGGCTCGGATTGAGGAATCGGAGAGCCAATTTCAAATTCCAGTCAAATCCATTATACTCACTTATGTGCTAATACCCTTAGGAAAGGTATGAATCCTCCTCTTCTCCCTCCAGCTATGAGTAAATAGCAGGACAAACTGGGTTCTTTAGCCTTAGATGGCAACTGGTCTAGGAGAAGGACAACTCTGAATTCAAAACCTGTGGAGAGTCGTTTGGGGACCTTTTGGCACGTAGTGCACCAGGTCTCTTAAAAAAGAATCGATGGTTTTGCATAAAACCTTCACCACTACAATCAAATCTCATGTGCTGGTGTTGGTTTGTTGGTTCCCAGGAACTGATCTGCTTGATGGGAGAGTTGAATATATATATATATATATATACATACACACACACACACACACACACATAAGGGAGTGCTGAGAAGTACTTGACCTGACCTAGAATACTTTTTACAAAAAAAACCTAACCTAGAATACTTTCTAGAAAAAATTCAGATGTTTGTCATTGGTCAGATTTTGGGAAGTTGCTAATGATGAGAAATTATTAGGTTGGTGCAAAAATAATGACGTAATAATGCCGTTTTTTGACGTTAAAAAAATACGTCAAAAAACGACATTATTACGTCATTATTTTTGCACCAACCTAATAATATAAATTAATATAAAACAGTAAAAAAAATAATGTATTAATAATAAAATTAACTTAATATATAAATTATATATGGATTATATATAAAGAAAGGATAAACAATATTAACCTCTTCAGCAGCATTGACCACAGGGATCTTATTGAATAAATCTACACTTTTTTAAAAAATTATTAATTACTCAGATCGTTCATTATGAGTTATTTTACTAGTGTATCAATGTACCATAGAATTTTAGTTTTTAAATACAAGTTTATTTTCATTAAATTAGTTTTATTTCAAAATAAAGCATATACATTTACTATTTCTTTAATACAATTCCTAAACTTATCTATTAGTAAAAAATAAAATAAGGTTTTTTTGCTTTGTCTTTTTTTAAGCATCCACCAAAAAGATTTAAGCGTAAAAATGGTCCATGGGGTAAAAAAAAGGTTGACAATCAGTGATTTACATAAAAGGATGGATGTGTTGTAGAAATTGTGGGGGAATAAACGACATTATTACGTCATTATTTTTGCACCAACCTAATATCACCCCACCCCTCAATTGCAAAATGCAAGTTTAGGGTTGGGGGTCAATATGATCAAACTTAGTAATAGTTTTTCTCATATGGAAATAATTTACTATTCTTTTATTCTTCAAAATGTTGAATAGCTTTTATGGAAGATTACAAATAATCTCCTTAAACTGTTTAATAATTTACTTAATACAAACATTGAATTATCCACATTTATAAAATTAAACACTTTTTACCAATCAGACAATTACACATTGAACAAAAACATAAATCCATATGTAAATTATATCAGGTACTAGCTTAAATATATATTACAAGGAAAGACATAAATGAGTATTTTTCAAATTAAAAAGTTAATGTTAAATATTATTATGCTTAAATTTATTAAATATATAACAAATAATTAATAAACAGACAAGACATTATGTCATTCAATTAAATATTTTAGATTCATAAAAATATATATATATATATATATATATATATATATATATGAAATAATCTTCCTTGAAAATGGCTAAAGAAGTGGGTGAATGTACTTGGAACAATTGACAATATAGACAATTTTTGCACTCCCTTACTCTGACCAAACAAAAAATACACACACACACACATATATATATATATATATATATATATATATATATATATATAAATAAATCAATATTGATAAAAACTATTATTAGTAATTAAAACATTTTCTTTTATATTAATTTTTAAAAATCAATGGTAATATTGTAATATTTGTAAATTTTTAGAAAAAAGAAAATCATTTTTTTGTTTTTTTTTCATAAACAGGCATATGCATTTATTTTTGGCCTTTTGAAGATTGTTGAAATCATACAAATATATAGTCAAAAAAGTACTGAAAAATTGAAGGGGTTCTTTTAGTGTACTAAAATATGTGTAGATTTTAGAGCTAATTTGCATATTAGGATATCAAAGCACTACCAGTTCATCCCCTCCGACCCCTTCTCCGTCACCCAAAAAAAAAAAAAATACAATATTTGTTATCTTTATATTCTTGGAGATTTCAAACAATTCTTTTGACAGACTTAAAAAAAAAAAAATCTTTCACAAAGTATGAATAGGATATAAAAAAACAAAAATCTAAATACAAACTAGATGATTATCACTGAATGTAAAACAAAAATTACCAAATTTTCTTACTATAAAAAAACAAAACCACACAAGGCAGGATTAAGTCTGACTCTAGACACCAAACAAAACAACATGTTTATCTGTTTTGTTATCTGCTCAGTTTTATAATATTTGATAAGTGGAGCTTAGTATGATACAATGACAAGTATGGTGCTTGCATACATAAGAAGATGAGTCAATAAGTTCATAACCTGTCTGAATTTTCATCAAAAATTTTCACTTTATCATAGAAATTATGTTGAAAAGTATTTGTGCAAAATTTTGTAAGTAATTTAGCTACATGTTGCTATGTGTGTGTGCATATATATATATATATATATATATATATATATATATATATATATATATATATATATATATATATATATATATATATATATATATATTTTAATTGCTTAAACATTATTTTTAATGGGTACCAGGAGATCAGGAGGTTCTTAGATCTAATGACAGTTTTCTCAAGAGGACTCAGGTTCAAATTCTGCTGAAGGGTGCATGTTTTCTAACAAGATTTCACAAATTTTCAGGCTGTTAAATGGAAATAAATAAATAAACTGTTTAATAAATAAATAAAAAGAAACCATCTGCTCAAATATGAGTATCCATTAAAAATAATGTTTAAGCAATAAGTTAAAATATGCTGGATTAATAAATAAAAAATCCATTTATATATAAGTATAGGATTGGTGTATATGGAATAAATTCCAAAAAATACTATTTTTAAGAGTGTTCAATACAGAGTAGAGCAAATATAATTATATAATTATTTATTTATTCAAAAATTATAACATAACATTTTATAACATATTTATGCTATAATTTTTGAATAAATAATTATATATATATATATATATATATATATATATATATATATATATATATAGTGTATTTGGGTAGCAATCCTTCTTTTATACAAGTTTCATTAAAAACAAGTGATAAGGTACTGTGATTAAGCTTTTTATTTAATTTTTCTTGTGTTCATATGTTTTCTTTTCTGGAGATGAATTGTGTAAAAATTCTCCAAATGTTCTATATATCCGAGAGCTTTTGGCTATTTGATTTGCCATTATTAAGGACATTTTTTATATTTTATTTCTAACTGAATGTGTACATTTTATATATGTTTCTAAAGTGATGTTTTATTATTTTCCAAATATGATCAGTACATTATGTCCGTGTTCATAGCTGATATTATTGAGTGTTGGCTTTTTCTTTTTTGTTATTAAAGCTTCCGTTTTGTTAGTCATTTTTTACATATGAATGAGCTATAATGCATGAATTTTCTACAAGGATATCGTGGATGAAGTTTGGTAGGTTTCAGTGTGTGTTTAAATGAGTGGTACAATGTGAGTTTTCTTAATAGGTATATCGTGGTATGTCCAATAATTATTCATGAATTTAGCATGATCAGGAACCTAAAGGGACGTGTGAATTCATCAATAATATTGGTTCTCTTTAATTTAGATGTTACAGACGAGCTGTTGGTGTTGATGATAAGGTTACCCGTTTTAAATTTTTTATAGTAGATAATTAATTTTCTTGATCTGGTTGACTGAAGTTGTGTATTTCTTCATAATGTTTCTAAGAGAAAATTCATCTTATTTATATATATATATATATATATATATATATATATATATATATATATATATATATATATGTGTGTGTGTGTGTGTGTGTGTAGGGAGAGAAAGATAGAGAAATCTGTAATAAAATTCAACAAAATTGGCAGAAAGCTCTTGATGTTCTGAGAAAAATCCTTATATGAATAAAAGAGTGCTCAATGTATTTCCAAAAAATAAAAACCATTTTAAAGATTTGCATTTATCATTAATTACATATACATATATATATATATATATATATATATATATATATATATATATATATATATATATATATATATATATATATATTTTATATGTAGGTATTATAAATGTGGATGTTGGTGGCAACAGTCTTTTTCATGCTTGAACACAATCTTCAGGCGATGTGGGTTGTAATATAGCTTGACTATTTATAGTCAAACTATGATCGACACAAAACTCTTGAGCCAGCTAATCAGATAAGTCACTTGAACTTTTAATTTATTGAATGTAAATATTATTAAATTAGATATAATAATCTTCAATACTTATTGAAAGCCAACTCAGAGTTTGTTAATTTTTCAATCAATTGGCCTTCAATAATATTTATTGCTCTAGTTTAATACTAAGCACTTTGTTAGCAGAAAGTGTTAAAGTTGATATATGTTAAATTATATATTATATTATTAATTAGTAATATATATATATATATATATTACTCAATGACTTGAAAATGTGAGAGAAATTAAAGAAAACTGGGTACTCAAGGGAAAATGGGGAACATGAAAGCACCTGATTTAGAGATTTTCATAGTACAAGCATGAAAATAAGATAAAAAGAAATTCAGTTTTTAAAAAATTTAAATATTTATTTTCAGAGAATTTGAGAATGAATGTGTGTGTGTGTGTGTGTGTTAAGAATTCATAGCATAAAAATCGTTGCTTATTCCCATGTCTGTTTTTGCCAAGAATGAAATAAAAAGTAAAATATGTTAAAAGAAAAAATTCTTATCTTTTCCACTTCATCAATATTTGTTATTCTTGCCATTATTTTTCTTTTTTCAATCTTTTTTTTTTTTTTTTTTTAAATTAAAGATTTTAGTCAAAATGAAAATGAATTATTTCTCATCAACATCAAACACAAAAATTAATGTTGAGTCAAAGAAACAAAAATTTTGATGTAATATTTTCAGATTTAAAAAAAGAAGGAAAATATTTCATGAAAAGAAGAAAAAAAATTTCCTGTTTGAAATATTTTGGTCCAAATAATAACCAATGAAAAAAGAGAACAAAATTAATGTCCGGATTTATAATTCATGTTATTCTAATGGCAATTATCTCCTCCCCTCATCAAAACAGCATAGATTGGGTGTCTTTTTTTTTATGGGTAGAGCACCTTGAAAAGTAGCAGGAATTTCAGGTATAAAAAGATCAAATTTATTTTCAGAAAAGAATAAGAGAAAGAAAAAGACAAAAGGACCCCCGCCCCCTACTGCCCGAGATAAAGTTAAAATAGAAAAAGAACAAAATATAAAAAAAAAAGAGGATAAGGAGAAAAGGTGGGAGAGGAGCAAGAAAGAAGAAGAAAAAAAAAGAAAGAAAAAGAAATGATGAAAAGAAATGAAACAACAAAGAAAAGAAAAATAGAAGGAAATTGAGTTTGACAGAAAAAGTGTTAGTAGTGTGCCACTAACAAGCTTCAATGAATAAAAGTTAACCAATAGCTAGTGTCCATATCAGCTCATTGGCTAGAGGAAGCATGTTGTTAGGACACTTTGACCCATCAACAGCAGCACTCATAGTAGTAGGAGTAGTCATAATCATAGTGGTGGTGGTGGTAGTAGTAGTAGTAGTTGCTAAGGCAGTCCTCCAGATCAATAATTTCTAATGTCTTGGGACTGAATAGTGGAACTAATTTAAGGCAACAAAAGCTAAGGGATCTGGATATGCACTTCTCTTTTCCAAAGGGAGAGTTTTATCATATCGAAGATAATTGCAAAGATAAAAGCAGAAAGAGAGATTTTTTTTTTTGTTCTTATTAATATAACCTACCTGAGATAACAGAGAAAATCTTGTAAGTGATTATGTGAGCTTTCAAGATAAACTGTAGAAAAACAGAAAAAACAAAAAACCGTTTGCATTGCAAACAGTTTATAGCATGTTGTGCATGTTACAGATTGATGATTCTCAAATTACAGTTGCAGTTTGATATTTTGTAAATCTATCTCAGTTAATATGAGCACTTGCTCTGCTGAAGCAGCACTTTTAAGAAAAGAGGTTAAAAAAAAAGAAAGAATTGATTTTGTTGTCGCTTAGATTTGATCTGAGTAATATTCTACCTGAATTAACTTGATTAAAGCTTTAATAAGGCACAAGTCTTCAGACAACTAAAGAATTTGGCTTGAAAGCAAAGAAAAAATATTGCATGATAAAAAATTAGATTTCAATTTAAATAATTAAAACATGATATGATATAATAAATTATTTATTTTCTTTTTTCTCTTAAATTTCCTTGACATGTTAAGCGCCATTCTGTTGGAATAACTTGTATTCTTTGATTCCTGACAAATTCATTAGATTCTTCCTCATAAAAGTTTAGTAAAACTTGCTAAGTAGGCCATTTTATTGAAATGGGTTCAATCTCATCCTGAGTATGACAATGAACTATATCTAGAGGTTTTGAAGGGCATGGAACCACCTCTTAATTACTGTTGTTCCTGGGTCCACCCTGACCTGGGGGGTTGTAACATTTGTTAGGGTACCAGATATGGTTTAAATAGTGAACCACCCAAACTGGGGTCAAAAAACTGAAAGTATAGATTAAAAAAATATATATATAAATTACCAGCAATAGATTTTTGCAAAAAGAAAAAATTACTCAAGCTCTGAAGAAAATAAAATTTTGGCATTAAATGACCTATAAGGAGTTGATATGCTGTTAAACAAATGGCTTCAATCATCATTAAGTGCCCACACAAATATAGCCTTATTCCTGTGATGACTAAAATCTTTATGAGCTGTAGAGTAATGTTTAAGAAGCTAGTCAAGGAGATTGTCACTAATGTAGTAGGTTTGATCCACACTGGGTACCCCACACATGTGGCATTGTACCAGACTAAGTGATACTTATAAAAATAAGTATGAGCAACTAGATTTGAAAACTAGCTGAGCAAACTGTTACTACTATAGTGAGTGATTCTCACAGGGTGCTTCACAAATGTGACCTTGTGTCAGACTAAGTTATACTTAATAAAAATATTGCTATAGAACAGTGTTAACAGCTGCTCACTGGGTGCCTCATTCTATTGCCAGTACAGTGTTTCATACGCTTACTTAATGAGTTTGATCCTCACTGATGGCTAACAGTTGTGCCAAAACATGCTATCCTCAATATGAATCTTATCCTCACAGGGTGCTCCACAAATATGACCTTGTGCCAGACTATGTTATACTTAATAAAAGCCTTGCTATAAAATAAGGTCATCACACCTAATATTTGATTGTCGCTGCGTACCTGACATTTATGTGAGACACGGTTATCCTAGAGACTTGCTAAAGAACTATAGCTCACTCAATGAGTTTGATCCTTACTGGGTGTTCCACACAAGGCTATCCTTAATAAGAGACTTACAAAAGAACAGTATTTAGTAAGTTCGCCCAATGAGATTGATCCTCACTGGGTACCTCACACTTGTGCCAGACAAGGCTATCCTTAATAATGAGTTTGATCCTCACTGGGGGCATCACATGTATCCTAGACAAGGCTATCTTTAATAAAAGTCTTGCTATAGAACAGTATTTAATAAGCTCACACAATGAGTTTGATCCTCACTGGGTTCCAACACTTGTGCTAGGCAAGGCTATCCTTAATAAGAGACTTGCTATAGAACAGTGTTTAGTAAGCACACCCAATGAGCTTGATCCTTACTGGGTGCCCCACAATTGTGCCAGGTTATGTTGAAAACTATCTTCCATTAATTATTTTTGCATTCATTCTATTCTTTGTGTTAAAAGCTTTTGTATGAATTTAACCTTCAAAAAGTCAATAACAATCAAGGTACATTTGAGGAGTGGGAGAAGAAAAGATTCTCTTTATTGAATATTTTTAGAGAAATTTTATACTACACAAAAGTAAGCCTGTTTTTTTTTTTTTTCTGAATAAAAATGCCATGAGGAAATGAAAGAATAATAAAAAAAAAAAAAAGAAGTTAGAAAGAAAGAATAATAGTTCCCTGAAGTCCATGTTATTTCATTAATACAACAGCAAACACAATGCATCGAAAACTTACAAGGAGAACAAATCAGTGAATATTATGTCAATCCACTGACAAAAGACTGCTTCATTTCATTCACGAAAAGTGTACAAATAACCTGACAAAAGAGAAGCATTGAAATATTTAGCAGCCATTATGCCAAGAACATTTTTTCTTCTCTAACTTCAATCAATATTATAAATAAAGCCCTTAGATACAGGCAGAGAACGGAATTAAAAATGTGTTCGTAATAATTAGGAAAGCCTTCAAGAAGAAAGAACCTATTTATTGCATCATGGTTTTTTTTATTATCTGTCTATATTTCTGAGATGAGATTGTAACTATTTATATTATTTACATTGTTGTCCTCATCTTTATTGCTATATTCATGACATTTCAGCTGTTGTACATTCTGGCCTTCTTTAGGTAATATATGTTGAAATTTCAAAACCAAACCCTTTATTTCGTCCACTGGGGTAGACTGTTCTAGTTCCACATGCCAGGCCTTTTCTGGATATCTCAGTTTCCCTTTAGTAATGCAACTCTCCAAATTTTCCTTTATCTCTGCTGTGACCAGGTATTGAACTCACATCTATTTGGGTCAAGTCACTGGATTACTTCAACCAATGCTTTTATCCAGTAGTGGACGAAATAAAGGATTCAATTCAAAATTCCAATGTATATCACCTGAAGAAGGCTGGTGTGTACAACAGCTGAAACATCATGAATATGACAATAAAAATGAGGACAATAGTCCAAACAATGTAAATAGTTTGTTGTTTTTTATTGACGCTAACTTGAGTTTTTCATGGGATTCCTCTACATAATTTTATGTAAGAAACTATCAAATCCAAGGATATTTCTTTGATTTAAAATTTTAATTAGATATCAAGTGGATCCTGAATTTTCACCTATTGTGATGAATGGGCACTCTCTCAGGGAGGCCATGTTTTGAACACTTATTTGAACTTAAGCTCAACTGAGACCTCAAGTAGAATTCATACATACGATCCATTGCTAAAGATGTCGAAAAAATGGTTGGTTCTCTGTACCACTGCAGTCAGTACCCAACTATTTTATACCTTTACAAGAGCCAGATCAAGCCAAAAATGGAATACTGCTACCATATATGGGCATGAGTTATCCAGTTTTCACTTTCTGGTATCGACAGAGTTCAAAAGTGTCTCCATGTCCTTGTGGGTGATAAATTATTTTCCACTCTACAACCTCTTTCCCTATGGGTGAAATGTTGCAAGCCACTCACTGCTCTATCGCTATTTCCATAAAAAATGTTCAGATGAACTACATTCCTTACTTCCACCAGTTATAACCTTCGCAGCTAAGACCTGCCATGCCACACAAATATGAACTGAACCACCCTCATTCCTTTTATATTCCATCGGTGTGATGTAAGTTTCACTTGAGCAGCTTCTTCCCACAAACTGCTGCTTTGTGGAACTGACTTCTAAGAGGATACTTCCCCAATCACTACAATCTTGGCCTGTTTAAATCTAGGGTCAACTGTTATCTTCCCCACATATCACCATAAACTGTGTCTCTTACTCTGTAACCCTCTACCTCGAGTGTCCTTGGGCCTTTACAAACTGAACATCATTGTTAAAAAAATCAGTTTGAAAATCTTTCTTTTTTTTTTTTATTAACAATTTAAATCTTTTGGAATAAGACCTGATTTCAGTCACTTTCCCACCACTTTCATGATAACTGTTCAGATGAACTCTTCACTATGGTACCTAGACTTTATGAATTTAAACTCAGTACTAGATTAGCAGCAAAGTTTTACACTTGAAACAGTTAGATGTGACTGTAAATTCTATGCTAACAGTCTTTTTTTTCTCGTACTATTCACTTGTGAAACTCTCTTCCAGCTCCATGCTTTCCAGCCGACTTTGATCTTCAAAAATTTAAATGCAATGTCAATCATTATTGATTGTCCCCTTAATAATGTTTCTCTTTTTTCTCATTCATTCACACTCGGTAACCCGTTGTGTCTTATTGGCATTACTGTCTTCCATAGGGTGATATGTTTAAAAAAAAAAATTATAGAAACTGTGGACAGGTACGAATTTATAGAAACTGGATCATACAGGCACAGTTAAATATAAACATAGAATAGACGAATGTACATTTGTTGTAACCTAGAAAGGGTTACTGAATGAGGAATAACCAAAAACGAAGGTTGGAAATGAAATGGTAATCTTTATAACATCAACAAAATACAATACTCAACAGTGGCGTGAAGTGGGTAAACCACTGCTAGTGGTGAACTACTTAGACATCATATTAACCCTGCTTACAATAGTGTCCAATGTATTTATGAGGAATGGGACATACCCACTAGTGTTCAAAGGTATGTTATATAACAACCTTAGATTTTGCATGGCAATGGCAGCATACACAGTGGATTAAAGAATAAATTTCTTAAACCTTGAATTGAAGGATTGAAAGTGCATTTACTTCAGATAATGTTATGGGAGCTGAAGTACGAGAATAATGATATGGAGACAACTAGAGAAACATGTTTATAGTCAAGGGTTTGTAACTCATCAGTAAGTACAAAATTAATTTGCAAAGTTTAATTCTGGAGAAATATTATTGAAGGATGAACCTAGACATTGATGATGAAGGTCTAAAGTTATTATTGGAAAGCAATACATGGCAAAGTACTCAAAAATTAGCAAAACATCACAATTTAGAAAAGATAGGGAAAGTCATCTCTACAGTTGGCTCCACACAATCTTTGTGAAAAGAACAAACCGAATCGTTTATCTATAGTGACAAGTCTCAGTTTTTAAAAGAAAAATAACCAGTTTCTTAAATATATAACAGGTGGTGAAAAATGGGTTACATATGACAATGTTCAACGCATTTTCATAGTGAAAATCATTTCCAATGAATTTTCATAGGGAAAATCATTTCCAATGCATTTTCATAGGGAAAATCATTTACAATGCATTTTCATAGTGAAAATCATTTCCAATGCATTTCTATAGTAAAAATCATTTCCAATGAATTTCTATAGCAAAAATCATTTCCAATGAATTTTCATAGTAAAAATCATTTCCAATGAATTTTCATAGTAAAAATCATTTTCATAATATGCATTGTATAAATAATGGTGAATATATAATTGAATTAAATGTAATTGTATTTTATTTTTTGAAGAGGAATGCTGATAAAAAAAAAAAGACACAGAAATTAATGGCAGTTTAATATATAAGTAGAATATTAAACAAAGCATTGGGAAGTAAAGTCTAATACAGTGCTGGATGTATGAAGTGCATTACCAAAAAGAAAAAGAGAGAAAGAAAAACCAACAAAAGAACTAGAGGAAACAAATATTACAAAACTGCTCTCAGCAAAATGACAATACACAACACAGATAAAAAAAAAAAAAAAAAACGTGAATTGAAAACACCATGAACAACATCATTCCAATGGTTTATCAACAAAGATGAAACTATTGTTTCTCTGTACACTGGCATAGTATTGCAAAAGCAGGGTGTTTTAATTGGTCCTCTGTGTGCGTACGTTTGCACAAGAAATCAATATCAGTTTGATGGATCTTGATGAAACTTGGCAGGTTGCTGCATCGTGTGAATGATTAGACATGATTAAATTTTGGAGTCCCCAGCATTTTTTCTCCCTTTCTCTTTTCAGGTGGAGTCTGTATTCACACTGATTAATCAAATACAAGTTTTGTGGTTGAGGTGCTTGCTATACTATAGAATAATAAATAATAATAAGTTATTGACTCTTTTCTTCACTGGATGCTCTACTACAGTAATCTTGTGCCAGACTAGGCTAATCTAAAATTCAAACCTGTAAATATAGACAAGTACAAGCTAAAAATCTTTGAAATGATAATAATAGATGATGACATCAGCACAAACAACAGACCGTCCTGAAAAACAAAAATCATAAAATCCATTGGGATTTTAACACCTGGACCAAATGGTAATCGGCATTCATTGGCTGTGCAGCCAGTACTGCTTTCGATTAAAATTTATGAAACCTTTCTCTTAAAACAATTTTTCAGGAAAATAGGTTTCTCAAGTCCAGGAGCTGTTATTGCTCTTTCCAATATTGATTGTTTTATTTCTAAACCTTTTTATTTGAAGTAGTGTGGAATGTTAACATCTTGATTATGCCATTATTTTCTCTGAGTTACATCTGCTATCCATTTTAGTTGTTGCTGTTGTTGGTAATCTTCAAGTGATATGGTGTCAGTTATTTGGTAAAGAATAAAAGCCTCAATCAAAGGAAGAAGACTAGATCTGATTATTATGAATAAGAGGGGAGGAGGAAGGACTGCCAAATTAGGGACATGGTTGTGCCCCATGACTATAGAATGAACATAAGGGAGATTGAGAAATTGAACAAATAAGGAAAATGAAAATGGTTATCATGATCATAATCATAGGTGCTTTTTGGAACTATGTTAAAAAGATGAGTTGATCAAGTTGGGATTCCAAGAAGAGGTTTAGACTAAATGGACCATGGTATTACTTAGATCTGAGAGAATACTGAGGAAGATGTTGGAGATTTGAAGAGACTTACTGTTATAATGTACTTCATAGCACTTATAATATAAGTAATGCTTTGGCAACTTGCCATGACACCTGTATTATTTTGACTGACTCCAAATGACTTCTTCTTACCTTTGATCTGGAATCCTTTATTTATAGTTATGAATTAGTTCATATAGTCACTGCGGGTGTGCTATTTACTCCACAACATCTTCCCCTTTTGAGATTAGTACTTTTTATAAATATTTCATTTTTTATTAGTATTAGTATCTCACCATCCTTTTTCTGGTGAATTCACCAACATACTTGACTTTGTAGTGTTTCTGTCTTGGATCCACTTCCAGTTCTTCAGTATGCTGCTTTCTTTTTCTTGAACTTGTCCTTGTACATTCCATGACTTCTTGTGGTGCTGACACATCGAAAGCGTCTTTTAAAGCATTTTTATCGGTTCTTCTAATGCTTCAGGTCTTTTATTGATGAACCTTTTGCAGCTGATTATGGTGCTTTTTAGGTTCAAATCCTTTCCCTGAATCATGAAAATTGCCTTCCCGATTCTTGCTGATATTATGCTTTCTTCCCATGTTCCTTTGCCATTCTTATATACTCTAAAGAACACTTTTTTGTGTCATTTTTGTTATCCGTTCATTATTTTTGACTTTGTAATAACTTGTTGAACACCGATTTTACTTTTCTAGCAAGCATTAATTTTGACATCAACATGCCTGATGGTGTATTCAGGTTAGGTGTCACAAGGTAAATTCTCAAAAAATTGTTCGTTCGACCATGGGTGATATGGTGGTGTTGTAATATGCTCAATAAAGAACACCTCATGAAAGTCTTCAAATTCTTTATCCATGAATTGTGTTCCATGGTCAGAGACTATAGTATCTGGTATTTCATATCTTGCAAACAGTTCATGCAAGAAATTCAGTCACTGAAGATGCTGGATTTTTGCACTTATAAATTTCTGTCCATTTAGTAAAACTATCAACTACCACAAGATAATGTGATACATTCATAGGACCTGCAAAATCTATATGCAATTGTGACCACTGTGTGTCTGTCTTTGGCCAAGGTTCTATTTTTGTTATAGGTAGTTTTGCTGCCAGAGCACAATACCTGCAAGTTTTCTCTATTTTTTCAATATTTTGATCCAATATATGAAACTACACACTAGAGGTTTAATTCTTGAAATACCAGGATGTCCACTATGAAAATCCTTCAGTATTTGCTTCTGTAACATACTAGGTATTACAACCCTTTGCTTAAACATTACTACATCATTGCATAACGAGTAAGCATTTAAGTCTGGATTTTGTTCTTTGTTACTTTCTTTCAGTTGTTTTTGCACTAAAGAAAGCATTTTCCAATTTTTCTTTTATTTCTTCCAGGGTAACTGGTGACTCTCATACTACATTGCACAAAATGTCTTTATTTCTATTTCACTTTTTAGTATCGCAATGACTATGTCCTCCAAAGGTTGTACATTTTTAGGTATTAATCTTGATAATCCATCCTAATTTTTAGTCAGTTGGTACTCCATCATAAAATCATAATTTAATTAGATGGTACCCCAGTGTTGTAGTTTTTATTAGCTGTATGTGTATGTGTATTCTTTTCTTTGAACCATATATTGTTAATAGAGGTCTGTGGTCTGTTTGCAACAATTTCTGCTTATGGATCATAGTGTGCTCATGGTAAATCTGACGTAAGTCTTTTTTTTATTTTGTCAAACAACTTTTGACAGTTATTATTCCAGTTCCACTTTTAAGTATATCATTCAGTGGAGCTCTCAAATTATGCATATTATGTAGATATATTTGATAGTAATTAGCCAGTCCTAGAAAAACTTATGACATAGACATGTTTGCTGGTGGAGGCATATTTTTAATGGTTTGATACTTGCCCAACAATGCATGCAATTTGTTTTTTAAAGTGTTTTAGTATTTACTGGCAATAATGTCTATAGAAATTAAAAAAAAGTATATAATTGAGCAACATGAAAATGATAGACAGCACCTGAGATTTTCAAAGCTGGAAAACAACTTGGAATCAATAGACAATTGATACAATGAGACTTCCTCCACCAATGATAGAGTGAGAACAGGACATCCTTTGCACCTCCAGAATGCCAAAAAACTCATTATACACGTGAGTGAAAAAATCAGGTGTGATCCAAGAAGGTCAAGGAGAAAATTGGCTAAGGAAGCTAGAAGCAAACAGTTATTGAAATGGATTGATGATGGCATACTGCAAAGCATCATCTTCACTGAGGAGAGACTGTTCACTGTTGAACAGATTTTTAATAACGAAAATTATCTTGTGCTTTCAACAAGCCCTCAGTCAGTTCCTGCTGCTTGAGGAAAATGCCTAAGAATCCAGAAACAAGCATGAGTTTGGGCAACCATTTCAGAAAGAGGAAATTTTCTACTTGTTTTCAAGCCTCCAGGGATAAAGACCAACAAAGAATTGTGCAAAGAGGACATCTTGGAAGGTCACCAAGCCATTATGCAATGAAACTTATGGTGATAAACACTGGACATTTCAACAAGACAGAGCAATGATCCATAGTTCTTGTGTAACACAGTAGTGGTGCAGAGACAATTATCCTGGCTTCATCACCAAGGATGAACGGCCTCCATCATCACCATGATTATTCGTTTATGGGCAGTTCTTGAGAGTGAAGCATGTTCTACTCTGCACCACAATACTGAAGCTCTGAAGGCAAAATTGAAGAGAGTATGAGACAAAATACCCATGGAAACTGTGGATGCCACCATCAATGACTTTCTCTAAAGACTTCTACATGTGGTGTAGGCTAAAAGGAACCATATTGAATGAGATTTTCTAGTGTTATTTAGCAGATTAATATTTACTTTTTGTTAAAATTATTATGTTATGAGCTTTTTCTTTTGTAATAGTATTTATGGCACACCTTGTATATTTGAAAAGTTGGTAAGGAGTAATAAAAGCCTAAACATTGTGTTTATATACTAGGTTCAAATGCATTTGCTGCTAAAATACAACCTTGGTTATTAGATTTTCCCTCCTATCTACAGATTCTTTTCATCAATTTCTATGTGATTCATATAAAAAAATTAAAGTTTTGACAAATAAATCCTACCTGTGATAACAGCTTTTTTATTTTTCCGAAACTAAAGTTCATCCAGCTCAAGGTAGAGTGTTCGTGAATAAGGTGTGTGATATGAATGTAAGGTGATAGAAGGAAGTGAGGATAAGGAGGATAGATAGTGATTGACTTTTAGAGACAAAGATTTTAGTCTTCAAGAAAGAATCCATGCAAAATAATATCAAAGGATTTATCAAGTAATTAAATAACACTTTTGTTCACTTGACTAAAATTATTCACTGGCAAGGCATCTACAGAGAAAATATCATAAATGTGTGCAAGGATAAATTTCATCTTAGAACAGAAGAGAAATCTATATACTTGTATTTGTTTGTAAAATGAATCAACAAAATACAAAATTAAGTGCAGAATTAATGAAAAACATTGGGCAATGTTTTACCTTTCTCCTTGAAGATGGTTTTGATCGGGGAGATGGTTCCCAAGCACCAAAATGATTTGACATGTTTCTTAGCCAAAATCTTAAGTACTGATGAATTCTGGATTGTTATCTATAGCCATGTTATGTCATTTTTAACAACAAAAAGTAATCATTAATTTATTTATATAAACATAGAGAGACTAGAAAGTCTATTTTAGTGGGACTCATGGACAACTTTAGGAACTGCTATGCCTAAGTTCACAGCCAAAGTCTTGGTAAAAGCTGTTAAATATGTATTTACATATTTGTCCTTTTTGTATTATATCACCATCATTTATTGAATCCACTCTTAAAGAATCTAACTTATGTCTCTCTAATACAGACAGTATGTAAATAAAAAACATTCTCATAATAAAACCAAAAGACATGTTGTCTGTAGGACATTGCTGACTGACCAATGAGAATCAGGCTACACAAAAAGTGAAAACATCAGAACTTCTACTAGATCTGTTTATATTTCTGAGATGAGATATTGTAACTATTTATATCATTCGGACTGTTGTCCTTGTTTTTATTGCCATATTCACAATGTTTTGGCCATTGTACCATTTTTATTTTATCTGCTTTTATTCACTGGGCTACGCGTCTCAAGTGTTGTTTGAGTAATCCAAAAAGTGACTTGATCCAAAGAGTTAGAGTTCAATACCTGGCTATAGCAGAGGGATCAAAAACTTGGAGAGTTGAGTTACTAAAAGAGAATTAACTGATACAGAGATATCCCACAGGGACATGTCATGTGGAATTAGAACAATCTACTCTTGCAGACTAAATAAAAGGTTCGCTTCAAAATTTCGAATATTTATCACCTGAAGAATGTTGGAGTGTACAATGGCAGAAAATGTTTAAAGTACTTAGTATCAAACTCATTTTTCATTTAAATATCAACAAAAGCATATCTGATTAATTAAGGCAGAAGAAGAATACCAAAATATCCTAAAAGTTGATCAATTCAAGCTGTTAAATTTGTTCCCCAACTGGCACCATTATAAATTATTTTAAATGAAATGGTTTTAAAGTTTCTGTATTCATTAACATAGGAAAGTTGAATGTATTATCAATATTTCAATTTATCTAATTAGAGTAAGAGTTAGACAGTCTCTTATTTGAAATTCTGAAAAGGCAGAAAAAAAAAAAAAAAAGAAAAATATATTTGAATTTTCAGAGCATATTCCTCTACTTTTTAATTAATAAAACCATGCTGGTAAATTATTGGCCCATTTTTGCCTCATTTACCATTTTACAAATAAACTGTAATATTATTTATTTCATTCTTCAACCATCAACTTAATTGTCTACTTCTATATAAGTAAAGGCATTCCAAAAAGGAAAGGTTTCAAATTTTGACAAGTGTTTGGCCCCAAGAAAATGAGATAAGAAAATATCTATCTATACATTTTTTTAAATATATTTCCCAAGCATAAAACTTAGTTTTTCCATACTGAAAATATCACAATACATTTGTCATGTATTTTTAAACTTATTGATAAACTACAGATACTCATGTTTTAGCATGTCTTGAAGAAACAAGGCTGATATCTCTGTGCAAGTTGGTAACATGGTCATTTTCATTTAAGGAATGCTCTTCTTTCTGTGAGCCATACTTAGATTATCAGCAAGTGCAAATAAAAAACCGGCAGTTCTTGAGACCTCATTCATCTTGGTGTAATCCTCAACAAGTGGTTGCTGTCAGTTATTTGTGACCAGCTTGGTTTGAAAAACTTGTGGCATAGCAATAGGCAATTCTAATTATGGTGCTGGGTAGATGAAGTTCAGTACCATATAATTTGTCAGGAAAATGAAAAAAATCCATTTCAAAAGCCAAAACCTCACAAGTCTGTAGACAATGAAATGATATCATAAAAGTGCATAATTCTGCTTCTAATCTCTCTTTGTTCAATATCAATGTTAATTTTTGAGAAAGTGTTTCATATGGAGAGAAATCTATATCCTTGTATTTGTTTGTAAAATGAATCAACAAAATACAAAATTAAGTGAAGAATTAATGAAAAACATAGGGCAATGTTTTACCTTTCTCCTTGAAGATGGTTTTGATCGGGGAGATGGTTCCCAAGTACCAGAATGATATAACATGTTTCTTAGCCAAAATCTTAAGTACTGATGAATTCTGGATTGTTATCTATAGACATGTTATGTCATTTTTAACAACAAAAAGTAATCATTAATTTATTTATATAAACATAGAGAGACTAGAAAGTCTATTTTAGTGGGACTCACGGACAACTTTAGGAACTGCTATGCCTAAGTTCACAGCCAAAGTCTTGGTAAAAGCTGTTAAATATGTATTTACATATTTGTCCTTTTTGTATTATATCACCATCATTTATTGAATCCACTCTTAAAGAATCTAACTTATGTCTATCTAATACAGACAGTATGTAAATAAAAAACATTCTCATGATAAAACCAAAAGACATGTTGTCTGTAGGACATCACTGACTGACCAATGATTATCAGGCTACACAAAAGTGAAAACACCAAAATTTCTCCTACTAGATCTGTCTATATTTCTGAGATGCGATATTGTAACTATTTGCACTATTTACATTGTTCGGACTGGTGTCCTCATCTTAACTGCCATATTCACAATGTTTTGGCCATTGTACGCTCCAGCCTTCTTCAAGTGGTATACACAGGAATTCCAAAACAAACCCATTATTTAGTCAACAGGAGTAGATTGTCCCCAAGGATACATGGCCCAGTGGATAAAAGCATTGGTTGAAGTGATCCAAATGTGACTTTACCTAAAGAGTTAGAGTTCAATACTTGGCCACAGCAGAAGTGAACATAAAAAAAACTTGGAGAGTTGAGTTATTAAAGTGAATTAACTGAAACTGAGATATCATGAGAAAAGGCATGGCATGTGGAACTAGAACAATCTACCCCCACCCACCGGTCTAAATAAAGAGTTTAGTCCAAAATTCCAATGTATATTTCTCGAAGAAAGTCGGAGAGCATATAATAGCCCAAACATTGTGAATATGACAATAAAGATGAGGACAACAGTCCAAATAATGTAAATAGTATAAACAGTCTCCTACTTGATAAATACATAATTATGAATACACATTATAAAAATTCTGATTTGTTTATGGAGGCATCAAAGCCCACATAAACAAATCAGAATTTTTACAAACATATAGAATTATCTACAGTTATAATGCATGTAATACATGACTAACTAATGAAAATTAAACCACACAAAAATTGAAAATTCTAGAACTTCTGTCTTTTTGCCTGTTTTTCTTCTCAATCTCTGATGATGAAGCTTTAATAAAAGTGAACCATGTTAGATTGATAAACATTTCTTATTTGTTCTTTATCTTATCATCCTGTTGGATTTCAATCTACAGTTGATCTTTAAGTCATATTTGTCTTTTTAATTTTTTTAAAGGAATATGTTTTTATATTGTTTAAGTAACATTTTTTAATTCATATACAGTAAAATACTCAAACTATAACAGTATAAACAAACATTACTGAATTTAAGAATTCAAGAGAAACTTAAAATTGTTACTGTTCCCTGTAAAACTTGAGGTGTGGTGTTAGGTGGATGTTATTCTGTGTATCTGACAAGACTATAAGAGATTACCGTGTGAATGAAGTGGGAGGAATGGGTTCAATTAGCTTAAAGTTAGTTCTGATGTGACTAAAATAGGAAGCCAAGCATCAAGAACAAACAACTATGAGGGTGTGCTAAAACTTTTTCAGATCAAAATAAGAAATCCTTTAAAGAAAAAGAAAAATTGTAGAATTTGAGAAACAAGTGGAATGAAGAACTTTTTAGCACCCCCTTCATAGTTTTTGATTAAAAGACTTCTACTCAGATGATGAGTTTCTTCTTTTTGAAGCCAGTTACTAATAAAAGATTTTAACTTGTTTACTATCAAAAAAAAAAAAAAAAAATCCATTTTTTAAGTTTTTGTAGAGTATGGTTTAACACCATACTCTACAAAAACTTAAAAAATGGCAGCAGATTTAAAGACTATATTTATAGATGATGAAAAAAATAAAAATGCCCCCTCAACCCCCCCCCCCAAAAAAAAACCAAACCAAAAACAAAACAAAAAAAACAACAAAAGAAACCAAAAAAAGCAAAACAAAACAGCAACACAAAAACAGAAACAAATAACATACAAAAAGTAAAAGTAAAAAATAAACACAAAACAAAACAAAAATATACATACATATATATATATATATATATATATATATATATATATATATATATATATATATAAACAACCTTTTTCCCATTTGTCAATGTCACAGTTATAAAATCCAAGATCTTCCTTTGGTATAATGTCTGCTTTAAATGGTTTTCTGCTAATGGCTGTTATTTCTTAAACAATTTTAATTTTTTAAATTGAACTCAAAAATCCCAGCTATTAGATTCACAATCTAAATAAAATAAATAATAATAAAAAAGGAAATAAATAAAAAATGTCAAAAATTGTCTAAAAAATGTCTTTAAATATCTAACCAAAAAAAATGTTACTACTACTAATACTACTTGAGTTACTGCTATGAGATAACTAATTTTTGAAGCAATTTCCAAGACAATGTTCTGATATTCCCACAAGCAGCCTTGCCCAAATTATCAGTATTTTCATCATCAGCAACTTCCCGGAAGATATTTCTGTGATTACATTTTCAACTATTTTGGTACACTTTTAGCAATCTTTTTTATTTTCCTTTGGACCCAAATAGCAGCAGGTTTTTTTCAATTTGATTTTCCACATTACTCATGACCTATTTTCACTTTTTACCGATCAATTCCCCGTCTTAGCTGCAATATTATGAAATGGGCACTAAAAAGTATTCAGCTCAAGCCACTTCCCAAAATCTGACCAAACATCAGGTCTTCTTTTGAAAAAGATTTGTAATCAAATCAAGACATTTTTCAACACCTCCTCATACAACATCACAACTATTAGAAATACAGGGTGTGGCAGAAATACCTCCCACATAACGGTAAGGCATTAGCTAGATGAAGACACCATCTTTTAGTTACTTAGTTTCTTGTATCACACAACTGTTACACTCTGCCAATACTTCATTAATAATGGACTATTCCTTTTTGATTGCGTGGAAAGGCATATCAAAGACAATGACTTTGTTCCAGTTAGAAAGAAAGAACGAAAGAAGGGAAGATAAAAGTGTTTAACAGTTTCATTAAAAATGAAAAAAGTTGTCAATTTCAAATCTATTCATTTGTACCTCCTTACTTCTTAAAATAACAACTAGCATTCATATTTATAATTGTTATTGCAATATTTTATTAAAGTAGTTAAGCTCAAATATTTAATGATATTATAGGTGAATTTCTATGGATACTTTATTGTTGTAGATTTACCAGAATATTAAAATAGGAAAGTCATGGAATTTTCCCTGGTCTTTCTAGCTGCCACTAATGTCTTATCATTATGCGGGAGGTATTTCTGCTGTAGCTTGCACATAAACACATCAGCAAATTGTGCCTGTTTCTAGCTTTGAAATAAATTTCAAGTTCACAACTGTTCTGACAAATTTCCAAACATTTTGGAAGATTATAAAAAAAAAAAATATAAAGATATAAAATAATTGAGATCTTCATAGAATAAAATTAAGCTATAACAAATGACTTTTCTATGAGTTTTTCTCTAGGTAGACATAGATTTCAAGTTTAATTTATATGATTTATTTATCTTTTTGTAATAAGTTTAAGAATAACGAATATGTACTAATAAAATTTGAGCCATAAAGCTATGAAAATAAAAACTGAAATGTATAAAATATTTTTGTTTTTTGCATATTTTAAAAATATTCAATAAGCAATGTTGATTTTCTTTGAACCCTTTGTCCAAGAAGTCAAGAGTAATTCTCTAAAACACACTTGCAAGGAAAATATTCGATTATAATTGTGCTTGTCTCTCCCTTCATTAGTTCACACAACCATTACGCCATGCCAATACCTCATAAATAATGGACTATTCCATTTTGATCACACTGAAAGAGGGGAAAAGACATTACTTGGTTTCAGTGAGAAAATGAAAGAATGAAGGGAAGATAAAAATGTTTAACAGCTGTTTCAGTGAAATGGAAAAAAGTTGTCAATTTCAAATCTTTTTATTTGTATCCCCTTACTTCTTGAAATAGCAACCAGCATCCATATTTATGATTGTTAATGTAATATTCTGTTAAAGTTGTTAAGCTCAAATATTTAATGATGTGATAGTGGAATTACTACACTTATTTTATTGTTGTAGAACTCGCCATGAGCTTATTCTATCATTAACTTAAGAATTAAGATTCATCAGAAAATTCATATAGGAAAACTGTAAAATTTTCATGGATATTCCTAGTTTATTATAATCTCTTATAATCATATTTTTTCTCAGATGCTAGATGAATATATAAATTAAACTTATGCAACTGTAAATTCTATGCTAACAGTTTCTTCATTTGCACTTCTCACTTGTGGAACAAACTTCTGGTTTCATGATTTCCAGCCAGTTTTGATCTTCAAAAAAATTGAATGTCAATCACTATCTCCTGTCTTGTTGATTGCAATATTTTGCTGAAGTTGTTATGCTCAAATATTTGAGATATTAATGGATATTTCATTTTTGTAGAACTCACCATGAGCTTACTCAATCATTAACTAAAGAATTAACATTCATCAGAAAATTTAGGAAAACTGTTAAATTTTCATGGGTTTGAAAACTAGTGAACAATAAATGAATAATAATTGAATAATAAATTAATATGGGAGACATTGTTTTCTAGCATTTCAATGTTTATTTCATATCATAACAATGAAGTAATATTGCTACTTCTAGTCAAATGTTTGGATAGTGATATGAAATATTCCAAATTTAAGACAACTTAGAATATAATTTTGCCTTGCAAGATTTAAATGTCTTGGTGAATTCTTAAGGAAGACATGTTTGAAATGAACGAATTTCACCTGTCATGAATGTTAATAAAATATTAATGAACATCAAAATACTTGGCACTGCAGCCATTTTCTTTACAAATTTGTCTGAGACTAACATAGTTTTAAACTGGAAAACATTGTCATCATATAAAAAGAATTATTCAAATTTACTCACAAAAACAAAAATACAACTCAGAATTATTCATTTTCACTTGTCTCTTATTTAAGTTTCCTGTTTACATGTAGTAATAGAGATGTCCATTAGCCTTGAACTTTATTCAATCAAGAAGGAGTAGATTGTTCTATTTCTGCTTTCTATTCTTATAACATGGCTGTATATATGACTGCATCAGTCAATTCTCTCCGGTCTAATTATGCGACACTTGTTTATTTCTGTTGTGAGGTGAGGTCTGACAAGACACAATACTCAACTTGACAGTCAGTTGTGATAGTAGAGTATTTAATACTCAGTTAGACAAGTCACTGCAATAGTATATTATCTTCTTTTTCTAGACAATTACCCAGGACTACTTATCATGAATGGATCAGCTCATGATAGTAAGGAGGGTAACTGGCTCTTACCATAACAATTTCTTCCACAAAACTAAAGCATAACTTTTCTACACTACTGGGGGCAAGGATTAAAGCATTGGTTCAAGTATATCTGGTTTTCTGGCTGTCATGAGTTCAATCTCTGACTTGGATAGGGCAGAAAAGTTATAAAACCTGGTTCAGCAAAAGAAACAGAAAAGCAATAAAGGTAAATGAACTATATATATATATATATATATATATATATATATATATATATATAAAAAATTCTGTTTATATGTTATTTTATAGATACAACTATTTATAGGTACAAATATTTAAATAAATGCTCTGTTTATAATAAACAGTATTAACTACATTTACCAGGCTGAAATGAAATGAGAAATGTAGTTAATACTGTTTATTATAAACAGAGCATTTACTTGAATATTTGTATCTATAAAAATAATGTATTAACAGAAAATACAGTAAAATAATTGTTAAACTTAGTCCATTTCATAATATATGATGTCATAGATCTATATAAGTTGCCATTCAAGGCTTGAGATCCCATCCTGGCCTTATATATAATTTAGTGCTTGAAAATATATTTCAATTGGGCACTGTTGTATAACAAGCTAATTTTATAAACAACAACCACCTGCGCTAATGTAAAGCTCTTCAGTAAAATGAATTGAGCCCTATGGCTATTTGGCATTTGTTTACATTTGTAAAAACAACACGCTAGATTTGGCTGCCTCATTCTGTCGAATGAAGATAGCTCAGTGGTAGAAACTCTGACTGACACCAAATCGGTTGGGTTTTAATCTTGGCTTGAAGCATTTGGATGTCTAGTTGCACTGAGGAGCTGTGATACAGCGAAACAGTACTATCTGCAAATGACATATATATATATATATATATATATATATATATATATATATATATGTTGGCTGTTAGCTTCTATAAGAACCTCATCTGCCCTTTGATAGGTCTTGTTTTTTGTCTTGTGGAGTGAAATGCCACCTTCCACATCAGCTAATGGGTGAGTTGGTTTGGATACCAGCCACTCATCCATGTGCCAAGTTGTACTAGGTTTCATGTTTCCAGTAGCAGGTTTAAGCCTGACCAGAACTGAATAGTATTAATTGATAAGATGGGTAATAGAATGAGAACAACCGACCTTTGTGGATTGAAGAAAGTGTTCGGTTCAAAATTCTAAGAAGGTTACCTAGTAACAGATATCTGAAGGAGGTCAGAGAGTGAAACAGCTAAAACATAGCAACCCAGACAAGGATACTAGACCTAATGCAATGATACTTCCTTATCTAATAAAAATTCTGATATATTTCATACTACTATACTCCAACAATTAAATAAAAAATATGGATTTCAAATAAAAATAAACCTCTAGCTGGAATTGAACTCCTATCTTTTATTTTTCTGAGTTTATTGTAATGGTGCTGTTAGTATTAGGTTGGCCAGAAAGTCCCGACTCACTTATGAAGTGGAAAGAAAACAACAAATCTTGATCTCTCTCTGGTGGAATTTCCAAGGATAACTGCATTTCAAGCTTATTCCGCACAGTCATGCCATCAACACTAAACAGTATTGCTAGTAGCTAGACAGTGTGTATGAAAAACTAAAGAAGGAGTATACTGCTTTGGTCAGTCGAGGTCAGGCATTGTTTCAGCAAGACAATGTGAGGCCACATATTGCCAGGTTGACTAAGGGGAAGTTTAAACAGATGGATGATATTGAGATTCTTCCATATCCACCATTCACTCCTGATGCTGCTTTGAGTAACTATGTCCTGTTCTGCTCAATGGTACACTTCCTTCATAACTGGCATAGCACATACTATACAAGTGAAGAAAAGATTGTTTGCACTGGCTCAATTGACTACGGTTGAATAATGATGATGATAATGATGAACACTTTCGATGAAGTGAAGGAAGCTTGTTTACAGATTTTGATTCAAAGCCAACGGACAGGTATCTGGGACAGATTTGGATGCTGGCTGATTGCTGGTAGATCGTCAAGAATGGTGGACTTTATTTTGAAAAATAAATGTTGGTATTGCTTCATAAAATTTTGTTGTTTTCTTTCTGCTTCCTAAGTCAGTCAGGACCTTCTGGCCAACCTAATAATTTGGTAATAAAGTCTTTCACCAGTAGATAATTCTCAAATAGGTCATCCTGATATATTTTTCACTTCTCCAACTGCCACCACATCAGCATTTAATTTGTTTATATACAATATGTTATATTGGGTTTTATGATGCTATAAAAATGGCATTAATCAAAATATTTACTTTAATGATGAAATTTTATTATGCAGCTCAAAGATTGCGCATCATCTGTAAATAAATATGTATAATTTGTCCATGCTTAGAATATTGCTGCCACATTTATTTTGAGCTCTTTGATAAAATCCAAAGATGAATCAGCAATATTATTGGTCCTGATCTGGCAGCTTGGCTTCAGTCACTATCCCACTTCCATGAAGTTACCTCTCTGTGCTTTTTCTATAAATACATTCATGGTAATAGTTCAGATGAGCTCTTTGCTATGGTACCTAGACTTTTTGAATTTAAGCGCAAATGGTGTCACGATCTCATAAATTTACAGCTGAGCTGACTAGATGTAGCCGTAAGCTAACAGTTTCTTTTCCTACACTTCCCCTTCCAGCTGTGCTTTCCAGCCAACTTGCAATCTGAAAAAATTTAAATGCACCGTCAATTGCTACCTGCTGTCCTCCTGATTACTCTTTTCTCTTCACACTCATTATTAATGTTTCTGTTCCTAATTCTTCCACATGTGCACCCACAGTAACCATCTTGTGTCTTAGTGGCTTTACTGCCTTCATGGGATGATACTGATTAAAAAAAATAATAGTGATATCAATTTTTTTATTTCAGATACATTACCATTAACCATACAGGAAAAGCAATTTTATGTATGCAATGTTTTAATAACTTCTGACACTTGATATTTATTTTCCGATATATTAGTTATATGTGAATCAATCATACTTCATTTTTTCAGTTAAAAATTCCTATATCTTTTAGAAACCCTATTATCTGGCCAGTGGCAACATCTATAAATAATTTTTTTTTATTTATGATATTGTAATATTTACTACATTTAAGTAGATACCGTCAACATTACAGTGTCATCTCTTTGTGCTTTTAAAGTTTGCTTTCTCATAATGTGTCTCATATTGAGACACATTCCCAGAAAACAAATGCGTCCTGAGTAAGATGATAAACTACGTCCAACAGCAAGGCCTCTGATCAGGAAGTTTTGAGGAGTGTGGAACCACCTCTTAATTGCTGGTGTTTTCAGGTCCACCCTGACCCAGGGTGGTAGCACCTGTTAGGGTCCCAACTATGGGCAAATAGTTAGCCCTCAAACTGAGGTCAAAGCATTATGTAAGTGTAAAAATAGGTTTTAATACCAGAAATACTTTGTAAAAAATATTTATTCCCAGCAATACATTTTTGAAAAAAAAAAGAAAAAAAAAAAAAAGAAAAAGAAGATATTCCCAGCAATATATTTTTGAAAAAAAAAGATAGAAAAAATATCACCAGTTATACATTTTTGAAGAAAAAATATTACTAGAAATAAAAATTTTGTCGGCATTAAATACCCCATTGATGTTGATATGCCATAAAACAAACCAAACTAAACCCAGAAAACAAACTTTACAGACACCAAACCAAGTAGCAGATAAGAAAAGGCAAAATTACTAAAAGGGACAAACAGGGGACATTGTGCTAAATAGAGTTCATATTGGACATACAAGACTAACTCATGTACACCTGATTAGAGCTGAAGGCACATCTAGATGTATTCATTACAATCACATGTAATCACATGGTTAAGCAGATTCGATTGAATGTAAAATATTTTTAACAAGTATAGATTTTATAAGCAGAACTTTACATCATACATTTATTGCTCATATAAATATATCCTGAAAATTTTACAAGCATTAATTGGTTAATAACAATTTTATTGTGAAAACAATATTCTTGCATAATAAAATCTGACACCGTGTAGAAGTATTAGATACTAGTCGAGGTACCCAGTGTTACCTGGGTATACATGGCTGCAATTGTATAACCACATCCCCCTATCTAGAAATGTCTGACTGCATCCCTGCTTGCATGCAGCATCTGTTGGTATACTAAGCTACTCCACCTTCATCTTTTTTATGGTATGTCCTTCACAAATATTTGATTGTTCAAATAAAGGAATTCCATTGATAAAACCTTCTTGTGTGGTTGTTGCTTCAGGTTAAATTGTTTCAATGTTTGAGATATTCAGTAAATTTCCTATGACTGTAATTACTTTCAAATAGTGTGGCATTGACAAATCCATACATTTACTGTAAAGCTGGAGTTAATAAAAGGTTCTTTGGGAATTTTCCCCTTTTAATGCTTTAATAATCCTTCTCAAGCAGATATAAGAATTTCTTTAGATGAACTCATTATATTTTTTCATCTCATTTCTTTTGCTTTTTATCAAAACTCCCAAATTGTTATTCTGCAAATGTTAAATATTCATATTAATTCTTGATGCATGCTTGGGTGATCATATGTCTTATCAATGCATAACTGACTTGTTAAAAGAATTTCTGCAGTAAGTTGCCATTATTTTTTTATGGTAAACTGGTTACCAAACAAGGCTATAGGATCCAGTCTGGCCTGCTATTTAACCCATAGCTAGGGGGAAAGAGATGGATTCATATTATTCTCAAAGGTATTTGTGCATAAGTGAATGCAACTTGACTGGAATTTGAATTCTGCTGATTTTTTTATTTTTTATTCTGCATCCATCACAGCACCCACACATCATAAGGTAATAATAAGAAATTAAAAAAAAAAATGTAAAAATTAAAAATAATAAGTTTTCATTTTCGACATGTGTAGACTATTATAATTTAGAATATTTTGATATTTTTTAAAGTTGTATATTCCCCCAGCTGAATTGAATTCATTAAAATAATTAGATTAAAATTAGAAAAAAGTTATTTTCATAATAAACAATTTCCATTAAATTATCTGTTTGCACTGAGGCCTTAATTATTTAGAGAATATATAATTTACACAAGTTTACCTGAATACCAAACAAACAGCAAAATTAAGAAAGGATAACTATTCTCACTTCTCCCCATGCTCTAAATGAAAACAATTATAATAAATAAAACTAGTTTATATATATATATATATATATATATTTAATGTGGGGTTCATTCTGTACAAGGCATGGGAGCCACTTGAGGTAGAAGATTATAGAGTAAGAGGAACAGTTTATGCAGATATGTGGAGAAGATAATGGTTAACCCTAGACTTGAAAAGGTCGAGATTGTAGTGATCAGGAAAATATCCCCTTGGGAGTCACTTCCACAGATCAGTGGTTCGCAGGACAAAGCTACTTGAGTGGAACTTACTTTTCTTCCAATGGAATACGGAAGGAATTTGTCTATATCTCATTATCTATTATGTTATATATATATATATTAGGTTGGTGCAAAAATAATGTCGTTTTCTCACATAGTAACATATGTGAGAAAACGACATTATTTTTGCACCAACCTAATACACACACACACACACACACACACACACACAGAGGTTGCGGCAGAAAGAGCTCCTACATTTTAAAGTGTCAGCTGTGTGGTGTGATTGAACTTGGTCAAGTAGTAATGGTGTCTTCATCTAGCTAATGACTTACCATATTTTTTCAGATACTATCAATTACCCTCATGGCTTGGACTGGTGCATACAGTGCATTTGCTGTTGAAACATTTTTAAGATTGGTGAATCTGTAATTGCAACATAAAGACGTTTTTTGTGCTAATTTCAGAATGATGCTGCTCCAAATAGAAAATTAATACTGCTATGGGTAAAAAATTTCAGTGCCAAAAGTCCAGCACTTAAAAGAAAGTCACCTGGAAAACCTTGAAGTGTTCAAAGTTCCAGGTGATAGAAAACTTTAGAAATCATCTACATCAGTGTATGACAAATAAAGGCCACCGTTTGGAGGATGACATTTTTAAAACCAAAGATTTAAAAACTCTGTAGTCCTTTGTTTAAACAACAGTGAAATAAAATTTTTAATATGATTTACCATGTTTTTTTTTTGTTAACCTTAAAAATACAAGGTATTTCTGTCGTACTCTGCATATATTTAAAAAAATGGACTATTTTTCTGGTTTATGTCAACTAATTTTAAATATTTATTAATTCATAAAATATTTAGCATGCATTTGTTTCTAGCAATGCAAGTTACATTTCTTGTGTTTCTTTTGCAGCAGAGATGCAAAAGAAGAGATTAACATTTCTCGATTATGATTGTTAAGCTAATCTATTTTGCCTGTCTTTGAATAAGAATTTCCTATTTTTTATTGGAGACAAAATTTCTAGCAGTTTTCATGTATACTTTATGCAATTTTAAAGAAAGGAAAAAAAAAAAAGAAAAAGATATTTCAGTGATATTAAAAGTTCACATCCATTTCTGTAAAGCATACCCTGAAGAAAATCAATAACATTTTTATTCTTTCACAGAAGGTTCACATACAATTACTGAAATGTGATTTTAAAATTATTTTTTCTTCTTTTTTTTTTTTTTTTTTACTTCTCTAAATAAAGTGAGAAAATCTAAGTAGAAAATTTGGTAATTTTTTGGAAAATAATTTCAACCAAAGATGTTAAATATGCAGGATAATTTTTAGACACTTTTACAATGACCTCCTCAAAACTCAGGCAGTTTTAGCTGGAAGTACTGTGTATTTTTTATGACTGTTACCAAATTTAATGAAAAAGATATTATAGACTGCAGCTAATTTAACAAGTTCTTATACAACCCAATTGTATAACCTGAACAAAAATAGTCTCAACTTTTAAAAAATTCATTTCTGTTTAATAGGAAAAAAACTCCAAACTCATTTTTCCACAAATTACTTACAAGATGTGCTTCAACATTTTTATAAAAATAGATTGACTAATTTTTTTTTTACTTAATTAGTTTTTTTTTTCTATAATTATCAGCATTTTCTATTGCTAGTTTCCAGTTTCATCACAAGACATTTTTTTTCTATTCAACTTCCATGGTTTTAAATGATATAAATAGAATTGTCAAGCTCATGGACATTTTCCACAAATCATTTCCTTTAGTAATCTGCAGATGATGCATGGGTTTATATTTTCATGTTTCACAATATGTCATTTACAATCTCAAGTAAAAATAAAGAAAATTAAAAAAATGAAATAAAAGGCCCTTGGTCACATGTCAATGGTTGAGTGGTTAGCAAGGTACTCAATTTAACCCTTGCTGAGCATCTGTTAGTTGTGGTTTTATGCTTGACTATGCTTGGCTTAATAAATACTTTGGACATTTGTTAGCAAGTTCATCTTGTAGGTCAATTTACTAGTATGACTTTGTTCCTTACTTGTTTTATGTCAGACTAAATCACATTTTGTAAAGAGCTATGGAGAAGGGTGGGCTATTTTGCCCAAGAACATGCTACACATGAATGGATACCTACTGAGATATGTAGAGGGAGATGGTTAGGTATTAAACTGTGAAATGGACCTACAGCTGCACCTGGTCACCTGACTAATGATGATGGGTGCTTTACTGTGTATCAGTGGTTAGCAAGCTGGTATTGTACACTAAATGGATGTAATCTGGAAATCTGATCTACCAAGCCAATTTCAAATAGAGATTCTTTTGTGCCACTGTAGAGGCGGTTTTAATGTCCAATGCCACTGTTTGGACATTAACTAAAACCCTAGAGTCTAAGATTGATGGAGCCTACACTTAGATGCTTAAAATTATACTTAACATCTCTTGGAGACAACATCCAACTAAATCATAGCTCTATGGATCCACCCCTGATATTTCTACAATCTTATGTGAACGTTGAATATACTTTCCAAAACATTGCTGGCAATCAAAACAAGAACTTACAAGTGATCTACTACTCTGGACACCCAGGCATGGCACAAGACAAGTTGGTTGTAATCAACTACATTGACCAACTATGTTATGACACAGAATGCCACTCTAGTGACTTTCAGATCTAAGAAAAGTAATTACCCACACCTGCTATAGGCTATACTTAACATCTTTTGGAGACAACAACCAACTAAATCACAGATCTATGGACCTGTCGTGATATTTCTACAATCTGGTAAGCAAAACAAGAACATGCGGGTGATCTACTGCTCTGGACACCTAGCCATAGTGCAAGATGGGTTGGTTACCCAGCAACCACCTATACTGACCAACTATGAATGCCACTCTAATGACCTATCAGACCTTGATGCAGGACTATGAGGGTTGGTATAATAGACTCATGAAAGTCTAAACTAGCTCAACTACTAGTAGTAAGTTTGGTTTTCAGTTGGTGTCTCTTATTTTAAGGACAATTACTTAACTTTTCATAGTCTTAGTAATTATTATTATTATTATAAAAACAAAATTCTTTCACAGAATTGGGTAGACTAAAAACATTTCCTTCACAAATAATGAGTTCATTATGACAAGATAATTCCTTTTTATAAACATTATCACAAAGATCAAAATATGGATTTATTATAAAATATTAAATAATATTTTGAACGATTTTCAACATTGTTTTCATGCCATTTTATTTGTATTCTCAACTGGTCGACAAAATGCAAAAGGCAGTTTTGTCATATTATTATTTTTTTTTAAATATGGCATGCATTACTCTTGCAAAGGTTTATTTATTCTGGGATCATTCTTTCTGCACGTTCTGCTGCTATTGTTACCCCTTCAGTTTTCTACCTTTCTTTTCTGTCAACAGAAGAAGCAGGAATAAATAAATAAAAATAGCAAAAGAAAAAAAAAAAAAAAACTGCATTCTTTTTACATCTTTGGAATGTGCCATTATCTGCAGCAAAATCCTTTCTCTCTCCCTTTCCCCTACACCTTTCTGTTGAAATAAAACAAGGGATTTTTAAAACATCCATTATGAAGTGACTGAAAATGAAAGCATAAACATCTTTGTCAAATGATATGGATAAATATTCAGATGACTCATAGCAGGCAACGTCTTTGTCCAACTGAAGGCATATTTGTCGGCACTTGACTGTTCCAATTCAATAGCAAACTTCAAGTTTTGTCTTAGCTGTAAGAAGATCAAGACTTGAACAGACGTAGATAGATTAGGGAAGAGAGATATAAGGTTGTAATGTGATTTGCTCGTAATACTTTAATGCTCCAACAATTTACTGTTTTTTTAAAACCATTTCACTCTAAGCAAGGCAATAAAGCCTCTAAGATGCAAGGAAAGAGAACAAGAATTAAGAGGACAGAAGATAACAATTACAGTGGATTTAAATTTTTGAAGATCAAAGTCGACTTGAAAGCAAGAAGCTGGAAGAAAGTTCCACAATCGAGAAGTGCAAAAGAAGGAACTATTAGCCTAAAACTTACAGATATATCTAGCCATTTCAACTGTAAAATGATGAGACCTAGGTGCCAATCTAGTACTGCGCTTAAATTCATAAAGCCTAGGTACCACAGAGGAAAGTGATATTTATTTTGAAAATACAAAAATGTGCGACAAGGCCAAAAGAGGTGATAGGGGAAGGTTGGTCTTCTGTGTTCAGGCATATATTCATTGGGAAACCTTCGGAATATTTGCAGTATTACTCTTATTTACTCTTTAAAAAATCCATCATGCAATACAAGTTAGATGATATTTGAAAACTGAAATTGACCATTCCAGAAAGAACAAAAATTACAAACATCTATTGTGTTGCGTTAATGAAACAGAAGAGATAATTGAGAATTATGTACATAAAATTCAGACGTGTACAGTGTTTACACTTGGGGAAAAATTGATCATTGATTTTTTTTTTTTTTTTGTTGCCCTTTCTTTCTGATTCTTCATTTTGACAAGCAGTACAATTCTTATATTACAGAAAATATATCATTTGAAATTAATTAGGAATTCTGAATTGAACTTGAGGCAACTGGTAATGAGATTTATGAAGCAGTTTCCACATGATAGATTTCTGTTTCTTTTCCATTTATTTTTTATCACTTCTATGTTGTATTCTTTGAAGAAGTTTGAATTTTAAAGGTCTAATACATCTAAAAGAGTATTAAATCTATGATTGCATTAAACAATAACTGAATTTTAAAATTTTTTTGAAACATTATTATAACTAGCTGACTTTTTAACCTGTAATATCAAAAGCAAGGTTCATTAAGCAAATATTTCTTTTTGGCTTACAAATGTATTCTTTTGTACCAAATACCAGTGCCACCTGGAATAGTGATGCTGGTGACCATTTTCAACAGACAGAATAAGTATATGTGTAGTGTGGGGTAATGGATAATGTCTTGGTATGAGAAATTGAAGAGCTGAGTTCAAATTCCAGTTGGGCTCATTGCATTCCCTTACACATAAATACCCTTAGGAAAGGTATGAATTCATTGCTCCTCCCAGCTATGAGCTGACTAGCAGGACAGACAGGGTCCTATAGCCTTGGTTGGCAAACAGTCTAGCACAGAAAAAAATGACAACCTGCTGCAGAAAATCTTCCTAGTAAGTCATGAATCGAAACAGACATGATTGCCTAAGTGTGTATCATGTATGGTGCTTAGCTGACTGATTAATACCAGTTCAAATAAACATTCCACTAGGATTGTTTCACATGTCACATTTACTGAAACCCATTAGGGTTGTAAGTGCACCAGATGTACTGCAGCCATTGCAAAAGTGATGTGTCTAGGACAAGATAACCTGGTGGAGTCTATCCCCTTTAAGACTGGTTTGAATTCAGAAACTAGTTGCCACTTCAAGACAAGAGAGCCCAATCTGGCCTCCTATTAATCCTCAACTGGGATAAGAAGAGATGGATTTAAACTTTTCTCAAGGGTATTTGTGCGAAAATGAATACAACTGTCTAATGTGGAAATTAAAGCCTGGAATATCAATTTCACTTTCTGCAATGATAACTGCACATGTATAATTTTTTAGAATAGAAGAAAAATAAAAGCTGAAACAATAACCATTATATATTTTGCATTAGGCAAATGAATGATAAGGTGGAAAAAATTCCGTGTAAGACATTTCGTCCTTGAGAAAGACTTCATCAGACTGAAGTTGTTGTTGATGAAATTATATGTGTAGGAGAGGAAGTGGGACATATCAAAACACAAATGTCAGTTATAATTATGCACTGACAGGAAACACTGAAGATGAAATTTTAAATTAAATTATTTTTTCAGACATGCCTAGACACATAGTCTAGCCGATTTAATTCAGTTTCCTTATGCATTACTTTGTATCACTTTTATTATTAAGTATCACACATTGGGATAATAGGAGATCTGCCAAGAAAGTTGATATGTTGTAAGAACCTGGATGCAAATTTACAGTGGATAATCTAGTGATCAAAGAAATTTCTGTACATGTTCACCACTGTAAATTGCTTTCTCTTAATTAAAGGAACATTTTTCAAGCCCATTTGTCCATCTGTTCCCTCTCCAGCCTGTCCATCCATTCACTTTCCAGCTCTTTACTAAGTGTTACAAATAATAATTATGGTTAGACTTGTTACTTTAGTCCAATGAAGTCCTTCTAGAGGATAAAACACGTTACATTTTTCCACTTTGTCATTAGTTTGTTTAATATTGTTCTGAGATATATATATATATATATATATATATATATATATATATATATATATATATATATATAAATTTACATTATCCAGACTATTGTCCTCATCTTTATTGCCATGTTTATCATAACATTTTGCCCGTTGTATGCTCTGGCCTTCTTCAGCTGGTTGGAATGTAGAACTGAACCCTTTATTTCGCTCACTGGGGTAGACTGTTCTAGTTCCACATACCATGTCTAATGGATGTCAGTTATCTCCTGAATCTTCTTACTCTGGCAGTGAATCGGATGATGACTTAAGTCAATTTATAGATGGTGACAAAGACAGTGGAAACAGTACCCATCTTCAAGTGATCAACATTATATTTCACCAATTTGATGTCATGTTGACATTGGTAATATAAAGAAAGACTTAGTCCCAACTGGTTAAATACGGTAAAAAATTACAGACTTGAAAAAACTGTAGATATAAAATGCAATATTTTACTTGCTGACACATCAAACACAAAGAAGATACCAAGTGGGCTTAATTCATTTAATAGCAAACAACATCAACTGTGAACATAAAAAGAAAATCACACAAAAATTTCCCTTGAAAATTAAATGGTTTGAATATACACTCATGCTGTGTGTTCGTGGGCTTGGTTTAAGTGATACAGGAGTAAAACCAATGTGTAGATTTCAAGTTATTTAACATCATACACCCTTAAACTACTTAGTAATGCTCTACATTGATTGGCTCTTGAGTCTTGTATTGGGTGAACAAAAATGCTTGAATGTGAAGAAATATTCATTTAATCTTTTAGTGTCCATTGTTTCACCAGTTGAACATATTTTAAGACAATTTTTGATACTAGATGTTGTAATCTAGGGAAGGTTATTGAATAGAATAATCAAATGAAGGTTGGTAATGAATGATAATACTTAGGACAAGAACAACACATATAAGATTCACCAGCGGCGCGTAGAAGAAGTAGTAAACTGCTAGAAGTGAATCAAGTGAATTCCACAATGAATCTCCAACTGCAAAAAATCTACCAACTGCTCCACATGGTCAGATGTAGCACAAGGCCAAATTTTATGTGGGGTATCCTAGCCCATAGGCTCGGCCAAAAATTCCCTGTAGACCCCGTATAAAAGGGGGTCGGGTAGCTGTTTCCCCGAGATGAGACACTGCCCTTCGACATAACCTCACCTGGGGTTCCTCTCTGCCCAGAAGCAGATAGTTTGACCAGCACAGCTGGAGACAAATCTCCAACTGCAGATCAACATACAGTGTTTACTACTATATTTATGTGAATGGGGACATAGTCATTATTGTCCATGGGTATGCAACAACACTAGATGAGCATTCATTTTTATTATTTTATCAATAATATACACAGAAGAATCTAAAAATGAATATCCGCTCACACATTGTGTCAAAATACAATTAATGCTCATCTACTACCAAAAAAATAAGACTTAAAATATGAACCGTGGGTTCTAAATTTTGAGAAGTCATTTGTATCATCCTTAAAAAAAACCTATCTGCTACAAAAACCACAACAGCAATGCTAGTGTGGTGATTCTGTGGCTCTATACTCTGCATGGAATGAGGAGCACTTTGCTTACTTGTAAAATCAATGATACTCAAGCTGATTAATACATTCACCTGCTAACAATAAAGAGCTAATTTTCAATGCAATAGAGTTTTTTAAGTTTCTGTTTACATGACTTCCCTTTTCTCTTTCTCTCCCAATTGCTTTTATTTGAGAAAACTCATTCTCTGCATTGTATTACCTTAAAGACATTTGTTTTTCTATTAATAAAATTACATACTTCTCAATTCTTCTTCTTTCCTTGCCCAGGAGATTTAATCTAGTTGCAGGTTCATGTCTCTTGTGGTTTAAGAGAACACGATTAAAAAGAAAAGACAAGAAAAAGATAGAGTAAAGATTGAAATGAAGATATTTTCAGAATTTGGTTGAGCATCCTCATAATTGTAGCTAATAGCTGATGAAATAAATAGACTCAGAAATGACACAACTTGCTTTATAACATCTTGTTGCTATATAAAGAAGAAAGTGATATTTAAGTAATGCAATGATTGCAGGAACAATTTTAGTCAGACCATTTTTCAGTCATTGTAGTGCAATTAAAATCTTGAAAAGCAATCTTTAACAAATGTTAAGCACTCTTAAAAAACAAAAGAAGAATTTATTCACACAATGAAAAAAAAAAAAAAAAAAAAAAAAAAAAAATCAATATATTTGTTTTTATTCATCATGGTCACTGTTAAACCATTTTACAGAGCTTATTTGAATTTCGATAAATCTTCTGAAGAAATCTTAGAAACTGCAACAAAGGTAATTTTATTTGGGCTGTACATTCATCCATGCATAAAGTTTTGTTAATTCAAAGGTTTTCATCTTATATGGTTGAAGCACTATTGGAGGAATGAAAAATCTGAATTGTTGCTGTCAATTTCAGCTATCCTAAAATCTCTTACAAAACAAATCAATAAGATTGTAGGGGTGCAGAAAGTGATTATCTCACATTTGACTAAACAAATTTACTGATGTCCTAAGGAGCTCTTGAAGGCCACATGATACCCTGTTGGTGAGAATAATTCAGTTAATGCTTAAAACTTGAAGGAGACAAATTTGGTAGCCAGTAGTAACTTGATTGGTGTAAACAATCAATGAATAAAGAAATTCCTGCCCTTTGTAGCTCTTAGTAAGTTTTGTTCTTTTGTTATCTCTCCTAATCCCTGTTCTGCCAACCATTTACACAAACTGGTTCTCTTCCTTCTTCTTCTTCTATATGTCTTGTCCCTTCAGGACATGAGCGACCATCTTCCTAACCTTTGTAGCTCTTAGTAAAATTTGTTTTTTTTTTTTACTATCTTTCCTTGTCCCTGTTCAGCCAACCATTTATACAAGCTTGTTAGGTAGGTTATTTGCTGCTTTGTACTGTTGCTCTTAACTTCCATATTCTGTGAGTGTCAAATTCTTGAAGGCCTCTTTCCTCATTGACTGACTATTCACAAGCTGGTTGTGTTGAACAAATAAGAATAGAAATGATCAATATAAAGTCACCATTAAATATTCTGTTCCTGTTTCTGCAGACAAACATAAATGGTAGATACTAGTAATCTGTTAGAATTTATGGCATTGTGTTTGGCACTGATTCCAAGAAAGATGTCATATTTGTTTGCAGAATTGACACTGACATATCTAGACATTGTTTGAGTCTGATTACTAAAACCACCCAACGAGTAAGCAGAATCAGGCTCAAACATTTTCAAGAAGACTACAAGTTGCAGTCAACATTCTAACCTACCAACTAAAAATAGAAACATTTTTGTAGAATATATATATATATATATATATATATATATATATATATAATCCTGTCGAATCAGGTGCTATTCGAATCCTGTCAGAGGACGAATATTTTCTGTGAAAATTTCTCAGACATTCAGGCCAGTAAATGTTGTTTAATACTGTTTATTATAAACAGAGCATTTACTTAAATATTTGTATCTATAAAAAGAATGTTAAACATAAATATATATATATATATATATATAGGCAGCATATCTTCTTTCAAACATGTTTCATTGAATAATATAGACATATTGCATCTACTTATTTTTATAGTGTTCCTTTCCTAATCAGTTTCTTGATGTTAGGATGAAATTTATCAAGGACAGTGCTTTTTTTTTTTTAACCCAAGTGCTTTTGATGTTTTCCAAGATCCCCTTGTGAGGTCAATTACAAAAACCATCAGTGGCTTCCAAAAGGTTCTGTTTACCCAATTTCATTCACAAGGCTTAGGTCAACCCGTGGGGTATGGTTTTTAGGCACTTTCCAAAGGTGTCACATGCTGGGATCACCTCCTTCAGACCAATAGCATCGAGAAATCACCTTCCTGACAAATCAACCATGGTGAGATTTGAATCTGGGTTTCATCGTTAGAAAGCCATGTGCCCATAATATTAAGTATATTGCAACAAAAAAGAAAAAAAAAAAAAAAGAAAGCAATAATGCTTTTTAGTTTGGGATATCACACAACCAGGAAACGTGTAACCCACTAGGAGCACCTTATGTATTACTGCTACAGTGACAATGGAGTAATGGCACTTATAAAAAAGCAAAGAACTTGGTAAAAAAGAGTCCTCTTTTTAGTGAATAGTCATCATTTTTGGCAGATCAAAGGATATAACTAATTTTTTTTTTTTTTTTTAATACTAAAGTTCACCTGGTACAAATCTTAAGAGCCATTCAGGTGGTTACTAAATGGGCTGTGGGATTTGAGGTAGGAAGTGAAGATTATGAGGATAACAAATGACCCTTGACTTGAAAAGCTTAAGATTATAATGTTCAGGGTAGCATCCAAACAGGAAGCTCTTCCACAAAGTACCTGTTCTTGGAGGCAAAAAAAAAAATCTTTCTCCTTACATTTAGGATATAGAAAAAATGGGGGTGATGATTTGATTTGGTTGACTAATGATTTGATACCATTAACGCTTTAGCATGCAACTTACCCTCATAAAAAGCATCTCTCAATGTTCAACTTTCCATAACTCACTTCATCTATACACTGTCATAATATATGATGACATCATCGCAAATAGTGCAGGAAGTCATGCAAACAGTGAGACTTTGGGTGTCGATATTTACGGGCTGGGTTTGAGCATCTTGAATAAAGGGTTAAAGTAACGGGGGTCGATTTCTATGTAGATGAATACACAAGACAATGTATCAGCTGAACGGAAGAAATTGAAATAAAGTTCTTTAAAAATGATTGATCATAAATCTACTTGAAGAACAGACATAAAATTTAAAGAGACCATTTTCTTCCGAAGAAAGAATTCTCAAATTCAAAATGATTTAAGACTGAAGAGGAAAGACATATATTTTTTTGGTGACAGGTTTCTTAATAGAGGATGTGGGAGAAATACCTCCCACATTATAGTAAGATACGAGTGGCAATGATATCTTCATCTATCTAATTTCTTACCATTATGTGGGAGGTATTTCTGCCGCACACTGTATTTATCGATTGATTCATTTTTCTTTACAACATTATTAGTGCGAGATAAGGTGGGTCCATACCTTCCCAAGGATATTTACACATAAGTGAACATGCCCAACCTGAATTAGAACTCGTTCTTCTGATTTCTAATTCCCAGCTGTTACCCAATACACCAGCTACACATCTAAGCCTACAACACCTGCTATCCCCAAGTGGAAACCAGTCTAGGTACTAACCAAACTCAATATTGTTTAAATTCAGTAATCATATAAGAATTGATGTTTCACTATGATATATGACAGTAAGCTCAATATTTACTGATAAAAGAAAATAATTAATAAGAAAATAGAAACATTTTACAAAAATTAGATCCAGACCTCATATTGTGAACAAGTATTGTTAAAAATATAATTAACTATAAAATTAAAAAAAAAAAGAAAATTCTATACTCCAAGATTCCGGTTTAAGTTTTACAAATAAATGTTAAAGATGGCTGAAAATTTTATACAAATAAAAAGAACCCATAAATAAAAGCTTCTAAGTGGGCAAAATGACTAAATTCATTGCATGTATATAAACAGAAGATAAATTTTTCATGAAAAACATGAAAAATAATCATAAAAATTCTGAGTAAACTTTGATTTTTATTTTATTGTTAAAAAGATAATATTGTTACGTGTTGATAATTGTAACAAAGGAAATAAATGATTTACCACAACACAGAGCTAAATCACAAACAAATATTTAATTTACTAAAACAGAACATAAAATATATACAAGATAAACAATTGTGGCCTACAAAACAGAAAACACAGAGTTACTGGCGAAGTGTTACGAGGGAGAAGGAAAGGGAATCAAATATCTTTATCACTTTAGGGCTAGTGAAGTAATCTAAGTGCTATATTTGGAAATCCACAAAGGTGTATAAATAAATATTAATTTTTAGTTTGGTCAATGAAAATTAGTCAAAATTCTATTTACCAAATTTGTTCCATGAAATTCTCTTTTGGGTTTTGGTTGGTTGGCAACTTTTTATAGAGATTCTTTTGGCTGGATATAATAGTCCTTGAATCAAAAGCCGGAGTTGATAACAGCAGAAATTCCCATTAATCAACTGACAACCCTTTTCCAAAATCCCATTTTTATAGGGGCTAGCCCCTAATTTGCATATTTCTAGATGTTTCTCGAATCATCTAGATTCTTCTCGAATATACTAGAATGATCTAGAATCTTCCAAACATTCTATTTCTAATTTCTCTATTTTACAACTACTTCATCAATGAAAACTTTTTTGTAATAACAAGTACAAAGTATGACTCAGTGGAATCCCTTATTATAGAAATGCATCCTCGTAACAATATTCTTATGATATTTGTAGATGTTTTAAATGCTGATTTTTTGGAAGAAAGGAAAACAGAAATTCAAATGATAAACATTGCATGATTTTTTTTAACTGTCATCAATTGCTCATAATGGCGCCTCATAACCATTTGCTTTGGATAGAAGGAATTAGACAGCCCAGGCAGGCAGTCCATCTAGGATAAGGAAAACCCTGATTTTAAACTGCTGCTGCCTTGTGGGCATAGCCAAACACAGAAAAGTCTATGGAAGTAAATCCAGACAGAAAACCCAGAGTGAAGCCTCAAAAGCTGTCAACACTGACAACTTTCTGGCAACTCCTGCAGCCAAGCTGTCCACAAATGTAATGTCCTGTATTCCTTTGGACTTTGTTGATACAGCTGATAGGGACGGGGGATGTAGTCTGGGCAGCACATGACTCCCATACACCACTTCCCAGGCCTGCACCCTGGAGAGGTTGACTTCAGTTTCACAACCAAAGGACTGAATTTTGACAAAACAGGGTGCCACCTTTATCTTGTGAGATAAACAGATGCCTACTACAATCATTCATGTTGTCTCAATAATAAAATAAGTTTACACAGCACCGTCCAAAAATGATATTAATATTTTATAACATTGGATATATTTTCTGTAATTCCGAATTTTTATTTCCAAAATTTTCTACAGAATGATAATGAAGATTCCATGAAGTAAGCAACAAAGAAGTCTTAAAGAAAATGGCAACAGAAAGAACACTTCTACTCAAAATCAGAAAGCTGCAACTGAAATTCCTTGGATGCATAATGAGGGAGGTAGGCTTGCAAAATGTAATTCTAACAGGGTAAATTGAGAGAGAGATAGGGCAAGATAGAGTCCTTAGCAGAAAGAGAAAAATTGCTATGTGCCACACGAAATAGGAGATTGGAGAGCCTTGATCACCTATGTTGTGAAGGGATGTGGCACATAGAACTAGAAGATCTACAAAATGAATCCTGTTTATCCTATTTACATTATTTGCAATGTTGTTCTCCTCTTTATTGCCAGATTCACAATGTTTCAGCCATTTCCGGCTTTCTTCATTGGTTGAAACATTGTGAATATGGCAATAAAGATGAGGACAACAGTCTGAACAATGTAAATGGTGTAAATAGTTACAATACCTCAGTTAGTTATGTACCTTTTGTGCTGGTGTGATGGAGAAGTACTAAGAAGAGAAAAAAGTCTGACCTCAAAAAGAAGAGGTATTGAGCAAAATTTCATGGGAAAATTAGCTCAGGGGAAGGTGTTGTAATGGAATGTCCCACACTCCCTATCACTTATGTGGACTGACTATATCAGTAGCTTTATATAGAGTAAGCACAGGACATGGCGGACATGCTTCAGGAATTACTAGTTTGCTAACCGATTTACTGTTTTTCAATAGCGTGTTCTCTTTTACAATAAACCTCTCTTTCATATATGTGAATGTTGCTATTCCATTCACTCAAGTACCACCTTTGACTGTATGTAACCTCTTTAAGGATACAACAGTACCATACATGATACATGCTTAGGCAATCATGTATCTTTCAATGCATGACTGACGAGGCAGATTTTTTCCAGCAGTAGGTTGCCATTTCTTTCTGTGATAGACCAGTTGCCATCCAAGGCTATAGAACCTGGTCTGTCCTGCTACTTACCCATAGCTGGAGGGAGAAGAAGAGGATTCACACCTTTCCCAAGGGTATTAGTAGCATGTAAGTGGATTCGAATGGAATTCAAACTTGGCTCTCAGATTCCTCAATCCTCATCTCAGAAATAAAGACAGATGTTAAAATTAATTCTGTTGTAGCATGCAAGAAAGAATCCTGCTTTTTAAATAATTAAAAATAGAAATATTTACAGAAACTTAAAAATCAATAAATTTTATTAGCAGCCTGGTTTACCCAGTATAGTAATGAGATATTATCTCATTATTATGACATGAGGTATGATTGGTCATTGGCATCCAATAATGCCTCAACAACAATGGAAAATACCATTATTAAGAAGGGAAATCAGGCTGTATGATCGTTCAATATTGTTACATTGTATGCCATATTATAGTAAAATTATAAATGTGCTAAACTAAAAATTCTTATTTACATTATTTATATTTGGACTATTGTTCTCATCTTTGTTATTGTTGTTATTACAACATTTCGGCTGTTCCCTCTGGCCTTCATCAGATGTATATTGATCTATAGATTGATATACACCTGAGGAAGGCTGGAGGGCACAATGTCTGAAACATGATAGCAACAACAAAGATGAGGATAATAGAGTGAATATAAATAATGGTAACTCTACATCCCAGAAATTCAGACAGAAGGTGATCAGGTGATAACAATAGCAAAGATGAGGATAATAGTGTGAATATAAATAATGTAGACTCCATATCCCAGAATTTCAGACAGAAATAAATCTGTTCATTAAACTTCAATTTTCAAAGAATCAGTGGGGGTGGTTCTTTGTCTTCTTAAAAAAAAAAAAAAAAAAAAAACAGAAAAAAAACATATTACAGTTTTACTTAGCAACAAAAGTAATGACTTAGCAACAAAAGTAATGCAGATTACAAGTGAAAAGTCATAGGTCAGCCTCTTTCTGGACATCATATTTTTTTTCTTTTTTACATACCTTAGAGCTCACATAAAAAGACTAAAATGTTTTTGATATTACAAAGTAGAAAAAATCAATCATTATTCACACATTTTTTAAACTGTTGATTATAATGAAAACTTGGAATTTTTATCAAATTTAATTTTAAGAAATTAAATCTAATTAATGTCTGAATGATCTTTTATCGTATAGATGACATGATTAATTCATGTCATATGAACATAAAAACAACTTGAGTGAATCATTTCATCTGACATTAAATAAATCAGACAGACTGTTTTTATTTTTAATCATTTCACCTGAAGCAAGGCAACAAAGCCACTAAGATGCAAGGGCTTTCAGAAAAATAAAAGATCAGAAGTGGATGCTGTTGTGGGTTCAATCCCTGGGATAGTCAATGAAATTCTACTCTGGTGGAATGAGCAAAAACAGCAGCAGTTACTGTAAAATTCAATTTCTAAAAATATATGCACTAACATTAGTAGCGCAATAAAATGATGATCATCATCCTTCTCCTCCTCTCCATGACTGGGTGTGTGCTTGTAAGGTCACAGTGCAGCTGATCACCTAACAGTTCAATCCACATATCAGGGCTGAGAGCTGGAGAGCTATTCATTCGTGCCATCACTCCCCAGGTTAAACCACAACTGATGTCATCCAACTTGAAGGCCCACCTTGGTCATGGTCTCATGGCTATTGATTTAATCAGGGGAACACTTTATCCTGGGTTGTTCAGTCTAGGAATCCCTCTGCCCAGTGATGTAGAACAGTGCACAAAGAACAATGGCAAACATGGAAAAACGTGCTAGCAATGAGACAGAGTCAAAAGGATAGATTTTCCCTTAGCACTGCTATTATTTTAATGACCTACACTCCTCGGCAATGTTTATTGTTTTAAAAAGCAATGATTAGAATCGAAATAAAACCTAAACATATGATGAAAGTGAATTTATACATTTTTTGTCCTTGTAAATTTACAACAAAAATATTAAACACTATTTATTCATGAATCTTGACATATGGGCAGCATAAGGTCTCCATAGTACCTGCCCAGACCTTGAATTATATTATTGTTTCCCAAGACTAACAGATGGCAACAGGAAGATGTTTAGTTGTTACATATATTTGTTCATTTCTTTTGATATTCTGCAAATGATCTAAGGTTAATCTTTCATACTATTTTTTGCTTCTCAATAACTTTGGTTACCCTGTGAAACATTATTGAAATTTTATTTCAGATTGGGCAACCCTTTGAGATTGAATACCAAGTAGAAAAAGATAACCATGTTTGACATCTTCTTCTCTTTGCTTTTAATCAAGGTCACAAAGCTGCCAAAGCTACTAGAGACATTTGTGTTGTATATGAAGATGACTTCATTACTAACAAGACAAAAACAACCAAACAGTCAATAAGGTAGTATGTTGAAGAAATGAACAGGCTCAAACACGTGATACAGAGTGAATTTTCAACATGACAATAATTGCCCACCCATACATAGATAACATGACCAAACATGCATTTAATGAGATCAATTGGGAAGTTCTTTCACACATTTCATATTCTCTTGGCTTAGACCCTTCAGACTACCACCTATTTTGGTCACTTTCTAACAATTTGAGGTGTGTTTTGTTCAACCATGATGTGGAGCTTACAATGTAGCTTGATGAATTTTTACATCAAAACCTAGTGATTTCTATCGTTGAGACACTGAACAGTTAGTAGGCCTTTGGCAGGTAGTCATAAATAATAAAGTGGAATACCTTGTTGAATGATTCATCAGAAATATTAACAAATAATAAGTTAAAAAAAATATAAAAAAATGAATAAATTTATGTAATAACCTAATATAACAATGAGAAAAAAAACTGACTTCTGTTTTCCAAGATGAATTCAAGTTCAGAGTGGATGTGTTCTAATTGCCATCATTTCAGGTATGAGTGTTTTGCAGAAGTATTGAGGGTGGTTCTTAAAAAAAAAATATATGTATATTTTTTTCTAAAGACTATCAATAAAAACAATAGAAGATGAAAGTGAAAGGTCATGAGTCTGTTTTTGTAGTTTCTTTGCAAACTCTTCACTAGATTATTAGCTAAGGAGAATATAAGTCTGAAATGTCAGTGCTTCATACATTTCTTATGGCTGATACTTAACTCTTGGAAGAAGTGACAGACAAAGTGGTCAAGATTTGCAAGACTTAACTGCTAATATCGGATACGTTTTAGTCATTGTTTTCTCTTAATTCAAGGTCAGTTTGGGAAGCAAGTGAGAGCTTAGGGAATCATAAAAAATACTAGACACAACAATACAGTAGTTTCTGCTTTTTTTAAAAAAATATATCAATTCTATCTGTCTTTAAAATTAGAAGAAAGAACACTATTTAAAAAAAAAAAAAAAAGAAAAATTTTCAACACAAACCCTAAAAATGGAGCAAATAAATTGCAAAATTTTCTTTTCTGCGTGAAAATGACTAACAGATTCATTTGTATCATGTTTCTTGCATGATATTCTGGAGATATCACCAAAATGCATGTAAATTTTTGAAAATGAAAGCAAAAAATGCAACAATTTTTTTAAAAATTTACCAAAAATCAGGGAATTATCAGATTTAAATGAAATTTTCAGTATTTATGAATTAATTTTATATTTTTTTTTATGAAGAGGTCATTATTTTAGAAAAATCCAGGGAAATATTTTTGAGGGGTCACTTTCACCCCTCCATTTTTATATACAGTGAAAACTTTTAAATTTGGAGGTGGTATACTTTAGTCATTAAGTTGGGCAAAAATTTATATGCAATGTCAATTGCTATTTACTGTCCTCCTGATTACTATCTCCTTCCTGCTCATTATTAATGTTTCTGTTCCTAATTCTTCCACACCCTGTAACCCTTTGCGTCTTAGTGCCTTGTATATGGTGATACTAATTGAGAAAAAAGGGAGTGAAAACTAAATTCATTCTTTTTGGATTTTTAAAGATTAAATTGTTAGGGCTCCATGAAAAACATTCATCCTGCTCAAAGGCCCTGTGGAAACAAGAAATTTGGGAAACCCTGTTTTATAGTTTCTAAGAGGATTTTCACCATCTTGAAAAAGAATAATAGAATCATCTATATTTCTGGAATGAAAATTTGCTAAGACAAGTTATTGAAGTACCAAAGAGATAAAAGATTTAAACTGTAGAAAATCTAGGTTTATGGCCACATCATGTTGAAACACTGGTAAGCTGTAAAAAATAAATGAACCAATCACTCAATCAATGAAATACTGATTAGCTACACAGGCATGTCTTATAGATTTACTTACATTTCTGGAATGTAAATGTTGAGAAACTATAGTGGTCACAAAGTGGGGGATCATTTTACACATTGACTGTTATGTAGAATTGATCCCCCACTTTATATCCACATTATAATTTCTTGTTTGTTTATCAAATTCAGATTTAGTATGAATCCACATCTTCTCCCCCAAGCTATGGGTTAATTAGTAAGACTATCAGTAAACCATTATCATCACAAAAAAAAAAAAATTCTTACATTAAAAAAAAAAAATATTTCCTGTCTTTAAATAATCTGCAAAGAGTTGATAAACCACAGAAAATGAATGAATGCAAAAAAGTCTCTGGATAATTCTTTAAAAATATTAAAGACGAAAGAAAAACACATGATAATCAGGAAATTACCATCCAACCAAAAAATAAAAAAATAAAAAAAAATCCTGTGTGGGTTGCTATTTCATATCCTTTGAAGAATTTAAATATACAAGAAAGATATAGGGGAAAAAATTGAACTTAATGACTAACTTTCTGGTTGATAGAATCCTGAGCAAAATTATGATTGGCAGAAAACAGATTCCATGATGATGAGGAGAAACATGAGTACGTATTAACGTCTGTGAAAAACTAAGTAAGAAATACAGACAACTTCAAAACCCGGATCTTATCAGCAAGCCAGGTGCAGTCATAGCAATTAATCTGGTGGCTCATAGAAAAATATCTAGATTGATGAGCCCAAAAGTTTACAACACTTTATCAGATAAATATATACCGTATATATTCGTGGAGAGGTCGCTTATTTTTACCAAACATTTCACAAAATATTAGGGGTGTGACCTATCCACTTGACAACACTACCTTGTCATCATGATTTCTGAGAATACAGAAATGATACCCATAAACATTAAATCTGTGGATTCAGTTCTGAATGAATTTTAAAACTAACTTGATGTATAAATAAACACTTTCTTCTAAATGTACCTTAAAATTTTCTTTTGTAGTTATTTCTTTTGTCAAGTTGACTTGATATAAAAATAATATGCGGTAAATATAAAAATATCATTACAATATTTACTTCCTTTTGTTTACATGATGATTGACAAAATGTATTTTAACTGCAAAAGTGTATTAATAATTTAAGTTTTGAAATAAAGGTAGAAATAAAGGTAGATATCTGATAATTCTTATGTTTGAAAAGGGCTGTGTAACTCCCCAGATTATAATGTGACCTATCTGCAAGTCAACAGTAAATCATTAATTATTAAGCCATAAAGTAGGGGTGCAACCTATCCGGTGGGCCGACCTATCCGTGAGTATATATGTTAAATAAAATATGACTTATTAAACTGTTATGTAAATGAAAAGAAGGATTGTTGAAATTAAATAATTGTTTTCATATAAAAAGGTTTCAAACTGTATTCTGTTATCAAGTGACAGGGTTAGAATTTCTTTTCCAGCTAAGATATTCAATTGGCGTGAGTTCAGGCTAGATTGCACTCATTGCTACCCTTAGTTCCACAGCTTAGCACATCTTTTTGCACATGTAAATGAGTAAAAGAGATAGCCTTGTTTATAGAGAGTAGATCCTTACAGAGACATGATAGACCTATTTAATCTTTATCAGTGTATCTTTGATTGTTTATGTGTGTCATAAATGTCACTGAGAACCTATCCTTGCATTTCTGTAATGCAATCCTAGAAAAATCAAAGGAAAAACACTTTATTCTCTAAGGCCAATCCCTTAATTCACTCCTAGAAAGTCTCTGGAAACTTTTCTACAATAGAAGTGTGGGATTCTAAAGAAACTCTGTGATATATTACTGGGTTTAAAACTGTTAAAAGAAATACACTGTTTCTAGAAATTATGCATACATTTCAAAGTATTTATAAAATTTGATAGAACCAATTAATAAATGTTCAAGCAACTTATAGTTAAGTTGCTTGAATATTAATTAATTAATTAATTGACTATTGTTCCTCTGGTTATCTATTGAGCACTTTCTTAACAAATATACTGCTATCCTCACAATATGTTAAATTATAGTAAATTTGACATATTTTGAGAGGTATATATATATTTCCCAATACCACCTTTCCTAACTGAATTACTACTCTCCCAAGCCAATGTACACAACAACTATATCAAGAAATCAAAAGAAAATGGTTGAATCTGTCAACATAATAATAAAAACAATATTTCTACACATGAAAGTACTTGATATAATCTTTATTTGACAATATGAATACAATAGCATTTTCTAAATTCTTCTAGTTGCTAAGGACATTTTGTTTGTTGTTAATAGTTAATTTGTTTTCAATAAATACATTTCGTTTTTTGCCTTGAAAAAGTCCACACTGAATGAAATGTGTCAGCTAATAATACACTTTTCCTACCGTCTTTTACCTTTACAATAAAAGAACTGGAATTAAAAACACAGAAAATAACAATTGACATTGCATTTAAATTTTTGAAGCTCAAAGCTGACTGGGAAACAGGAAATCAAAAGGGAGTCCCACAAATGAGAAGTGCAAGAGAAGACACACTTAGCATAGAACTTACAGTTACATCTAGCCATTTCAAGTATAAAATGATGAAACCTTGCCACCAATCTAGTACTGCACTTAAATTTATAAAGTTTAAGTAACAAAGAGGAAAGTTTATCAGAACAATTACCATGAAAATATTTATAGAAAAGGCAGAAGGAAGCAGTGGTAAAGTAAGTGAAGCTGAGATGCCAGACCAAGACAAATAACATTGCAGATTCTTCTTTGTATTTTATTAAGAATCTCTAAATATATAGCAGAAGCACCAGACCAGATGTGGTAGCAATATTGATTGATTCATTTATTTGTTTAACAGCATATCAGCAACTTATGAGTAATTTAATGCTGAAATTTAATTTTCTTTGGAGTGTTGAAGTAATTTCATAATTTTACTATAAATATATATTGTTGGTAAGTTTTTTTTATATAAAAATTTTTTATATAAAAAGTTTTTTTTTTATATAAAAATCTGGCATTTTTACTATAAGAATGTATTTCTATACTTTCATAGTGTTTTGTTTTTGTTTGGGGGTTCACTATTTGTTCATAGGTGGGACCCTAGCAAGTGCTACCACTCTAGGTCAGGGTGGACCTGGAAAAAAGCAGCAATTAAGAGGTGCTTCCGTACTTTTCAAAACCTCCAATCTCCCTATCAGAGGTCTGGCAGCAGTATTTAATGCATTGATGAATGGTAGACTTATAAATATCTGACATAGAATTGAACATTTACAAACATCATTTGAACCAGTGTTTCTGAAGTCAATTTCCCATCAGGGAGATAACTGGGAATAACAAATGCAAATTCCACATTTTATGACATAAAAATCTATAGAAATCAATGTATTCATGCGTGTGTACCCCATGCTTCTTTTTCACTAAGATACTTTGATTGACCTTGAGCAAACTTTGAGCATATTCTGTGCATTACTTCAATTTTATGCATAAATATTCAATTACTTTAAGAAGGGAAGAAAGAACAAAACGAAACAAAAGACAAGCAAAATTTCTAACAAAAAAGGAATAGAATTCAGCTTCTGGAACTGAAGAATAGAAATCATTTACAAAATAATGCATTATTATAATCATCAAATAGGGTTCGATTCTTTTTGTTTGGAATTCAAATCCTGTTGATATCAATTTTTGTCTCCTTTGATAACTGTTAGAATATAAACCTCTGGTGAATTTTGTATGCATATGTACTGATAAATATGCAAATTAAGTATAAACAGTTGAATCCTGGGAACTGTATATAAACAGGCTATTGCCATATTGTTTATTTTTTTTCTCCTTTTGGCCTTATATAAATTGTAATTTGAATCAGTGGTTAGGAATTGAACCAAGTGTTACTGCCCAAATAGAGATAGCATATGTATATTTTAAATGCTATATATCTTCGGGACATAGGCAATCACAGCTCTCCACAGATTCCTTTTCTTTATTATCTACAAATTGCTATGACTCATTCTTGAATATGATGGCTGTAACACTACTCATACATCCAGATAGATACGAACAAACAGGAAAAGCTGAGCTTTGCAGCCAGACAGCCTTCTTGAATCTTAAAACATAAATTAGAGGATTGAGAATAATTTTAACCATTGATCAGTGTTTCTCTACAGATTCCTTTTATTTATTTGTTAGTTGTGATGAATTCTTTGTAAAAATAGAAGAGGTTTCCCATTGCCTTCTCCATAAGTTTAAACTCAAAATACTTCTTCTCTTAGTAATCCCTGTCTAGCTTGCTATTTAATCCATAGATAGAAGGGGAATAGATGGATTCATGCCTTTCTTAAGGTCAGTGCAAAAGGGAATGCAGCAGATAAGACAAGAATTTGAACTCTGCTCTCTGATACCATTTTTTCTGTGCCATTAACTGTTATACTACTGACACATAATTGGGCATGTGGCCAAGCGGTTAGAACATTCGCATTCTGATCATGAGACTCAGGTTCGAATCACACCATAATTGATTTGTCGACTGATTGGACTGAAGAGGTTGATCCCAGCATGCAGCACCTTTGGAAAGTGCCTGAAAACCATGCCATGAGTTGACCCAAGACTTGTGAGTGAAATTGGGTAGACGGAGCCCTTAGGTGTTGTTGATAACTGTGCTAGCACAAAGTTACAAGTCATCGTGGCTGAGGGATTGAGTATGCTGGCCTTGTCTAAATTGTTGATCACACTAGATAACATGCTCTTTTCTAGAAGCTGTAACTAAATTCTGCTCAGCATAGTTGCAGTATGAACCACAGGTAGGCTCTGTTGGTGTTGAATAAACACAAATGCGCGTGAGCAAGCATCTGCAATAGGGACTGGCTGACTGTCCTACTAGATGGGTATTCTCAAATATGAGTGGCCATCCATACTGACACATCCCATATATATAGTCTGACCATAACTCTCCCCAACTTCCTATCCTTTGTAGCTCTTAGCAATATTTGTTTTTTTATTATCCCTCCCACTCCCTATTTTGCCATCTGTTTACATAAGCTGCTTAAGTTGCTTACTGTTTCCCTTTGTCCCTTTTGCATTGAACATGTCATGTGAATATCTAATTCTCCAAGCCCTCTTTCCTTATTGTCAAAGAAATTTCAACTGTCTATGTATAATACTATTTTATAATTGCAATGATAAGTTATATAAAGTCTGTTTCCTTTTCATGAAAAATCTACATAGTTTAGTTGACCACTAAAAATAAACCCACATAGAAAATTATTCAAGGCAGAGTGCATTCATTTAGTAAGAGTCTGCAATTGATATCACAAGAGTTAATTTGCAATAATAAAGTAAATTAACACCTGAAGAGGCAACATTAATTTTATACGAATATTTCATTCATCTTAATTTCAGTTGTCTTTTATTGTAACTATTCAGATTATCAGTCTATGGTCATTGGTAAACAGCAAAGATTACAAAAAGAAACTCCAGGAAACCTTGGTCACTTTCATTTTGGAAAACCTGTGTGTATGACAGCTGCTCAACGATTTGAACTACAAGAACTTTTATTGTTGGCAAAAAACAAAACAAAACAAAACAAATCTAACCAAAACATTTCCTTGACAGATATTATTATTCAAGTTTATTCCCTCCACCCATGCAAATCCAAATTGGAATGAAACATTCATTATAAGACAATTAAACAACATTAAACAAAGTATTATATTTTTTTTTTTATTTGTTCTGAGCCTAACTGGCTTTAAATTAAGAGATGTTGAAATCTTCAGCATGAAATCAATTTATGCCCAAAAAGTTATCAGTATTTAACTTTTAATAAATTAAAAAAAAAAATTCCGCTATGCAAAATCAAATGGTTAAATTTTACAAATTATTTCATGAACATGGTTGTTTTTTTAGACAGATTTTGGATATAATCAATAAGGTTAAAAACATAGGCACACATGCCTGTCATATAAAATAATAATTAGGATTAAATTAAGTTTTTTTTTTAAAACATGAAAGGATAAAGAATACACTAGTGAAAACATTGTATTAAAAACAAAATTGAAGACAGAAGTATGTGTATATGTGTGCAAGAGAGATGATAAAGCTTTTTTTATCCTTGAATTTAAAAAAATTATGCATTTCTAACAAGAATAATTTTAGTGACATGCAACAAAGCGATCAAGATTCAAATATTTTTATGAGGATGAATATGCGGGTTTCCTTCTGCAATTTAAACATAGATAAACCTTACATTGATTACAAGGTGCTTGAAAACAAAAATAAAGGAACACCTAACCACAAACTTTTGAATTTTTTCTTATTTTTTGTATAAAAATTATATATATATATATATATATATATATATATATATATATATATATATAGGGTGGGGGGTAGATTCTCCAACTGATACCAAATCTGCTAGGTTGCAATCCCGGCTTGAAGCAATCAGATGTCTAGCCACATTGATAAACTGTGATACAGTGAAACAGTTTGTCATTGGATGATGATATAATGCTCCTGAAAATTAATTCACTTGAGCTCTCTGGGGAGAATGTATGAATTTGTAAACAGTGACTACTACTGCTGTTAATGCAAGACTCTTCTAATGAATTGAGTTCTCTCAGTCACTGGTGTGTTTGTTTAAAATAAATACACTAAAATTCCACTTCTTTACTGTGTGCCAATAGCTTAGGGTAGATTCTCTGACTGATACCAAATCAGCCGGGTTTTGATCCCGGCTAGAAGCAATCAGATGTCTAGTTACACTGATAATCTGTGATCCAGCAAAACAATCTGTGGATGATGTGATATATATATATATATATATATATATATATATATATATATATGAATAAAAACAAGAGGAAAGCTTTTCTTAGTAAACACCTTTCATACTCTGATGGATTTTATCCAGGTAAATGTCAGGATTTTATTCTGCAACAAGTATTTATAAACAAAAGTAAAAATGTTAGTTTTCAGAAATTTTAAATTTAAGAATGCTCATATGTACTTCAGGCTAACTGAAAGTCAAGGTAAATTATGGAGAATGCTAAGTGGTGTAATTTAATGTTTAATAAACATAAGTGAGTAAATGATGGCATTGTTGTTGATTTTTTTATGATGTAATTAATTATTATTTATATTTAGTTTGGCATTAATTTATGTATTATATTTTTATTTTAAATAACAGAAGTTTTTGAATTTAACTGTCTTTTTTTAATTTAAAAATTTTTTTATATTCATTTATGTTGGCTTCAGAAAGGAGTAATTCTTTTATAAAAGAAGATACATGAAAAAAGAACAGAAGGCAGATTTATATTTTGGCAAGAGTTGTAGCGGCACTCTCAAGAATTTTCCATCTAAGTAATTTACTTTCTCTTTTAATGTGTGGCATTCTTTAGATCAAAGAAATACTTGAAATTATTTCTATGTATCATGAGTAAATTTGATAAATTGTTATGTATAAAATCCTTTTTGTGTTCATAGATACATTTTTTTTTATTTCTGCAAGTTTATTTATTTTTAGATAAACACGTCAGTGACGGGGAGAAATCAATTCATTTTATCGAAGAGCCTTGCATTATGAATAAAAACACCTAGTAAACACCTTTCATACTCTGATGGATTTTATCCAGGTAAATGTAAGGACTTCATTCTGCAACAAGTATTTATAAACAGAAGTAAAAATGTTAGTTTTGCAGAATTTTAAAATTTAAGAACACTGATAGATAAACTTCAGGCTAAATAAAAGTCAAAGTAAACTATGGAAGATGCTAAATGACATAATTTAATGTCTCAATGAAAGTCAGTAAATATTCTTTTTGTTGATTTTTTTTTTATAATGTAATTATTATTTATATTATTTTCATATGAGAAATTATATATTTTAAATAACAGAAATTTTGGAATATAACCATTTTCCTTTTAATTTATTAACATTTTTATAGTCATGTATGTTGAGAATGGAATATATCTTTTAGGAAAGGAGATTTTGAAAAAATCTTGGTGGGGGAACAGATTTATATTTTGTCAAGATTCAATAGTGGCACTTTCAAGAATTTTCTGTCTTACAGTCTTAAGTTACTTTCTCTTTTAATGTATGGCATTCTTTAGATCGTGATTGAGTTTATTTCTGGGTATGACTAATGCCTTTGATAAATTGTTATGTATAAAATCCTTTTTGTGTTCTTAGTTTTAGTTTTTGTGTTCATTTAGTTTTTTTTTATGCCATTAATCTCAATATTATCCAATGTGAAGTTGAAAAATTCTCAGCTGTAGCCACTTCACAAATTCCATTTTCTGATTCCGGGAAGTGGGTTGGGCAAGAACCTTTTAATGACACCTCATAAATACAGCAAGTAATGCTAAACAATAATTGCAATAAATATTCAAACCTTTGCACCACTACCAGTAATTCTCAAATTTGATTATTTTCACATACCTGGAATGAAAGAAAAAAGAAAAAACTTTGAGAGATGATTAAAACAGAATTTAAACATTAAAGGATTTAGAAGGTCATGAACAAAACACAAAAATATCAGAAGGGGACAAAATACATTCGAGCTTCATAAGTCAGTTCAAGTGGAAAGTTTTAAACTCTGTTCAGGTGAAATTTTATTTCTTACAAAATAAATTTCTGTTTGAATTTCTGGGAATGAAGAGCTATTATTTACATTATTTACACTTGGACTACTGTCCTCATCTTTGTTGTTATTATCACATTGTTTAGATGTTGTACCTACTGACTTTCTTCTGATGTTTGCAAATCCAGCGAATTTCAAACTGAACCCTTTATTTAATCTATAGGGGTAGACAGTTCTTATTCCACTATCCATGTCTATGAATATCTCATCTCATTCTTAGGCAGGGTTAGGGATTATTTAATCTATAGGGGTATACAGTTCTTATTCTACTATCCATGTCAAGAGATATCTCATCTCTTTCTTAGGCAGGGCTGCACGATGCATGAAGTAGGCTTATACATGAGTATATATAGTAACAAAAGTTGTTAACAAAAGCTATAAAAATAATTTTTATGGAAAATTTTACAAGAAACCATAGCATATGAAAGATAATGCTGCTTGATTAGTGTTAAAAAATTCTGAATTTCAGCATAGTGATTGCCAGGTAGATCATGATCATTAGGGTCATAGGGGCACATCATATACTGTAGCAGTAGTGTGCCTTGGGTAAGATAACCTGACAGAGGCAAACTATCTTCAGGCTGGTTTGAATGAAGAGTTTTCCTTCTCAAGGTTGTCAACCAAGGCTATAGAGCCCAGTCTGTTCTGCTATTCACCCATAGCTGGGGGATGGGGAGAGGTGGAAGCTTTGAGAAGAAAAAAAAAACAAATAGGAAAGATTTATCAATCCAGCATGTTTCACTTTTATTAAAGATTCATCAGAGAATGAGACATAGAGAAAAAGTAACTCTGGTATTTTTAATTTTGTGTTGCTTGATTTTCATTGGGTAATCATGTTTCAGGTGCATTTGACTTGCTAAATAAATATTAGTATAATTTATAGCCTTTTGAATTCAAGGAGAGACAATGTGTCCATTTGAAGTTCCATTTTAAATTTCGGATGCCATAAATTATACTAACAAATCGAATGCACATGAAACATGATTAACCAATGAAAATCAAACAATACAAAAGGAAAGATTTGTCTCCATATCTCATTTTCTGATGAAACTTTAATGAAAGCGAAACATTTCCTAATTGTTCTTTATCCTATAATTCTGTTGGAATCTGATCCATATTTGATCCTAACTTATTCATAGCCTTCTCCCAAGTGTATTTGCATGTAAGTAAATGTAACAAACTCGACTATTTGATTTTATTTGAAGTTGCTTTTTATTACAATCTTTCACTTCTCTCCTGGTTATAACAATAAACTACATCCAGTAGCAAGGCCTTTGATTGGGAGACTGAATGTTTGGCACAACTTGGAACCACCTCTTAACTGCCATTGTTCCCAGGTTCACCCTGACCTGGAGTGGTTAGCATCTGCTAGGGTCCCAGCTAGGGTCAAATAGTAAATAAAAAAAAAAAACTAAAATCAACAGTACATTTTTTTTATAATATAATAACAGTACATTTTTTTTATAATATAATAATATAAAAATATATTTTTATAGTAAAATTACCAACAATATGATCTACAAACTATATATTTAAAAAACACAATTTTATACTTTCAGGGTAAAAATATTTACAAAATATCTGTAGTTGAAAATGTAAAATTACATATAAAATATTTAGATTTCAGTATTAAATAACCCATAGAGGTGTTGATATGCCGCTAAACAAAATTAACCAACAACTATCCATTCACAGTGTAGGTAATAACGTTAAAAATAGCATGAATTTTGTAAGATTACTTTTGACTGAAACCTAAAAATAACCGACAGATTTTGTTCATGTGAAGAGCATCAATAAAAATAGAATAATTTGAAATTTCAAAGTGAATGCATAAATTTAACACTTAATGATCATATTTTATTTCTGTATGAATAAGAAATGAAGACAGAAATAGAATTGTCAAAAGGAAGAAGGAATTTTAAAAAGATGAAAATAAGAAAAAATTAAAAAGAATAACTGTTTCTCCCATTAAAAAAAAAACAAAAAAAAAAAATTAAGGCATTTTCAAAGAACAATAATACAACCAACTTTTAGTTTGTAATTTTATTTAAAAGCTTCACTCTCAAAGCACAATCCTGTTCCAATCTTTCCACTCCATTCAGTTTTGTATAGTACTGAAATAAACTTAGTATCTGTAAACCTGTAAAAAAAATACTTATACCTTAACAGAGTTAGTGTTACCATTTTCAAACCTTGATATGCCAGGTCACTCTATGAGGGCTGTTGGTATATATATATTAATCATTTCACCCCCAAGAAAGGCAATAAAGCCACTAAGATACAAAGAATTACTGAGTGTGAAAGAATGTTAGAAAGAAAAAACATTAAGGAGTGAGAACAATAAAAAAAGCAAGAATTAGAAGACAAAAGACAACAATTGACATTGCATTTAAAATTTTGAAGATCAAATTTGAGTGGAAAGGAGTTAAAAAAAGAGTTCCACAAGCGAGAAGTATGAGATAAGAAACTCTTAGCATAGATGATAGATGGTGATAATTATTTGGGACTTTTTCTCCTTAATATTAAAATATACATAATCTTCATTGTCTTTGTTTGCTCATCAAATATTGATAAGTGACAAGTCAGATCTCCAAAAAGAATCTTGTTTTGGTTGGAGTTTAAAAGATTTTTTTTTCAGCATAATTATCTTCTTCATCATTTTATTCTGGGTTACACATTCTAAGAGCTCTCAGACAGAAATCTTTAATTAATACTGATTTTATTCTGTTACTTCTATTCATTGGTTTTTGGTAAACCTTAGTTGACCAGCTGTTGAATTCTGGTACACTTGCATGTCTTTAAAGATAGGGAAAGTCAAAAAGCTGGGTTTTTTTGGTTCCACAGATTCTTAGTGAAAAGAATAAAGTGGATCATTTATCTGTAGTGACAAGTCTCCTTTTATATCAGAGAAATCATTTTCTTAGTTATATCATAACAGACTTTATGAATTTAAGCATAGTACTAGATTGGCAACATGGTCTCATCATTTTACAGTTGAAATGGTTAGATGCAGTCCCAAGTTCTATGCTAACAGTTTTTTTCTTGCATTTTTCACTTGTGGAACTCTCTTCCAGCTCCATGCTTTCCAGCCAACCTTGATCTTCAAAAAATTAAATGCAATGTCAATCAATATTGACTGTCTTCTTGATTAGTCTTCTATTGTTCTCGCTCCCTAATAATGTTTTTCTTTTTTCTTATCCTTTCACACTCAGTAACCGGTTGTCTTAGTGGCTTTACTGCCTTGCATGAGGTGACATGAATAAATTTTTTTTATAGAAACTGAATCATGCTGTGCTCCATTGAAGAAAAGCAATGTTGCGCACATGGTGGAATCATTGGGATATTTATTTAGAGTTCTTAAAATGCAAATAAACATTAAATGCACATTTATACATGCAGCAGCTGCAACATGTCCATAAATATTTGGTCAAAAAGTGCCCTGCACTTGACAATAGGAAAAATGTTATTCTCCTCCACAACAATGTTAGGCTGCATACAATAAGAATAATACAGATATAAATTTTGAAAATTGTTTGGTCTGTTCTACCTTACCAGCATATTTGCCTAACCTTGTACCAACCGATTATTACTGTTTCAATCATGGCAAAATGATTTAATGTGGTATACTAGATTCAAGAGTTTGTCAAAAACTTTTCACATTAAAATTTGCAGAATTTTACTCAAAAGTTGTTGGAGATTTGCTTGTTAAGTGGCAAAAGGTCATTGCAAATAATTGTAAGTGTATAATTTAATAGGAGTGCATAGGTTTGCCTATCACCCGGTTCATACACCTCCCTGGTTTTTGAACAGGAGTAGAGCTTTATCCCTTGTTTCCTGTTTAAGATTGGATTTGCTTTAAAAAAAAATGGAAAATTTTTTATGACTCACCCTAATAGATTAAAATAGTAAGATTGCATTATAGTCTTACATCAAAAGCTATCCAATAAAGATATTGATCAACAAACATTATGTTTTAAGGAACACCAACTCATTTAGTTCACAGCCATTAAATTGACCTGTTAGATGGCATGACGAAGGAAACAATACAACTGAAAGAAGTAATACGACTTGAAGTATAAATACACAACAAATAATCTTTACCGACTGTATTCTTTCAATTGCTTTTTTGTTTTGCAATCAGTAGAACACTAGAAGCCATCTTGTGATTTTCAAAGTCATGAGATAAAAAAAAGCATTGTAAATTTTCTATTTGCTTCATAGGTTATAAAAATAGAAGCATACACTTGTGTCTGAATATCAAACGTTATTTGCAATCTAGAAATTTATCTAAAAAATCTTTCAGGCTGTTGAACGATGTAGTAACTGAAGAAGTTTGGCTTATTAAATAAAAAGGAAAGACATTTAAGCATTCAGAGCATCTTCTATATCGACTGCAAAAATGTTTTTTTTTTCTCTCCTGCTTTTGAGTTGCTTTTTTATCTTGCTTAGAAATTTTTAAAAAGTCTATGTTAAAAATACTGCTTATTTTCTTTATACATCTTTTTTTTTTTTTTTTTTTTTAAATCGGTAAGAGATACAAGGGTTTACAGGGTATGGAAGAATTAGGAAGAGAAACATTAATAATGAGCGGAAAGAGAATAGAGTAATCAGGAGGACAGTAGAGAGCAATTGACATTACATTTAATTTTTTGCAGATTAAAGTTGGTAGGAAAGCAGGGAGCCGGAAGGGAGTTCCACAAGTGAGAAATGCGAAAAAAAAACTGTTAGCATTCAACTTACGGCTACATCTAGCCAGCTCAACTGAAAATTGATGAGATCTTGACACCAGTCTCGTACTGTGCTTAAATTAAAAAATCTACATACCATAGCAAAGAGCTTATTAGAACAATTACCATGAAAGTATTTATAGAAAAGCAACAGAAAGGCCACCTTATGGTGGTAGGAAAGTAACTGAAGCTGAGCCATCCGATCAGGGCCAATATTATTGCTGATTCTTCTTTGGATTTTATCAAAGAGCTCAAAATAAGTAGCATGGGCATTGGACAGCAATATTCTAAGTATGGAATTCTTTTTAAAATGTATACTGATATGACAGCACTCACAATACAATCAAAAGTAATCTTATTGAATTAAATAAAACTAAACATTTCTAATGCTATCTAAAGACAAAATAAATATCTGTCTATATTTCTGAGATGAGATATTTTAATTATTTGCACTATTTACATTGTTCAGACTGTTGTCCAATAACTGATAACTGACATCCATTAGATATGGCACGTGGAACTAGAACAGTCTACACCAGTGAGTGAAATAAAGGGTTCAGTTCGACATTCCAACCACCTGAAGAAGGCCGGAGCATACAATGGTTGAAACATCGTAATAAACATGGCGACAAAGATGAGGACAATAGTCCGAATAATGTAAATAGTGTTGTAATTTTATGCTTTCAATTACAGTTGTTTTGTACATAATTTTATACTTTCAGAATAAAGGTATATTTTTTTAGATACATAATTTGTAGATCATAAAATGTATTGTTGGTAATTTTACTATAAAAATATACTGTTGATTTTTGTTTGGGAGTTCATCGATGGGACTCTAACATGTGCTATAAACTCCAATGTCAGGGTGGATTTGGGAACAATTAAGCAATTAAGAGGTGGTTCCATACTCTTCAAAACCTTCACTCTTGCAATCAAAGATCTTGCTTCCAGATGTAGTTTATTGTCATACCCAGGATGAAAGGATACTGAGAATTCCATGGAGAGAGAAGGTAAGCAATGTAAAAGTCTTAAAGAAAATTTTAATAAAGAGAACACTCATACTCAGAATGAGGAAGAGATAGCTGAAATTTCTTGGATACAATGTGGAAGGAGAGATTGGCAAAATTAACCCTCACAAGGCATATCGAGGCAAGAGAGATAGGGGAAAGCAGTGGGCTACATATCTGACTAGCTTTTATGAATGGATGGCAGAATATGGGGCAGGAGTCATGGCAAAGAGAGAAACACTGCTGAGAGCCATGAGGGATAGGAAGTTGTGAAGAGCTATGATCACCCATGCTCTGAAGGGACACAAAACATAGAAGAAGAATGAGTTCTCATTTGCTCTTGAAAAATGTTACCTTATTTTTTGGAAGAACCAAAATAAATATCCAGACAGTTAAGTGTATATTACAGACAAATGAATTTAAGGTTTTTAATGTTTTATATTTTTGACAAATCTAACTTTTATTACATTTGATATAATTTTTTTTTTATTTACTCAGTCTCCAATACATTGCTTTCTGAACAAATGGATATTTCCAGTCATTAGGGAATAAAAATATTTTGACTTACACTAAATTGTATATTAAGATTATTCTGAATAGTACTGATTAAAAATGGGACACCACTTTCTGAACAATTTAATTCAATCTGAGTGCCAAGGCAGATATGTGTGTATTATTAGGTTGGTGCAAAAATAATGTCGTTTTCTCACATGTGTTACTATGTGAGAAAACGACAAGATTTTTGCACCAACCTAATACACACAGACACACTTATCAAATCTGACATGAAACAAAATCTAGCATAATCAAGCTGCCTACCATGACCATACTTAAATGAAGATTGCTTAATTTTATAGTTATCTTTTGTCTTCACTAATAATGGTGATATTATATATATATATATATATATATATATATATATATATATATATATATATATACATACACATACATACACGAGTTAGATTGATGTGAGTTTGTGACACTGGGTTTCACACTTTTGCAATCTTTAGAGTGTGTCTGACGATGGTAAAAGTGTGAAACCCAGGGTCACAAACTCACATCAATCCAACTAAATATGTTAGTTCTATCTCTATTGAGTGCTTTCCAATAAGTACGGCGTATATAATATATAAATAATATCTATAAGATATTGCATATATATATATATATATATATATATATATGTATGTATGTATGTATGTATACAAACACACACTACAGTTCAAAAGTTTGAAGCCACCCCCAGAATTAGTACGGGATGAACTTGACAAAAGAGTGAAAAAAAAAAATGAAAAATAACTCTTCAAGTCATTGAAAAAGAGAATGGAATCAATTATCAAATTTATGCTTTGAGAAACTTTTGCAGCGAATGCCATAAATTTGTGCTGCAATAATCAAGGTTAAAGAAGTATAATTTGACAGGAGCAAAATTTAATCATAAAATGCTTTTTTCCTTTTTGTCATAATAAAATTTCTAATAAAAAATCATGTAGCAATTATTATTATGTATAATAATTTTCTCTTAGTTAAAGTACAAAACAACTAATTTAGGGACCAATTTAAACAATTACCAGGGATGGCCTCAAACTTTTGAACTGTATTGTGTGTGTGTATATATGTATGTATGTATATTAAGAAAAGGTCACTCAATAAAAGGTTCAAGAGCCACTCAAGGTAGAGGATTACTGACTGAGGTGCTATATGAATGTCAGAGTACATGGTAGGAAGAGAAGGATGGTAGATAACAATTGACCCTTGTTGATCACTACGTTCAACACTGTACTGTATCTGGCCATTAGAATTAATATTCCAACAAGTTCTTAATCTGTAAAAAATTTAACTTTATTTCTTGAAAAAGTTAAAATGTTTCAAGAGCAAAATTATGAAAATTTTTACTTTAGAAGCATGATAACTCTATGGAACTTTGGTCAGTTGAAAGCAATAAATTGGTTGTTACAGGACACAGTGCAAAGAAAGACTCCAAATTCCTGAGGTTGTTGTAATGAAAGAGAAGTAGCCAACATTTAATAAAGTATCTTTCTCTATAGGGGACTGTATATTGAAGTCAGCTTAATATATAAAAAACACACACACACCTGTTTATTTATATGACGTCAACTTGATGGACTTGAAATTGGTTCAATAACTACACACAGAAAAATCTTTGAAAAGGTAGCAAACATTCAAACACACCCCAGAAAAAAAATACAAAGTAAAAATTAATTATTCAGAAATTAGAAAGACTTAATAATAAAATTGATAGACAGAACTTGTCCATTTTATTTAACAAAAAACGTTTGTGAGAATTATTGGTGCTGTAATACACCTTATATATATTTTGGAAAGAGTGCTCAGTATTGAAATATATATATATATATATATATAGTGTGTGTGAACATAGGAATCAACATTGCATAGTTACTGTAGTCTTCACTCTTCAATGAAACTTGGTCATCTTGGTCTGAAGATCACATTGAGGCATGATATTAACTGTCACTAGACAGTGTTCTGATGTCTACACTGTCTTATGAGATATATATATATATATATATATATATATATATATATATATATATATATATGTACATATGTGTGTATATGTATATATATATATATATATATATGTACATATGTGTGTGTGTGTATATATATATATATATATATATATGTACATATGTGTGTGTGTGTATATATATATATATATATATGTACATATGTGTGTGTGTGTATATATATATATATATATATATATATATATATATGTACATATGTGTGTGTGTGTATATATATATATATATATATATATATATATATATATATAAAACCCATCTGATTTTAAAATGTAAAAAGGTGAAAAAAAAATAAAAAAGGTCAATGTTAAATCCTTGTCTGGCTTGTCCTTAATATTGACTAATTCTATCCACTCCATACACAATTTTGAATATCCTGGCACATACAGGCCTGAGAATAACAGGCAAAAAAGGTGGTAGCTGAAAAGACACTGCACTATTTATTTAATATGAATATTAATTATATATATATATATATATATATATATATATATATATATATATATATATATATATATATATATATGCATGCATGCTTCATTGAATATGACAGACAAGGTGCTTTGATTTTGTTTTTTTATGCAATTTAAAATAAATATATTGTCTACAAAACAAAAATATATTCTAGGTTTAATAACTTTAGTAAAAACCTTGTTTTCAACATAAGACATAATAATTGAAGAAGCAAGGTCTGAGAGGGTTTCTTATATTTACTCCATCAGTTTGTGTATAAATAGTACCATTCTGACTATAAAAAGGAACTCTAGTGGTGCAAGCAAGCAATAGTTTTCTTAAAATATTGGGTTGGATTGATAAAGGTGGAATTAAATTTTTTTTATACACGGAATCAATGATAATATCAATAGTTTCTGTGACAGGAATGTTAGTAAATAAATTCGCTTGGTTTATTTTTACTTTTATGCATTTAAGTATTTGGAGGAATTCATAGGTAGATCTAATGCTATAGTTAGTTATAAGATATGGCGGTAATAATATCATTGAGAAATTTTGATAGTTGGTATATGCATGTTGGAATCTGGGGAATGATAGGTCATAATGGGTATCCCGGTTTGTGTATTTTAACATTACCGTATAAGTAGCCAGGTTGGTAATCTCCAGTAATTGTATTTATTTTTAGGGAACCTGCAACAGCATTATTGGATTTTATGAATTTATTAGCATATTTCTTTAGGGTTTCAGTGGTGTTCTTATTCAATTTAGTCAAAATTTTCTACAGTAAAAACCTTGTTTTCAAAAAAGTTATTAAACCTAGAATATATGTTCATTATGTATACAATATATTTATTTCAAATTGTATACAAAACTAAATCAAAGGGCTGCTTAAATACACAAATATATATATATATATATGTATGCATATATATATATATATATATATATATATATATATATATGTATGTATGGATATATATATATATATCTATATATATATATATGTATGTATGGATACATATATATATATATATATATCTATATATATATATGTATGTATGGATATATATATATATATCTATATATATATATATGTATGTATGGATATATATATATATATATATATATCTATATATATATATGTATG